>OW026521.1:83779813-84450791 GCA_932274085.1 Protocalliphora azurea | reverse complement strand
ACTCAGAGTAAAATTTTTCACAGGTTTCCAAATCAAATTTAGGATGTAAAAAAACATGACAAAATATAAAAACGTGCCGTAATCAAGTAAAGACAAAAAATAATCGTATAAAAGTTATTAAAAATAATCAGTACAAATTAAGGGTTTGAATGGTTTAAACCCTCGTAACGTTTAAACCATTAAAAATATTAACACTAAAATTAAAAAAAGAAAACATTTGGGACCAATCTTTTTTCTTTATTTATCAATAATATTCCCAAAGTTATAAACTTTAGCAACATCGTAATGTATGTAGACGATGCGAAAATTATCTTCAGTTTTAAATACCACGTGGAACATGCATACCTTCAATCAGATTGGAATAATTCCTTTCTATAGCGCTCCAAAATCTAATGGATCTGAACTTGAAGAAATGTAAATGCATACGCTTCTCAAGGAGCAACTGTATACCCGTAAATTATTCACTAGGCGGATACCAACTACAAATGGTTTTCTCATTTCTTGATGTCGGGGTTTCTGCTTGGTCGAAGACTAAGCTTTCTACCTCGCATAACAATGATCGTCAATAAAGCTAGAGGAGCTCTTTCTTTTATTGAACGATGGACTAAAGAATTTGTCGATCCATGTATTACCAAACAAATGTTCACATCTTTTGTAAGACTGATATTGAAATATGGGTCTATAATTTGGGGTCCCTATTATAAAAATCATGAATGACGTGTTGAATCAGTCCAGATGCAATTTAAAATTTTTTGGTTTACGTGGCTTACACTGGAATCGCAATCTTACTCTACCCTCATATACGAGAGCGGATCAATAAGTCCGTGACTTTTCGAACTTCTATCGTAGTTATATGAAATGCAACACTATCCCCATCAAATACCACCTGTTAGTAGACTACTGTCAAATTTTGAGCAAGTGTCGTCATTTACTTTGCTTAAAATATGATTTTTCGAGGTCCTTAAAACAGGCATTTTTTTTGGTCAATAATTTCATCGTTGGAGCTGAATCTCTTTCCACCGAGCCATTTCTTTAGGTTTGGAAATAGGAAGTAGTCACTAGGGTCTAAATCTGGAGAATATGGCGGATCAGGTACCAATTCGTAGCCCAATTCACATAGTTTTGCCATTGAGACTGCACACGTGTGCACCCGCGCATTATCATGATGAAAAAGAACTTTTTTCTTGGCCATATGGGGTCGTTTTCTTTTTAAATCCTCATTAAATCTGTGTAATAAGCTGGCATAATATTCGCTGTTTATTGTGTTTCCCTTTTGAAGGTAATCGATGTGGATTATCCTGCATGCATCCCAAAAAACTGTTTCCATCACCTTATTGGCCGACAAACTTATCCTGGCCTTCTTCGGAGCATGTTCACTCGGAGAAACTCATTGTTTGGACTGCTACTTGGTCTCCGGAGTATAGTAATGGATCCATGTTTCATCCACAGTTACAAAACGCCGCAAAAACTCATTCGGATTGCGGTTAAACAACTCTTTGAAGTTGTCACACGTTTACGTTTATGGTCAATTGAGAGCAAACGCGGCACCCATCTTGCAGACAACTTTCTTAAACCCAGATGATCATTTAAAATCGAAGCCACACTGCCATATGAAATAGGCATGTCATATCAGCAATCTCACGCACTTTAACTCTTCGGTCGGCCAACACCATATCGTGGATTTTTTCGACATTTTCGGGTGTACTGACCTCAATTGGCCATCCAAAACATTCAGCGTCATTTGTACTTGTGCGACCACAACGAAAGCCAGTAAACCACTTTTTTACCATTGAAATCGATGGTGCAGAGTATCTATAGTATTTATCGAGCTTTTCCTTGGTTTGATTGATTTTTTTTTCGCAAAAAATAATGTTTAATGAGCACTCGAAATTCACTTTGAACAGCTGTTAAACGCAAAGTAAATGACGACACTTGCTCAAAATTTGAAAGTAGTCTATTAACAGGTGGTACTTGATGGGAATAGTGTTGCATTTGATATAACTACGAGGGAAATTCGAAAAGTCACGGACTCATTGATCCACTTTCGTACCAACAGCCTCGCGCTCATAAATTGCAAATTTGAAAAGTCGAAGAGCCATGTTGAAAGTCTCATTTATTCTAAATTTAGCAAATGGTGAATTCGTTGTGACTTTAATAAAACCACATGTAATAAAACATGTCCTAATTTGCACTTAAACTCATAATATATATATATATATATATATATATATATATATATATATATATATTTTTTTTTTTTTAATTAACTCTTGTAATAGTCTGTAAGGATTTATCTATTTACTAATTAAAATAATATAAATAAATAAAATGAGTAAAAAATAAGTAAATAAATAAGTATGTAAATAAATGGATAAAAAAATAAACAAATAAATAAAAAATAAATATGTAAGTAAATAAACAAATAAATAATGTGTCAAACGTATCCTTCATCTGAAAGCCGCTGAAACATTTCATAAACCTTTTGCTTTTACCCCACTATGCAGTGTATAAATTTAATGAATGAATGTAAATTTCATATATTTTTAGACGTGCTTAATATTAATTAGTTTGTGCTTTGTAAACAAACATCTAAACTCAGAATTTTAATAATAAATTTATATGCCTATTTACAGGAAATATTGTGACTTAAAAATAGCCATAACCAGTGTTGCCACGGCAAAACATTTTTTGTAAACAAAATTTTGAAAAAATAGCCAAATTAGAAATAAAATAACGAAATTTTAAAATGATGAACTTATTTATATAAAAGTTGATATAGTTTTTGCTTTGTTTTTATATATTCAAGTTTAAAAATTTTTAATTTAAATGGCATATTTTTGCATACTTTATACTTAAGAGCAAAATTTTGTATTATTACAGTTCAAAGAAAAATTTTACATATTTTACACCCAATAGAATTTTTACAAAATTTGCCATTAGAGAATATTTCTTTTAACTATCACATAAGTTTTTCAAATAAGATTTCTTAATAATTTTCATTTTATAAATTGATAGAAATTTTGCAAATTCCAAACACAATTGTTTACTATTCATACTAAAAATAACTTGATTTGTATCAAAAATTGCCAAATACTATCATGATATCACCTTTGAATATTTTTAGGTGCAAAAAGAAAATATTTTTTGGCAATTGCTGATAAAAATCAATTTATTTTTAGTATGAATAGTAGATAATTTAAAATTAAAATAATAATAATACTAATAATATTTTAAGTGATTTTTTTTTTTTTTAATTTAAAAGACATATTTTCCGATTTGAAGAATATTTTTTGTGCGCATACAAAACTGTAATAACAAAATTGTGACTTTTTTTAAGGCTTTTTCTACGAATGAGCATGTTAAATTATAAACTAGTTTCAGTACGATTTAAATTTCAGTCAAAATGACTAATAAAAACAGATTGTACAAGTGAATCATTTAAATCATTTTCGTATACGATTATGTAGTGAACGTCTTTTGTTAACAAAAATATTGTATATTGCATGTAAATATGTATGTATCTATTGAATTACATTTAAATAAAATAAAATAATGAAATTCGACATATAAATGTAAAAACAGTGTATTTTACGATATGACACATTCATTATATTCAATATTTGTTTAGACTCCATTGTAGTGTAAAAAATGAGAGATAATTTAAATTATTGCAACATTATTTATTGTTGTTTAAACAATAGAATTGAAATTAAGCTCTCATACATATTAATTTGTTTTCAGTAATTTTGCACTTATTTTTTTAGTTTTAGAAATTCTTTTGACATAATAGTATGAAAGGGTAAGTTTCGATTGCGGAGAATTTTATATTTTCTCCACTAAGTAATAAAGAAATTAAGTTATCTTAATTATTGCATTTATACTTTATGATTTACTAATAACAATAGCGTTTAGTGCTAATTAAAATAATTACTATTAATTAACACTAAAAGTAATTTTTTGTTTAGTAATAATATGTTATTACAGTACTATTTGCATTGTCACCTAAAATGCATGTAACCTTGACTATCATTAAAATATATTGCATCTCAAAATATTGAGATCTGATAAACAGATCTTATTTTTAAGGAATTACTTTTTAATTAATTCTAAAGTAAACTATATCCAAAGGTGTTATTGAAAAGCGATTCAACATATTTTTTCTTCAATAAAACGTTGAGAATGGGTTCCTGTTTTTGCAAATTATTGTTAGTTATTTTAAATAAATGAAAAATAATGTTATGCGAATGTTTTTAGTACTTCTGTTTATATCAAAATAAAACTAATTTTCTTGCGCTGCACAGTGGGGTAGAATCGAAATTTTTTGGAAATAACTTCTGATCGGCTGGTTGGATTTTCATGAAATTTGGTATAGGATTAGCAGAGGAGC
Organism: Protocalliphora azurea; assembly: GCA_932274085.1. Lineage (NCBI taxonomy): Eukaryota > Metazoa > Arthropoda > Insecta > Diptera > Calliphoridae > Protocalliphora > Protocalliphora azurea. Next base: position 84,446,404 of record OW026521.1, on the reverse strand, counting down.
GTAATAAGTTTGGAAGGGGCGCACAACAAAAACCTCAGGGACGGAGCTAAGGGGGCTAAAAGTTAGGTACCTCTGACATAAAAAATTTTTAATCGCTTGCCAAATTTTTGTTTCTCGTCCGTTTTCAAATATTTTTATATATTGTTGTAGGACCTGATAAGACCTATAAAAAGCATGTCTACGTGTCCTATTTATCTCTTATAGTTTCCGAGATATTTACCTTTTAATTTTTAAGCACCATAATTTTGCATGTTCTTGGTCCAGTTTTTTTCATATATATCCTAGTATTTCCAACCGATTTTATTAGTTTTTTCTTAACTAGTTAAAGAACAAAATTATCTATTGAATAAAAATAATTTGAAGTGACCGTGTCCAAAAATAAACGATTTTGAATTTAAAAATTGCAAAAAAGACGACTTTTTGTGTTTTTTTAGCCGAAAAAGTATCTACACTCTTTTCTATCTAAAATAAAATTTTCTTTAGCAACATATAATAATTTTGCACTTTTCTGAAAGGCAACTTCACAGAGATGACTTTAAGATAAAAAACCAGTCTAATAACTCAATTGGTCATGGTACATATCCTCCCGAATTCGTCCCATTTTATATGAAAGTTTTGATTTTAGACCATATTTTCTCAAAAATTAAGTTAAAATAGATACTTTTTATTTGTTTTGTTATTTTAAATTCATTAATAGAAATATATGAATGCTTAGAACAGGATAAAGATTTACTAAAATTTGGGAAATGTGGCAACCCTATTAAAAATAAGAAATATTTATTAATTATTTTTATAAAAATATATTGTGTATAGATATTATTAAAAGTATACAGAAATATTCATAATTTTCTAAGTAATTATTCACGCAAAGCTAAAGGCAAAAGTTGCAAGTTCGTAAAAATATAGTCATATATACAATAAATTGGAAATATAAAAGTTTAAAGGCGCATATTTCTGAAATGAGGCATGATATTGACTTGAATCTTTTTGAAAAAGATCGGAAATTATATATGCTAAAGGACAAGCTTAATTTGGAATACATATTTTTAAAATTTTTTTCGCTATTTAGAAATAAACTAAACACAAGCCCCAATTTGGGGTTTTTGGAGAAAATACAAATTTTTTAATTGTAATAACATATTCGTTTATAAAGATATCTTAATGAAATTTGCAGAAAATGTGGATCCTATTAGTATAAATAAAAGCGCGTTCACCAAATTCCTGAAATCCCAAGAAAAACTAATGAAAATTCCCAAAAATGGGATTTTTACCTTTTTGGCTATAGAATCCACATTTTTCCGAAGTCCCGTAGATTTTGATTTAAAACTTTTAAGAAAGTATTGAAGGTTCTTAAAATATATTCCGCTTGTCGATTCGTGCTTTGGGATTTGAGAAAATATGGCCTAAATTCAAAACTTTCATATAAAATGGGTCGAATTCGGGAGGGTGTGTACCATGACCAATTGAGTTATTGGGCTGGTGTCTTATCTTGAAGTCATCTCTGTGAAGTTACCTTTCAGAAAAGTGCAAAATTATTATATGTTGCTAAAGAAAATTTTATTTTAGATAAAAAAGAGTGTAGATACTTTTTCAGCTTAAAAAACACAAAAAGGCGTCTTTTTTGCAATTTTCAAATTCAAAATGGTTTTTTTTATTCAATAGATAATTTTGTTCTTTAACTAGGTATGAAAGAAACTAATAAAATCGTTCGGAAATACTAGGATATATATGAAAAAACTGGAAGCATGCAAAATTATGGTGCTTAAAAATTCAAACGCAAATAACTCGAAAACTATAAAAGATAAATAGGACACGTAAGCATCTTTTTTATAGGCCTTATCAGGGCCTACAACAATCTATAAAAATATTTGAAATCGGACGAGAAACAAAAATTTGGCAAGCGATTAAAAATTATTTATGTCAGAGGTACCTAACTTTGAGCCCCCTTAGCTCCGTCCCTGAGGGGTTTGTTGTGCCCCTCTTGAAAACATAACATTGTATACTCCTCTGCTACGCCTATAGATTTATTTCCAAAAAATTTCGATTCTGCCCCACTGTGTACTGATAAAAAAGAACATAAAAAACAAGTAAGACCGACCGTATAATACCAAAATTTGGCAATGGGTCTCATATGGGGCTTGAGGATAATTTTGAACCGATATTTGTATTATTGCAATACATATTTCTGTAAAATATACATATACATTATATTATGTTGCTACTAACAATTATATGAGATTCATGATATTTGGCACAAAGATTTTTACTTATATGAAACTTATTCGTGCCGAATTTCATATATTGCTATAGTTAAGGCATTTATGATCGTTAAACCCCTATTATAGGAGAATGGACCGATCGTAACCAATTTCACTAAGCTACGTCCTTGTCTTATAAAAATCCTACGCGTCAAATTTCATTGATTTATCTTTAAAATTATGACCTGCACTTTGTATGGTCTACATGAACAGCCAGCCAGACGACCATTCAGCTAGATGGACGGACATCGTTAGAACGACTTAAAAAGTGTCTCTGAATCGATTGGTATGCTTTAAGGTGGGTGTTGAATAATTTTTTCTGTGCGTTACAAACATGATACCCCATTCCATTCCATTTTATCATATTGCGTCTGATTTTATGGTACGTTTTTTCACGTTATGGTTCGAGTTTTTCATATTATTATACCATCTTACTACATTATTATCACACGCTAGCACATTATGATTTCATTTTATTGTATTATTATTCAATTTTATCATATTAATATCCATTCTTATCATATATTATCCAATCTTATCATATTATGTGCTTACTAATCATAAAAAATGATCTACACATTATTTGTTCATTAATTAATTTTATTTATTTGTACCATCCTATGTTATATAGAATAATAAAAGATATTTTTATTAACTAATTAATATGTTATATTGCTTGAATCACACCAAATATACTATATATATACATGTATAAACTAAATGAGAATTATAATGAAGATAAGATTTTATTGTTATGTGAATAATATTAATATGGTTTGAAAAAAAAAAAAACAAAAAAATAAAGTTTAAGGACTAGGAAAAATATTGATAATATTTAATGGTTGTAGAAATAATGATATTTTTTATATTGATAAAATTTTGTTTCAGGTAAAAATACAAAAAATGATTGAATGTAAACATCCAATTATAAAACTGAAACAAAAACATTGTTATCATGAACACAGTATTATTAAAATTAATGAAAATTAACAATGAGAACATAATATTGTTGTAGAGATAATGCCATAACCATGTTTTTTTATCTGCGTGTAGGTATATAGGCATTTCTTTAAACTCGTTTACTTTTAGGGTTTAAAAAAATATTAGCTGGCTTTAATAAAAACACACATTTGTTGGCGTAAATGACTTTTAGCGAATGGCGTTAATGTTATGGAGTTTTAAGATAAAATTTCCGAAACTATTTTTATAAATATTTAAAAAGTTATAAGATATATATAACCCACTTCAATAAGTCTTAAATACAAATTAAAACTGATACGATATAATTGACATCACCGAAAACAATCGCGATCGTAGTGATTTTTTTATCATTTCATAAAAAAAATTTAAGTCAACAAAATATGCATAGATTTTCTGATTAATTTTATAAAATTTGTCTACATATTTTTAATATTTCACTATCAAAAATTTTTAAAATTATATTAATTGAACGTCCCTTTAAAATTATCGATTTGATGTTTTCTTCTAGCGAAATAAACATGATTTAATTAAATTAATTCTAAATTTTCAAAATATTATTATTAGTATATGTATGTATACATATATATATATATATATATATATATTTGGGATATGTCAACAATATTCCAATAAAAAAAAGGATAAATAATACCTGTTTGTTTTTATTAATCACATAATAAAAATGTGTTGTTTAAAGCAGAAGACAAAAACGGAAAAAAAATAATAAAAATGGTTCTTATTTAATAGTGTTATCGGTTTTTAAGGTAACTTGGAAAAAGTAATTGAGTATTTAATACTAATCGGTACTTAGTGTAAAACAGGGTTGTTCACGGAACAGGGCGCCACATCATTCCCCCCGCTGGAGCGGACTCACCTGAGTCTTAACGGGATTCGAATATGCCGACCGCTGGATGTTGTCTTAGACAGGTTGACTTCAGGTGGAAAGCTGACCCTTGGTGTTGCATTTGTGGCTTTTTTTGTACTTTTTGTAGATTTGTCAGGTACTTTTTGAAGACTAGCGGGAACGTATAGTAGTTGCTGTTGACTAACGTGAATGTGATTGCTGCTGTTGACTAGCTGGAATATCATTCGACTAGATACTAGTCACAAAAGCTGGTTTTAGCCTGTTTATACTGATGTTGTTATGACGATCTCGTATGGAAATTCTAAACTATTTTTTGAAACGTTTTATTACCAAATAAGGACCATCGTATGGTCCTTATTTGATAATTTGGTCTTCGTGCGACGAGGACCACAGACTCTTTGAGACGAATGTTGGCGGTGTTGAGTGATGGACGGAATCAGTCGGCCTAAGCTTTTGCATCGCTGCTAGGAATTCATCAACAAAGTAGCTGCCGGAACTCGTAGCTTGTGACGGTTGAAAAAATTCTCCTGGAATCTTTAGCGTTGAGCCGTAAACCAATTCTGCTGGTGAAGCGTTTAAGTCTGGTTTAAAAACGACCCGCAAACCAAGCAGGATCATGGGTAAATGAATTACCTATTTGGCTGGATTATGGCACAGGATTGCCGCTTTAAAGGTTCGGTGCCATCTCTCAATCATCCCGTTTGCTTGCAGATGGTATGGTGTAGTGCGGAGATGGGTTACTCCGATCGCAAAACCTGATGACTCAAATTGGTGACCCCGACAATAAATTCCCGAACATTGGGTACAACGAAGTATTGTTTTAAGCCTGATTTTTTGTATGCGGCAGTACTCGGCATCACTTAACCGCCTTTTATTATTAAAAAAACATCCTGACATTCTTTGCAATGGCTGAAGAAGATACCACAACACATCTCACAGCCAACGACAGTGGCCTTTCAAGCGAAAATCCCGGACAATCAATCGATGCTACTACCACACCTCAAAGGAACGTCTCCGTTATCTATGCCCGATTGCCTGTACCACCTATGTCAAGTGCTAACATCGATGCATGGTTCATTTCCATGGATTTTTGGTTCACGGCATCGGGCATAGTAGCAGACAAGCAGAAGACCGCGACCATCTTGGCCTCGACCCAAATGTTATAGCTCAGCTTGCTGATGTAATCGCCTCTATGCCGCCTGTCAACATGTACCACTATATCAAAGAGAAAATAATTAACCATTTTGCCAACAGCGAACAGTGTCGTCTAAACCGCCTGCTATCCGAGCTTCCCCTCGGCGACAAAAAGCCATCAGAATTATACTTCGAAATGTAGCGGGTAGCTGGTACAACTTTGGGTGAGGCGGCACTTAAAGGGCTATGGACTAAACGTTTACCAGAGTTCGCCCATCCTGTCGTGGCAGCTTCGGCTGGTACGCCAGCTGAGTTTACTAAGGTTACCTATGCTATCGTTGACGCAATGGCATCAAATCAAATTGGAAGCGTGCAGACTAAACCATCAAATGAAATAAAGGAACTTCGTGCAGCCCTCGTTGAATTAGGAAAAAAATTTGAGCGTTTTTCAACTCGCTACGATTCGCGTTCACGAAAAACCACACCTTTACAACACCACAGGTGCCGAATGCTGGTACCATAGGAAGCATAGTCAAAATGCTCAAAAGTGCCGCAGCCCTTGTAGGCATAAGCAGTACAAAGTTAATGCTGTGTCTACTGGCGCATCAACCCCAAACCAACAGTCTCAGTGACTCCCTAGGCAGGTGGCGGTTTCCAGCAAATTCACCACCACCAGTTGCCAGGTATTTCGTATGCAGGTAAGGGATACATTTTCAAAACGATATTTTCTAGTAGACAGTGGCGCCGATGTTTCCGTTCTTCCACTAACTTCGAAATCGTTTGACATTCGTCCTACGGCCATGGCTTTATACGCCGCAAACAGTTCTCCTATCAAGGTCATTGCAGAAAAACCTGTTAGAATTGATCTTGGCCTACGTCGTGATTTTTTTTGGTCGTTTGTAGACGCCGATGTGACGTCACCGATTATTGGATGTGATTTTATTCAGCATTACGATTTGCTGATAGACGTAAAATGTAAGCGCCTCATAGACAACATTACTGGGGTAGCTTCTCAGCTCACATCTCCTACATCTTGCGAAACAGCCGCTATAAAAACCTTTAACGCTGCTGGTCCGTTTGCTGACATTTTAAAAGATTTCGCCGATATAACACTCTGCGACAAAATCCTCAATTTCTCACAGAATTGAAACGACAGGGCAACCCGTTTTTTGTCGTCCACGTCATCTATCGCTAGAGAAATTGGCAGCTGCAAGAAAAGAATTTGAATTCCTGATGAAGGCTGGTATTTGCCAACCATTTAACAGCAACTGGTCCAGTCCTTTGCACTTAGTAAGGAAAAGTGACGGAACTTGGAGGCCATGCGGAGACTACCGTGCACTCAACGCACAGAGGTTGCCGGATCGTTACCCACTACCGTATTTATCAGATTTCACCATGAATCTCAGAGGCAAAAAAGTTTTTTCGAAAATTGACTTACAAAAGGCCTTACATCAGATTCCAATCCATCCCGATGATATTGCGAAAGCCGCCATTAGTGCACCTCTCTGGTTTGTACGAATTTAAGGTTTGGGCTGTGTAATGCAGCCCAAACCTTTCAGCGACTAAGAAACGAGGTATTACGTGGCTTAGATTTTGTTTTCCCATATATTGACGACATTTGTGTGCCATCGGTCTACATCGAACAACATCGCCGCTACCTTGCCGAAATCTTTCACCGCCTTCGCGAGAAGCGTCTTGCCATTAACTTAAAAAATGTGAATTTGGAAAAAGCGAAATTAAGTTTCTTGGTCATCTCGTTAGCGCTGATGGTATTCGTCCCTTGCCAGAAAAAGTAGCTGCAATACGGGAGTTTCCTAAGCCAAAAGTGGCTCAGGAGCTTAAGAGGTTCATAGCAATGGTTAATTTTTACAGAAAATTCTTGTCAAACGCGATATCATATCAAATGAAGCTACAACAACTTATCACAGAAAACAAAAAGAATGATCGTACGCCCTTAAAGTGGAATTTGGACCCAGAAGCTGCCTTCCAGCAGTTAAAGACGAACTAGCTGAAGATGCCCTTTTATCGCATTCCGACGCTGAAGCCGAGCTGGCAATCTACGTAGATGCCTCCGATACAGCCGTAGGAGCGGCCCTGTACCAAAACATCAATGGTTGCCTTCAGCCCTTGGCGTTTTACTAAAAAAAATTACAAGTACGCAACGAAAATACTCAACATATGACCGAGAGCTAACAGCAATGTATCAAGTTGTATGCCACTTCCGATATATGATAGATGTTAGACGCTGATTTTCGCGATTCAACAAAAGCTGAAGAAAGCTTCGCCACGCAGGATCCGGCAACTCGACTTCATCAACCAATTCACTACTGACATCCGCCATACGCCTGGTATAACAAACACTACAGCCGACGCACTTTCTCGCGTAGACTTCATTAACCAAAAGATAGACTACTCCCGTATAGCAGCGGCACAACAGAATGACGTGGAGCTCCAACAAATGCTTGAAAATTCAGGTATTGAAATGAATTCCTTAAAACTAAAACTCTTTTCAATCCCAGGTTGTGAAAGTTAGCTAACATGTGACACTACAACGTCCCATATTCGCCCTTTTATTCCGAAGGAATTTCGTCAACAAATTTTAACGACAGTACATGGCTTGTCGCACCCAGGCGTTCGGGCCACCACTAAATTGGCGACCACAAGATTTTGTTGGCCTGGAATTCGGAAAGATTGTTCAGTTTTTGTTCGGAACTGCCTGCAATGCCAAAGGTCAAAAGTTCAACGGCACACCCGTTCAACTAAATCAGCATCGATGGACCTTTTCCATATTGTGAAGGTCAACGATATTGTTTAACGCTGGCCCGAAGCAGTCCCCGATATGAGTGCAGAATCCATCGTAAAAGCCCTTTTGTCACAGTGGATTGCCAGGTTTGGTATCCCAATGCGTATAACATCAGATCGTGGTCGTCAATTTGAGTCATCAGTTTTTGCCGAATTAATTAAGGCGATCGGAGCAACCCATCTCCGCACTACACCATACCATCCGCAAGCAAACAGGATGATTGAGAGATGGCACCGAACCTTTAAAGCGGCAATCCTGTGCCATAATCCAGCCAAATGGGTATTTCATTTACCCATGATCCTGCTTGGTTTACGGGTCGTTTTTAAACCAGACTTAAACGCTTCACCAGCAGAATTGGTTTACGGCTCAACGCTAAAGATTCCAGGAGAATTTTTTCAAGCTTAGGCCGACTGATTCCGTCCATCACTCAACACCGCCAACATTCGTCTCAAAGAGTCTGTGGTCCTCGGCGCACATTTTTGTTCGCAACGACTCATTCCGACCATCACTTACTCATCCATACGATGGTCCTTATTTGGTAATAAAACGTTTCAAAAAATATTTTAGAATTTCCATACGAGATCGTCATAACAACATCAGTATAGACAGGCTAAAACCAGCTTTTGTGACTAGTACCGAGTCGAATGACATTCCGGCTAGTCTGCAGCAATCAACAGATATTCGAGCTAGCCAGCAGCAATCACCAGACATTCGCGTTAGTCAACAGCAACTACTATACGTTCCCGCTAGTCTTCAAAAAGTACCTGACAAATCTACAAAAAGTACAAAAAAAGCCACAAATGCAACACCAAGGGTCAGCTTTCCACCTGAAGTCAACCCGTCTAAGATCAGAAGGTTGCGTGTTCATATCACGTCGGGGTCACCAATTTGGGATATGTCAACAATATTCCAATAAAAAAAAGGTAGAAATAGTATTTGTTTGTTTTTATTAATCACATAATAAAAATGTGTTGTTTAAAGCAGAAGACAAAAACGGAAAAGAAATTAATAAAAATGGTTCTTATGAGGTTTTATCGGTTTTTAAGGTAACTTGGAAAAAGTAATTGAGTATTTAATACTAATCGGTATTTAGTGTAAAACAGGGTTGTTCACGGAACAGGGCGCCACACATATATAATTTTGCAAAGGTATAAATTCAATTAGTTGTCCAATTCCATCAATTACAATTTTAGTTAATTTAAAAATATATATTATGAGTGTAATTTATTTAATATAAAAACTAATTGAAATTTATAGACGAAATTAATTATTTTGAGTTAATTAATATTCTCATTTTTATGATTGGAGCAAAATCAAATGATACTTTAATTAATATAAGTAATTTGGTGATTGAAATCCATTTTTATTTTTTCTGCGTTACTTTAAAATAAATTTTTCAATGATGAAAATACACAGTCAAAAATTTTTTAAACTGCATTAAGTTTAAATGCGTAATTATTTTTGAGCGCCTTTTGATTCCGATATAACAGCAACAGATTGCTACACATTTTCACCGATTTCAATTAGCTCATTGGGTGTGTCTAGACGATTTATGAAATATTAAATATACCTAGATCTCAAGTCATGATTACTTTTTATGCATTTTTTTAAGTCCACTTTTTTGCTTAAATAGAACTGAGTAAATGTACATATAATGTAAAAAAAATGCTAATATAAAGTACGCAAAATTTTAGATTTTAAAGAGTTATATAATTTTTGCAAATTAATATTTTATTGTGCCATAATGATTTTAAAATGTATTTTTAAAACCTTTTCTGAACACGCATTATTTTAGCTTCATTGAAATTACGCTGTGAGTGTGCCCCGCGAAAAAGCACCTCTTAGAACCATTCACATTTTTTCTCCCCAAATTTGGGCACCTCATATACACTCTAAAATATGCATGTGAAATAATTACTGCAAAGTAAGTAATTTTTTTATTTAAAATAACACATATATTTATATAATATAACACATATAAATTATTAAAAATAAAAAATCAGCGAAACAAATAAATATTTCCATTGGAATTGAAACAAATTGAAAATTAAAATTGGCAAGAAATTATTTTAATATTCTGTATGCATAATTTTGTAAAAAAAAAAAAAATCTAAAAACAATCATTTTATTATTTTATTGCATTAAATTGCAATTATTTGTCGAAACAACAAATCAAAAATGGAATTTTTTCACCAAAAACCGGAATTTTCAATAATCCTTTTTAATATCCAATAGTCCTCAACAATATAATTAACAATTCAAAATTAAACATTGCAAATTGTAGGCAAGTTTGAGTGACTATTTATTATTGTGCAAATGATTTTCCATACAATATTTGATGGCGAGGGGTTTCCTCGTTTTCATGAGCACCCTTACTAATTTAGTTATATACTAAAAATGGAGTAAATTTAAATGAAAATTTATTAGATTGTAGCGTTGCTATTGAGGGCACATTAATGAGATGTATATAAAACGATTCATAATCCATTCTTTATTTTGCAATACTCGAAGCAGCGAAAGGTTAGGTTAGGTTAGGTTGGAAAGGGCGGCGCATTCACGCCTACACCCAGAGGCCAAACGGCCCATTGTGATCCCTTTATGAAAAGAAGAAAAAGAAAAAGAGAAAAGTGGAACCTATACCCAATCAATCAGTTATGATTGTTCCTAAGCCATTTTATCCCCATAACAAACCCTATGAGGTTGACAAGTCCTTTGCCATTAACCTCACCTAGTTCATGTAGTGTATGGCTTCCAAACCACTTCAACCTATTACGCTGAAGCCCTACGCAGTGACAGAGTATGTGCTCCACTGTCTCTAGCTCCTCAACATCATCGCACGTTCTACAGAAGTCTGATGTGCCAATGTCCCACTTACTCATCATATTCCCTATTGAGAAATGACCCGTAACCATACCTACTATGACTCTAAGACTACCACGACTCATACCTAGAAGATGCTTGGAATCCGCCAGTTTTAAGCTAGGCCATACTGCCCTAGAAACTCTGCAGTCCGATCTGTCATTCCAGGCTCGATTCGTGTTGTCCAGAGTCCACTCCCCTATGGCCCTAAAGAAGGACCCAATTGGAATCTTAACAGATGACTCTATGAAAGACCTATCTAGCTCCGAGCCACTGCGAGCTAGCTCATCGGCTATTTCGTTGCCAAGAATGTCACAATGACCAGGAACCCAACATAGTCTCATCATATAGGAATCCATTAACCTTCTCAATTCCCTTCTGCACTCAAGTACCAATCTGGACCTAACAAAATGACTAGTCAGAGCCAATAACGCCGCCTGACTATCAACATAGATAGTAATCTCAGACCCCCGTTCAACATTCCCTTCAATCAAGCCGAGAGCCTTATAAATGCCAAGAATCTCTGCTTGAAAGACACTACAACTGTCAGACAATTTGTAGGATCGTCTGATATCAGTTCCCATAAAGTATACACCTGCACCAGTGCCAACTTCCATTTTCGAGCCGTCCGTGAAGACCGCGCACCCTCCATGGAGCTTTTCTACTCCATCCCAAAGATCCCTGCTAGGTAACACCAAAGCGGGAGTAGCCCCGGAGTCAATCGTGGTCCCGACATAATCCGTAGGCTCAGCCAAGGATAGTGTCCGACCGTTGAATCTGACTTCATCTAGTATGCTGACATGTCCCGCTCTAGAGGAACCTAATAAACCCAGTTCCTTCAATCTAAATAGGCCACGGACAGCCATACCCCTCACGAATTCCTCAATTGGAAGAAGGTGGAGGATTATGTCCAGCGCCGCCTGAAGTGTACTTCTCCTGGCACCTGAGATGCCAATTGAAGCACACCTCTGAACTTTAGAGAGAAGTTTCCTGTACGTTTCCCTACTCAATACCTTCCACCAGACTGTACAGCCATAAGTAAGAATAGGTCTAACAACCAATTCTTGCCTATAGAGTTCCTGCAGGTGTAATAGGCATTGAGTCCCCTCTTGACCCTCTCCTGAGTGTTTCTCCTCCAAGACAATTTACTGTCCAAGTACACACCCAGGTATTTGGCCTCACTTGACAATACAAGCTCAATCCCGTTCAATACTGGCAAGCTAAAATGCTCAACCTTGTATTTCCTAGTAAACAAAACTAGCTCCGTTTTCCCGGGGTTTACCCCTAATCCCTTACTGTTGGCCCAAAGGGACAGATCACGTAAACCTGTCTGCATGACCTCACTGATCGTAGATAAAAACTTACCAGAGACCAGTAAAACAACGTCATCGGCGTAGGCCACAATCTTCCGTCCCTTAGCATCAAAATATCTTAAAATGACGTTCACGGCCAAGAGCCACAGTAATGGAGAAAGGACCCCCACTTGCGGTGTGCCCCTAGTCACGAGTTTCCTCATATAAGTCCCTCCCATGTTTGAGTTGATAACTCTGCTGCTAAGCATCAGAATTATCCACTCAACAAGGAGCTTACTTATATTCAGCGAAACAAGTGATTCCTCGATAGCCTCTATCGTGATATTATTAAAGGCCCCCTCTATATCGAGAAAAGCCGCCATGGTATATTCCCTCTGCAGCAGACCTCGCTCAATGTAACTCACAACGTCATGCAGAGCACTCTCAACGGACTTACCCTTGAGATAAGCATGTTGAGACTCGCTAATGACCTGAGTTCCTATACTAGTCCTAAGATAAAGATCGATCAGTCTTTCTATTGTCTTCAATAGAAAAGACGATAGGCTGATCGGTCTGTAATCCCTGGGCTTCGAGTGAGTCGTCTTACCCGCTTTGGGTATGAAAATGACCCTTACCTCTCTCCACCCCTTGGGAATGTACTTCATTCTAAGACATTCCCTAAAAACCTCCGTCAATAGAGAGATGGCTCTTTCATCGACATTCTGTAGCATGGCCGGAAATATTCCATCCGGGTCAGGAGATTTGTATGGCTCGAATGAATTTACCGCCCATAATACTTTGTCTCTAGTGATCATCTCCCTTATCACATCGGTATCCCCAGCATCTGATTCGGGTTGTAGGTTATCACTGACGCTACCTGTCCCTCCAACAGATTCTATATCCCTACAGCCTGGAAAATGAGTCTCCATAAGTAAACTGAGGGACTCTGAGCTAGACTCTGTCCACGAGTTATCCTCACGTTGTATGTATCCAGGTGCCACTGGGTCCTTAGATAATACTCGCCTAAACCTAGACAACTCGTTAACAGAGTCCACCGATTCACAGAAATTTACCCATGAAGTCCGTTTCGCTCGTCTAATGTCCTTCTTATACTTAGAGAAACTATCCCTATAGCTATTCCAATCCTCATCACTCCTCGTTAGTTTGGCTCTATTAAACAGCTTCCTAACTGTAGACCGCTGGTCCCTAAGTTCCCTAGTCCACCATTTCGGCTGTTTCCTTTTCCCAGGATAAATCACTGGACAATTGAGCGCAAAACTATTCCTAATAACATTCGTGAAATTATTCACCGCCAACTCGATACCCTCAACTGAATCTCTCCAGTCCTCAGTATCCCTAAGGTCCCTACAGACTGACCTCCTGAAGGACTTCCAATCTGTCCTTCTCGAGTTCCTATAGGGCTGCTCCCTCGCCTTCTCAAAGTCGAGACCAAAAGATATCATGCTATGGTCAGAAAAAGAGTAATCCAAAACTACTCTCCAATCCCTAACATAATTTCCCCCACGGTTAGCCAGCGTTACATCTATAACTGTTTCCCTATCTTTCGCTCTGAACGTAGGAGTAGTACCCCTATTACAGATATGCAGATCATAACAAGTTATAAAATCGTATACCAACTCACCCCTTTTGTTGATGTCCCTGCTTCCCCATTGATAGTGGTGAGCATTCGCATCACATCCCAAGACCATGTACGCGCCTTTCCTCCTAGCGTGCTCCGCCAACTGCTGCAGAGCGATACCTGGTGGATCGGCTGCCTCATACGGCATGTACACAGCCGCCATTATAAGCCCGCTGCATCCTGCGGCTTCCTGTTGGACGACTGTAAGGTCTCCACTGCTAAAGGAATGAAGAAAATTAATATTTAGATTATTCCTAGCCAGTATACATGTCCGTACCTTTTCCGTTGTGGATGGTATGAACAGGTTGTACCCCGTGACCCTCAGACCACATACCCTGGTGTTCTTAATCCAGGGTTCCTGTATGAGGGCCACGTCCACGTTGGAGTAAATGAGGAGTCTTGTCAGTTCGGTTGAGGCTGCCTCACAGTGATGCAAGTTAATTTGCACCACTGACAGCCTCTTTGGGTTTATCAGATTTGTTGAACCTAAACCTGATCACCCCAAATCCGAAATTGACAACTCCCCCCAGTGACTCCAGCTTCTTCAGAGACTCCTGATCCACTGCGAATCTGAAGTCTCTGCCTTGGTTCTCCTTACAAGTCATGGTGTTAACCAACTTCCATTGACCTGTAAGAAGACCCTTATTCTGATTTTCCAATACTGTCAGAATGGTTCCAACCTCTTTAAATGGGTGGAGGGAACCATGCTGTCACTATTGGACGCAGGGGGAGCTCAGATGCGAGTATCACCTCAAGCTTCGCTCCTGGATAGAGAGTGTCGCACCTAGCAACTGCGTTCCTGAGAAATTCAAATGATTTCTCGTTCCCGCAGTTAATAGTCTTGACACCTTTCATCCAGTCTGCGCCTTTGAAGGATACCTCATCCGGCCTTCCTTTAACAAGAGCGATTTCCTCAATGAGCTTGTGTTCAATTTGTCGCCATTGCTCAACGCTGATCCTCCCATCTGGATCAACCCTGTCAATGACAGCAGCTTGAATACAATTCTGCAACACTGATTCCTTCGCTCTTTTCGATGTTGAGGGTTGTTCACTTCCTGATACAGCTCTCTTAATAACCTCCTTATGGAGGCCCTTACTAGAGCTGTTTGGCGTGTGAACAACCTTCTTGGCCATCGAAGGTTGCTGGTCATCCCCAGACCTGGCCCTCTTAACAACCCCCCTATGAGGGCCTTTAAGAGAGCCGGATGGGTTTTGACCAGCGTTCTTCGATGTAGAGGGCTTCCCAATCGAAGCTCGTACAGCCCCACTACTGGAGCTGGCAGGCTTCGAAAGTAAAGTCCTCTTACTAGTTGATGGCTGATCATCTCCAGGCCTAGCATCTCTGACAACTTTTTGTTGGTTGCCAGGTTTGCTGGATGGTGTATGACCAACCATTTCAATGGTAGTTGTTGGCTTACCAGACGTTGCCTGCTGTTTCACTAGGACTGCAGGTTTGCCCGGGTTGCCACTACTCCGGTAGGGATTGATGAAGAGGTTGGCTTTTCTCCTGTGCTCTCACGAGACACTTCTGGAGTGTTGCCAGCATCCACATACAATCCTTCAGGATAAGACATTCCCAAAGAGACACAGACAGGGCCGTAGATTCGTTCGAATCTTTTGACGTTCCTCCTGTGCTTCCTGATAAGGTACTTATCCTTACCTGTAAGTGGCAAAGGGCCTCACTTGGCTATCTTGTGCAGATAACCAAGAGAGGCTCTTGCGCCACTACGAGCATGCTCCTCTTTAGTTCGGTTTATATCGCCGGTTGTCGCATCAAGCATTACCGCGTCTTGCCGAACTAAACCACTGCCAGACGAATGACCCTCTGAGTTCGTCGAGCCATCCCCCCGCTCAGACCCCGCCTCAACACTCGAGTTCTTCTCCAGACTCTGAGCGCGAACTGAGATTACAGTGATCTCATGTTCATCTTCAGAGCCGAGAGTAAGATTCTCAAGTTTCTCAGTTGCGCTGGTCCCAGTGAAGGAATCCCTCGAGATACCCAGAATCTCATCCGTCTCTGATAGCTGGCCCAACAGTTGACTTTCCTGAAGAAGAATGTCACGTTGGACCCCTATCATCTCATTATCGTCGTCCGTACTCACGTCCATTTCAGTCCTGTAGCCCTGCGACTGTCCGTCATCTTGTGTCCGATTTTTAAGAATCTTTGAATTTTCTATTTTGTCCCACGAGTATGCCAGTAAAGGAAAAGGACCATCTCGCGCAGTGACGGCGTGCGCGGACTAGGCTAGAATTACAACCAACCCGTGCCATGGGCGTTGGAGGGGAGCTGTTAGCTGTTAGTTTGTTTAGGCACCAACTAACCATTCAGGTCCTCAGCACTGCTGCCTACCACCTTGACCTTAAAGTGCACTACATTTATTTGGTCCGCGAGAAGCTGTAAAAGCCCTAAGATCGGAGATAATACACATGATATATACCCCCATGCGATGAGCCAGAATGCACCATTCAGTAGAGTGTGTATATCATGTGCCTTACAACCAATCCCCCCGATCCGCCACCTGGGGACGCGTCCGATAGGAGTAAATGTAGCAAAGACTCCAACGGAGAAGCAGCGAAAATTTTCTAAAATACAAAAATTTAAAATTACATCCTGTTGAATAAGATTGTTGAAATTTTCTCGAATGGTGCGACTTCTCAATGTTGAGTAAGCAAAACTTTTATTTCTCAGAGAACATTGGCGGGCTAAGAAAAGAAAATTTGCTTAATCAACTTTATAATTTAAAGACGAAAAAATCCTTTCAATGTCAATATCGACAAAATACCAGATTCATTTTAAAAAGGTATTAAATGTAACTTATGTGTTAAATTTAATTTTGAATCAGTAGATTTAAAAAAATTTTAAATTGTTGAATTACATTTCTGGCTTCGAAACATTTTTATGTGAAAATATCTTTTTCGCTCTTTTTTTCATCAAAGCAAATAATCGGTCTTTGGTGGACGGAGATATGAAATATGCATTATCCGAAAAAGTCTCTTAATATTAATATAAAAGTCTCTTAATATTGAAGCAAAAGCTATGTCGCAATTATTAATATTTTTTTTAATTATAGATAAAATGTTATTATCTAATTTTTAAACTAGACAAAGTTATAATGAGTCGCGCTTTCATGTGCAATGTGAAATGGGGTCGCGAAGCAAGATCTTATGAGAACCCCTGCATTAAAGAAATTTGACGCATATCCTAAAATCGACGATTACAGCAATCAAAACAAAGTCATGAAACTTGTTGTTTTCAAGCACGTTTTTCGGATTTTTTTAAATTTGAGTAGAACCATTTCAGGTCTTGAATTTTTGTTGTTCTACTCCGTAAAGTGTTGTTAACATAATTGCATCTGAAGTTAATTTGAAAAATAAGAATTAAAAAGTATTTGAGGACTTAGGTCGGTTTAAAGTTGTTTCAAAGTGTAGTCCGATATTTTTGTACGATTTTGTAAAATTTTTACTCAATTATTTAAAGAACTAAATTATCTGTCGAATAAAAAAACTTTTAGTCGATTTCTCTTGCGAGTTCAAAAACAAACGATTTCAAAATGAAAAATTGAAAAAATTATGATTTTTGTGTCTACAAACTTTTTTCTCTAAAATAAAATTTTCTTTAAGAGCATATTATAATTTTATATTTTTCTGAAAGGTATCTTCACAGAGATGATTTAGAGTTAAAAACAAGTCCAAACACCCAATAGGGCTAAGTAAAAATCCTCCCGAATTTGACCTACTCTATGTCAAAATATTGACTTTAGACTATATGTTCTAAAATCCCAAACAGAATGTAGTTTCGGAAACTTTAGAGCTTTTCCCAGACAAATATGGACTTTATGGGCAAAATTCAAAAAATTCGCTAGTTTTTTAGGATTCCTTTTACAAAAATCTTAAATTTTTTTACACTTTGGCATTTCTAATTTATAAAGTCAACATTCACCGAAAATTTCATTAGGATATCTTAACAAACAAAGATTTTATTAGAGTTAAAATATCTTAGTGTATACTTAAGTACAAACTTATTTGAGAAATATTTAAGCAAAAGCTCACACTTAAGTAATATTTCATTTAAAATTTTAAAACTTAGGTTGACACGAAAATAAGCAAAAAGCTTTACATTAGGGTGGTACAACTTTCCAAGAATGTTTCTTAAATAAATCATAGTTATATTTTATTTGCCCTAAGACGTTTTCTCATAATTGTTAGCTTTTTGTTGAATATCTTTTAATTATATTATAATTTGCTTATGTAATGCCAAAAACCATTTCTTGGGCAAAACATTTTTTGATGATGTACCATAAAAAAAAGAAAAAATAAAGAAATAATTTAAAAATTTGAAACAATTTAAAAAATGTAAAGAAATCTGCAGCTTATGAGCTACGCAATTACACTCAACCAAAAAGGAATAGTAAGTGCGGTAAAAAGGGATGTAAAATTGAAGAAAAGTACGTTAAATATCTACTAATAAAATCATTAGTCAATTCAACAGAAACTTTAGTTAGTTTTTCATAAATTAGTTAAATTAACGAAAAATCGTCAATATGAATCATTGAATTAGTTAATTAAAAGATGGTTAATTTTTAGTCAAGTTGAATAAAATTTTATTCAAAGTAACTAAATTTTTTTTTCATATTGGAGTGTTTTTATTAAATTTAACTACAATATTTTATTTAATTCTAGTAAATTTTAGTTGATCTGAATTAATAATTTATTCAAATCAACAAATTTCTTTTCAAATTGAAGAATTTTTATTACTTTTAATTGAATTTTATTCAATTTGACAAAATTCTGTCAATTTTAAAATGCTTTCAAACCCCGGTAAGAAAAATTACGTTTATATATTGCTGTATTATTTTATTCAACTAATACAAATATAGATAGTGGTTATATGTATATAATCTGCCTGCATTTGGAAGAGCGTTTTTTTCATCCATCCACTAAAAAGTGTCCTTTTTGACACTATTGTGTGTTCAAAAGTATAAAATACCAAATTTGCAATAACAAAACGCATTAGTATCAAATTTTGATCTAAAAAACTTGACTTGGGCGATTGTTTACATTCCAGAGCAAAGAACAAGCACGACACAAGTTCGCTCAGTAAATGTATAACTTTTAAAGTGATCAATGTTGTTGCTTATGGTGTTGAATAAAAAATGTGTTAATATATAAAGTTGTTAATTTTTAATTAGTGCTATTTGTTTTTAATTTAAACTTATATTTCATTTAAACACTTAGTGAGCTATTAATTTAGTTTAAAGTTATAGTGTGTTATTACAGTCTGTTTAAATAAAGTAAGCATTTAGCTCAATTAGAATTTAAAATTTTAACTAGAAATATTTCAACTGAATTAAAAATATTTTATTATACAAAAGCGATTATATTTCGATACTTTCTTGATGTACTTTTTACACTATTAAATGATAGTATTTCGACACCCAAAGAATGCACTAAACAGTGTCATCTGAAAAGTATTAGAACTGTGGCACATGTTTTCCCGAAAGGTGATTTTTTTTTTTTTTTGATAAGAAAATAATACCATATTCGACTGTTATTAACTACACGAGGTTTCGCTTTAGTTCAAATTTCGATAGAAAATATTGGCAGGGTGTTGTTGTATAAACTGCTTTAGTGAATAATACATTAATATATAAACGACTATTTACTATCATTAAAAATAAGACAAATAAAAATTATATAAGTAAATGATTTAAATATACATATATAAAAAATAAGAAATTATTTTTGTAAAAGAAATAAGAGTATTTAAATTAATATGTATATGCGTAACAAAAATGTCAGCTCTTATAAAAAGTAAAAATAAATTAAATATATCTAAATATTTTGTATAAATATTTAGTATAAACACATTATTCAAATCAAAACTAAACTAATTTTATTGACTTTCTAAAATGAATATATATATAATTATTAATTCATTAACCATGGAAACTATTCATAAATATAATTTAAAAAAATCACATAAAGGTGAAAATCATTCAAAAAATTTGGAAACCTTAATCAAAAAGGAAAAAATGGTGAAAAAATAATTTTAAAGCATTCATATGAAGAAAATTCTAAAACTTGATATAACCCAATTTGTATGGGATTTTTTTTGCGATTTATGTCATATTATGTTTTATTTATAAATTTGTAACAATAATATCAAAAACTAATGAGAACGAGAAGAATAAAGACATTTGGCCTTTTTTACCTTTTTTACAGTTCAATTTAGCCTAATTTTTTCTTACCTCCTGGCAACACTTCTTGGTACGACATTCAAATACGGTGATAGTTTTTTACGAAAATGCTTCATACTTGGTACTGAAACAACCTGAATTTGGGTACAAGTGATTACGATCGATATCTGTCTGAGAAAATGAAAAACATACATTTATTAAAATTTTCATTTAACTAAGTAAATTATTTCCGTACCAATTTAAATTAATTTAAATGAGTATATCAGATGTGCATTTAACGCATGCAATTTCATGTGAACGATAATTTTTGGTTGCCGACCAATGACTTTCAATTTATGCCCACTCATTATTGCCTCAATACTATTTTCGGCGTTTATTACTTGATGATCTATAGAAACGTATAAAAAATGTGGAAAGAAAACGAATATGTATGTATATAAAGTATATAAAATAATGTTTACCTGTTCATATATGGCCTATTTTGTAGAACACCGGTTTGCTTAAGCTTTCTAAGGACGTTCAAATAATTGTTGTACAGTTTTCCATAATCTAAAACTGCTCTTCCTTGAAATGATTATGATCCTGGAACTGGAAGTTGATCTGATTAAAAATATTTATAGTTGATATCGAAATGAATTATCAAATAATTAAATGTATTTAAGTATGTATATATATTAATAATTGTATATATTAATAATTGTAAATTTTTTAAGATTATTATTCGAAGACGCATATTGATTTGTTGTTGATACAGCAACTTATTGTTCGAATACTGATTTTTGAATACTGATTTTTTAAGCATAAAATAAATAAATGTATATGTACTATACAAAACACTTCTACACGCTTTGTTATCAGCCGTTCAACTGATCTTCTTTAATAAATATTTTCTATATTGTAGAAATTTCTTCAATTGAACAAATCATTCTTCAATTTTACTAAAATAAATTAATTCTACATGCTTTTAGTAAATTTGAAGATTTTTAACCAAAAAATAATTTTTCTTGTGAAAATTTGTATAGCAAGTTTGATTTACAATTTTTCCTTTTTTTAATTGTAATTCAAAAATGAAATATTTCTCGTATTTAGTAAATTTATTCAAATATGTATGCATTTTTAAGTTTAATTTTTCATTTTAGATTCAAAAAGCTGCCAAGTTTATAATTCTATAAATTTTTTTAAAATAAAGTAAACTTCGTTAAAATAGATCAGTCAATAGAAAAACTTAGAAATCGCATAAGAAACATATTTTCGACAAATGTCTTAAAAAATATGTAAACGAAAAAATGTTTATATTTTTAATACAAAAACTAAATTCACTGTAAAAACTGTTTTAAAGATCTGAAACTTTCTGATCCTGCGCTCTCTGTATATAATAAATTTTACATATTTTTTATTATGAATGAACAGAACATAAACATAAAATTTGGAGAAAAAAACGTAACTTTGACTTTATTCGCATTTTTAATACATGTTTCTAGCAAGGATATGTCGAACTAAAAGTTAGTTAAATTCATTATAAATTACTTAAAGAAAATGACAATACAATTATTTAAAAACTTGAACTTATATTTTAACCTAACATATTAGATAGTACAGAAGAAAAGGGTGGAAAAATATATATAAATACCCAACAAAAGCTTCAAATTTTTTAACAGGGTGTTCCCATTGGAGAGAAGTACTTAGAGCTGAAAAAGAGCTAACATTTGGTTGCAATTGGAATAATTTACTTCCTTTTATTCTAATTTTGCATTTCTTCTCTTAATGTATATTTTTTGAAATACTATTTTAACTTGTTAAAAGTGAATAAAACTATTTACTTTTGAATTTGTTAAAGTTGTGGGTTTGTAGTTACTTTTCAATGCTTACAATTTACTGTATGCATTACATAGAAGTTGTTTAGTAACCACTTATTTATAACCCGGTATGTAATTATTTATTTATGTTCAGATTTTTGAGCAAAGCAATTTTATTAATTTTTTAATTCAGTTACCAATTCATATATTTAAAGAAGGCTCACTGGTCAAAAATCCCTTTTTTGGCAGAAATTTCAAAATAATAATTTAAGAAATTGTAAAAAGTGGATGTATTATTTTATAAATGGTAATAAACCAAGCAATCAGGAACACATATTAAAAAATATTATGTGGCAACGTTGACAGTCTGACAAGGCACTAAAGTAGTTTAATATTATTTTTAACATTTTTATTAAAATGGAGCTAGAATTACAAAAGCTGTTGTGTAATGTAAATGTATTTTAAAATCTTTATTTTTTATAAGTCGTGCATTTGTCGTTATTTTTGAGCTTTATGGTCATATGGCCATGGGTTGTTTATTAAGATGACCCATAACTTTGAAAGACGAAAAGACGTGAAAGTGTTTGCCAAAGTATCTATTTTATGTAAGTCTGGCAGTCGTTAATTTTCTTTCAGCTAAATTTTGTTTTTCGCAAACAATTAGAAGAAAATATTATGTTCTACCTATTAGGTAGTTTCACTAACCAATAAAAAATCTAACAGTAAAAAACATATTTAAAAAATATATTTACTGTAGTCACATTAGGCATTATAGAGGTTTCATCAAAAATTCTTAAGTTTGGTTTTAATTAATGTTATTGTTAATTTTAGATTCAACCACAAAAAGGCACTAACGGTGCTTTTTGAATTTATGCCAGAAAAAAAGTGGATTTTTTAGTACAAATAAATTTTTAATCTAAAGTTTACTTTTATCGCATATATTTTAATTACATTTTGGTTATTGTTAAGTTTTTGAAATTAAAATCTTTAAAATCCTTTTACGTTTAAAATAAAAAAAACAGTATATTTATTCTGATATTTATAACCTAAAATGTAACTGGTTCCTATTGTTTTTTCTAATAATAGCTTCAGTAATGCTTTAAAATCAATGAGTTTTTGAACAGCTTGGAAGTAATAGGGTAAGTAGTTGCCTTCAATGTCATTACCGTGTTAAAATAATTATTTAATCAACTAATGTGTAAGTAGTGAAGAGCCATATATATATATATATATATATATATATATATATATATATATATTTCTTTTCTTTTTTACTTTTTGAAAGTTATTATTAATAGTTCTACTGATGTAGAGAAAATGTTAGCTAATAAAACGTATATAAATATATTTTCTGAGTAGTATAAATTTAATTGAAATTAGACCAGTTCAGTCAAAAATAGTAATAACACGCTGTTACAAAATGACTAATGTTGGTTGTAGACCTTATTGAGAACATCACAAAACCATGTTAACAAATTTCGAAACACCCCCTAAATTTCGAGATATTGCGAAAAAGCCCCGTTTTTATGGTAGTTTCTGCACTATAGATTTCACAAATTTTATGTCAGATTTTTATTTTGAAAGCGGAAGGACGTAGTTTTTAACTGCATTACCATCTTTTGTATACACCCAAATTAAATAATAATTATTTATCATTTTTAAATTTATTTCCCTTTTTTCCGAAATTTTGAACTTGTTGTAAATTTTTCTGATTTTTTTTAAGACTACGCATATTTTTTTATAAAGTTTGAAATATTATTTTATTTAGAATAACACGATATATCCGTATATAAAATTGCTTAAAAATCCAAAAAGTTATTAGGCCTTTTCCAAACTTTATTAGAAAAAATGCTTCATATATTTTAAGACAAATTAGTTTTGATATTTTTTACTTGGCTTTTACTTTTTTATTACATATGATTACAGATAAAATCGATTAAGTTCTGCAGTTTTTGTAAGATTTACAAAAATGTCCTTAAAAAATATTTAATTTTTCTAAAAGTTGTTTAAAAATTTGCTTTTAATATTTGACCAAAACAAACGCATACAGTTGAGAAGCCTGATTCTTCTACTTTTCGAAGAAGTTTAAAAAGGAAAAATGAACAAAAGAATAACAGAATTCAAATAAATTTATACAAGAACCTACAGTTTTTTGGGAATAACTCAGAATGTATTGCAAATTTTTAAAACTGATTTATAATATCCTCAAGAAGGTCTATAACGTACACTATGTCATTTCTCAAATGAATTTTCACTTTAACAGCGTGTAATCATCCTTTTGGTGCGGAATATTGTTTCGTATTTATTTTCTAATATTTTACAAAAAAAAAAATAAGTAAAAAACAGCAAGAGATAAAAATAAATTAAGTATCTAAAAAATATGTAGGAAAATCACAACAAAATAATTAAAAGTAGTAACCAAAGAATACAAAGAACGGAAGGCTTGTCAAAAAAACATAACTCTGTTGTCAGAAAAAAAAAAACATCTTTAAGATTGTGATGGTCAAATTTTATTTATATGTATTAGTGCTGAAGCCAATTCATCACACATTATAAGCACACATAGTTGAACAAAAGAGTATTCAAAAGTTATTAAATATTACTCACCTCAATTATACTCGCAGATTTTCATAAATTTTCATTTTTTGATGCGGGTTTCAGCCAAAAACATAAACGTAATTACATTTTTTAGCTTTTTGTTGATGAATATGAAAATAATTTAGAACTATTTTAAATTCTGTTTTATTTTTAATACCAAAAGTAGCAACTTTGTACGTTGAATCTAAATTTCAATATACAAAAAAGTAATGTGAAAATATAAAAAAATTTCGGTTTGAGAAAAATATTCGTTTTAGGGGAATTAAAATGCAATAAATGTGCGTGAAAGAATAATAAAAATATTGTGTCCTAGTGAAAAAATGTGTCGCGAGTGTAATTTTCCTTGAATTTTAAAGGAAAATTTTGTTTATTTTGTATCGTTTTTCTCTCTCACAAGGAGAGAGAAATGTTGTGTGGTACGAAAGAGACTTTTTTCCATTCTTTGTATTCTTTGATAGTATCTTTAATTTTTTTCTTTTTTATTTTTTCCATTAAAAATGTTTCATTATTCCGGGAAGGGAACTAATTTTTTTCATGGACGGGCTTAGACCTCCCTCTCTAGACCGGCGTGCCTACGCTAATGTATCTGCTCTACCTAAATATTACCTAGAAAATTATATAACCTAAAAACTTCCTAAAGAAACATGTTTTCGTTGGTCGTCAATGGATTAAAAATGTGACATTATGGAAAACCGAAATCTTTGTAATGATTGGCAAGACTATAGCTACAATATCTGCAACATAATTTTCAAGATACCTTTTTAGTGTTGGCCTATGTTATTTTACGTTTGCATATTAACATTTTAATTAATATAAATCAATCTTTAGATTATAATTCCAGCAAAAAAAACTAAAAAATGGCTGAAAAATTAATGTCTTTGGTATGATATTTTTTAATGATTCTTATTCATTGCTTTTAAAGTTCTTCTTTAAACAATGTTTATACAATTATTTAATGAAATTATTATTTTAGCTTTGTTAGGTAGGTAGGTAGGTAGAGAAGGGTGGCACAGCACTCAGAAGAGTGCTTGTGCATCCACTCGGAGACCAAGAGGTCCATTGTGAGTCCCTTCGTAGAGAATATAGAAAGAAACTACAGACGAGACATAGAAAAGAGCAGGAAGGAAAATGATAGAGAAAAGCTGAGACCAAGAAAAGAATAGAAAGAACTTGGAAAGGAAAAGTGCTACCACTCTAAATCGTTCGCTGTAAGCCAACGACCCCCTCTTAGCCAGCCTATTCTCATGACGAATCCTATTAATCTATCGAGATCTATTCTCGATATACTGTCTAATTCGTCAAGGAATCGAATGCCTAACCATTTCTGCCTACTTAGTTGTAGACGTGGACAGTGACATTTGATATGTTCCACCGTCTCTAGCTCCTTATTATCTTCGCACATTCTGCAAAAACCGTAGGAACCTCTTTCCCAATTCCCTATCGTTCCCCCTATGGGACAATGACCTGTAAGAATACCTGTCATAGTCTTCAGCTTTTCCCTTTTTATGCTTAAAAGTAGATTTGTATCTGCTTTATCAAGTTTGGGAGATAGGACCCTTGATAATCTGCAGTCCGTTCTACGTTTCCATGCATGATTGGTTCTATCCCGAATCCACTCCATAATTAACCTGAAGTAAAAGCCTAGAGGTGGTCTCACACCGCTTTCACTTGCAGTCCTATCCAAAGCTGAGCCGTTCGATGGACTCACAGTAGTTCCTCCATGAGTCTCTTTTTTGCCCTCTTAATGTCTGCCTTATACCTATTAAAACTTTCCCTGTACCTGTTCCAATCCTCACACTTGCGTGTCAGTTTCGCCTTATTGAACAGCTTCCTGACGGTTGACCTTTGGTTCCTAAGTTCCCTGGTCCACCATTTAGGCTGTTCCCTCTTTCCCGGAAATATTACCGGACAAGTTAGTTCATAACTGTTCCTAACTTTCCCCGTGAAGTCCTCCACTAAACTCTCAACTCCCTCTGATGACAATTGCGATCCTGGAGCGGCGTTTAGTTTCCTATCCATAATGACCCTAAAGGAGTTCCAGTCGGTTCTCCTGGAGTTCCTATATGGTTCTCCTTTGGCCTCGCGAAATTTAAACTAAAGGATATCCTGTTATGATCCGAAACGGAACATTCACTATCTACCCTCCAGTTCGTAATGTAATCGCTCCTAAAGTTCGTCAGTGTTATATCTATATCTGCCTCTCTATCTTTAGTTCTGAATATAGGCATATTACCCAAGTTACAGATAAAAAGATTGTTAGTAGTTATAAAATTGAAAACTGACTCACCTCTCTCATTAATATCAGCGCTGCCCCACTGGTAGTGATGTGCGTTAGCATCGCAACAGAGTACCAAATATACGCCTCTTCTCTTTGCGTACTCCGTTAGTTTGCACACCATATCACCCGGTGGGTTGGCCACATCGTAGGGCATATAAACGGAGGCGAGTGCGAGTTTCCTCCCGTCTCTAACCTCTCTTTTCACGACCGTTAGGTCTCCATTGCTGAAAGAATAAAAATTTATAAAATTTAACTCATTCCTAGCTAGTATACACGTTCTTACCTTGTCCTCAGTGGATGGTACAAAAAGTGTATACCCTTTGACACCTAATCCACATACTCTGGTGTTGTTGATCCAGGGCTCTTGGATTAAGGCCACATCCACTTTGGAGGTTCATCGCTAATTCGATAGAGGCTGCTTCACAGTGATGCAAGTTAATTTGCATCACTTGCAGCCTTGTTGGTACTGTCAGATTTCGGATAACGGAACCTGATAGTGCCCAGACCGAAATTAGCGATTCCCCTCATAGACTCCAATTTCTTGAGAGACTCCTGGTCTATAGCAAACCTGAAGTCCCTTCCGAGGTTCTCTTTACAAGTCAGAGAAGCTAACGACTTCCACTGACTTGTATCCAGACCATCGTTCTGGTTGACCAACACTGTCAGTATAGTTTCCACCGGTTTTATGGGTGGTGGAATCCACACTGTCACTACTGGTCTCAGGGGCAAGTCAGATGCGAGTATCACATCCAGTTTCGCCTCTGGACAAAGGCTGCCACACTTGGCAATCGCGGCCTTGAGAAAGTCAAGCGATTTCTCATTACCACAATTGACAGTTTTTACTCCTTTTGACCAGTCCGCGTCTTTGAAGGACACTTCATCCGGCCTTCCTTTCATTAAGGCGATCTCGTCGATGAGCCTATCTTCAATCGACCTCCATAGATCCGTGCTAATCCTCCTATCTGGGTCAGCACGGTCTGTGACAGCCGCCTGCAGATATGCCGGCTTCATCGACTCCTTCGCCTTTTTCGAGGTAGAAGGCTTGTCGTCATCAGATCTAACTCTCTTAATGGCTTCCTTTTGGGGGCCCTTAAGAGATCCAGTCATCGCCAGACCTAGCTCTCTTAACGATCTCCTTACGGTGATCCTTAAGAGAGCCAGATGGCTTATGACCAGCCCCACTTCCAGCATTCTTTATAATCTTCTTTTGAAGACCTTTAAGAGAGCTGGGAGTGTTGTTTGCCGCACCTTTCTTGCTTGTAGAGGGTTGGTCGTCTCCAGACCTTGCTCCTTTGGTGATTGATTCACCAGAGTTGCCGGATGGTTTATGATCAGCCCCCTTTTTGGCAATGATTGTAAGCTTCCCAGTTTCAACCGATCGTTCCGAAGATGTGATCGGTTTATTTGGTCGGCTGCTATCATTGTCATTATTCTTGGACTTCAGTGCGACCCATGACACGTTTCCTATACTCTCCCGAGCACTTTCCGGAACGGTGTCAAATATCGCATTTAGTCCCTCGGAATAACACATTCCCAATATAGCAGAGGTCGAGCCATAGATTTTTTCAAATCTAATCACACTCTTCCTATGCCTCTTGATAAGGTATTTATCCCTACCACTGACTGATGACAGATCCCTCTTGGCCATCTTATTAAGAAAGATCAAGGAGGCTCTGACGCCATTCTTAGCTTTTTCTTCTTTTGTTCGGCTGTCGACGACGGCAGTTACACTTGGTTTTACCGCGTCTTGCCGAACTAATTTTGAACTCACCTATCCACCATCCCGTGCGGATGACACCTCGGATGCTGGAGGATTATGTTCCTGAGCGTGAACTGAAATCATTGTGATTTCATGTTCCTCATCAGAACCAAGAGAGAGATCCTCCAACTTCTCCGTAGTACCCGTCCCCCCGAGATAGTCTCCAGGTGAGCCCAAGAGGTCGTCTGTTTCGGCTAGTTCACTCAATAACTGTCCCTCCTGAGCAATTATGTCCTCGTGAATTCTTAAAAGGTCAGAGTCAGTGTCCGAAACTCCTACTGAAACTACCTTATTCTTCTCCACATCCTTTCCTTTGTTAAAAGAAAATAAAAATATTTTAATTCGCGAAATTGTAATTTTTTATTATTAACCTTTTTCCTGTTAAAAATACATTTATTTTAATTTTTTGGAAGTAATTATTAATAACTTCTAAAAAAGTGATAATTATGCACTTAGTGCTACTTTTTAAGTGATGAATATGTTAATTTTTTGGAAGTACTTGCTCGATTTTTGCTGGGATAAAGAAAAATTAATGAGCATCTCCGTAAGTAAATTTCGGAAAGATCAAAAAATTCCAATTTGTTTGATTTTAAAACTAATTTAATATTAAGGCGGAGATTAAAAATAATAGAACGTTTTTCTAACTGCTTGCATAATTTTTTGTTTAAAAAGTCTTCTTTTTTGTTTAAAAAGTCTTCTAATTCCATACACAGAAAAAATTTAAGCTGAAAGTTCAATCTATGACGAAAACTGTATATCAATCACTAAATTAAAAATATATATATTGGAAAAATGAGTAATTGATACAGTTAGAAAAATATTTGTAAGCATTTTTACTTTCTTGTTAATATTAATAAATTATTAGAAAATTATTTTCTTATTCTATAGAATATTTTGACTGCGTTTTTTTTTTTTCTATCGTGTATTGTAATTTTATGTAAATATATATCGGCAATTCAATGAAAGAGAGCCCGAATATTTTTACCTGAAATCTTTAGATTTCCGTAAAAATTCATATACATAAACTCGATTAAATCAATTATCGATTTTAGTTTTCAGTTTCGTGAAATTACGAAAACTAGCGAGTTTATTTCACTTTTTCATTTTCTAAAAATTTGAAAAATCAAAGCTATGCAACTTTAGATGGCAATATCTTTGGGAAGCTTTGTGAAGTTTAATGATTTAAACTGCGCATAGTAGGGTAGAATCGCCAAAAATGACGCTTAATTGAGGAAGGTGCTTAGCGCTTTGTTTATAATTTTGTTGTAATAATTAGCTCATTAATACATCGAAAAAATACTTTTTGAATACTTAAAATTTTTTTGCGTAAACTTCTGTCCGTGCATCAAAAGCCATAATTTCTGCTAACCTGTAGGTCGCCCTTTTAAAGGTAACTTTATCAAATTTGGTACTTAAACCTATTTTGGACCAATAATGTTACACAATAAATTTTTTTAAATATAATCATTATTTCACTCAGCCACCATATAAAAATTTTCCCGAAAATGTTCATAATTATATTAAATATATTCGTATTTAAATAAAATTCATCATAGACAAGTTTTGTCTAAGCAAAAATCATACTTCCAAATTTCATGAGGATCGGTCCAAAATTGAACGTACCTCCCATACAGAAACCCCTCCTGGAATAACTTTTTCGTTCAGAATTCCTATATAAATGATCGCATAAATATAAAATTTAATAAAAATAAATCTCATTTAAGTATTAATCTTATAGCCAAATTTCAGTAGGATCAGTCTATAAATGGCCATAGCCTCCATACGTTTGCTCATTAGAGTGACTTAGTATGGCAAAACTTGCTCTATTGTTACTTTTCTAGTTGTTTTAAATACTTCCCGAAAATTCCATATAATTCTCTTCTTAAAGAATGTAAGCAATTAAGTAAATAAAACTTTTATTAAAAAAAAATACTTAGTTTTTGTTATAAAAACTGAGATATTTACCTTGAAATTTTTTTGAAAATATTTTTTTTTCCAAATCACAAAAAATCCGCGAAATGTATTCTTGGATTTTCATACTACATATTAGACCATATATGAAATGTGTAGAATTTACAAAAGTTTTGATTTTGATTGCTCCACTGACAGTTTCTAAACAAACAATATGTGTGAAAAAATTGGGTAAACCGGCAAGTCGACTTTGTCTTAAAAGTAACTAAAATCTTTACTACGTTATAACTTTTTAATATAACATTTTGCGAAAAAAAACTATATATCTTTATTTAGAATAAAATCCAAAAATTTTTGACATATAATTTTTTAGCCTACTATGAATTGTTGTGACGTTATAAGAAATCAGAGTAAAAAATAAATAAAATTTGGCACATGTGCAAATTATTCCAGCACAAATTTACCAAAATCTGTCTTCTACCTTTTATACAAAGAGCAGAGTACAGATCGAATTTTTGGATCATTAAAGCGAATATTTTTAGATTGTTATTGGATTAAACAGTCACTAAAAATTTAGGTGTTGCCGATTAAAAAAATTTTAAAAGTTGATATGTTAATATTTTTACACATAAACACTTTTTATTTCTTGTACCTAAAGAATAGGTGATATGTATTAAAAACAGGTAACATTTTTCATAATAGTTTGCAAATAAATGAAAATATATTTTCAAAATAACTAACATATTCATTTATATTAGTAAAAATGGAATAACGGAATTTAGTTTTGTTTCGATTCCATCTGAAATATTTGTTGTCGGTTGTTTCAATACTTTCAAAAATGAACAAGTATGCAATTTTCCTCTGTTGAAAGGATGTGACATTATAAAGGTTAATTATAAGTAAACCATTTTATTTGAGTAACGCCTTGTTTTGAACACTTCAAATATAATTTTTACATCCCAGCTTCGGTATGTTCATCAGGAAGTATATTGTATTAATTTACTTATTTACCAGAATTATCAACTAAGTTGCTTCTATTCCACATTTAGTGCTCCTTCATCATACACTCGCTCTTTCAGTTTTAAATTTTTACCAGTACTAAAGATTGCACATAATTATTTATCTTTTAGGAAAAATATCATAATAACAATATACACAAACGCATCCGAAAATCTTTAAAAAAATATATAAGCAACATTTTGACGCTTTTTCTCTCCCTAATCGAAGCTAAAAGATCTAAAGTCGTTAGAATTTATATTAAATAAGCAAACCTTTTAAAACCAAATAATAATAATAATAATAATAATAATAATAATAATAATATATGCGCTCCTTGATCGAAATACAAAATCAATTGCCGATGGGATTTGGAGTGTTATCTGGTAGATATATATATATATATATATATATATATATATATATATATATATAAAATTAAAAAATAGATTTGATAGCATAATTTATAGTTTTACTTTGTTTCATAGCAGTGCCTCGGTGAAACGTCTTATATACTTTTTATAAAATAAAACACTAAAGTATAAACTTTAAAAATTTCAATTATCAGTTTTTACAACAGTAATTAAAAATTGCAAACAATATGTGACTTTGACAGTGTACAACACGAGAGTGAAGAAAATTAAACAGTTTTTCTTTTAACTGATAACAATGATTCATTTTATCCATTTTTACCTAGACTACTTTTT
Source organism: Protocalliphora azurea (assembly GCA_932274085.1). NCBI lineage: Eukaryota > Metazoa > Arthropoda > Insecta > Diptera > Calliphoridae > Protocalliphora > Protocalliphora azurea. The sequence goes on along the minus strand of OW026521.1, from coordinate 84,414,331 downwards.
CCAAATATTAATTTTCAACTTTCAATTAATCGCTATATTTTTCATTTTCACCCCTATATGCGGCGTTTGAGTCAGATTTATGTCGTCTTTAATACGAAAATTTCAAAAATAACAAAGATTTCAATTTTAATGAAATTGCATTTTTTTAAATGCATTTTTCGTTAAATACATTATTTAAAATTTTTGATTTTTAACATATTTAGAAAGTAAAGAATCCGTATATTAAAATAAAAATCTCAAATTTTTGGGATATGCAAACCTACTATCCATTGTACAATAAAAAATAAAGAAACGTCTCACAATTTTCATTTAAAAATAAAATTTTTTCTTATTTTGTTAAAAAATTATTTTGATTTGTAATAAGGTTGACAAGACATAGAAAGTATGCAAATTTAAATATTCATATTTCTTGAAGCTATCGACGAATTTGTGTAATTTAAAGGCTATTTTCTTCTTTTTTGGGTAATTCAGTCGGCATTTCGAAAAATATTTTTTCGATGAAAAATATTTGCAAAATAGATGTACTTTTGACAATTGTAAATTCATCAAATTTTAGTTTATTATTATTATTATTATTATTAATTATTATTATTATTATTCATTATTTTATCAATAAGTAACCCAATAAATTTTTTAAATTACATATCGTCGGTTCGCTGGCGAAAAGTTCTATGTGTAATTTTCTTTATTGATCCTCCAATTAAAATTATAATATATTTTCAAATATCTGGATTAGTTTCGATGTAATAATAAGGATTAATACTTAATTTTGTATGATTTTCATACAAAAAATATATTATTTTTTTGATTTCCTGAAAATTTATTCAAAAATACATAAGACTTTTCGTCATTTTACATTTTTCAAAAATCGTTTATATTTCAGAAATGTTCGTATAAAATTCAAATGTCTAAAAATCACTAAAATCCTTTAAGTATTCCCAGAGATATTGCTATTTAAAGTTGTGTCCATTGAGATTTTTTGGGTTTTTAGGAAATCCCGAGTTATCAAAATATCTAGAAACTGTAATCAGTATAGATATCCGTGAACTATTGCGTGCAAAATGTTATGAAAATTGAAAACGCTCGGAAAGTTTTCGGTATAATTTTTATATTTTATATGCAAAAATAATTAGTTTATATGTATATCGTAATAAAGTGCGATTAATCATTAATCGTGTTTAATTTAATAGCGTAATCGCTGCAATTAAATCACTAATCATTGAGAACAAATAATATTCTTTCAATATGTCAGTTTTTTTATTACAGTGATAACGAACTCAAAGGGACCGACAATTTTAGTTCGTTATATCCGTAAAATAGTAAAAATGATATTTGTTAATAAAATATAGATTTTTGATTAAACTAAATACTAATATTTCTTCCTTTTAAAATGGATTTTACTTATGATTTTGGTATGTATATCAGGAAGAATATTTTTTTTCATTAATTATATTTTTTAAATTTTAAAATTTATAACCCCAGACGCAATCTATGTCAGTTAACAGAGGTCTGTTAACTCGTTAACATAGCTCTGTTGAGCATTGAAAAACTGATATATTCAATAAAAATGGAATTAGGGACACATTTTTGGACCAAATGGGTCCAGAAAACCGTTACCGTTAGGAAATATACTCACATATCTTAAATTCAGGCAATTTTATCAGAATTGGCTTTAAAACATGAATTTGACGATCATTTAAAATTTAGGATTCTGAGTGAGATGAATCCAGATTCCAGGGAAACTGGGCGGAAAAAACATTTGGAGATGACAGATAAGGTATCCCACTATGTCCTCCACTTTTCAGATCCTTTAACAATGTGAGTTGGAAGGAGTTATACAAATTTTTCAAAAATTTAAAATTTGGGATTCTGAGTGGGATGAATCCAGATTCCAGGGAAACAAGGCAACGTGGGCGGACAAAACTTTTTGGAAATGATAGATATCCCATTATGTCCTCCACTTTTCAGATCCTTTAACAGTGTGAGTTGGAAGGAGTTATATAACTTTTTCAAAAATTTAAAATTTGGTATTCTGAGTTGGTTGAATCCAAAATTGTGTTTCCAGGAAAATAATTGTAAATATGAAGTAAAAAAAGAGCTACTATCAGCAGTGAGAAAACGTTGGATTTAATATGAGCCTTTATCAACTTAAAATACTGAAGACTTGAAGGACCTTAATTATCTTTTAGACATGTATAAAGATACAACAGATTATTTTATAGAAAATAAGTATTATAAGTTTAAAATATTAGAAAAATTGTCTACATAAATTTAATGTAAATAAGTAATAAAAAATCGTATTAGAAATAGAATATTTATTAAGGAAGATGATAAATACCAAAAATAATAATATTGATTAAGTTAAAATAGACATTTTTTGTTTGTTTTGTTATCTTAAATTCATTAATAGAAATATATGTATACTTAGAAAAGGATAAAGATTTACTTAAATTTGGGAAATGTGGCAACCCTATTAAACATAAAAAATACTTATTAATTATTTTTATAAAACTATTTTGTGTATAGATATTATTAAAAGTATACAGAAATATTCATAATTTTCTAAGTAATTATTCACGCAAAGCTAAAGGCAAAAGTTGCAAGTTTGTAAAAATATAGTCATATATACAATAAATTGGAAATATAAAAGTTTAAAGGCGCATATTTCTGAAATGAGGCATGATATTGACATGAAAGTTTTTGCAAAAGATCGAAAATTATACATGGTAAAGGATAACCTTAATTTGCAATATATATTTTTAAAATTTCTTTCGCTACTTAGAAATAAACCAAACAAAAGGCCCAATTTGGGGTTTTTGGAGAAAATACAAATTCTTTAATTGTAATAACATCTTATTAATATAAATAAAAGCGCGTTAACCAAATTTCATTTAGGGTAGTGTTTTCCTGAATTCTCAAAAAAAACTAATGAAAATTCCCAAAAATGGGATTTTTTACATTTTTGGCTATAGAATCCACATTTTCCCGAAGTCCTGTAGATTTGATTTGAAACTTTTAACAACATATTGAAGATTCTTAAAATATATTCCGCTTGTCGATTCGTGCTTTAGAGAAAAATGTATATATATTAGAGAAAATATGGTCTAAAATCAAAACTTTCATATAAAATAAGTCGAATTCGGGAGGGTGTGTACCATGACCAATTGAGTTATTGGGCTTGTTTTTTGTCTTAAAGTCATCTGTGTGAAGTTACCTTTCACAAAAGTGAAAAATTATTATATAAAGAAAATTTTATTTTAGATAAAAAAGAGTGTAGATAATTTTTCGGCTAAAAAAGCAAAAAGTCGTCTTTTTGCAATTTTCAAATTCAAAATCGTTTATTTTTGGACTCGGTAAAGATATCGACTTAAATTTTTTTATTCCATAGATAATTTTGTTCTTTAACTAGTTAAGAAAAAAAACTAATAAAATCGGTCGGAAATACTAGGATATATATGGAAAAACTTTACCAAGAACATGCAAAATTATGGTGCTTAAAAATTCAAAGGCAAATATCTCGGAAATAAATAGGACACGTAAGCATGTCTTTTATAGGTCTTATCAGGGCCTACAACAATATATGAAAATATTTGAAATCGGACGAGAAACAAAAAATTGGTAAGCGATTAAAAATTTTTTATGTCAGAGGTACCTATCTTTGAGTCCCTTTAGCTCCGCCCCTGAGAGGTTCGTTGTTCGTTCATGAAAATCCAACCAGCTGATCAGAAATTACAGATTTATTTCCAAAATATTTAGATTTTGCTCCACTGTGCATTATGGGAAAGTTTGTAGACAAAACCAACACAAGAGTTTCCAAAAGTCCTGTGGAGAGCTACTTTAATATAACAAAAAATGTAACCTCGCAAGGGAAAAGTTTGGTGGTGCCTACGGAATACGTGCGAAAAAGCTACATATATGTCAAAGCAAAAATAACTGATGCCAAAAATACGTATGCTTCTATTCAAAGTACCCAAAAACAAAGTAGGACTGTTCAAAAGCCAATAATATTAGAGGAAGACCATTGGAAGAGACTCCAAAAAAGATAAACTGAAAATTAACCGAAAAATAATATACGATAAAGTATTATTTCAATTCTCGTCGTGGCCAAGGGATATAAAAGAAAAACGCTACATATTGCTGACGTATAATAAGGTATACAAAAATAAGATTGTTCCTTATCCCCTAGCAATCGATTTGACACAATATTTCAAATATTTTTGGATAATGCAAATGATAAATCGTGGAATTATATTGACATTGAACACGACTATCAAAATGATAGCTTCAACTGCGGTGTTTTTATTTGTCTATATATTGAAGCTTTACTCCACGACAAGCCCCTAACGAACCTACCAAACCCTAACATTTATAGGGAAACAATTAAAAAGTGTCTAATAGAATATACCGATGACATGAGTGAAATTTGTGTCCATTGCGGTGATAAAGTTCTAAACCCTACATTTCAATGTTCTGAGTTCAATCGCCCTGCATGTTTCGGCTGCATTAAATACCATTACAAAAAAGAAAAAGAAAAGCTATGCATATTTTGTAAAAAATAAAATATAATAATGTCACAGGATGGCAAAGAATTTTGTTTCACTTTCTAAGTCATTTTAGATACTCGTAATCATGGAGGACGACACATGTAGATCACCGTATTGAAATGACAAGTAAAGTACTAAATTATTTTGTAAATCTTTTCACTTCGATTTGAAAATTTGTCTGTAAAAATTTTTGAAAAACAAAAACGTATGAAAAAGTTTTCAAAGTGAAGTGAAGTATTTTACAAAATATGCCTCGTAATTTCACAAAAGTAAGCACAGACTTAGTACTCTCTGATCACGTGTATTAAAACTCGCAACCCATAATCAGCGTCCTGTATATTCATTAATCCTATATTAAACAAATGATATACATGCGCTTTAAAAATGTACAAATTTTTTTTTTTATTAATAACTCGATGCTACAAAATAAAAATAAAAAAATAAATACACTTTTAACATAGTGTAATAAATATTTAATATTTAAATATTTAAACATTTGATTTTACCTTTTATTTTTAAGCTTAAGAATAATGTTATGAACAATAATAAACTATTATTTAATTATCAAATAAAATAAATTTTAAACTGTTTATTTAGCATGAAAGGTAATTAATTTGATCGTTTTGCAAAGTATGAATGCATATGTATGTGATAATATAACTTAAGGATTTTATTTTTATTCAAGTCGAAATTAAATATAATGAACTTTTTTAACAATTTTTTTACTTCTTATTTATAATTATTATCCTGGAAACAGAATTTTGGATTCAACCAACTCAGTATACCAAATTTTAAATTTTTGAAAAATTTGTATAACTCCTTCCAACTCACACTGTTAAAGGATCTGAAAAATGGAGGACATAGTGGGATACCTTATCTATCATCTCAAAAAAGTTTTGTCCGCCCACGTTGCCTTGTTTCCCTGGAATCTGGATTCATCCCACTCAGAATCTCAAATTTTGAATGATCGTCAAATTCATGTTTTAAAGCCAATTCTGATAATGTTGCCTGAATTTAAGATATGTGAGTATATTTCCTAATGGTAACGGTTTTCTAGACACATTTGGTCCAAAAATGTGTTCCTAATTCCATTTTTATTGAATATATCAATTTTTCCATGCTTAACAGAGCTATGTTAACGAGTTAACGACATCCGTTAACTAACATGGTTTGCGTCTGGGGTTATAAATTTTAAAATTTAACTTTACACACATTTATAATTTTAGTTTTGTTTTTAGCTATTTTCGATTGTAAGTGTGTTTCGCTTAAAAGGCTATCAATTACAATTTTAGGTAAAATCTATGGGACCGAAGAAATGTGTTAGCTATAGCCATAGTTCGTTATAACCGTGTACGATTGTATTTAAAAAACATTTATTAAATTTACTTAATTGCAATTATTATCAATCAAATCTTTCTGTGCAATTTTAACATATATTTTATGTGCACCGACAGAATTAAAAAACAATAAAATACTCGTAAACAATTGATCGTATTTCTTTTGCTTATAATAAAATTGAAGATACAAGTAATTGTCGACAGATTTATGTTTAAATATTTATAATAAAATTCGATGAGTAACACTTCAATATATAATTTGTGCATATTGAATATATAAATTAATATGTACAAGTTTAAGTATAGTTGATAAATTGGGTCAGTAAGTCAAATTTGGGCGATTTGTACAGTAATATTTCTTAAACAAAATTTAAGTTTTGGCTACGAGAGTATAATTTTCGAAAACAAACTTAAAAACTTTTATTTATTATTATTATTATTATTATTATTATTTTATTTTATTATTATTAATTTTTTTTTTTTTTTTTTGAAAAATTAAAAACAAAAATCTGTTATTGTTCATACGAATTTCCAAACGTTTAAAAATGAGTCCCTAATTTTAATATTTGCTCCACTTTATATTTCATGGCTGTCTGCGAAATTTCTGAAACAAACTTTATATTTAGTAATTTATCTTAAAATAATGCATTTTAATATTTTTATATTCCACGAAGTATTAATTTTTAAAATTTTTTTTTACAATATTGTTTTCTAATTTTATTATATATTAAGTTTTTCTTACAATCGAATGCACAGCTAGGGAAGAATGAAAATTATTTGGAAATAAATCTGTAAAGTTGATTAGAACTTTTTGATTTTGAATAGCTCAGATCCTAAGGAGTCTTTGAGAAATATTGTTAGATATTATGCATATAATGCATATTTATTTACATGTTTTTAAATTGATTAATTTTTTCTCCCCTTTTTTGGCCAAATTTAACAGGTGTTCTACCGATTTTCAATTTTCATTTTGAGTTTATTCTAATTGCCCATATATTTTATGAGTCGGTTATATTGTTGGAGGAAGATTTTAATAAAAATCGAATTCTCTCCCATTAAAATCATTTATATAAAAAATTTTCATGTAACCTGTTTAGCCAAGTCATTACATCGAGTAGTAAAGGAAGTACACAATTTGATCTCATTAATTCGTTAATTTCTTATTTAAAAAGATATATTCGAAAGCCCTTATACGCATGGTTGTCAAATTGAAAATATTATTCAAATTTACTAAATTTTTTTCGTCATATTGAAGAATTTTTACTAAATTTAATTGCATTATTATGTTTAATTCTACTAAATTTTAGTTGAATTGAATAAACAATTTATTCAAATTAACTAATTCTTTTCTTCAAATTCAAGAATTTTTATTCATTTTAACTATTGACAACATTTTGTCAATTTTAAAAAACTTTTAAAACCCGGTAGGAAAACTTTCTTTTGTATATTATTGCATTATTTTATGCTACTAATACAAAATATAGCTTGTGGTCATATGCATATATTGTAGTATAAATTGTTTTAGTGAATAATACATTAATATATAAATGACTAATTAATATCAATAAAACGAATAAAAATTATTAAAAATGTATAATAATAAATGTAAAAAATATATTTAATATTACACAGAAAAGAATAAAAATGGATTTAAATTACGAAATTCATTATACCAATTAAATTTCCAATTGAATTTGCTCTAATAACCAAAATGATAATATTAATTACAAATAATAGATTTTTGTTTTAAATTTTAATAAATTTTTTTAATCCAATACAATAGAATTGTGATATTAAATGTTGATTTGAATCGAATTTAAATTTTAATGATGAAGATTTTCAGCTTTCAAAGGCAACCTTGAAAATAGAATTAATATTTGGTAAATACAATTTTTAATTGTCTTGTGAGATTAATAAACATTTCGGTGTTATTGTAGCTGTTTTCGTCATTTGCTGGTAGTTCATATCATATTCTATCCTTTTTTGATTCATAAAATTGGCTTAAAAAGGCTAAAATGTTAGTATTTCAACAACGAGAATAAAGAAATCATCCATGTAAGTATTTTGCTGTATTTATTCGCACAAAAGATCTAATATAATAAAAAATAATTTAACTAATTTTATGAACTTACTATATCGATTATTATAATTTCCTAATATATTTCATTAACCATAGAAACTATTTATGAATATAATTCAAAAAAAAAAAATTTTTATAAATGTGAAAAATCACACAAAATTTGAAAATGCTTAATCAAAATGGAATGGAATTATAATCCAAAAATTCAAAATATTGAATAATTTTTCATTTGAAATATAACCAAAGTTTGTATTGAATTGTTTTTTTTTTGGTGATTTTTTATTGGATTATTTTGCTGGCAGCCGTTTTATGGTTTATTTTTAAATTTACTACAATATCTTTAAAAAAAAATATGAAAAATATGAGAACAAAAAAAAAAGTTATTTTATTAAATTAAAAAAAAATTTTAAATTTTTTCTGGCCTTATTTTTTGGGACCTTTTTGACCTTTTTGCAGTTAATTTTAGCTTCTTTTTTCCCACCTTCTGACAACACTGCTGATTTTACTACTCGTACCTAACCATTGATATAAAATTATGAGTTAAGAAAATATACGAGTAAGTACTATATTTATTAAAACACACGCAGACATATTGTATATACATTTATACATACATTTAATACAACACATATTGCTGACTACTGGAGAAATATTTTTTGACCAAAAGACGTTACGAGAAAAATGTTAGGTTAATATTAGAGAAATATTTAAAGTTTCGTCTCCAGATACTTCGGAACATTCTGGTGAATTTTTATATCTTTTGTAAAAATATCAATATTTTTTTTCCAAATATTTACTAAAAAGTTCTGCAAAGGAAATTTATATAAGCATTTATTTATAACAAGCTCAAAACTTTGAACATTTTGAGACTTATTTTGAGAAAAAACCTTAAAATTTGCTTGGGAAAAATGTGTCTGACCTTGGATTTTCAATCGCTTGTAGGTAGATGTAGACGAATTTTAAATTCCAATACCTTTCCTGCATTCAAATCTTCAATACGTATTATTAGAGAGGACTCTCTACAAAATATTTTTCCACGATACACGTGACTCCATACAATGCACCGAATTATACACATTTTATTTAATTTACATTCATTTATAGATTTAGTTAAACTTCGAATCAATTTAATAAACATTTTAGTTGGTTTAAATTCGATTCAAATCAACATTTGATATAAATTTATAATTCATATATTTGAAATTTTTTTTCATAAATATTATGAATCGATCAGGACTTTTTTTACCCAAACTTTTTTCATAAAAAATAAAATTTTGTTCATAGATATTATTAAATTGTTCATAATGAAAATTATAGTAATTTTGAAAAATTTTATTAAATGTTTAACTTAGTTTTATTAGATTTGATTGCAAATGGTAAATGATAAAAATTATACATGAAAATAATAACAACAAACGCTTTAAAATGTCAAAATTCCAAGAAAAATCTATAAAAAAAGTAATGTTTAGAAATTTTCATAATTTCGCTCGTATTCTGCAGTACATCATTTTGATAAAAAGCGCTTCAGTTCTGTTCCCATAATGTAGCCAAAAATCATTAAAACCTAAAATTTTAAGAAGAACATTTCAAACAAAAATATAAATGAAAATTTAAACAATTTATTTTAAGTCTTCTTTACTTTTGATTCATTTTTTGGATACCACGCTACTTTTTCTAATAAAATGTTAGGCTTAATTTTTCTCTTTTTTTGACCATCCCCTGAATGGATTTATATGAAATATGGCAGACATATAGAGCAGAAGTAACCAAGGCCTGTAAAAATATTTATTGGTTGATACGCCCCTTTGTACGCCCACTTTGTGTAACAAATTATTTAACATAATTTTGCATTTTCTTTATATTAACCACCACACGAAATTTGGCACAAATGTAGTTCGAAATGAATTATGGCTTATATGGTCTGTTTTATATAATCTCTTTTTACGCTCACTTTTTTAAATTAATCAGTATATATACTTAACTTTTCTAATTTTTTTTACTCAGTCACTGAATCGTTTCATATACACATATAGTACGAAAATAACTTATGCTGATACATCATTTTCATTAAATGTCACGCACCTTTTTCCGCTCACTTTTGTACGTAAAGTTTAGTGATTTATTTGATATAATATATATTTGTGACGACATCAAGTGAAAACTACTGAACCAATACACATATTTAACAGAAAGATATTACGTTCTCTGTGAGGAACTTCAGTCTTTATCAAATCCCGTTTGTTTAATATCACTTTTTGCAAAGAAATATTTTACTTGATTTTGCATCTCTGCTTTAATTTACATAGCTTTTGTTATCTGTATGTATATACTTTAGAAGGATGAAAAATTATTTTTTACTTTTTAAGAATTAAGGAAAAACAAACGTTTTTGTGGAGAACTTCAGATGCTGAATGTATATTGGAAATTCTAAAAATAGCAAAATGAGCTGAGAAAGTATATTTTCACTGTCACATCGTATTTATTCGCAAAAATTCATTTAAAAAATTTATCTTTTGCACTGAAAGAATTAACTTAATAATTTTCATAGATTTTTTAACAAAATCGCTTTTTATTGAAAACCAACTTTTTAAGTTTTTTATCTCTCCTGTAAAATTTTAAGAAGTGTTGATTGGTACCCTTTCATTTTTGTTGATGATATATTCATTGGAAATAAATCTGTAAATCTTATTAACATAAAACTTTTCACAACAGAGCCCCACAGACCCCTCAGGATCGGATGTATAGCTTCTCACATTTGACATGAACATTTCTAAAATATTTGCTAATTTTCCGTTTCTCATCCGATTTCATGATAGCCTTGATAAAAAATCATATTTCCACCAAGTGTTAAGACTTTCATTGTAAAATACTCTGTACCTTTTCAGAATCACAGGTTATGTGTGTCAAAATAATTATTCTTAATATTTAGAATAAGTATTTAAAACCATGTTTTCCACTCAAAATACAATTTTTTTTACATGTGAATCGCTATATAGTCATAAAGAATATATTTTTCATATAATTATGCAATTAGATAGAAAGTTATTTCTACAAATTGTGAAAGCTTTTAATGTTATGGCTCTTTAAATTTGCGGTTTGTTTTTGATTCGAAATAAGCCTTACTATGCAACTTTACCATTGTATGGGAATAAATAATATGCATCTACGTATTTAATATAACTAAAACATTTGCTTCTTTTTCAGCATTAAAAATAGCGTTTTTCGTGTCAAACTCATACAAATCTGAACATTATTTGCTTGTGATTAGGTATTTAATATATACATAGTTGATTTGAAGAAAAATTTTATATAGATATAATATATATATATATATATATATATATATATATATATATATATATATATAAATTTAAAGTTGCAAGTTGTGAATAAAAAGTAAGGAATATGAAAAAATTAAAAAAAAAACAAACATAATTATTTTACAATCAGACGATATCTTGTGTTTAACAAAATACTCTCCTTCTGAACTTAATTACATATTAATGTATGCTTTTCTCAATTTTATATTTTGAATTTATAAAGCCAAAATTTAAAAAAAAAAATGGAAAATAAAATAAAATTAAGGGAAAATTTCTGAAAATAATAAAAACCGAGTATTTGACGCAAACAACGGTTTACTAAATATTCGAAAAGCTAACATTTTATAATAAGCCACCGATCTCCCTAGTTTTTCCCATATCATGCTACAAATACCCAAAAATACAGACATTTATACGTACATATTAACAACCTGGAATAAAAATTAAATTTTGTTTATATGTTTTCTTATATTCATGTTGTGTGAAATTCAAGTTACGTTTTTAAACATAATTTTTTAAGTTTGAAATATTATTAGCATTTTCTTGGCCTAATTTTTTAGGCAATTCAATACTTATAGAATTATTCCCAACTTCGATTAAACCTCCTGAATATTCATACTATTATATATATATTCACCTCTTGAGTGCGTATGCTGAATTATTTTCCACCACAACTTGCACTTGGTACTGTTATATCCACGACATAAACCACGGTGTTGAGTTCACAAAAAAACATAGAAAATATTGCAAATGTGTACATTATCTAAGACACAAACGACATTGCCAGTATAGGCGAAAATAATTTCATTTTGTTTCCAACTAGCAGTATTGCCAGTTTAGATTTTTAAGGCTAAATTTAGCCTATTGGTGTTTTACTTTTAGCCTCAAAATTCTTTTTTATTATTTTTTTATTTTTTTTACACAACTATCCATTTATGCATTTTTGTGTATTTATACGTAGAAAAACCGAGATTATTTATATTTAACAAAAATTATCGCCTGCGGTGCTTCGTTCTAGAAATCAATAATAACGTAACTAATTTTATGGACTAAATCAATTATTATAATTATTTTTAATATGCTTCATTAACCATAGAACTATTCATGAATATAATTTAAAAAGATTTCATAAAAGCGAAAAATTACCTACAAAGTTCGAAATGCTTAATCAAAAAGGAATTGTAGTTCTAAAATGACAACAAATCGTTCAAAAAATCGAGTCATTTTTTATATGTAACCCAAATTTGTATGTGAATTTTTTGAGCGATTTTTCACTGGGTCATTTTACTAGCAGCCGTTCTATATTTTATTTATAAATTTATAACAATAACTAAAAAAATTTAAAAAATTAATGAGAACGTGAAAAAATAAGTTTTAAAATTAAAAAAAATGTTTTTGCTTTTCTGGCTGAATTTTTTAGCCTTTTTTAAAGTTCAGTTATGCCTCTTTTTTCTCATCTCAATAATTTTAATGTAATAATTTTAAAACTTTTATTTGAATACAATGTATATAAAATTCATTAATACTTCATAATTTAAAATTATAATTCATATTTACAATTTATAAATTAAAATAATACAAATGTACAGTGTGTGATTTTAACAAACCTCTAAAGTTTTGTTTTTCAATTTTGAATTTAACTTTTTTTATTTTAAGAAAGATCTTTATAAATCTCTTTTTTAAGATTGATGTGTTATCTATCGTAGAAAATAATAGTAGTTTAAAAACGGTTATCAAGTAAAAAGTTTTGGAGATTTGTTCAACTTTTTTGTATTTTTTTTTTTATATATTAATTTTTATTGGAGAAAAACTAAAAAGTACCACAAAGTCCCATTATCTAAATCATACTGTTGTCATCCCTGATGTGTGGTATTCCAAAATCATTAATAAAATTTTCCTCCAACTTGCTCCTTTTCCAATGTAATAGAACGTATTCAACTTGTCAAGAGCGAATTGTAAGAAAATCTATACTGATGGGCAAAAGTTGGAATAATTATAAAATTTAAAAAAAAGTTACAATAGTCCTCATTTATATTTTTTTGGTTACAAATGGCTTGAGAAAACCTTAAATTGAAAATAAAACCTAATAGAAATTTATAAAAATACAATATTCAATGTGAAAAACATATTAGGGGTCTATATTCAAAACTCTCTATCAAGAACAACAAAACTTTTCAGGAGAGTAAAAAATCTGTTTATTTCTCTTATTTTTCTTTTACAATATTTACTTAAAACAACGAATAAATCTTACATATAATTTGTTTTTATATTTTATAATATTTTAAATTTTAAAGATAAAGAGATAGGGGGGTTTTCACTTTTAAAATATTCAATGTGTATACATAAAATAACTATATAGAGGGTTTTGCATTGTAAAAAAGTACATTTAGTTACCATTTAATATATGATTTTAAAAGACTTCAGACATATCAGTCTGTCGTCCTTCATCTTGAAGACACTGGAAAGGTTAATCGACCTACACCTACGTAGAACGATCGACCCTTTCCTATTATCAGCGTCTCAACATGCTTATATATTGAAAAAGCTCTCGAGTATAAGGAGTATGTATTAGTGGTTTTCCGTGATATAGAAGGGGCTTTAATAATGTGACTCCGGAGGCAATCAAATTGTCCCTGGAAAGACTGAACATTCATCAGTCGATCTTTAGCCTCATATGGAGACTTCTAACCAATGGGATTATAATATCCAGTATGGAATATATACAGGGTAGCGAACAGGGGTACTCCGCAAAGAGGAGTTTTATCTCCACTCCTCTGGAATATCACCGTTAACTGATTGCTCAGGGAACTTGATTCACTGAAGTTTAAAACTGTTGCTTATGCGGACGATGCTGCGGTGGTTGTATCTGGGAAATATCTGGATACTATGTCTCACCGCCTGCAAACTGCTATGGGTCTAATTAGTACGTGGAGTATAGTCAGTGGCCTTAGCGTAAATCCAGGAAAAACGGAACTTGTCCTCTTTTCTAGAAGATATAAGATTCCATCTTTCCCACTACCACGCCTAAACGGTGTTGAATTAGGGGTGTCGGATAATGCGAAGTACATAGGGATTATACTAGACTCAAAACTATCCTGGCTCCATAATATACGGGCAAGAGCCTCAAAGGCTGGTATTGCCCTTTATATGTATAGGAAGGCCATCGGTAAGTCCTGGGGAATAAATCCCAGGAATACGAAATGGCTCTTCGACACGGTGATTAGGCCCACACTTATGTATGGAGCGATAGTATGGTGGAGGGCTTCGGAGAAATCCACCTACATCGGAATCTTTGATAGGATTCTGCGTAGTTCAGCGTTACTCATAACTGGAGCGCTCCGTACAACTCCATCGCCTTATTTGTTCTAATGAACTGGATCTTATGGCCAAACAGATCGCTATTATGACGGCGGCAAGGCTCGAGACTATAGGTGCATGCAACGATAGCAGTTTCGGGCATGCGACCATTCTGAGATTCCTGAATAGCATTCCTAGCAATATCGATTATTGTGTCCAATACCCTTTCTTGGCAGAAAATTTTCATTATCAATCAATAAGGGCTGGTTCAATAAAGGTTTATACTGATGGGTGCAAATCTGCTGATGGGGTTGGAGGGGGGTGTCTATATTTCCGCTTATAGGAAAAACATTTCCTTTAAATTGCCAGATCGCTGCAGAATTCTTCAAGCAGAGATCTCGGCCATAATGAGTTAACTGGTTAATGTGCTATAAAGTATTCGGAGCTGATATCCAAATTTGTACAGACAGTTAGGCCGCGATCAAAACGCTATCGGGTACCTTTTCGACATCCAGATTGCTACATGAATGCCGGACATCTCTGGTAATTTTATTGCGGGTGCACTATCCAGAGATGGATCCCTTCTTCGAGGTGGGAATAATGACCAACTGGTTGGAGTACCGCTTTCGGCCTGCAGATCTATAATTCAGCGGAACTTATCGAGGATTACACAGGTTTGGTGGACAAATGAATCCACATGTTCAAAATCGAGGCAAATATGGCCCCATTATGATGAATGTCGATCTATCTTCATCGTGAGACTATCGAGGCATCAGCTGGGAACTCTGGTAGCCGTGGTCACAGGGCACTGGATTGTTCGTGCTCATGCTAAGAGACTATGGCTCCCTTTTAACGACTTTTGTAGAAGTTGTCGGTATGAGGAATAGGGGGAAACGGTGGAGCAACTTTTATGTCACGGTCCGTTTATGTATGTGTTGTCAGATCTCTCTGATATTAATGTCAGATGGATCAGTTCTTTCATACATACGTCAGGTTGGTTCGTTTCGAACATTGGTATGGACATGTGAGTTAGAAATACATGATTCCTCAGGGTTCCACAACGGAACCAAATTGGACCCAAGTGTTCTGTCTCTCGTTGACTGGACAGCTGCCCTAATAACCTAATCTAACCTAATCTATCAGAAGGATTCATATCTTAATTTTTTATGACTTTTAAGTATCCTAAAACGTCAACTGATGATACAATACGAGTAGATTTAAAAGCTAATTCGTTCTCTATATATATCACATTTAAAAAAAGTCTTTATGGAAGATCGTTACACTCTTTCTAAACGTTCTCGATTTGTCACTACAAGTCACGTAAAAGAAATAAGAACTCCAAAATATTTTTGGTGCTCTTATTTTTTTATTTTTATTTTTTTTTTTGAGAAAGAAAATTATACGATAAAATTTTAAAAACATTCCAAGCAAAACTATAAAAAAAATCTTAAATGTCAAAATATGCTCCAAAATACTTAAATATGCAATAAAAAAATATGCTATAAATATGCTCCGCTATATGAGAAAATATGCTCCGCTATATGAGAAAATATGCCATTAGGGAAGAAATACGAAAACAAATATTTTAAAACTAGATGTCAGGTTGTTTTATTTAATCTGAAACGGATAAAAAATTTACCAAAGGCTTCTACGCACCAGAAAAAACATGCAACTCCATATTTGCGGTTTCCCAGGTGTTGTGAAAAACACGCTTTTAAAAAGGGAGTTAAGAGTCATTTTATTCAGTTGTTATGTCGCTTTTACAAATAAGTGATTATAGTGTAAGCAATTAAACTTTTTTAAGCTAAAAATACATTCTCTTATATACCATTTACACCAAACGAAAACTAATTCGTTTTTGTGAAAACCAAATTTCAAAAACTATACCGTTTACATACTTGTCTCGACGCGGGTTTTGCTTACAAACTTATTATTATTATTTTTTAATTTTTTTTGAAACACAATTTGATATACTTTTGTGGTTACTAATGTTTTTTACAACAATTTGAACATAATTTATTCACAAAATATACAAAACTGATAAAACAATTCAAGAAATTTGACAATTTCATTTTGTTCATCATATATAAATGCTCAATGTTCTAAAATCAACTGAACAGGATGTATAATAAATAGTTATTTTAAGAGTTTTTATTTTGTTTTCAATAAAAACTAGATCAATATGGTTTTTGATTTGTATGGAAAAGCTAATATGCCATTTACACCAAACGAAAACTAATAGTATTTGGCTTCATTCGGTTTTTGACTGAAAAGCTACATAAATTAGTTTAGTTTTTTCATACAAGTCTAAAACCATTTGTAACGAGTCGTTTTTATAAATACAACTCTGCAGTTAGAAGTTGCGTTTTGAAGGTCAACTTGGCTGCACTGAATTTTTGACAGTTGGTTTGCGATGATGGCGTTTCCGGTTTTTTTTTTGGTTTCTAGCGTGACACGAGGCGGTAGGTAGAAAGAAAAATCGGAAGTATCATCCACCACAACTTTAACATTGAATCGTACACGCAACTCCTTATCACATCATCTACATCATCATCACATGCACCTTTTTGGAACAACCCCTCAAATCCTCGTCCACCACCTCGACGACATTACCCAGAGGCGACGGGAAAGTTTCTAAGGAGACTTTTTGGGTAATTATAAACAAGAACCCAAAGCCTTGATAAGGGTTGTTTTCTTAACTTCAGCTCAAATTAAGGAAACAGCAAGTGGAAAATTGTGCCACAAACAACTACATACCACTGGTGAGTCAGACCAAACTACAGCCAGCTCATCCAACCAAAGCCACAACACGTGAGTACAAATAACTACCGCAGCAGGAGAGACAGACCAAATAGCCACCGGCACATCCAACAAAACCAAAGCACGTGAGTACAGGCAACTACCACAGTAGGAGAGACAGACCCAAACTAGCGCCGGCTCATACAACAACACCGCAACGAGTGAGCACAACTAACTACCACTGGTGAGTCAGACCAAACAGCTACCAACTCATTCAGCAACATCGCAGCAAGTGAGCACAACTAGCTCCTACTGGTGAGACAGACCAGACAGCCCCGGCTCATTCAACCAAAACCGAAACACACCCAAAACAACAGCAGGTGAGGCCCACAAGACCATCACCGAATCATTCTACAACAACTGCAAAAGCAGCCATTGTGAAAAACCACACCAACATCTGCAACCACAACGATTGCAACTACAACAAGCAAGCCCAACAACAACTGCAATAACAACAACAAAGGCAATAACAACAACGAAAACAACAACCTCTGCAAAAACAACATCGGCAAGACAATAACAACTGCAATAACAATAAATGCATCAAAAACACCTGCAAAAACAATAAGAACTGTAATGGCGACAACTACAACAACATCCGCAAAACAATAACAACTGTAGCGACGACAACTACGACAACATCTGCAAAACAATAACAACAACAACTGTGATATCAACAACTGCATAAGCAGCCATTGTGAAAAACCACACCAACCGCTACAACAACAACAACTGCAATAACGACATCGACAAAAACAACATCTGCAAAACAACTACAACAACAACATCTGCAAAAACAACATCTGCAAAACAACTACAACAACAACATCTGCAAAACGACAACATCTGCAAAACAACAACCGCAATAGCCACAACTACAACAACAACATCTGCAAAACAATAATAACTGTAATGACGACATCTGTAAAAACAACATCTGCAAAACAACTACAACAACAACATCTGCAAAACAACAACAACAAAAACATCTGCAAAACAACTACAACAAAAACATCTGCAAAACAACAACATCTGCAAAACAACAACCGCAATAGCCACAACTACAACAACAACATCTGCAAAACAATAATAACTGTAATGACGACATCTGCAAAAACAACATCTGCAAAACAACTACAACAACAACATCTGCAAAACAACAACAACTGTAACAACAACTATTGCGAAAATCACAACAACTACAACTAAACGGGAGCAAGGATAAGTACCAAAATATTAAGCTTTACTTTTTCTTATTTGAATTGTATTGTAATTATTAAGACGTTAGGTTATAATTAAGGTATTATAGTCTGTAAATCTATGTATATATATATATCCACCTTTTAGTCTAAATCATTTTCATAATCACTTAATTAATGCGCAGACGGTCATTCTACCATTGTATGCTTAATAGTGAATAATTTCTAAGATACGTGTCTGATTTAGTAGAGAAAATAAAACAGCCTTAATTTGATAACATAGTATTACGATAGGATTACTTTATCTTCTAAGACTGATATACTCCCTCAAAGTAGATTTCTCCTAGGTGATAGTCATGAATATTTTTTTTTATAGTAAGGGAAAAACTGCATTTGATAGCGCTGTCAAAATAGGTTGTTCTCGCCTTTGCTAATGAGCTAGATTAATTTAAACAGGAGAAGTTTACTATGACAGTATAGTTGGGTAACAGACCTCATCATTTATATTTTGTAAAAATTTAAGAATAGCGTTTAACCATTAGACTAGTAAGTAAGCGTGATAAGATGAATGAATATATGAATATTTGGAATAAGAAAATTTAATTTCTTTCAATATGGCGAGAAGATAAATTGGAAAGGTAGGTATTTGGTATAGCGAATTAGGAAGGGACTAAAGAGTGGTTTTGGGGTGACGCGGAAAATTTTTATGGCCTGTGCCGTCACCAAGGTAATACATTGCGCCCGTGCAGTGTGAGGGAGGGAAGCCTGGAAGATGAGAAAAACCCGTCATCTTCTATCATTTTCGATCGCGTGAGAATCTGTGCCCCGTTTCTTTTATTTTTTTATCGGTAGCACTGACACAACTTTAACAGAGCCCAATAACCTTCATGACATCCACAACGAACACCCGCCCAAGCCCGCTGAGCCATAGCCCCATAAATGAAAAGTTGCCAGTGTAGTGGATGGAATGGAGTGACAACCAATCAGGGTTGGATCGGGACAGTTAATGGCGCCCAACGTGGGGCCCGAATTTAGATTCCAGTTTAGTCTGCGTTTCTAATTGAATTGATTTTGGAAAGTTATTTTATGAGAAAACTTAACGGTACAGTCGGATTTAATCAACTGGTAAGACACGTCTGATAGTAGTTATCGGTACGTTTGCGACTAGTCGGTTGAATCGCCTAGTTTATCTTAACGTAAGTCTAGTGAACTAATAAATAGGAACACTATTGCGACGAAGAGGTATACTTGTTAGAATTGGAAATCGGGTGTAAGTCTATGGAAGTGGAACACTTTGATAAGCGACGCGCGAAAATCCATGCCAATACTTTTAGATTTCAGAATCGGATGCAATAGAAAGCTAATACTAATATACGCAATTTGTAACTTAACCACCTTTTGATATTAGTTCTCCTTTTTCACTGACCAAATACCGCCAATTGAAGAGTATAATTGTAGAAAAATCATTGAGAAACTCGGCAGAACAAATGAAGAATTATCTTTTTGTGTTGTTCTTTTATTCATATATTCTTATTATTTTTTTAAATTTTCGAAAAATTTGTTTGACACATATTTTTAAGTGTTGTTGAATTTAGGTTCATGAGGTACTAAAGCAACATTTTTAAATACGTATAATTATTTAGATAGTTAAAGGTATGGAATTTAATGACTGTATTGTGGGATTAGAAAGTTTGTTATAGACGATTTGATTATATTTTCATATTTTGTTTTAATTTTTGTGAACGCGTGAGTCTTATCTTTTATTTGCCATATTTTTCTGATACCGTGTGTATGTTGAGAAGCAAAATGAACTCGAGTATTCTGATAGAGATCTAATACATGCTTATTAGGTAACTGTTATAGAATGTTGGAGTATAAATAGGCCTTACAATATATACACCTAACGAACTGTGTTAGCGGAGACGAGTAATAATAGAATTCGTTGATCGTTTGGAAAATTTATCTTTTAAATTTAAGAGGTTTAGTATTTGATTTGAGTATAATTCTGGTTATTATTTTTGTACTTCGTAAGCGAAAGAATAAAGTCAAGGATTAACCATGAATCCACTTGACACATCCACGACGTTAACTACAGCGACAACGAATGTTGTGGTGGCGTCCACATCTTCAGCGAATCAAGATCAAACCACTCAAGCGCCGACTGCCTCAATAGCTCTAGAGCCGGAGTTAGACAGGACAGTCGAACGACTAGACGTTTCAGCAGGTACTGATTTCAATGGCTTTGATGAAACGTTACATAATTGCGACAATTCATCGGAGAACACTGTAATACGCTCACCAGAATATATTAGCTTAACAGCGCAAAAAGTTAGGGAAGAGTTTCAAAGACCTATTGAAGGACCGGTGGTCAAAGGTTTAGATCGTGAACAACAAATCGCTTTAGAAGGACTAAGACAAGTAGAAGTAGTGAAGTCAATTGAAGATAGATTAAAGGTAATAGTCCCAGCACTCATCAGAGAAAGCATTAACAGTATATGACGTGAGACACCCATGACGACCACTAGTCAGGCTCGAACACCCAGTGTACAAATAACATCAATTTATAATATACCCCCACCTGCAATAGGTAGACCTCTCATCAACACACCTTATCACGATACACAATCAACTGTTAAAAATAACAATGTTGACATTGGTAACAGGACACGATCAGACCGACAGGGAACAGGGTATGGTAATGCTCCTTCAACGTCACAGAACGCAAGGAACTCTAGAGTTTTGCCCCCTTCTTTAAACCCAACAACAAATACCTATCCAAATTGGCCACAACAGCCTACCATGAGTAACAGTCAGATTCCACAGGGGAACCCACAATTTTATGCTCCGAATAATTTTCATAATGATTCATTCGATTCAGCTCGAGGAATAGAAAAATGGGGACTGGAATTTGACGGAACTATAAGAACACCTAGCGTGGAAGACTTTGTCTTTCGAGTGGAAACTTTGCAGTCATATTTCCGAGTACCATGGACAGATGTACTTAGAAATATGCATCATTTTCTCAAAAAGGCAGCGCATGACTGGCTTTGGGATTTCCGGAGGATGAACCCCAACGTGTGTGATTGGACAACTTTTAAGAAAGCTTTAGTGACGTACTTTCACCGATATGAGAGCGACTTCGACATACAACGTAAAATTTTGGATAGACGCCAGCAAAATAATGAAACTTTCGATGAATTCTGTAATGCCGTCCTACACCTTAGGAATCAACAAACTAATCCTATTAAGGAGCAGGATCTGGTAGAGATCATGAAAGGTAACCTTAAACCGTCAATGGTGCAGTTGCTATTTGCAGTTAGACCTTTAGGATTGGACCATTTCAGAGCAGAGGCCAGAAGAGCTGAAAATACGATAAATAATCAAAGAGTATTTCAAATGAGATATACAACCCGTCAAGTAAATGAACTTTCAATAAAACCAGAAATGGAGCTGGAGGAAGTAAGTGCATTAACTAGAGAACGTAAGCTTATCTGCTGGAATTGCAAAGAAGATGGACACATGTTTATGGATTGTCCTTCCGAAAGGAGAAGACTATTTTGTTATAGATGTGGTTACGAAGACACGGTAACACCCAGATGTCCAAATTGTCAGGGAAACCGGACCGCGAACGGACTTCGAGTTGGGTCAGAGCCTCGTTCGAAATATGTTGCGACCCAATACCAGCAAACACAGCAATAATCGATACTGATAAACAAGAAACAATAATTCACTCTGATGTAGTTAACACCGACCATTTAGAAAGTACCGAAAGCCATTTGAATGCTTCAAATCAGTTCCCGCTAATGCCTGCCATCTTGAGGAACGAACAGCCGAAAACGGAAGAAAGCGCGCCTGATAACTCTTCATTCAAAAAAGCTTGGCACGACCGGATGCAGGAATATCGGGAAGCTCGAGAAAGAATTTTTGGTCAGCCATCTAATAGGATTTTGAAAGCGAGGAATAGGTACAAAAAGAGGAAACGAGTGCGGTTAGAAATATCGGCTGCAAAGGTTTTTGAAGGTATAGATCCTAGAATTTACACCACCATTGAAATAAACGGAGTACAAGTACAAGATATGCTAGATAGCGGAGCTTCGGTGTCGTGCTTAGGAAAGAATTGCTTAGATTTGGTAGACCAGGCTAGTCTGATAATTTATCCATTTCATTCACAAATTAGTACAGCAGACGGTCGCCGAAATCCTATTATTGGATGCGTTAGGTCGTTGATAAAATTTAATGGGATTGAAAAATATGTTGATTTTTATTTAGTGCCAACTCTGAAGGATAGCCTGTACTTGGGAGTGCAATTCATGAAAGACTTTAAATTACTTCGCCTGGAAATAGGTGGATTAACCACGGATGATATAGTTTTAGACGAAGAAGTGGAAGACGTGTATCCTCGGATGCATAGGTTAAATGAATCGCAACAAATGAAACTGAAAGAGGCGATTGCACAATTTCCAAGTTATACCGAAAGAGGTTTAGGCAAAACATTTTTAGAGGCACATACGATTGATACCGGAGACGCAGTTCCATTTAAGGAACAGCACTATCCAGTCTCGCCAGCGGTGCAGAAGCTCATGTATGCGGAGTTAGATAGGATGTTGGGACTGGGTGTCATTGAACCGAGTGAAAGCCCTTGGAACAGTAGAGTCACATTTGTGCGGAAAGGAGAAAAAGTTAGAATTTGTTTAGATACACGTCGGCTTAATGACGTCACCGTGAAGGACGCGTATCCACTGCCACATATAGAGGGACTT
This sequence comes from Protocalliphora azurea, assembly GCA_932274085.1. NCBI lineage: Eukaryota > Metazoa > Arthropoda > Insecta > Diptera > Calliphoridae > Protocalliphora > Protocalliphora azurea. Next base: position 84,390,995 of record OW026521.1, on the reverse strand, counting down.
CTTAGTCGCCTGGGAGACACACATTTCATATCCAGTATTGATCTCAAGGATGCGTTTTGGCAGATACCACTTACAGTCTCCAGTAGAGAAAAGACCGCTTTTACGGTACCAGGGAGGCCTTTGTATCATTTTACTGTCATGCCTTTTGGGTTGTGCAATGCAGCCCAAAGGTTATGCCGGTTAATGGACAAAGTCATTCCAGCTCGCCTGCGAGAGCGCGTTTTTGTCTATCTGGATGATCTGTTGGTGGTGTCTCCAAACTTTTCCGAGCATCTGAAGGTTTTACGAGAAGTAGGGGAGGAATTAAAAAGGGCAGGTTTAACTATAAATACGGAAAAATCCAAATTTTATTGTAGGGAATTAAGGTATTTAGGTTATATGGTAGGAGAGGGCTTGGTTAGGCCAGATCCAGAAAAAATTAGTGCGATTGAAAGGCTTAAATATCCAAAAACGGCAAAAGAAGTAAGGAGTTTCATGGGGACTACCGGCTGGTATCGCGGATTACGCGACTATTGCCGCTCCAATTTGCGAAACATTAAAGAAAGGAAAGAAGTTCGAATTTACGGAAGAAGCAAAGAAAGCATTTGACCGGTTGAAGTTATGCTTAGGTTCACGTCCAGTCTTATCCCACCCAGACTTTTCTAAAACTTTTTACGTGCAGTGTGACGCATCTGATGTAGGAGTCAGAGCTGTATTATTCCAAGAGGATAATGACGGAGCAGAACACCCTATAGCCTACTACTCTAAAAAACTTTCATCCGCACAGAAAAACTATTCGGTAACCGAAAAAGAGTGTCTGGCGGTAGTTTCGGCAATTAAGCGTTTTCGACCATATATCGAATTGATGGAATTTGTAGTTATAACGGATCATTCTAGCCTTAAGTGGCTGATGTCACAGCGAGATTTGAGCGGAAGACTAGCGAGATGGAGCCTTCAATTACAGACCTTTTCATTTGAAATTCGACAGCGGAAGGGAGCGCAAAACGTGATACCCGATACTTTATCTAGGTACGCGATCGAAACATTAGAAGTAGATACCAGAGGTCTAGTCGATCTCTCCTCCAAAGAATTCGAATCTCCAGACTATCTAGAATTAATAAAAAACGTTGAAGCGGAGAAGTCTAGCTTGCCAGATATTCGAGTAGTGGATAAATTCGTATATAAACGAACAAACTTTTACAAGGGAGACATTGCACAGGAAGAACACTCTTGGAAATTATGGATACCTTCGTCACTTACGGAACAGGTTATAGAAAACGCTCACAATCCACCAAAGGCAGCTCACGGCGGCATTGCAAAAACTATTCGTCGAATCCGCGAATATTTTTATTGGCCCCATTTAAACATACAAGTTCGGGAGTACGTTAATAGATGTAGTACTTGTAAAGAATGTAAGCCGGCTAACCAAGTGTTGAAACCACCAATGGGAAAGGAGTCAGATGCGCTCCGTCCTTTTCAGCGCATTTACGTAGATTTCTTAGGTCCCTATGCCAGATCCAAGAGGGGAAATAGCTATATTTTTATTGTGCTCGATTATTATACAAAATTTGTTTTGCTCAAGGCAATGACAAAAGCCACAGCTAAAAATGTAGTCGATTTTCTAATTAGAGAGGTTTTCTATAAATTTGGTTGTCCTGAAACGCTTGTCTCAGATAATGGTAAACAATTTACTGGAATAGAATTTGCGAGACTAATGGAAAACTTCGGAATAGATCATTTAAAAACAGGAATGTACGCACCGTAATCCAACGCCTCAGAGCGGGTTAACCAGTCAATACTTAGCGCCATACGTTCTTACTTGGAAGGCAATCACAATAATTGGGACTTGCACTTATGTGAAATCGAGTGTGCACTACGTTCATCGGTCCATTCAGCCATAGGCATGATGCCATACTTTGCATTATTCGGGACGAACATGATTACGCACGCTGCAACATACAAGCTAGCGAGAAAGCTAGGAGTATTGGAGGAGCCTGAATGTCGGTTGGAAAACCATTATGAATTTTTAGAAATCGTAAGAGACAACATTAGAAAAAACCTACACTACTGCTATGAAAACAATGCAAAGCGATACAATCAGAGAGTGAGAAAGACACGATTTGGGGTAGGTCAGGAGGTGTTCCGTCGGAATTTCCAACAATCGGACTTCGCTAAACAAGTATCAGCGAAATTGTGCCGGAAATTTGTAAAATGTAGGATTGCTAAGGTGGTAGGAAATAGTCTATATGAAGTCGAATCACTGCAAGGAAAATCTCTGGGAGTTTTTCATGCAAAAGACCTAAAAGCATGAGGAAGAAATCGAAGAAAATACTTTTATCATATTCGCAAATTTGTTTGCGAATATGATAAAATCAAAACACCGACGAAAGGAGGTGTGTAACGAGTCGTTTTTATAAATACAACTCTGCAGTTAAAAGTTGCGTTTTGAAGGTCAACTTGGCTGCACTGAATTTTTGACAGTTGGTTTGCGATGATGGCGTTTCCGGTTTTTTTTTTGGTTTCTAGCGTGACACGAGGCGGTAGGTAGAAAGAAAAATCGGAAGTATCATCCACCACAACTTTAACATTGAATCGTACACGCAATTCCTTATCACATCATCTACATCATCATCACATGCACCTTTTTGGAACAACCCCTCAAATCCTCGTCCACCACCTCGACGACATTACCCAGAGGCGACGGGAAAGTTTCTAAGGAGACTTTTTGGGTAATTATAAACAAGAACCCAAAGCCTTGATAAGGGTTGTTTTCTTAACTTCAGCTCAAATTAAGGAAACAGCAAGTGGAAAATTGTGCCACAAACAACTACATACCACTGGTGAGTCAGACCAAACTACAGCCAGCTCATCCAACCAAAGCCACAACACGTGAGTACAAATAACTACCGCAGCAGGAGAGACAGACCAAATAGCCACCGGCACATCCAACAAAACCAAAGCACGTGAGTACAGGCAACTACCACAGTAGGAGAGACAGACCCAAACTAGCGCCGGCTCATACAACAACACCGCAACGAGTGAGCACAACTAACTACCACTGGTGAGTCAGACCAAACAGCTACCAACTCATTCAGCAACATCGCAGCAAGTGAGCACAACTAGCTCCTACTGGTGAGACAGACCAGACAGCCCCGGCTCATTCAACCAAAACCGAAACACACCCAAAACAACAGCAGGTGAGGCCCACAAGACCATCACCGAATCATTCTACAACAACTGCAAAAGCAGCCATTGTGAAAAACCACACCAACATCTGCAACCACAACGATTGCAACTACAACAAGCAAGCCCAACAACAACTGCAATAACAACAACAAAGGCAATAACAACAACGAAAACAACAACCTCTGCAAAAACAACATCGGCAAGACAATAACAACTGCAATAACAATAAATGCATCAAAAACACCTGCAAAAACAATAAGAACTGTAATGGCGACAACTACAACAACATCCGCAAAACAATAACAACTGTAGCGACGACAACTACGACAACATCTGCAAAACAATAACAACAACAACTGTGATATCAACAACTGCATAAGCAGCCATTGTGAAAAACCACACCAACCGCTACAACAACAACAACTGCAATAACGACATCGACAAAAACAACATCTGCAAAACAACTACAACAACAACATCTGCAAAAACAACATCTGCAAAACAACTACAACAACAACATCTGCAAAACAACTACAACAACAACATCTGCAAAACAACAACATCTGCAAAACAACAACCGCAATAGCCACAACTACAACAACAACATCTGCAAAACAATAATAACTGTAATGACGACATCTGCAAAAACAACATCTGCAAAACAACTACAACAACAACATCTGCAAAACAACAACAACTGTAACAACAACTATTGCGAAAATCACAACAACTACAACTAAACGGGAGCAAGGATAAGTACCAAAATATTAAGCTTTACTTTTTCGTATTTGAATTGTATTGTAATTATTAAGACGTTAGGTTATAATTAAGGTATTATAGTCTGTAAATCTATGTATATATATATATATCCATCTTTTAGTCTAAACCATTTTCATAATCACTTAATTAATGCGCAGACGGTCATTCTACCATTGTATGCTTAATAGTGAATAATTTCTAAGATACGTGTCTGATTTAGTAGAGAAAAAAAAACAGCCTTAATTTGATAACATAGTATTACGATAGGATTACTTTATCTTCTAAGACTGATATACTCCCTCAAAGTAGATTTCTCCTAGGTGATAGTCATGAATATTTTTTTTTTATAGTAAGGGAAAAACTGCATTTGATAGCGCTGTCAAAATAGGTTGTTCTCGCCTTTGCTAATGAGCTAGATTAATTTAAACAGGAGAAGTTTACTATGACAGTATAGTTGGGTAACAGACCTCATCATTTATATTTTGTAAAAATTTAAGAATAGCGTTTAACCATTAGACTAGTAAGTAAGCGTGATAAGATGAATGAATATATGAATATTTGGAATAAGAAAATTTAATTTCTTTCAATATGGCGAGAAGATAAATTGGAAAGGTAGGTATTTGGTATAGCGAATTAGGAAGGGACTAAAGAGTGGTTTTGGGGTGACGCGGAAAATTTTTATGGCCTGTGCCGTCACCAAGGTAATACATTGCGCCCGTGCAGTGTGAGGGAGGGAAGCCTGGAAGATGAGAAAAACCCGTCATCTTCTATCATTTTCGATCGCGTGAGAATCTGTGCCCCGTTTCTTTTATTTTTTTATCGGTAGCACTGACACAACTTTAACAGAGCCCAATAACCTTCATGACATCCATAACGAACACCCGCCCAAGTCCGCTGAGCCATAGCCCCATAAATGAAAAGTTGCCAGTGTAGTGGATGGAATGGAGTGACAACCAATCAGGGTTGGATCGGGACACATTTTCATCTAGTTTTTAATTAAAACCGAATAAAAATTACTAAAATAACTATTCTGTTAATTTCAGAACAGTTAGTTTTTATATATAACGAAAAAAATAAAATTGTAATTTTTTTGATTTATTATATTTGTTTTGTACATTTTGTAAATAAATTATTTTTAAAATTTTGTAAAAAACATTATTTAAAACAAAAATGAATCAAATTGTGTTCAAAAAGAAATATTTAATAACAGAAAATTGTCAACAAAAACCGCATGGAGAGAATGCAAGGTATGTAAACGATTTGGTTTTGTAAATTTAGTTTTTCAAAAACCAAATAGTTTTTGTTTTAGTGTAAACTGCATATAAAGAAATTCATGTAGTTTTTCAATCAAAAACCGGACGAAGCCAAAAACTGCTAGTTTTTCTTCGGTGTAAAAAATGGCTTTAGCGTTTAATGGAATTGTATTCTTTCAATATTAAAATTAAATAAGTTGGACATCAAACGTTAATTGTTTAATTTTTTTAATAAAAAAAAAAAAACATTTCTTTTATTTATAAAAAATTAATAAAATATATTGATGGCTTAATATAGAAAAGGCGTATCTTGATTTTTCGTAATTTTACAGGACAAGGAAAAAACTGAATAAAAAAAAAAAAAATTTAGATACAAAAAAAAAAATGTATTCAGTTTTAATTCAAAACAAGGAGTGAAATTAATACTAACTTTTCGTTTTTTTCTACTCCTTAGTTATCTTAGAAAGGGCTTTTTGTTACTGACATTTTTGAAAATAAATGTTAAATTACATCTTTTTTCAGTTATTTAAAATTTGGAATAAACTAATGATATAATTAAAGTTTTTATTAACAAAAATTAATGTTTCATAGACTACTGCCAAAAACTACAAAAATTATATTTTATAGGGCAAATTTTCATAAAAATGGTGTCAATCTGGTGGCAGAATTGTCTTTAAATCTTGCAAATAGTTCCATTTTCTTAGATAAAGTTATTTTTTCTTTAAAAATATAATCAGGAGAGACATAATCAATAGTAGATTTCGATCCTTGGGGGAATAGCTAGTATTCATTACTTTTATTAGTTTTGAAATAAATTATTTCTGATGACTCATACCCCAAAGCTCGAAGCATATTTACTATGGCATCTCCAGTGCTACTACCTAAAATTTGAGATAAAGTTTTTGATGAATAACGAACATGATTGAATTGCCTATTGCTTGTTATAAAGACCACTTTTACAAATACTAACATACTGCTCACCCTCCATTCGCTTTTTTATTTTCATTTTGTTTCCATTCTGCTTTATTTGGAGCAAAAATATCTCGAAACATTATTTGAGTCTTTTGCACTATTCCTTATATTAAAAACTTAAATATAAGAACTCTCCAATACGAGAGATTTTTCTATTATAACAAATGTCAAATTCTTATCATGATAAGAGTTTATCACGTGTAGACCAAATTTATTTATATTATTGCAGTGTTATGATATAATTGTTAGAACTCAAGCGAAGATAAATTTGTTTTGTTATCAAACGTCGGTTTAGCTGTCTTTTTTGTTGTTTCTTGCTTTGACGTTTATTTTTTTTAAAAAAGAAGCGTAATTTTTCACGGAAAACTCATTTAACTGATTATTTGAAGCAAAAATAAAACAAGACAATGAAATTAAAAAATAAATAAAAGATTACCATTAAATTTTGACAATGTAGCTCGACGAAAATCAACAAAAAATTATTATAAAACATTTTTTCTACATATTCCCATATACGATGATATAAACAAAAAAAAAAAAAAAATTGCTGTAGCTCTGTATATATAAAAAACATGGAAATAATAAATTAAACTTCAAATGAGTTAGGGCTTTTTTTCTAAATGCCTATAAATCCGTTATTTGTTTTAAAAAATTTTAAAAATAATCGAAATAAGCCTTTGCTATATTAAGCCAACGATATAAGAATATAATAAGAGAAATACTAACAGTTATTAAAGAAGAGCACGACTAAAATTGAAATACCTTAATCACTTAATCAGCTGATTATTTTTTAGTACTTAGAACTGCCAAAAGTGTCAAACTACATGTATAAAAAAGAAAATAATAATAATAAAGAATTTGCCGTATTGTTGTTTTGTAGAACTGCTGCCACCAGTTTCATTTCAAAATGTTCTCTACCATAAAAAAAACAACAAAATGTAGTAAAGGTTATACTTAATCATGTAAATAAAAATCTCTTTATAAGTTATTTAGTGTGATTTATTTTTTATAACTTAAAATAAGGGCAAATTTATGTAATTTTGATAAGTGGACCGGTTATCTTTGGTCTCTGGTTCTATAGTTTAAGATATATTAAAGAAATATTTTTTACGAGCAATTGTTATGGTGGCGCAAACCAAATGAAGTTTCCCAATAAACCATTAAACGATATGATAGCGAAAGCGATATCATTTTAGGTGCCTATTATAATGTCATATTTTATGCAAAAAACGATATCATTATGATATCAAAATTTAAAAATATCTGTTTCCAATAAAATAAAAGACATTAACATTTGGAAAAAATTTTAAAAAATAAAAAAATTAAAAACTTTTCAACAAAGATATTGTACACAAGCTGAGAATAAATGGAAATAAATCATTAAATAACAGGGAAACCACAAATATGCTCTAAAAGTGTTTTTTGCGCATTAAATACGCAATAAAACAGAGTATTTCATCAATACTTTAACGTTATAAAATAAGGCAAAACTAAAGTTTATCTCTCAAATACATATGTCAAAAGACCTTATTTTTAATTCTCTATTTCTATATTTTTATCACATGAAAACTTTATCTATTTGCTTACCCATCTAATTAGTTCAAACATTTTTAAAATGATTCATAAGTGAATTTACATTTAAACATAGCTTTCATAAAAAAAAAAAATATGATATAAAGAACAAATTAGCTTTTCAGCTATCATATTTCATAAATGGCTTTAATAATGATTAATTAATCCGTTTTTAAAACTTGAGGAGCTTCATTTGATACTTCAAAGAGATTTCAGAAATTTTTAACGAACTTAAGTGGTATCCATTAAAATTAATTTTAAATACAAAATATATTTGGATCTGTTTTTTTTTTTTTCTATACATCACAAAAGAATTTTTAAAAACTTCTGAGGTATAAAAAAATGTATTTCAAAATACTCTAAAAGGGTTAAATATGCTCTGAAAATAACAAAATGTTCTATAAATATGCTCAAAATATCACTATATGCAAAAATATGCCGTTAAGGTTGAAAACTGTAAAAATATGCACTTAAAAAATCTATGCCAAAATGCTTTATTTGTTCTGAAATAGATCAATATTTTATCAATGGCTTCACTCAACGTACAGAAAAAAAAAACATACAATTACATATTTCTGATTCCCCTGTTAATTAACAAATTTTGAATGGTCTAACTAAACTCTTTAGGTACGCAATCGTAAAAATATATTCCTAGGTAATAACTACTCTTGTAAATATTGTAATTGATAATATTTGCATAAAAATATATATATATATGTCATGTATAATGATTCTATAATTATCTTCAGTACACTTAATTGCAAAAAAAAAAAACATAATTTTTGATATTAAATAGCATTCAGAAAAAAATGTAGTCCATGCCAATTTTACTATCTTTATTTTCGGAAATTTCGATGTCGTAAACGACATCATAATTTCATGGACAAACGACATTATAGGGAAAGGTACACTTTAGTCCGTAAAAACTATAGTTTCCGATTTGAAAACACCTAGATAATATCGTTTCGATATCGTTATAATATCATTTGGTTTATTGGATAAAAAAAATTAAATTTTGGAAGTTAAAATATTTTTAATGTATTTTATTTAATTTGGAATACTTAAAGAAAATTAATTAATTAAAACAAATTAAATATTACAAAATAGAGCATTTTGATACAACTAACCTCGACTCTAAATGTTTGAATATTTTAATGACAACAAAATGTAATATTTTGTAACTACTCCTGCTTAATTTTAACTTATAACACTTCAACCTAATGTTTATAAAATGTTGTATACCTCTTTGCTATTCACATGAATGAAAGGGACAAGCAAAAATGTGTATTAACGTGGCCCTCATTTTGATAGGTGTCCAGATTCTTGTTCTCACCCCCTAGAAATATGCGAATAACTTAAAAACTAAGGATTGCAGAGTTTTAGATTGATTGGGAAATATTTAGAGATGTCTCGCGATCGAAATTTGCAAAAAATTTATTTTTGTGAATTTTGACTGTGAATATCTAGTGTAGATCACACGTGATTATCTGATTAATTGTGTTATGATGTATAACACACCAAGATGAAACTACATGCAGAGTTTAGTTTCTTTCCCTCAACTTTTGGTCGAATTTTTATTTTACTAGGGTATATTTGCTTAAAAATTACACATTTTACTTCAAATTTTTTTTTCTAACTACTTAATTATTGGTAGTTATTTTTTTCTTCTTTTGGCCATTTTAGAAAGGTAATTACTGTGCAATTCAAAAATTCAGTTGAATTTAATTATTTATGGTTGAACAAATTGAAATATATATATATATATATATATATATATATATATATAATTTTTAAAATTTCAGTCTCTTTGAGCTTAGTTTCAATCAGTTTAAAAGTTTGTATTTCTTAGAATTTAGGCTATCTGCAAATTTCTAAGGGATGTAGCCGAGAATTTCAACATCTCTTTTTTCCTCCATATAAATATAGGGCCACTCTAATATGTATATTACTGATTGTTTAATAAAATAATTCAGTATTGCAAAAGTTCATATCTTTCTTGTAGTATACAAAGTTAAATAAAAATTATAACTCTTCAGCTTTATGTGATAATGACTTTTAATTTTTGCCTGTTTAAAAACATTATATATATAAATGTTAAATTTACATGTTAGACTTCAAAGCTATTATTTTTAATCTTATTACATTTTCCTGCTGCCAATAGTCAGCCAACATAGCTGAGTTAAATTTGACCCCATCTTGATCGGTTATTTGTGCCACGTTTTTTGTATTAAAAGTTTTAGTACGAGCACAAAAAATGTATTGGGCACGTGGCATTTCATGGTTTCCTTAAATGTTTTCTGTGACTGCGATGACACAGACTTTTCCTACATTATTCAAAATTGAATTGAATGATATTGTTTGATATTTGGTTCTATGAATATTTCCCCCTTAATTTTAGCTTCTCTGAGAGAACGAAATATTTCATTCAGATGGTCCAGGCTCATTTTTGATTAAAACATAAACAATAACATTACGATCACATATTTTTTGCCAAAGCGATCACAAAATTTTTATTTATATTTATATTTTTGGATATGATAGTTGATCGAAAAAAATGGCATCCTAGAAATTTAAAATTTTTTCAACTTTAAAGACTCCCCATATGCGGCAATTTAGGGACCTAATTGGTTCTACGTACTTATAGCACTATTTCTCAACCTTCTCCCTTTCCTAGCTATTATGTAAACAATTACATAACCTAGAATTTTCTTGGGCATATTTTCTTTCGTCGTCAATGGGTTCAATTTAAGACATATTGAAATGAAACTAAAATTTTTCTAGTGATTAAAATGAGTATTCTAGGAAACCCGCAACATATTTTCCATGATATATTTTGTTACTGTTGACCTGTGTTACTGCGTATTTAAAAATACTTTTTCCATATCTAATCTATGTATTGAGAATATATTCAGATTACAAGGGAGAAGGTTTAGCTACTAGCCTATTGTGATGAACTATTCAATTAAAAAAAAAAATACTATAAACGAATATTACAATTTCATTATTTCACGCTTCTGACAAACATAAACAAATTTATTAGCGGCACATCGCACATGGCACATTTGCTCAATCTAGAACGACAAAAGTTTATCATCCTGTAATTTTGTGTTTATATTTCAATTTAGTGTAGAATAAACCACACGAATAAAGGAAGCCATCTTACCAAAGTATGTTGGAGTAAAAGGGGTCGAAAATGGCGCTTAATTCAGGGAAGAGTGATATCAATATTTTAATGATCAAAATTAATTTTTTTATTCATTATTAGGTGAAAAATGTATTTTTACAATTTTAAGATTTTTTTTTTTCGCAGAATGGTAATGTCCGTTCGTCTATACATTGGGGTAAAATGGGTCTAAATGGTCGCTTAATTCAGGAAACGATTTACTTTCTTATTTATTAGTTAGTAAAAAAATGCATTTTTAATATACTTCGATTTTTTGGGCAGAATGGTAATGACCGTCCGACCGCCCGTCTATACATTGGGATTAAATGGCTCGAAAATGGCCGCTTAATTCAAGGAAAGGTGATATCAATATTTTAATGATCACAACTATTAGTTAGTAAAAGAATGTATTTTTAGAATTCTATATTTTTTTTTTTTTGGCAGAATGGTAATATCCGTCCGCCCGTCTATGCATTGGGGTTAAATGTCATATCATTAATTTAGAGATCACTTTTGATAACGTCTTGATCTAACGGTTGAATACGCAATTGGGTGGTAGATTCATTGCTGTAATTAAACTGTCATCACTTTTTAGTTCCTCAACTGTGTGACACGTCGCGTTATCTGAAAGCAAAACTGCTTTTTGCGGCAGACTTTTTGAATCCAAAAATTCTCGGACCTAAAAAAGGTTTACTTAAGAACAACTTATTTTTACTAATTGGTGAAAATCAACTTATGTGGGGAACAAATTCGTGATGGAACCAGTCCTTGGGTATAAATGATGTCATCCAGGCGTTATTACTGGAGTTGTATATTATAGGATTATTGAAAAAGCATTTTAAGGTGCGTGGATTTTTCGATTTTCCAACAAACAACAATTTCGGTTTGTCTGTGCCATTCGCATTTGAACAAGGCAAAAGAAATCTAATTCCATGTCAACGCTTAAATTTCTTCAACCTTCCTTCACTGGCATTGAAACCTGAATTGGTTTGATAAATTTTGGAATACGAATGACTGGCTTTTGATCATCGCTGTTAATATTGGAACATTTTTTTCCTTTGTTTTACAAACCACTTATAAAGCATTTTTTCCATTCTTGGATACTCAGCTTTCTTTAAGGTGCAACGTTTGCAAGTGCCACTTTCTGTTGTACGTACAAACTTTTTTAATGAATTTTATAATGCGGTAAACCGAAGACTTATGCAACTTGTAATTCACGCAAATTGAATTTATAGAATCTCAACTTTAAAATTTTTTTAAAATCTCTAATTTTTGAGAAATCGTTGGCTTTAAAATATGTTGAACTTTCCCATATTAACAGATGCATTTACAAAACAAATGTCACGAATAAACTGACAAAATTGAAGATCAAAATCATTCAAAAACGACAAAAATATAAACACAAAAAAAAACAGGTAAGAAAGATATAGTAGTATCATATGATTGTGTATGTGTACTAAAATACTAGGAGCTATCCTATATTAGACCAATTGTGTATACTTGTATTAAATGTAAAATAAAACAAACTAATACAGAATATTACGTTGATACTAATATTTATATGAATTTATGCGCTTTAGTGTGATTCCCAAAAGTGTGTGTGTATATATGTGTGTGCTGAATATTAACTTGATACTAATAGGGGTTTATATGGGAGCAATGGTCAATTATGGACCGATTTGTATGAAATTTTTCATAAAGACTGCTACTTAAACAAAACTTTGAACCGAATTTATTAAAATACTGCTACATTAAGACATTTTTGATTATAAAACCCCTATGCCGGGAGGACATACGTATGGGAACTAGGTGAAATAATGGTCAATAGGCTTCGTCCCTCTGCCAAAATAATTATTAATTATCAGTATATCAGTATATAAAATTCAAAATAAAACTTGGGACAGTAGTGTCTTTTGGCAAAATTCAGAAAAAATATTTAAACTATCTACATATCTACTGAATTTGAGTCAAATAGGTTCAAGGACACGCCCACTTCCCATGTGAACCATATGCACCAAGACCTGTTCTTCCTTTTTTAAGCTACATTGCACAGTGGGGCAGAAGCGAAATTTTTTGGAAATAAATCTGTAACTTCTGATCGGCCGGTTGGATCTTCATAAAATTTGGTACAGGAGTAGCAGAGGAGTGTAAAATGTTATGTTTGGAAAGGGAGCACAATAATCCCCCCAAGGGCGGAGCTAAGGGGGCTCAAATTTAGGTACCTCTGACATAAAATATTTTTAATCACTTGCAAAATGTTTGGACGAGAAGTCCGATTTCAAATATTTTTATATATTGTTGTAGGCCCCGATAAGACCTATAAAAACCATGCTTACATGTCCTATTTATCTCTTATAATTTTCGAGTTATTTGCGTTTGAATTCTTAAGCACCATAATTTTGTATGTTCTTGGTCCAGTTTTTTTTTAATATATTTCTTAGTGTTTCCGACCGCTCTTATTAGTTTTTTTTTCTTAACTAGTTAAAGAATAAAATTATCTATTGAATAAAAAAAATTTAAGTCGATATCTTTACCGAGTCCAAAAATAAACGATTTTGAATTTGAAAATTGCAAAAAGTCGACTTTTTGTTTTTTTAGCCGAAAAATTATCTACACTCTTTTTTATCTAAAATAAAATTTTCTTTATATAATAATTTTGCACTTTTCTGAAAGGTAACTTCACACAGATGACTTTAAGATAAAAACAAACCCAATAACTCAATTGGTCATGGTACATACCCTCCCAAATTCGACACATTTTATATGAAAGTTTTGATTTTAGACCATATTTTCTCAAATCCCAAAGCACGAATCGACAAGCTGAATATATTTTAAGAATCTTTAAATATGTTGTTGGAAAAATGTGGATTCTATAGCCAAAAAAGTAAAAAATCTCATTTTTGGGAATTTTGATTAGTTTATTTGGGAATTCAGGAAAACCCTACCCCTGACTGAAATTTGGTTAACGCGCTTTTATTTATATTAATAAGATCCACATTTCCTTCAAATTTCATTAAGATATCTTTATAAACAAATATGTTATTACAATTAAAACATTTGTATTTTCTCCAAAAACCCCTAATTGGTCCTTTTGTTTGGTTTATTTCTAAATAGCGAAAGAAATTTTAAAAATATGTATTCCAATTTAAGCTTATCCTTTAGCATGTATAATTTCCGATTTGCAAAAAGATTCAAGTCAATATCATGCGCTTTAAACTTTTATATTTCCAATTTATTGTATATATGACTATATTTTTACAAACTTGCAACTTTTGGCTTTAGCATATATTAAAATATTTTAATAAATATTTTTTAGTTTTAATAGGGTTGCAACATTTCCTAAATTTAAGTAAATCTTTATCCTTTTCTAAGCATTCATATATTTCTATTAATGAATTTAAAATAACAAAACAAACAAAAAATTTCTGTTTTAACTTAATCAATATTATTATTTTTGGTATTTATCATCTTCCTTAATAAATATTCTATTTCAAATATGATTTTTTTTACTTATTTACATTAAGTTTAATTAGACAATTTTTCTAATATTTTAAACTTATACTACTTATTTACTATAAAATAATCTGTTGTATCTATATAAATATATATAAGATAATAAAGTCTTCCGTATTTTGAGTTGATAAAGGCTAATAATAAATCCAACGTTTTCTAATTTATGATAGTACAGGGTCTGATGATAACAATAGGCTATTATAAATATCCTCGTTTTGTGACGTTCTGGAGCATTTCCTGGAGCTGAATAATTGAACGTGCTTAAAATTTCTGTTTCTTGTCATTAATAGTATGTTAGTCCTATCAATACCAGTTATTTTTGATGTAGCTTCGAAATTTCCGAAAAACGAATAAAAGCGAAACGCATCCATCGATTTTCATGATCTATGTCTCATTTTGTTTAAAGGTTATGTGACTTTACGTGAAAGTAATAGGACTTGACACTTTTTTTTACCGTTTTGGATTTTTTATGAATTAAAAATAAAAAAATTCAATTTTTTAGACAAAAAATAGTTTTTTTCTTCATATATTTATTTATAACTGCGAAACTGTTGCTTATGTAGCGAAACGTTGTATGAACAGATTAAAGGAATTGTAATTCCTATTTTTTTTTAAATTTGTTTCAGCAAAATCGGACTGGTGGTTCTCGAGTTATGTCAAAAAAAAGACCACCAAAGGTCACAATTTCCCCTATATGATAGTTACCAACTTCAAATCGATATATCTCGATTCCTAGACTTGACCCAGCGAAACGCCGGGACACGTATAACTTCTTTTTTACCGATATAACATTTCCTGTTGGTTTCATCCCATCCCGATTTTGACTGTCGCATAATGTAATAAATATACTTTTTGGGGTCTTAGATGAGTATTGCAGAAATTACAAACGTAATGACAAACTTATAGTATATTAGAATATGAAGGGTTACACCTGCGGTGAAGGTAAAAAAAATGTATCCTTATTTATTTGTTTATTAGAAATTGAAATTGAAAATTCATCTATCTCTGATTATAAGGTGTCATTTCTAGTCCGTTTTTAAGAAAAGACATATATAAGAAATGTGGAAAAAATTGATAATTTTCTTTTTTAAGAATACAAGGTAAGTCGGTTGAATTTTTTACCTTTAGAGACCTCTAGTAAAATTTGGCGAGGAAAATATATGTAGGACATTTTAACCCATTAAACCCAAGTTTTATTTGACTTTCATGTAATTTTTGTAAAAACAACTCGAAATGGCCCATATAAGGAGAGATAAATGAATTGAAAGCTTTACTGAAATATTCCCTGTAAAATGCTCTAACTATTTATGCGAAAACAATTGAGCTTCGAACTACATTTATATTATATTTTTCGACTTATCTGAGACTATTTTGGTCTTAAAAAGGAAAATTTCAGAAGGTCATAAATCAAAAAATTTTCATACCACAAAAAAATCCTTTGGGGGGGTTTATTTAACTCATTAAATGCTATTTCCAAATACTGTACCCAAAATACTGTTGCATAGTCTTATGCCAGATATAACGAATTTTCCTGTTTAACGAAATGGCCTGACATTATATCATTCGTTAAATCAAACTTCGACTGTATTTTTTGAAAATACATATGTCTTTCAAAACAG
Source organism: Protocalliphora azurea (assembly GCA_932274085.1). Taxonomy (NCBI): domain Eukaryota; kingdom Metazoa; phylum Arthropoda; class Insecta; order Diptera; family Calliphoridae; genus Protocalliphora; species Protocalliphora azurea. The sequence goes on along the minus strand of OW026521.1, from coordinate 84,374,979 downwards.
AAGAAAATTACTTAGTGGTATGAAAAAAAAAAGAAAAACGTGCAAAACCCTCGCAAAGTGTGCAATGTTTGCAAGTTTGCACACTCGCAAATAAATTGTCAAAAATTGTATGGAAAATCACTTGCATAACTTACGCTGTTTAATTTTGCATTTATAAATCAGTTGTCTTTTGTTTATTTTTTTATTTATTAATAGTAAATAAATTTACATATCAATATTTAATAATAAGAAGCTGGCTGCTGTGGCCAGATCTATCCAGAGTTAAAAACCCCGGCCGAAAGACGGCTGTCTAAAAAACCGTTTTAATATAGACCAGAATCATAGCCAGGCCAAAGTTAAAACTATTTTCATTCTGAATATAGTTGATTTTGTGCAGAAATTTTATCATATAATGGATTAATTTTCATACCAGAAAGTGTCATAATGGACATTGGATGAGGATGATTTTTATTTTTGGGCAATTTTTCATTTCTTTTTGGTAATTTTTCATTTGGGAGATTTTTCTATATTTAATTTGAACGATTTTGTTTTGGGTCATTTTGCTGGCAGCCGTGTGTCACTCTTTGAACGTGATGTAACAAAAAGTCAAGCATTAATTATTTTTTATGACCTAATTTTTTCAAATAAATGAAAAGTTGAAATTTAAAAAATAAAATTTTCTACGTTTTACATAATGATGCCATTGACAATAATGCTATTGTAGTATCATACTAAATACTATTATTATTTTGGGTAGAACAAAAAATGAAAATTAAAAAGAAGAATGTAACTCAACTTGAGCCCACTATGTATTCAGCCAGTCACCTTTTAATAAAATGTATTTCTTTTTTTCCTCTTTTGTTTTGCTCGTCTATTGGCCTTAGACAACAATAAAGAAATGTCCCACAAGAGCACTTTAACAAGTAGTATCTGTGTTTGCGGGTATTGACTCGGATAATGTTCGATTAATTGGAAAATTAAAATCGAATAACTGTTCGATTAAATTAAAATCTATAATATTAGCTTATTAACTGATTTTAAAAATGTTTCAATTAAAAATCTAAAGGTTTATTATGCCGCCAAATGACACCACATTTTGGAATTATATAAAAAAAATACTCAATAAAAAGAACCTAATATGTGTCTGAAATACAACTCGTAATTGAACTTATAAAAAAATACACCCTTGTTATTAATTTTTCCTTAAGAAAGAAATTGGGAAATGTTTAACTTAATTTGGAAGGACATATTCTTGGTTCCACATACATACGTACGACAGTGCAGCCGATATGTGTAAGTGTGGAGTAGATGTACCAATAGAGATATGATGGCTTGGGTGAAATTTGTGATATAGAAGGGAAAGAGAAGTAGTAAACTTATACTTTATATTAAGAATCGCTGAACTTCTTTATCTAAAATAATTCAGAAATTTTTTCTGAATTTCGAAATAAATGTGCCATATTATATTTTAATCTAACCATTTTAGGGACAATGATATTCAGACATATTCAAATTTAGGTTATACTCTTAGGCCTATTTATTTATCTACAAAAGAATTTTGTTATTATATAAAACATGGATTTATAAAAACACAAGAGAAAAGTAGACTAAAATAAGACAAAATGTTTGTTTTAATTTTTAATAAACATAAAAAACGAGTAAAATTTAAAGATATAATTTAATCGAATAACTCTAGTAACATAAAAGCTTTACTTGATTATTTGATTAATTAAAAAACAGCATTTTCGAGTTATTTGATTAATCGAACAAAGAGAAAGTCGAGTAAAATGAATAAATATCTCAGTGTTTGTACTTCTAATTACTCGTACATTTACACATAGTAAATTTGTTTGTGTGTGCACAGTTCTATTAAATGTTTTCTTTTGCCAATTATCTTATTGTCTAAATGCATACGATTGTTTGTACGACAAATTGTGTGCATTCATGTCTGCATTTATTCATATATGTATGTACTTTTCTGCGAATACATTCACTCAGCCATTAAGACCAATACCTACCTACAGTCACTATATTGTTGGGCTAACTATATATGTATATTTACATCCACTTGATACGTCATCTAAGGAAAGAGTTTACAACTATCTTGAACTCATTATAGTTTTTTTCTAATAATACTGCACTCTATTTAATGGAGGGAAACTCGATTTACAAACGCGCTTCAATATTTTTATTGTAAAGCATATGACAAATTTATTTATTTATTGTATAATAGTCAAAATAAAATTCTTTGAATGTAGATCATGGGAAGTTTTAAGGGTCTAATTTTGTAAAACAAAACTTTCTAAACTAAAGTAATTTGTATGATCCATACATATGATCATATTAAAAAGATAATTAAATTGTATACAACCACTGAAAATAATTAAAAAAGATTATAGTAAAATTACACATACATAAATATTTTTAACATGTACTTTTTAACGGATAAGATTTTCTTCAATATTTCGAAAATATGTTACAAATTCAATAAAGAATTTAATTGCATTAATCTTATGAGTGAGGGTATCTATTGAAACTACCGACAAGGTTACAAAACATTATAAATATTGTGCTTTTGCACTTAAAGTCTTCTTTACTTAATTACATCAAAAATGACTAGAAGTATGTATACATTTACTCGCAAATTTTGTGTTTCAATGTTTTTGAAAATGAAATTGTGTCTGTTTGCATGTAAGTGTGTTTATGCGCTTTCAATGTGTGTTGTGGGTTGATGCCGCCGGTATCGAATATCAAATAAAATGCATGACCAAACAAAAACCGATTATTGTAGAAACATCAAAGTGACAAGTTATTTTTTTTTTTTGTTATGAAAATATAGTCGGTCAAACCCGACCAATGATACCCTACACTATTGTATATATTCACGAAATTTGGCAAAGGGATCTATACTTATCTAAAACTTATTTGTGCTAAATTGCGATTAAATATTCATATTTTTAAGGTATTTATGGGTATTAAAACTGCATTCCGGGATGACATTTCAATAGGCTTCGTCCTTGTGTAAAAAAACGTACTAAATTTCATAAAATTATCTTCAAAATTGCGACCTGTACTTTGCGCAGAAATTGGACAGCTAGACAGCCGACCAGACGGACGGATGGACATCTTTAAATCGACTCGGAAAATAATTCTGAGTCGAACGGTATACCTTAAGGTGGGGATCCGAATATTTTTTCTGTACATAATAACTCAACCACCTACGGTGGTGTAGGGTATAATTTATGTGTAGGATTTAGATCCATCCATAGAGTGCAACGATGTCATGTGAATCGATAAATGAATGATCAACTCATGTGCATTAAATAGAAGACACATTATCCATCAATACTGTAAGAAAAGTCATAATTGTATGATACAAAGTAAGTTGCTAATTACTTCTTCCAACAACAAAAGCAATAATACGTTGCTAATTAATTGATTGACACAATTTAATTAAAACAATTAAAGTTGTTACCTTCTTTTAGATTTAATCGTTAGAGTGTCATAACAAACAATTTACTAATTGACAACTATTTATCCGTATTATTTAGTACTTTATTTAGTACAAGTACTTACATGTAAGGCAATTCTTTATCAATCACTTTATCTATATAGGTATATGTATATGAATTTGAGTCGGTTTCTTTATATTTGCGGAATTTTCAATAATTGTTATATAATATTGTCTGGCTTTTAGTTAGAAGGAAGTTTTTTATTTTTGTTTTCTGCTATTTTTCAACCAGTCAAGGAGATCAATTACCCATCACATTCAGACAGTTTAATCCTTCTTAATATTTGTTTAATCTACCTCAAAAGCAAATGTTTTATACCTACAAACATATTATTTACCTAGACTTATATCAAGTATCTTGTGGATAAGTGCATCTAAATACATACATATGTATGTACATAGACAAGCATCTATAAATATGGGCGAATGTGTTAGATAAATAAGTTCAAAACAATACCGACCCCAACGAGTACTTATTCTAAACACCGTCTTACATGTCTAATCGTTCATAATACATATTTGCATTGTAAAAACAACTAACGCACTTTGTATATACAAATTAAAACCAAATGAAAATAATAATCGGTAATGGTGGTAATGGTGCTAATGGTGGTAACATACCATTACCGATTAAGCAATACCATATTTTAACAAGTTTAAAGTAAATATAATTAAAAAAAATTTTAATTAAAAATAAAACTTTTTACTACATATAAATAAAATTATTTACTAAAAATCTGATTTTTTATTAAAAATAATAATAATAAAAAAAAAAATAATAAAAATTAAAAATAATCATTAAAATTAATTTATTTAATAATAATCAAAGTAAATAAATAAAAATCATTCCGGGTTTCCATAGAACCTGTTCTGTATTTAACACTTTTATCCGGTCGTTCCTTGTATCTATTTTTTTTTTTTTTTTTTTTTTTTTTAATTTCAGGAATAATGATATGTATACATTAAACGCGCTCTCAATGGTTCTATTTATTTTATATATTTAAAGAGAATTGTCCAAATTAAATAAGCTATTATCTGTTATTTTGATTGCATTTAGCAAGTTTCGTGAAACTTTTTATTTTTAGTCTTGTAATTTTAATTTTTTTCTTTTTTGAACTCTTTTTCTGATTAAAATTACATAAAAGGTTAACTAAAATGCTGTTAAAAAAACGATTAACCGCCTATAAAAAACCGGTTTCATATAAAATCGAAAATCAGAAAAAAACCAAAAGTGATAGCGTTTGTAAAAAACCGATTAACCGGTTTTCGGTTCTGAATACTCTAGTAAATACATTTAAGAGGGATTATGAAGACTATTTAATTAAACAAAAATTGAAAGCATTTTGTAAATTAGTCAATAATACAAATTTAATTATCTTATGGTTTTTAGAAAATACCTTGAAATTTTGTGAAATTACAGGAAATTGATTGTAATCCACATTCGAAATAACCGGACTTATCTTTATAAAATTTTAAACAATTATTGAAAATAAAGGCTTTTAAAATTATTTCTGCACAGATGTTATAGTTTCTAATTATTTTTGTAAAAACGCCATTTTAAAACGAAAAGAATAATGAAATCAATATTTGTCCATGTATCAAGGATATTTAAAAATGTATATCTTATATTTTATAATTTTTCTCCAAAATAATCACTAAAGTGTCAGTAAAAACTACTGTTGCCAGGAGGTGGGGAAAAAGAGGTTAAATTGAGCTTTAAAATCTAGAAAGAAGCTATTATTTTTTTATTTATTTAAAAACTTATTTATTATTATTATTTATTATTATTATTAGTTTTTTTTTTTTTTGGTTCTCATTAGTTTTTGATATTTTTTTTTAAATATTGTAATAAATTTATAAATAAAACGTAGAACGGCTGGCAACAGAAATTCACCTACAAATTTTCCATATGAAAAATGACCTAATGTCATTTTTGAATTATAACTCCTTTTTGATTAATCAATTCCAAATTTATCTGTGATTTTTCGCTTTTATAAGAATTTTTTTAAATTATATTCATAAATATTTTCTGTGGTTAATGAAATTTATTAAAAAATAATTATCTATTGTAATAGATTAAGTAAGTCCATAAAATGAGTTAAGTTATATTTGATTTGGAGACAGCGTTACCTTTTTTGTGACTTTAATCGCCAATTTCCACTTTTTTCATTCACCTGGCGACTTTTTAAGATTATGTGGTAAATGGCGAAAAAGTAAGTTATTTGAAATATTTTGACCCGTTATATATTAATTTCAAGAAATAAATTATTTATTTTGAGATTGTTTTAAAATATAGTGATGTTATAAAAAAATCCCGGAGAGTTTTAATGAACTAAAACTGTTTAAAACTAAAGCTAATGATAGTGTTTATGTAGTTAAAAACATCCAACAATACAAAATTTGTTGCTCTTGTTTTTATCAAATGAACCAATTATAAGGAGTTTTTTTTTATGTATTGAAGCTGCTAACCCCATTTTTGGTGACTTTTTTCTGAAGTCCCCTTTTTTGGACATTTTTTTAAAAATTCTCAACGGTACACAGTGGGGTCAAACGCAAATTTTTTGGTAATAAATCTGAATCTTCTAAACTACTGGTCGGATCAAATTGAAATGTATGGAAGAGTTGTAGAGGAGGACCTAATCTTTCAGAAAAATCATCTTGTAGTCACCCTGTGATAACACGAGATAAGCTACAGGGTGTCAAAGTTGACTACCTCGAGTATGTAAAAGTTTAAAAAAATCGTAACTTGTACAAATGAAGTCCGATTTTAAAGATTTTTATATTTCTGGAAAGTGCTTGGCAAGATAAAGAAAAAATAAGCTTACTCATCTAAGTTATCTCATACAGTTAAAAAGATATTTACGCTTGAATTTTGAATTTTTGATTTTTTGGCTCGACTTTCTTTCGTTTTTCAGGAATAAGTCCGGAGATATATGAGGTAAAAATTTTTTAAAAATATTCTGTAATTTGCTACATATTTCAAAATAATATGCTTAAAGAATTTTTGGATTATCTCAATTCGTCTAGACGTGAAAAATATTCAAAGTCAGCACTCTGAAATTGGCATGGAAAATGGCTATTTTTTTACAAAAATATAGTACAATTCATTCACTTTTTTCTCAAAGTTCCGTTAATAAAAAAATTTTTTCCTTATTAATTTAAAAAGATAAGGCTTCATAAATGGTTAATAAAGAAATTTTGAATTGATTTAAGTTTGCACCCTACATCCAGCATTGGCCGAAAATTGTCAATTTTAAAAAATAGTTTCATTTTTATCGATTAATAAAAAAAATGTCACGCGAGCTTTTTTAAATTTGGTACACATATTTTTTATAAAAATAGATTTAGAATGATTTAACACTAAACTGCTTCCCGCCCGGTCAAAAACGAATGCAGGAGTGGAGATTTTATGTTAAAAGTCAGTTTTTTTAACGACTATTTTTAAAAGCATATTAAAAGCATATTAGCATAATATTTTTAATATTATTTCTTATGTAATGTATAAAACACAAATCAAGCTTTCATTCCTAAAAAAATCAATAAAATAGCTCCAATAACCTATTTTTGGTAATTTTTCAAATATAAATTTTTTTTAAAAAAATAGCTGAAAATCCAAAAAAATTTAATTTTTTTAATACAACTCCACTAATTTCGCAAATACTTTAAAAATGTTAAAAGAATGTAAAGATAGACTTATTTACCAATTCAACGATATAGAAAATGTTGATATAGGTCATTTAATAATAGTAATATAATGGCCTCAAAACTACCAAGTCACGTCAAAAGTTGCAAAATTCACTATTTTGTTCCGTATTTTCATATGTGTGTATACGTAACACTCAACTGCATTGCTTATTTTTGTTACGAGATAATAATATTTATTAATGAATTTATTTAAAGTGTTCAAAATTTTTTTCTACTGAAAAGGTTTTTAAAATTACCTAAGTACATAAATAAGTATATTTTCCTTCGTTTTTTATTACATTTTTTTAAGTTTTTAAATAATTTACCTAGCTACTTAATTAATGTATTATAACAAAAATGATTTTTTTACAATCGCATAGATACATTTTTTGACGTACCTGTTTAACACTACAGGTCATAAAAATAAACTGAATGAAATTGGGGGTTTTGAGCATAAATTTTTTAATTCATTTTTGCCTGTCACCATTTACCTGATATAAATATTCTTTTTCTATATATAAGTATCCTTATAAATATGCAGATTTATTAGTGAATTTGCCATTATGGAGATTACATTAAAACACTTTTCTATTTGCAAAGTAATCTGGGATAATCTATCTGATATCATAAATCGTCCAGAAAAAATAAGAATACTCATTGATACAGTAGTATCTTTTGGTTTAACTCTTACTGCAAAAGACAGTTTAAAGCTCGAAAATTTTTATAAATCATACGAAAAAAGGATGCAAGCTTCAGATTGGTCAATACCAAAGTTCAAGAAGAGAAATGAAGAGTGGTTGGAGGGAGAAATACCAATTTCCATCGGAAAGCAGAAAAAGGGTCGACCAAAAAAAAGTTTCGATGAAGTTCAGCTAAGAACAAAGAGGAGCAAACAGGAATCTATTCTAAATCCACATACGAATGCCGAAATAAAAGATACATTTAAAGCTTTAGTAACACGTACACAACCAAAGGAAGTATAAAAAGTTATGGATGTGTTACCAACAGCTTCTCCCAATCGATTACATCGGATAATCCAAAGCATAGTGACACCGAAATCAACATCGTCCTTTACCTCTGAAGATGCTTTAGCTCTAATATTAAATTTAGGATTATCAAGAAACCAATACGAGATTTTGAGGAAATCTGTTAGCGAAAAAGGATATGATATCTTTCCCAGTAGCAAATCAGTGAGAGAAGCGAAAAGTAATATTTTAAAGCCTATGGAGCACCCGGTTAATGCTTCTGTTAAAAGTGCTAAAGTTAATATATTGCAATTACTTGAAAATACTGCCTCTAGAATTATATCTACCTTCAGCAATGATAACATTGAAAAATGCAAAGACTCTGAACTTATTTTAATATCCAAATGGGCCTGCGATGGAACATCAGGATTTTCGGAATACAAACAACTGGATGGAAGTAATTCTGGAAATAATTATTCCTCGCTGTTTATAGCGTGTCTGGTACCACTTCGAATGCGCTTAAATAAGCCTTCCTCATCGACAAGAAATGACTCGCTTTTTGATGATATATGGATAAATTTAACTCCAGGTTCCAAATTTTTGTGCCGTCCAATCCTTTTTGATTACACAAAAGAAACCACGGTTACAATAAACAGCATTGTCAACCAATTGGAAGAAGAAATTAAAGCATTGCCCCCAATATATGTAAAAGTATCAAACAGAACTATTAAAGTTACATTTCAACAACAATTAACGATGATTGATGGAAAAGTTGCAAACGCTATAACAGATACAACATCTACATGGAAATGTAATATATGTGGAAAAATAAGTTCACAATTTCAGAATAATTCTGAAGTCCTTGTTAATAAAAATTCTTTAAAATTTGGAATATCACCACTCCACGCAAGGATAAGATTTTTGGAGTTCTGCTTACATCTTGCATATGATATGAAGTACAGAAATATTCCCGGGCAGGAAAATGCTACATGATAAACCTCTACATGGCTATGGAAGCTCAAATGACGGAAATACAGCAAGACGTTTCTTTGAAAATCCGGAACTCACATCTTCAATCACAGGCATTGACTTAAATATTTTGAAGCGTTTTAAGATTATATTGGCAGCCATTAATAGCAAAAAACAAATTAATGCGGAAAAATTTAAAATTTTTGCTTACGAAACTAAAGAACTACTTAACATTACATACCCCTGGAAATCAATGACTCCAACAATTCACAAAGTATTGGCTCATGGTAAAGAAATAATAGAAAGTAGTATTTTGCCATTCAGAGAGCCAACAGAGGAAGCACAGGAAGCCCGAAATAAAGATGTTAAACATTTCCGACTCTTCAATACCCGAAAATGTTCGAAAATAGCGCAAAATATGGACTTAATGGAATATTTATTAATATCATCAGATCCAGTTATATATTCTATAAGAACACGATGGCTACCAAAAATCACTCTTGAAATAGAAAAAGAGGATTCCGAAGCTAAGGAAGTTACAAATTTGCTAACGTTTGATGTTTCTGATTATTTTCAAGAAAATCTCTAATAATATCTTCGATAATATATTCTTAATAAAATAAATATACGGGATATATGTATAATAACTATGTAAATATGTAGAACAAATTAAATAAACATTACTCAAATGAAGAATTTACTACTTTATAATAACAAATATATACCTACATAATACATTAGAAAACTAAAATGTTACGTATACACACATATGGAAATACGGAACAAAATAGTGAATTTTGTAACTTTTGACGTGACTTGGTAGTTTTGAGGCCATTATATTACTATTATTAAATGACCTATATCAACATTTTATATATCGTTGAATTGTTAAATAAGTCTATTTTTATATTCTTTTAACATTTTTAAAGTATTTGCAAAATTAGTGGAGTTGTATTAAAAAAATTAATTTTTTTTGGATTTTCAGCTATTTTTTAAAAAAAAATTATTTTTGAAAAATTACCAAAAATAGGTTATTGGAGCTATTTTATTGATTTTTTTAGGAATGAAAGCTTGATTTGTGTTTTATACATTACATAAGAAATAATATTAAAAATATTATGCTAATATACTTTTAGTATGCTTTTAAAAATAGTCGTTAAAAAAACTGACTTTTAACATAAAATCTCCACTCCTGCATTCGTTTTTGGCCGGGCGGGAAGCAGTTTAGTGTTAAATCATTCTAAATCTATTTTTATAAAAAATATGTGTAACAAATTTAAAAAAGCTCGCGCGACATTTTTTTTATTAATCGATAAAAATGAAACTATTTTTTAAAATTGACAATTTTCGGCCAATGCTGGATGTAGGGTGCAAACTTAAATCAATTCAAAATTTCTTTATTAACCATTTATGAAGCCTTATCTTTTTAAATTAATAAGGAAAAAATTTTTTTATTAACGGAACTTTGAGAAAAAAGTGAATGAATTGTACTATATTTTTGTAAAAAAATAGCCATTTTCCATGCCAATTTCAGAGTGCTGACTTTGAATATTTTTCACGTCTAGACGAATTGAGATAATCCAAAAATTCTTTAAGCATATTATTTTGAAATATGTAGCAAATTACAGAATATTTTTAAAAAATTTTTACCTCATATATCTCCGGACTTATTCCTGAAAAACGAAAGAAAGTCGAGCCAAAAAATCAAAAATTCAAAATTCAAGCGTAAATATCTTTTTAACTGTATGAGATAACTTAGATGAGTAAGCTTATTTTTTCTTTATCTTGCCAAGCACTTTCCAGAAATATAAAAATCTTTAAAATCGGACTTCATTTGTACAAGTTACGATTTTTTTTAACTTTTACATGCTCGAGGTAGTCAACTTTGACACCCTATAGCTTATCTCGTGTTATCACAGGGTGACTACAAGATGATTTTTCTGAAAGCTTAGGTCCTCCTCTACAACTCTTCCATACATTTCAATTTGATCCGACCAGTAGTTTAGAAGATTCAGATTTATTACCAAAAAATTTGCGTTTGACCCCACTGTGCGGTAACGCAATTTGATTGAAGCGCTGTGTGCGAAAATTTTAGTTAAATATAAATAATCCCGATTTTTTATTTTAATACACAAAAATGCCTAAATGAATAATTCTATACAAATAAAATAGTGAAAGCAAGTAATTTTAGCTTTTTGAAGGCTAAAAAAGCTTGAAGCTAAAGCGAAAACTTTGAGGCTAAAAGCAAAATAAAAAGGCTAGATTTAGTCTCAAAAATGCTAAACTGGCAACTCTGGTAACAACATATGTATAAAAAGTTTTGAGTGGAATCGTGAGGAAATGCGGAATTTTAGTAAAATAAGCCCATTTGTTTCAGTATTAATATTTCTAATGTTTTTTTAATGAATCAATATATGTGTATAAAAGGCCTTGTAAAACTTCGATTTTTATTAGCGATTTTATTTTGTTAATTTCAAAAATCGTAGAAAATAAAACTTGTATATTTTTGGGGTTCAAAATAATTTGAAATATTTTAATGGCACATAAACGATATTTAGTACCAATATTAGCTGTCTTTAAGCCAAATTGACCGGGAGTGTTTTTTGTTTCAGATGTTGATGAAAATACCAAATATGTATCTATGGGGCTTAAGAAAATTTACGTATTATATACAATTTTGTTTCGGGCCCTAGGACGGCAGAACGGTCCGTTAATATGACAACGCCAGGCACTACATAGATTTTTTATTATTTTTTTTTTTTTTTTTTTGTAAGAAGAAAAAAAATATTTTTTATTGGCAAATTTTCTTAACGTCTTGTTTTAGCTGTATTAAAAGATAACCTTCATCATGATTATCAATACTTATTGTTGTCTTGCGAATCCGCTTTTGGATATTGTAAGACGTCCACTTATTCCCATTTACAGAATAGTAAATGGCTATTAGACTCTTAAAGTCTAAAGCTGAATAAAATTTTCAACAAAAATGCCATAAAGATCTGTAAAAATTATTTTATAATTTTTCTCCTCTATATTCAATATGATATCATATTTTGGTTTAAAGGAATATTTAAATATTCCAATATATTCAATATGATACGCAATCATATTTTGGTTTAAAGGACTATTTCAAGGACTAAACGAGGAATATAACTATTGGGAACGTTGCCAACGTCGCCTTCGTTAATAATATCAGTATAATCTTTAGGTTTCAAAAAAGATCATTTGATTCCAAACGCATATTACAAATGACCTTCCATCATATTAATATAGTTAATAAGTTTGCATTTGATAAATTGAAATTCAGATTTTTTAAAAATTTTGAACATTTTCTATGATATATAGCTATTTCTGTAACCATTCTTTGCGTTACCATATGGATGCGCTGAGTCAATTTCTATCTATCTATTCGCATGAATGACTTTTAGCGAATGGCATCATTGATATGGAGTTTTAATTTAAAAAATTATAAAAATTGCCAAAATTCTATTTTCAACAGTATATGTCCAAAAAACAAATTAAAAGTGATATGATTTAGTTGATGTCACCAAGGGTAATCGCGATCATAGTGATTTTTTTAAAATTTCATTAAAAAATTTTTAATCAATAAAGTACGCATAGATGTTCTCGTTTTTACACCCACAATCACAAACTATGGTGTATATTGGGTTTGTCGTTTCGTGTGTAACATGTAGAAAAATTCATAAAATATATATATTCCGGGCCCTGGTAGGATTCTGAATGGATCTAACTATGTCAATCCGTCTGTCTTCTGTCTCTCCGTTGAAAGCAAGAAAGGGTTCCGTGTGGACCACCTAGGGGGACGAAATTTAGCTGAAATATTTATAAGCTTTGTTTGGCATTGAAAATATGCATAAATCGGTTCTTAAACAAATAGTTATGGGCTAAATACTAGAAAAACTAGGTGTCCGTCGTAATTCCAGTTTATACTTTTCCTCCATATCTCTTACAAAAAATCACGTATGCCAATGAAATTTTACACAAATAGTTCAAGGATCGATGTTAACTCGAAAACCAAAAATGGGCGTGATCCACTCCCTCTACTGCACACTCTTTTTATATATCAAGCGCGAACAATAAAACTTTAAAAAAATATTCAATATAACAAAATTCAAACAAATAAAATAAAATTTAGAGGTCGCAATAATTTAAGATTTTTCCAAGTCCGCGTAGAATTTTCTTGTTTTTTCTTTATTCATATTTTAGATATTATCAAAAATATCTGATTTTAGGGCTTAATATATATATATATATATATATATATATATATATATATATATATATATTTATTAATATTATTTTGATGGCACATTAAAATGTATTTGTATATTTTTAAAGTGACCGGAATGCATGTAGAATTAATTCGTGTTAATCATTTCGTTCAGTGGGTTCCAAAGTTATAGCGGCTTTAAGTTGAATATTTAAACATTTTTACTAATTAGAAGTTTATGAATAGTTAAGCAATACAAACACCACTTATATAATCCAATTATGGTCAATATCGTGCTATACTAGAGATGTACCTTGGCAAAACCTGTTTTGACAAGTGTCCCGTTTTCAACTATAAACGACATTTCACTTAAATTTATGGTCCCGATCAATTATATCTATCGCCTTTGCTATAACTATATATGCAAGATTTTTTTATTATTTTTAATGCTTCTTCGATTTTATTGTGTAAAAATTAAGTTCACGCAGCAATACATGCATTTCCATTAGAAACTTTTCGCTCTTGTTTTCAAAACTTTGAGACTATCTACTGCGTTAACTATTTCGGGCATATTAACGTGACATAGCGAAAAATATGCATAATTACAACAAGTATCAATCTCTATTTCAATATTTGTGTTTATTTAAGGTGCGCACAGATAATGTCCAAAAAACCAAAGAATTTAAAAATTTTGTCATCAAAATTTGACTACCCTATATGCAACTATTGAAAGAGGACACAATAAAAAAGGTTTAGAATTTATCTGGAAAGTTCAATTATTTTATAAAAGATCGCATGAGATGAAAAGTATAAACGCGCGAACAAATAGTGTAGAAGAATGAGGAAAAGTTAAGTAATTTTTAGCCCTTTTTCTAAGTTTTTGAACTTTGAAGAACAATCATGATTATAAAATTAAACCTATTGCGCTAAAATCTTACATTCCATTAGTTTTATGTCGTATGAATTCAGATCTGTAACCCGTTTACAATAGACTTATGAAAGATTAAAGTCAGTTTCAGCTAGGTTAAAAATTTTTGACAATGGCCCATATATAAATAAAGTAAAAAAAAAAATAACTTAATATTTGTTACTACATTCTTAACTTCATATAATATTATATGAACAAAATTTGCAAGTAATAACATACCTAAATATTCCTCTATTGCACACTGGTCAAAAATCCACTTTTTCTAGCATAAATTCAAAAAGCATTGTTAGTGCCTTTTTTTAGGTTGCATCGAAGTCATTTTAAAATTAACAATAATATTTATTAAAACCGATTTTAAGTATTTCTTCTTGAACCTATATAATACATAATTTGACTACAGGTAGACATATGTTTTAAATATGACATTTACTTTTGCGCTTTTGGTTTTATTTTAATTATTTTGTAAGTTTTTAGATTCTTATTGATTAGTGAAACTACCCAATAGGTTAGAACATAAAATTTTCTGCTATTTGTTTGTGAAAGCCAAGAAATTTGAGCTCAGCTTTTCCAAAATTTAGCTGAAAGGAAATTTATGACTGCAAGAGTTTTTTGAAAAATGTTGGCGCTATCTAAATTGCTGCATAAAGTAGACACTTTGGCGAATACTTTCACGTTTTTACATTCGTGCAGACTTATATAAAATTTAAAATGAAGGTCTTAAAATACATCTCCTAGGCTGCAATTTACATTATACAGCATTGCTATTAGGGTTGTTAGATCTAACATGACATTTCTGAAAAACGAGCTTGATTCTCTGAAAACAAACTTGACAATCGACTTCCGCCAAAAATCTTTTATTTTTTATATTAAACCTATATGGAAGTTTGTATGTAAATATGTCGGTACAATACGGATATAGCTTTTAAAAAATGCGGTATTAGATTTTTGGAATTGTTATTTGAAAAAATAAATAAAACATATAGCATAGCTTATTTATATTGACTCAATGCAAATATTTCGATACCCATTAATATTGATTTTGAACATTTATTCACGGCATTAAAAAAATTAATACATCGTATAGACGAATATATTTTGGAAGTTTTCAAATAAAACTCGAGGAAACAGTGCTCGATGTATAACATATCGTAATCAGTTTGTTCCGAAAAATATTTATGTCAAACAGTCCTCTTTTAAAAAACGATTCATATATCACATACACTGCCTGCCACTTGAATAAGGAATCACATTTTTTTAACTTTAATTAAGTATATCTCCTAAACTAAAGTTCAGAAAAAAATAATTTTTTGCGCAACCAAATTTCAAAGTGTTGGCTTTAGTTTCCTGAAGAAATAAAAATATACATATTTTGTTATACTAAAATTATGCATTTATTTAAAGACATGTATTTCTGTGGTAGTTTTTCGTGTGTCACAAGTTTCACTTTCAGGGTGAAATAATGCATAAGGCATTCACTCTAAAATATAAAAATATACTTTGTGCTTTTTACTAGCAAAAAAATATTCTTCATCAACGTTACAGATTTCGTTTAACATTTTGTATAACTACAAATTGTTTTCAGCTTGACGAATTACATTTGAACTTGTAACTTGTCTACTTCTAAAATATCTTGGCAATCAAGTTTATTCAAGGTCATCTGGCAACCCTAATTCTTATATATTTTTCTGGTTTTACTAAACAGCTCCACTAAAAAAATCTTAAGAATAATATTGAACAACCAACTTTAAAGCCTTGTCAGACTGTCAACGTTGTCAGATTACATTTTTTTAATATTGTTCTTGATTACTTGGTCTACTGTCATATATAAAATACATAAAAATTTTACAATTTCTTAAATTATTATTTTGGAATTTCAGCCAAAAAAAAAGGATTTTTACCAGTGTGGTTTGGTCAAATTTTTGGTAACATACATATTTGTTTTGATGAATGGAACAAAGCCCTTGTAGATCCACAAAAAAACAAACGTTTGCAAATTCCACATAGTATAAATTCACTTTAATATTTTGTTTAAGTTAAAATATTCTATCAGCACTTTATAGAATTTTCTTTTCAACTTTTGACAATTGAACGTTGTCTAGATTTACAAAAAATAATTGAAAATAATAAACAAAATAATTTTATTGTTAAGCTCTCCTTATATGAGTTTCCGTTTTTTTTTTTTTTTTTTTCAACATTAACGCAGTTCATTAAGATTAAAATTTATTTTGGAAAAGTGCTCTCCAAACTGGGACATATGTGAGCAGGATTGTCTGATTTTTTGAGCCTCTTTCGCCAAATTGTTAATCAGAATTCGCCAAAAATAGCCAAATTAAAATTTTATTTGGTTTATTAAGAAAAAAATAAAAAATAAACAAAAAAGTTTTAGTGTCGTACAACTTTAGGTGATTCAAATTTTGTATAGTTTATATATGTAATTGAATAGGAAACTAAATTATGATTTAAAATGTATTTTTCAATGTGAGATTTAGATGAAGAATTAAAATTGGACATCATCTTTAACATTTGTTAAAAAGTTTGCATAGTGCTAAAAAGCCGTTTAATCTTTAATAAAAAATAATCCCTTATACGAAAATAGAAATATTTGAAGGAGTCTGTAGTCATCTATTTGTTCAGGGAGAAAGTGTGACATTTAGAAAGATTTTGATGTTCGCATTATAAGAAGTGTAATATATTGGTTCTATAACACTATGCGACAGTCAAAATCGGGATGGGATGAAACCAACGGGAAATGTTATATCGGTAAAAAAGAAGTTATACGTGTCCCGGCGTTTCGCTGGGTCACGTCTAGGAATCGAGATATATCGATTTGAAGTTAGTAACTATCATATAGGGGAAATTGTGACTTTTGGTGGTCTTTTTTTTTGACATAACTCGAGAACCACCAGTCCGATTTTGCTGAAACAAATTTAAAAAAAATAGGAATTACAATTCCTTTAATCTGTTCATACAACGTTTCGCTACATAAGCAACAGTTTCGCAGTTATAAATAAATGTATGAAAACAAAAACAATTTTTTGCCTAAAAAATTTAATTTTTTTATTTTTAATTCATAAAAAATCCAAAACGGTAAAAAAAAGTATCAAGTCCTATTACTTTCACGTAAAGTCACATAACCTTTAAACAAAATGAGACATAGATCATGAAAATCGATGGACGCGTTTCGCTTTTATCACAATTAAGTGAAGGTATCTCATTTTGACAAGAATATTGATTTTATGTTTCAATGAATTTGGATAATATTTATTATATATTATTTATTATAATTATTAACACGTGAAATTAAAAATTATTACAGGTAATTATTAGGTTATTACATAGATACATAGGTTATAAAAATCGATGAACGCAAAACTTATTTTCGTTTGTTTGCGCCATCTTCTTCATCTTCATTGGCGAGATCGTACGTCTTTTGCGACCACCAACAAATTTCAGCCATCAGCGAATCGAGCCTTTTGCCTTTATGTCGCGTTTCCATTGGCATTGCCACTTGATGGAAGCGCTCGCCATGTTCATCCGACTCTGAGGCTAGCTGCTTGCTGAAGTATTCGAGATGGTGATGCAAGAAGTGAATTTTGAGGGACATATTCATTCCAATTTTCTGGAATTAGTGCAGCATCTTGGTCACAAGAGCGGGGTAATTGTGTGCTCGCGTACTTCCCAAAAAATATTTTCCAAACAATCAAGAATTTTCGGTTGCTTCACAATGACCTTGATGAAATTTTTTACGATTCCAAGTTTGATATGGAGAGGGGGCATGAGGACGTTCTCCATTGGCACCATCCAAAACGCAGTTGTGTCCTTTCTCCGTTGGATCTCGAGCAAGCCACTCATGCGTTTTGTATTGGCTTCCTTTAAATCGGGTATCCCAAAGACACAAGAAACACATGTTTTTCGTATAGCCTCCTTGGAGACCTCTTAACATCGCCACGACTTTCAGATCACAACTGATCCACCACATGTGATCAGTGTAGCAAACTTTATCCAAAATTATTTTCATGGAATCGTATGTTTCGCTCATGTCTGTGCTGTAGCCAATGGGAATGCTTGGTTTTTTATTATATTTATGTAGCAAAACGACTTTCAGGCTTGATTTCGAAGAATCGATGAACATTCGCCAATCAGCTGCGACATAATTAATGGCCATCGTCTCCATCAGTCCCTTTATATCGTGGTAGTAAACAAATGTGTTCCCTTCGTTGAGTGTGTAGTACCGTTGGAATAGCAATTGTCGTCTTCGATATCCGGTGACTTTGACAATAGGCTCCAAATTGTTGCCTTCTTTCAAAAGCTGGGCAAGTTTTTCTGCTTCACGTTGAGAAAGGTTTAATTCTGCAACAATCTTGTCCATTCTTGCTTGTGATATTGGAATTATTTTGTTGGTTTATAGGTGAAATCCGTAAACTCTTCGTTTAAGGCCTTTACGATTTACTCCACATATTTTGTTTGCGCAAGCGTAACAGTTGTCGGAATTGTGCTCTCCTGGATCAGTCCAAATCATTGGTATACCAAAACTAAGTGAACTGCGTTTCCCTTGGATCCACATGTTAAGACCATTGTAGCACGTTTTACAAATTTTGTCTGGGACCCACGAAACGTCGCGAATTATTTCGCAATCAAAATAAAGTTTAAAAGCGCGCCCCTTGCTCAGTGAGTAATGCAGCATTTGTTGAAAAAGCTCTTTTGCAACAAACGTAAAAAAATAAATTGATATTTTCTGGACAATTTGCACTCATTTCGGTTTTATACTTTTATTACTTCTTCGTCACTTTAAAAAAACCGTACTTTACGCGTTCGGAGACACTTGTTGAATGACAAAAATCGATCAGTGAACACTTATAAATACTACGTAAGTTTCAATATTTTACTGAGAGGTACTTATGAATTCGCGCATCTTTTAAGGGTGGCTATAAACCTGATTCGTGTGCGTTTTAAATTTTTCCAAACGTTCTAAAACATGACCACTCATAAATGTGGGTGCAATTTGTGTAAAAAAATCACAACGGAAAAAACCCAAATAATTAAAAAAGTGCACTTTCCTTTTTTTCTTTTAATTGTCCACACACATTTATGACCGTTTTTTAGTTTGTTACCGCTACCATAAAAATCAAATAACCTTTTGTTTATTACTTTTTTTTTAATTCTGACAATCATACAAAAAGTCATCAATGTTTTTTCCAAGGAATTTTGAGCATATCTCGAGCAAATTTTTAAAATTCATACCTTCACTTAATTGTGAATAAAAGCGAAATGCGTCCATCGATTTTCATGATCTATGTCTCATTTTGTTTAAAGGTTATGTGACTTTACGTGAAAGTAATAGGACTTGACACTTTTTTTACCGTTTTGGATTTTTTAAGAATTAAAAATAAAAAAATTCAAATTTTTAGGCAAAAAATAGTTTTTTTTTCATACATTTATTTATAACTGCGAAACCGTTGCTTATGTAGCGAAACTTTGTATGAACAGATTAAAGGAATTGTAATTCCTAATTTTTTTAAATTTGTTGTTCTCGAGTTATGTCAAAAAAAAAGACCACCAAAGGTCACAATTTCCCCTATATGATAGTTACTAACTTCAAATCGATATATCTCGATTCCTAGACGTGACCCTGCGAAACGCCGGGACACGTATAACTTCTTTTTTACCGATATAACTTTCCCCGGTAGTTTGAACCCTTCCCGATCACTGACCCCTACCACTTGTCGCACAGTGTAATTGTTTTTTTTTTTTTTTTGTAGCAAAACTCGTGATTTGAGAAAAAAATTTAAGTACAAAAATTTGATAAAAATTTTATTTATTTGAATTACATAGAAAATTCAATACAAAAATATAATCAATAATAATATAGTATGGTAATATTTAGAAATCGCATATTATATTACAGGGAAATGATTGTGGAAATATTGAATTACACTTTCTGTAATGCAGACATTACAACCTTTCTAAAAATCATACATTCTCGCCAAATGTTCCAACGACTACAAAAAATTTTGAAAATATTCTAAGCGATGTTAAATTTTTCTGATAGATTTTTCCTAATTTCTCTTTAAATTGTTTTTATTTTCATGTAATGATACTCTTAACTAAGGATTATACTTGAACTATTCCCATTCTTTTTTCTAAACCATAATAACGATGTGCCTTTTTAGACATTCATTTAAATCTCAACTTGGCTCTGATAAGTATTTTCATAATTTTTGCCACCTATGAAAGTTGTGTTTGCTTCTTAAGATTTTATCTTAAAAAACAAGATTTTGAACCGTCTTTGGCAATGTTAAGCGTAAATAATTGATTTTTGAAGCTGTTTAAATAATTTTTATGTATAAAAATGTGTGTAAATACTTTTGAAATTTTAATATCAGAAATAAATACCGCGACTTTTCAAGAAATTACCACAATCTACTCTTCACATTTCAGAATTTACAACAACATAACAAATTATTTGAAAATTATTTGAACAACTTCTTTTCCAAATTTTCATAAAAATTAAAAAAGTGTAAATACCCAGCTGAAAAAAATATGTACGGATCATATATACAACATATATTATGTTTTATATATATTTGGCTCCGAAATGTATGATCATGTATTTATATATCCATATATTTATTGATATATTAAAAGGTCCTATTGTGAAGGATTATTAAAATATATTTTTTATTGTAAATTTTATTAAAAGATAAAAAGAACGTACAAACATATAAAATAAATATTTTTCACTTATACAAAACGTATTGCTCTTCGTGACTTGATTGCTCCTCCTAACTTATTAGTTCTTCGTAACTTTATTTCTAATAGAGCTACATTCAGTATAGAAAAAAATTAGATTATATTCATCAAAATACTTTACGTACTTACCTTCCCTGGAATCTAGTGAATAACCGATTTATATTTTCAAGAACTGAGGTTGTTGCTTACTAGCTTTTATTTTAAGTTTTTAAACTATTCTTTACTTGATTTCCAACATTCTTTTATTTATTGTATTTCCATACAAATCTTCCTTTGAATATAGTTATTGATCCGAGGGACTCTCTTATTGTGAGAAAAGAACTAAAATTTTAAAATTTTTAGAATTTTATTAAAGATTCATTTGACTTTTTATATTTCTAATTTTAGGAAAATTTTATTTTTTATTTTATTTATTTTTTTTTTAATGTCATATTCTTGTTTTCATTAAATTCACAAACACTCTTTATTGGAGGCACCAACCAATTTATTTGATATTTAAACCTATGTGTTGTATGAATTAAATATTGTAGAAATAGTTAAATCAGCTAAAGATATATAGTTATAAAATCACTTAGAAATAAGGTCAATAGAGTTACTTATTATTTCGTACATTTTTAGTAGAAGCAGTATTTAAAAGGATAGATATCGTTTCTAAGAAAAAGTTAGAAATTTTAATAAACATGTTAAATAAGAAAAAATACATGATATTTCCTTCTTAAGGCTGGCTTTGGGAGAGTGTTTTTGGTCTAGGTCATATATATATGTATTCACATATATATATGACCTAGACCAATGTTTTAATATATGAATCCATATATTGCAAATACAACCATATATTACTACATACTTTTTCATGGAACCATATACATCTATGTATTTTCATACATGGACCATACATAAAAATATATGGACATTTTTACCTGGGTAGATGATCGTATCTCCATTTTAGAGTAACAACTTTAAAAACTTATTGACATTTAAAATAATAATAATGTAAAAATAATAATAATAAATATGTAAAAATATTATTTTTTGTGATATTAATCCACGAACTAAAAATCGTGAAATATGGATCATTTTAATGTTGGCGAAAGAATGCTTTACGTAATTTTAAATATAATTTTGATGCCCTTAACATGAATGAATTCTGTGGCTTTCATATTTGTGATTTTGTGAAGACAACCTTGTACATATTTTTACATTTTTTATACTTTCAGCTCGCTATATTTTGCGAATTATGTGATAAAAGAATTCTAAATTTTGTATGTGTTAATTTTGATAATATCATTAAATTCGGAGAGGTAAGCTCCAAATTCATAGTTTTTCGTGTTCGTTTTATATCATATTTTTGTTGAAATTTTTTATTCATTTTAAATCAAAGTATAATAAGTACTCCAACACTCAATTTTTTTAAATTATTCTCTTACATATATGGGTACCGTGTGAATTTAGAGAACTGTAAACAAAAACACTGAAATTTTAACTGAAAATGTTGAAATTATTAAATAATTTTACACGTTATAATACTCACATAACTTTACAATATTCTTTAATATTGCAATATAAGCCAATTTTTGTTTCAAACCAAAAAAAAAAAAATATTAATTTATGACATTTTGTTTTGTTCTTTTTAGAAATTAAATTATGGAACAGTTTCTATTTTTGGTATTGAAAATTCAAACAAATTAAAATTTAAAACATTTTTATAAAACTCTTTGTATATGAGGGAAATAATATCCACCAACCCATTTAAATTTTTAGTTACTAACACATACTTAAAGTTAGGTACTTTTTATACTAACGCACTCATAGAGATAGATAATAATGTCAAGGAGTCAAACTACTTGTATATACTTTTAAATAAGGTGTAAAAAATAAAATACGCAAAAAAGTTGTTCGCAAATGTTCTCAGGTTAAAGAGGCGAAAATGAATACCATGAATTTTCAAACCCTAGTGCCAAGCAGTGCCATATTTTCATAGAAATAATACTATTGAATTCCACGAAGTCTTTGCTACAAAATCTGTGAAGTTATAAAATAAATTTGTTGAACGTTATATTGGATTCGCCATTTTAAATTTCTTTTTTTTTTGCAGAATTGTAATCAGCATCCCCAAAAACTGCATATTTTTTACGTTCAGCAAGTATTCTAATTATGGTCAAAATTCAAGGATCGTGGCTTTGGTGCGTCACATCGTTTCCGCCTTTCCGAATTCCGAATATTCGTATTCAAGAACAAACCTGTTTTTTAAAATGTGTTTTTGTAAAATTTCCTTAACGTCATACGCAGTCAGCTTGCTCAAAAAACCTTATATGTGATTAGTGTATTCAAAACACTGACATTTTTAAAAAACCGGTTTTTAAATTATTCGGAAAATTGCTTTAGAAAAACGGTTTCGAATACGGTTTTTATTAAAAATATATTTATTTTTAAAATGTTTGTTATTTTTACTAAAGAAAGTACACTTATAGTACATGACATTTGTAATGACAAATAATATAGAAACAAAAAGTCTATATTACCTCTTCTGAAGCTAGAGGTTTATGCCCAAAATTTGTATTTTTTGAACTGTTTGCTGAAGTTTACCTTATTTTGGGTGAGATAAATTTTTCTTATGATAAACGTCAAAACTAAAACTAAAATTCTTTTAAATCAACTAAAAAACATGAAAATCGCAGTTCTCAGTACATCTTTTGTTACTCAAATCCTAAATTAGAAATTTTAAAAAACTAAATTTAAATCTTTATTAGATAACTAGCTGACCCGAGCCGCGTTGCTGGCCCTAAGCAAACATTAGTGTTGTATTACTGAACGATTTAAATTGATATTTTAACGAAATTTACGACCTTTAAATAAAAATCTAAGGAATATCTATTATAAAGTGTTTTTTACAGAAGAATTTAAATATGATGTAGATGTGGGCTCAATCAAAAAATATACGCATGTATTTAAGGCAAATTTGAATTTATATTTATTTATTACTTCATCTTAAGGTTAGCGGATAGACAATGTCTTTTTTTTGAACGGAATGATGAGAGCTGTAGTCGAAATTGCAGTTGTAATGGAACGCTGCTTGATTCAAATCAGAACTTGAAGCAATTCTTCTTATGCGTTGATTAAAAATTTTAAAGTTGTTGAATTGCTACATTTGCTCGACGATTTCTCATTGCTAACCGAGCCGTTTCATTTCTCGCCTGCCTTTCTTCCTGCGTTTGTGATGTACGAAGTCGGGCCAAACTAATACGGGGTTGTTCTCGTGCGATTTCTCGTTCATATATATTCAATTGATTGACGATATTACGATAAGTACTTGCATTACGTGTTCGACGCGAAATATTAGATCTCCGGGGTCGCGGCATTGTGAATAACACTTAATAACGAATGCCAAAAATACAACAAATGGTTTTAAATATCACAACCTCACTAAATGATGAGCTTTACTTGGAACTTACCGTTTGGAAATAGAATTCTACACCACCACCAGAAAACAAATTGCACAAAAAAGTAAGCGTTTCGATAGAAACAGAAACAGTAATTGTTATAATTTGTATTAAAAAAAATATTTTTAATGATTATTAAGGCAAAGAAATTATGACAAAAAGAGTTTTTTTTTTATCGCGGATTTTTCGCGAATTTTTTTTCGTATTATCCTTTTCTGGCCGGTGACCGGTCCGAATTGGTGAGAATCATCAAAATCGGTCTAGTCGTTCTTGAGTTATAACAATAGTAACTAACATCACTTTCTTTTATATATATAGATAATGTAAATGAGAAATACTTTTGAACAATTTAGGAACTGATTCAATACAAGAAAATTGTTTACAAATTTGTAAGAAAATTACCACTTGAAATAAATTGTATTTTTCTACAAATTTTGTTCTCAAACAATTTAATTGTTGTAATAAATTGGGCCTAAATAAGGTTCCCTGGGCAAATAGCAAAAATGGTTTAATATAGTAAAAAAATAAAAGAAAGAAAATTTCATAAATTAAATGACAGAAAAAACCGGCCTGTCGAATAGTTCGAAAACAAAAATTATTTGAAACCGGCCGGTTTTTAAAAGCGAAAACCGGTTAACCGGTTTCCAGTTTCAAGTATTCTAATTATGGCCAAAATTCACGAATCGGAGCCCAGTGTACACTACTAATTAAGTAAGAGGAAGACTTCTGCAAATTTTTATTAAAATCGGGCCTCGTTTAGACCTATCACGCGTATAAACGGTTGATTAAAATCATAAATTTTATACGTTTTCGTTATACATGGGTGTTAATTGAAATTATGGTCCAGTTTTAATAAAAAAAATTGTAGGAAAACTCCCCCTACTCCTTTAATTATGCGCTTAAGTTTTATCAGTTTGCGATTGTAATTTTAGCCTGAAGCCTCATTTAAAAATTTACAGTAACATGGATTAGGAACCGATTTATCTAGAATATGTTCAACAAAAGATAAGTACATATCTTTGTATAATGGGTGGTATAATTATTCTTACAATTTTATTATATCGTCCAAAATTATAGCGAATACAAAAAAAAAAAAATAAATCGAACATTAAACGAATTAAAGTTGCGCTATAATGATAGTATCTACACAAAAATGTACTTCACAAAAAAATAATTGAAATATATGCAAAAAGCGGAAAGGATAACTAATAAAAAAAAATAATCATGAACATATTCACTTTTACCTTTCCTATCCGTAAATGTATTACGCAATAAATAGTTTGTGTCTTTGGTACTGGTTTTAAATTAAGTTTTATTTCATTATTCTCTGTGTCGTTATAAATTTTTTCCGGTACGTAGGTAAAATTCATGTTTTTAATATTTTCTGCTGCCTATTGATACATTAAAATAGGGGTATTTATAACATTTTTGCTTTTAATATACCTCCAAAACCATCACACACATTATTGCCATGAGCAGTTGCGGAAAAATTCCATTCGGCTTTAATTTGGAACTTGCTTTCATGACGCGTAATATTAAAAAAAGTGTGTCTCATTTTTATATTGGGCAGCGGAGCCATCTGAAAAATGAATTCCTGTAAAAATAAATTTTCACTGTAATGGAATTGCTTTTGCTTATGTCGCTTATAATAATAAAATTTGTAAATTTTAGATCATTATTTTCTTTATAGTAATTTCCAAAAGGATGAATTGTTGCTTGTTCGTTGGACTAATGTTAGGATCGGATTTCATCTTGAATTTTAAATGAATAATTTTCTGAAAAGTTTAATGCTACTAAGAATTCATTTTCACTTAAATTTTCATTTATATTATTAAAATATGTGCTTTGTTGTTTAGAGAGGAACGAATGTTTAAGTAATTTTGGAAGTCGGGAAATAAAGTTCTTAATAAAATCATCGACAGTTTCAAAATTTGAATTTGTGTCCAAATAATTATATCCAATTAATTCTGTGTTATTTTTGTCATAATATTCTTGCAAAACTGCTATTCTTATATTTTTAAAACCTTGCATTTACTGCAATTACCAAAATAACATTGTGGAGCTTTTTTCACATATATCCAAGTTCAGCCGCATATGAAAATCTCTAAAATTGTTCTCACAGTCAATTTTAAGTGCACCTTGCAGTATTAACTTCACATTTTGATGGATAACGCACACGCAACCTGAGTGGGTACCACTGCTACCAACAAGAACACTTTCCTTGGATCTATGCGAGGCGAATTTAGTAAATCCTATCTTATATGCAGGAAACTTATTTTTGATTCCCAGGTACATTTCATTTAAATTACACAACAGTAGTCTCTTTTGAATGTGAATTCTTTTATTTTTCACCTTTTGTGATAAGCTTTTTAATTAGGAAAAACTTTACTACATATTATTATTATAGAAAATACGATACTTTTATGGATTTAAAATCTTTTTTTCCGGCCATTATTCTGTTATATTCATCATTGGAAAAGAATTTTTATATATCATGTATTTTTGGACTTTCTGTTGAAATATTTTCTCTTTTTTCCGACTTTGTTTTATTTTTTTCACATCCCCTTATGGTCCGATTTTAAATCTTTTATACGTTGTTACTGACACTATTGTCCACCGATGAGAAAAAAAACTTATGAAAATGAAAGATTTTTTTTTTTTTTTTTTGAAAATATTGGACAATAATAGTGAAAAACTACAGTTAATAGGCATTTATTAGAGTCTATTTTTTAACAGGTTAAAAGGTTATATCAAATTAAAGTTAGTGTGTTTTAATTTTTTTTCTGCAAAAATCGAATTTTGAACCGCGATAAAATCTAAATCATGAAGAATTTTTAAATTCTAGAAAACTTCAAATTTTGTACTGACGTAGTGACGTGAATAGGTCTACCGACGTGAATAGGTCTACCGAATTTCATCGAAATCATACATGGTGAGGTACGACGCGTATTTGAAAATTTTTGTTTTGTCCCTATACTAAAAATCAAAATGTGCCAAGGAGTCCGCGAAAAAACAAAAATTTCTAAAAGGGTCCGTGAAGCATGAAGACTAAGAACTCCTAAATTAGTCCGCACCGAAATTTACCGACCTTTGAAATTTGACGGTAACTCCACCCAGAATCCTTCATTTGGTTGTAAAAAGATATTGTGTGAAATATTGGTGAAATCAGAAATCGTTAACCCTTGTCGCATCGAACCTGAACTTTGTACGGTACGTTTATCTTGGGAAAATATGGTTCTCTTAGCTATCAAATACTTTGCTTTTTAACAAAATGTTAAAATATAGTAATCTACACATAATTAGCTGTTAAATAAGACATAAAAAGAAAAAATCGGTTAAAAAATGTTAAACAGGCAAATTTAATTCTCAAGTGTGGTTGTGGTTAGAATTTTTGAAACGCACCTTTTCTTAAATATTCGTAAAGTAAATTTTATTAATTATTATCATTGACAAGTAAAAGAATAATTACCTAATTTTGACAAGTAAAGTCATGTTAAAATTCCTCACAGACATCATTGCATCCAAATTCAGATAAAAAATAAATTTGCGTAATGTTTTTGAAATATTTCAAACTTTGACTTTTGACCTTTTTATTTTAAAGGTTATCCTTGTCCAATTTTCATAAAAACTTCAGGATATATTTTGTTAGTATTTTATTACAAAGCAAATTCGGTAAATATTGGTGCAGTCTAATATACATTAAAGTTTTATGATTTGTATGGAGACAAAAAATATTGCAATTGCACTTAAAATTAAATATTGATAAGTTTTAAAGTAATGCCCAAAATATTTCGTTTTAATTATTTCGTTTACGTGAGGTGGACTATTTGTAAAATACCTCCAAAAATATGTTTTTTGATCAACAGTATATATAATTTTTAAATTTTTGTCAAAAAAAAAATACAACATGAGTAAAAAAATTTTTAAAATTAGTTTTCATTCTTGTAAAATTAAAATTTTAGTAAAATTTTCTATGATTAAAAATAGTATTTAAACTATTTTATTGAAGCTTGAATAATTTGGACATTTTCCATCCTAATTTATATTTTAAGGCATCATTGTTAAGGTCTCATTCAATACTAATGATATATATAT
This sequence comes from Protocalliphora azurea, assembly GCA_932274085.1. Taxonomy (NCBI): domain Eukaryota; kingdom Metazoa; phylum Arthropoda; class Insecta; order Diptera; family Calliphoridae; genus Protocalliphora; species Protocalliphora azurea. The sequence goes on along the minus strand of OW026521.1, from coordinate 84,346,430 downwards.
TCATTTAAACCTTTAACTACATAAATAACATTTTGGGATTTCCGGCCCATAATTGGTTAAGTTACTTTTTATGTCAAATAAATAGTTAGATATGAAAATTAATTTTACCAAAAGCATATATTTATCATAAAAAATATAAATTCGCGTAAAATAATTACTGTTTAAAGGAACTTATTATATTTTTCATCTATATTTAAGTATAATAAATACTTCCATGTGTCTTATACAAAAATTACCAACTTAATTAATTTTAAACTAAATGCATAAAATTGCTGCTCTTGCTGTAATCTTATAGTATGAGGATAGACCATTCGAGTGGTATATTAAAACCCAATATATGTTGAAAATTGTTCGAAATATATATAATTATATGTTTGAATAAAAAATATGACAAAAAACTTTAGTAAAATCGTAATATTCCGCGACTGAAAAGAGACATAACAATTATTTCAATGAATTCTCCGTGCCTTAATATGCTTCTATTACAATTTGAAGTTAATTCTCTTTTAATGAAAATTTTGATAATGATATGGAAAGGAATATGTATTTCTAGAGATGTTTTGAAAATGGTCCAGGTCACGTAAGTTTAGCCCCCATACAAATGTCCTCCCGGAATAGGGGTTTAACGATCATAAATACCTTAAATATTGCAATATTGTAATGAAATTCGGTGCAAGGAAGTTTTGTATAAGTATCAATCTTTGTGTCAAATTTCATGAAGATCGGTCCATAATTGACCATAGCTCCCATATAAAACCCTCTTCCGACAATCACTTTAACGTGCATAAATTTCATACACATGTTAGTATCAGGTATATATCCGACACAAATAAGTTTTATATAATTAGAAATTATAGTGAAAAATTTTATGAGGATCGCTCCATAATTTACCATAGCTCCCATATAATCCCACTTTCGGGAATCATCCTAAAGTGCATAAATTCATCCCAATGTTAGTATTAACGTAATATTCTGTATTCGTATATTTTATTTTACACTTGGTGAAAGTATCGGTCCACAATTGACCACATGTCTAATATATGACCCATCCACGAATTATGATGGACATGCACAATGGTGTGGGATTATATGTCTTTTTGGAGAAACTGGTATTTTTTAAAAAACCAGTTGATTTTTTTTGAATTGTAAAATATAAAATTTCTATCAAAAGACTAAATTTCTTTTAAAAAATTCAATAACTCTTATAATATTCAAGTTAAAATTTATTAAATAACCATACTTATTTTGGAAAATAATTATTAATTAATATGCGTATTTCATTCAGGATAAGTATTACTTAATTATATATTTTAATTTACAGAATTAAACTATATAAAAAAACATACCAGAAATTATTCTTTACTAGCTGAATTCCGCTGCGCTGCATGGAATCTAAAATTTTAATAAATAAAATGTAAGAAAACGTAAAAATACAGAATTTTCCGGTTATTTAAAAAACCATGTTTCCCGTAATGCTTCCTTTTTAAAACTTCATTTTTATCTGAATATTAAGACAAAATTAATGTGCGAAGAACTACAATACTCGTTGTTTTTAGCAATATTTAATTAAATTATATCATATAGTCCCTCCCATCTTAAAATTCATTTATATTAAAAATTTCATTAAAATCGGTTCAGCAATTTAGACGTGATTACATCACAAACAAACTAGTAAACAAACAAACGAACACACACTTGATTTTATATTATTAATATGGATGAATATTAATCAGTTAAAAAATTATTCCTAAATTTCCATTCGAATATTGGTATTTAGTACATATTTTTTGAAATAAAAAGTTAGTTTTAAAACCGTTTTTTTTTGTGTTTGTGTATACCATATTTGAAAAATTAACATTTTTTAAAAAACGACATTACTTTAACTGAAAAAACCGGATTTTAAATCGGCTGGAAAACGCAGTCTATTACTCTATCAGTGCCTTTTAGTAGCATGAATATTAGCATCTGGTTTCATTGAAATTAGTTTAGTAAATCAAAAGTTATAAAAATATGAAAAAATTTTATCAGAGTTGGTTATTAGGGCTTATATTTGCTATTATTTAATTGATTGATATTACTCAGACCCACAAACCGATTACACTGTGCGACAAATGGTAGGGGTCAGTGATCGGGAAGGGATCAAACTACCGGGGAAAGTTATATCGGTAAAAAAGAAGTTATACGTGTCCCGGGAAATTATGACCTTTGGTGGTCTTTTTTTTTTGACATAACTCGAGAACCACCAGTCCGATTTTGCTGAAACAAATTAGGAATTACAATTCCTTTAATCTGTTCATACAACGTTTCGCTACATAAGCAACAGTTTCGCAGTTATAAATAAATGTATGAAAAAAAAAAACTATTTTTTGCCTAAAAAATTGAATTTTTTTATTTTTAATTCATACAAAATCCAAAACGGTAAAAAAAGTGTCAAGTCCTATTACTTTCACAAAATGAGACATAGATCATGAAAATCGATGGACGCGTTTCGCTTTTATTCACAATTAAGTGAAGGTATGAATTTCAAAAATTTGCTCGAGATATGCTCAAAATTCCTTGGAAAAAACATTGATGACTTTTTTTATGATTGTCAGAATTAAAAAAAAGTAATAAACAAAAGATTATTTGATTTTTATGGTAGCGGTAACAAACTAAAGAACGCACAGTGGGGTCAAACGCAAATTTTTTGGTAATAAATCTGAATCTCCTAAACTACTAGTCGGATCAAATTGAAATGTATGGAAGAGTTGTAGAGGAGGACCTAAGCTTTCAGAAAAATCATCTTGTAGTTACCCTGTGATAACACGAGATAAGCTACAGGGTGTCAAAGTTGACTACCTCGAGTATGTAAAAGTTAAAAAAAAATCGTAACTTGTACAAATGAAGTCCGATTTTAAAGATTTTTATATTTCTGGAAAGTGCTTGGCAAGATAAAGAAAAAATAAGCTTACTCATCTAAGTTATCTCTTACAGTTAAAAAGATATTAACGCTTGAATTTTGATTTTTCGATTTTTTGGCTCGACTTTCTTTCGTTTTTCGGGAATAAGTCCGGAGATATATGAGATAAAAATTTTTGGATTATCTCAATTCGTCTAGACGTGAAAAATATTCAAAGTCAGCATTCTGAAATTGGCATGAAAAATGGCTATTTTTTTACAAAAATATAGTACAATTCATTCACTTTTTTCTCAAAGTTCCGTTAATAAAAAAATTTTTTCCTTATTAATATAAAAAGATAAGGCTTCATAAATGGTTAATAAAGAAATTTTGAATTGATTTAAGTTTGCACCCTACATCCAGCATTGGTCGAAAATTGTCAATTTTAAAAAATAGTTTCATTTTTATCGATTAATAAAAAAAAATGTCAAGCGAGCTTTTCTAAATTTCGTACCCATATTTTTTATAGAAATAGATTTAGAATGATCTAACACTAAACCGCTTCCCGCCCGGCCAAAAACGAATGCAGGAGTGGAGATTTTATGTTAAAAGTCATTTTTTTTAACGACTATTTTTAAAAGCATATTAAAAGCATATTAGCATAATATTTTTAATATTATTTCTTATGTAATGTATAAAACACAAATCAAGCTTTCATTCCTAAAAAAATCAATAAAATAGCTCCAATAACCTATTTTTGGTAATTTTTCAAAAATAAATTTAAAAAAAAAAAATAGCTGAAAATCCAAAAAAATTTAATTTTTTTAATACAACTCCACTAGTTTTGCAAATACTTTAAAAATGTTAAAAGAATATAAAAATAGACTTATTTAACAATTCAACGATGTATAAAATGTTGATATAGGTCATTTAATAATAGTAATATAATGGCCTCAAAACTACCAAGTCACGTCAAAAGTTACAAAATTCACTATTTTGTTCCGTATTTCCATATGTGTGTATACGTAACATTTTAGTTTTATAATGTATTATGTAGGTATATATTTGTTATTATAAAGTAGTAAATTCTTTATTTGAGTAATGTTTATTTAATTTGTTCTACATATTTACATACTTATTATAAATATATCCCGTATATTTATTATATTAAGAATATATTATCGAAGATATTATTAAAGATTTTCTTGAAAATAATCACATCAAACGTTACCAAATTTTTAACTTCCTTAGCTTCGGAATCCTCTTTTTCTATTTCAAGAGTGATTTTTGGTAGCCATCGTATTCTTATAGAATATATAACTGGATCTGATGATATTAATAAATATTCCATTAAGTCCATATTTTGCGCTATTTTCGAACATTTTCGGGTATTGAAGAGTCGGAAATGTTTAACATCTTTATTTCGGGCTTACTGTACTTCCTCTGTTAGCTCTTCCAATGGCAAAATACTATTTTCTATTATTTCTTTACCATGAGCCAATACTTTGTGAATTGTTGGAGTCATTGATTTCCAGGGGTATGTAATGTTAAGTAGTTCTTTAGTTTCGTAAGCAAAAATTTTAAATTTGTCCGCATTAATTTGTTTTTTGCTATTAATGGCTGCCAATATAATCTTAAAACGCTTCAAAATATTTAAGTCAATGCCTGTGATTAAAAATGTGAGTTCCGGATTTTCAAAGAAACGTCTTGCTGTATTTCCATCATTTGAGCTTCCATAGCCATGCAGAGGTTTATCAATTATTAATCCGAGTTGTTTTTTGAATTCTAATTGAATTCTTTTCTTCTCCTCTTTTCGTAATTCGTGAAGTTCCAAATTGTTTTTTACTGTAGCATTTTCCTGCCCGGGAATATTTCTGTACTTCATATCATATGCAAGATGTAAGCAGAACTCCAAAAATCTTATCCTTGCGTGGAGTGGTGATATTCAAAATTTTAAAGAATTTTTATTAACAAGGACTTCAGAATTATCCTGAAATTGTGAACTTATTTTTCCACATATATTACATTTCCATGTAGATGTTGTATCTGTTATAGCGTTTGCAACTTTTCCATCAATCATCGTTAATTGTTGTTGAAATGTAACTTTAATAGTTCTGTTTGATACTTTTACATATATTGGGGGCAATGCTTTAATTTCTTCTTCCAATTGGTTGACAATGCTGTTTATTGTAACCGTGGTTTCTTTTGTGTAATCGAAAAGGATTGGACGGCGCAAAAATTTGGAACCTGGAGTTAAATTTATCCATATATCATCAAAAAGCGAGTCATTTCTTGTCGATGAGCAAGGCTTATTTAAGCGCATTCGAAGTGGTACCAGAGACGCTATAAACAGCGAGGAATAATTATTTCCAGAATTACTTCCATCCAGTTGTTTGTATTCCGAAAATCCTGATGTTCCATCGCAGCCCCTTTTGAATATTAAAATAAGTTCAGAGTCTGCATTTTTCAATGTTATCATTGCTGAAGGTAGATATAATTCTAGAGGAAGTATTTTCAAGTAATTGCAATATATTAACTTTAGCACTTTTAACAGAAGCATTAACCGGGTGCTCCATAGGCTGTAAAATATTACTTTTCGCTTCTCTCACTGATTTGCTACTGGGAAAGATATCATATCCTTTTTCGATAACAGATTTCCTCAAAATCTCGTATTGGTTTCTTGATAATCCTAAATTTAATATTAGAGCTACAGCATCTTCAGAGGTAAAGGACGATGTTGATTTCGGTGTCACTATGCTTTGGATTATCCGATGTAATCGATTGGGAGAAGCTGTTGGTAACACATCTATAACTTTTTATACTTCCTTTGGTTGCGTACGTGTTACTAAAGCTTTAAATGTATCTTTTATTTCGGCATTCGTATGTGAATTTAGAATAGATTCCTGTTTGGTCCTCTTTGTTCTTAGCTGAACTTCATCGTAACTTTTTTTTGGTCGACCCTTTTTCTGCTTTCCGATGAAAATTGGTATATCTCCCTCCAACCACTCTTCATTTTTCTTCTTGAATTTTGGTATTGACCAATCTGAAGCTTGCATACTTTTTTCGTATGATTTATAAAAATTTTCGAGCTTTAAACTGTCTTCTGCAGTAAGAGTTAAACCAAAAGAACAGTAGTATCTAGTATCAATGAGTTTTCTTATTTTTTTCTGGACGATTTATAATATCAGATAGATTATCCCAGATTACTTTGCAAATAGAAAAGTGTTTTATTGTAATCTCTATAATGGCAAATTCACTAATAAATTTGCATATTTATAAGGATACTTATATATAGAAAAAGAATATTTATATCAGGTAAATGGTGACAGGCAAAAATGAATTAAAAAATTTAAATTTTTACTCAAAACCACCAATTTCATTCAGTTTATTTTTATGACCTGTAGTGTTAAACAGGTACGTCAAAAAATGTACCTATGCGATTGTAAAAAAATCATTTTTGTTATAATACATTAATTAAGTAGCTAGGTAAATTATTTAAAAACTTAAAAAATGTAATAAAAAACGAAGGAAAATATACATATTTATGTACTTAGGTAATTTTAAAAACCTTTTCAGTAGAAAAAAATTATGAACACTTTAAATAAATTCATTAATAAATATTAATATCTCGTAACAAAAATAAGCAATGCAGTTGAGTGTTACGTATACACACATATGGAAATACGGAACAAAATAGTGAATTTTGCAACTTTTGACGTGACTTGGTAGTTTTGAGGCCATTATATTACTATTATTAAATGACCTATATCAACATTTTATATATCGTTGAATTGGTAAATAAGTCTATTTTTATATTCTCTTAACATTTTTAAAGTACTTGCAAAATTAGTGGAGTTGTAGTAAAAAAATTAAATTGTTTTGGATTTTCAGCTATTAAAAAAAAAAAAAAATTTTTTTGAAAAATTACCAAAAATAGGTTATTGGTTTTTGTAGCAATGAAAGCTTGATTTGTGTTTTATACATTACATAAGAAATAATATTAAAAATATTATGCTAATATGCTTTTAATATGCTTTTAAAAATAGTCGTTAAAAAAACTGACTTTTAACATAAAATCTCCACTCCTGCATTCGTTTTTGGCCGGGCGGGAAGCAGTTTAGTGTTAAATCATTCTAAATCTATTTCTATAAAAAATATGGGTACCAAATTTAGAAAAGCTCGCGTGACATTTTTTTTTTATTAATCGATAAAAATGAAACTATTTTTGAAAATTGACAATTTTCGGCCAATGCTGGATGTAGGATGCAAACTTAAATCAATTCAAAATTTCTTTATTAACCATTTATGAAGCCTTATCTTTTGAAATTAATAAGAAAAAAATTTTTTTATTAACGGAACTTTGAGAAAAAAGTGAATGAATTGTACTACATTTTTGTAAAAAAATAGCCATTTTTCATGCCAATTTCAGAGTGCTGGCTTTGAATATTTTTCACGTCTAGACGAATTGAGATAATCCAAAAATTCTTTCAGCATATTATTTTGAAGTATGTAGCAAATTGCAGAATATTTTTAAAAAATTTTTACCTCATATATCTCCCGACTTATTCCCGAAAAAAGAAAGAAAGTCGAGCCAAAAAATCAAAAATTCAAAATTCATGCGTAAATATCTTTTTAACTGTAAGAGATAACTTAGATGAGTAAGCTTATTTTTTCTTTATCTTGCCAAGTACTTTCCAGAAATACTTCATTTGTACAAGTTACGATTTTTTTTTAACTTTTAGATACTCGAGGTAGTCAACTTTGACACCCTGTAGCTTATCTCGTGTTATCACAGGGTGACTACAAGATGATTTTTCTGAAAGCTTAGGTCCTCCTCTACAACTCTTCCATACATTTCAATTTGATCCGACCAGTAGTTTAGGAAATTCAGATTTATTACCAAAAAATTTGCGTTTGACCCCACTGTGCAACACTGTTCACTATAGACATTGGCCATTGGAAGTAATTCTCAAATCATAAACTTTTAAACTCATGGCCATTTCCGGTCCAAAATGTGGCGTTTTGAAAAATGGAAAAAAGGTAAAAACTTCACTAAGGTGTACTTATTTCATTTCTTACAACTTCTATCTATACATGGTAGATCTCTAGTTTTAGTTTCATATTAAAGACAAATATATTATTCTTATAATGATATGAATAAAGGTTATTTATATCAAAAGTTTAATAGTCAAATTTGGACGTATAAAAGTTAAATTCTAAGAATAATATATAATGCTGACATAAACCTTCTCCGTACATGTGTAAAATTTCAAGATGGAGACTTATTTAGTTTAGAAGTTACGATTTAAAATATTTACAAAATTTTAAATACTTACAAAAATTACTTTCAAATTATGCTTTTATGAGCTTATATGTATTTAATATAAAAAATTTTATATAAAAAATTTCACTTAGATTATATTTTGCTACATAATTTCTAAACTAAAGGAGTACCCAACATGAAATTTTGCACCAGTATGGAGAAGAGTTATGTTAACATTATATAATTATATAAAAATTTTAAAAATATTGGTTTAGAAGATATTGTGAGGACATGTTTAACTATATATAAATTTAAAAGAGTTTAAAATACTTTAATAAAAAAAAAATTAATAAAAAAATAAAATGAAAATAATATGAAATAAAAAAATATACTTTGAGTTGAATGTTGGTAAGTTTGAAAAAATTTTCATAAAATATTATGTTATAACTGGGAAAAGTTGACCAACATTTTTTTAAATTTTCTTTCGCTAAAAAGAAAAAGTGTTAATACATTTTTGCTATTAACGAAAGCAAATTTTAAATAAAACTGAAATATGAGATAAAAATTCGATTTTATAATATTTGTTAAAAAATAATATTGTATTTAAGAAGCCTCATCTATATCAAATATTGAAATTTTGCCAAGATATTTGAAAACCAGGCAGCTTTAATAAACATCGATAAATTTACCATAAATTTTTCAAGATGGCAGATTCTGACAACAATTTAAAAGTTGAGTTGCAAAATTAAAAGTTCCAAATTCAATCAAAGTTATATAAATATATCAAAATAAATAAGTGAAAACAAAACCCAAAAATAAGACCTTTTCCGAAATATAATATACCAAATGCATAAAGTACAACTTGTGTTTTCTGACAGTTCCTGATCTTCCTGTTTTGTTTTAACCAGATAATTATTTGAAGCAACTTTTTAACTTAATCTACTAATTATTCCTTAAACCATAATTTAAATTATTAACAAAAATTATAAAATACCACTACTTACTTATGTTCTAATTTAAATCTAAACCTATATTATACATATTAATATAAATTCACACACACACATACAAATATATTAATACTTACAGTTAATATGATTATATTAAACACAATAATTTAAAATTTTTAACATAAAATATAAAAATAACTAAAATATATATATAAAAAAAAAAAATAATCAAAACGTCGAAACCTTCAAGCTCCTTTGACAACCGGCCAGAACCAGAAAATTTTTAGTGAGTTAAGAATATTACTATAAATTTTAAATATATATATATATATATATATATAATTTTAAATTTTACACCCTATACTCTGCATTGTCATATATTTAATACGATATAAATTAGTTTATTTTACTTTTTTAATATTTAAAAACAATTACCATATTTAATGTTTTTGTTTTTGCAAATATGCACTTTTAAATCAACTCTAATCACTTCACGAAACATTTAAGGACCAAAAGTTAGGATTAAGTGGGCCATTCAAGAATAATAAAATGCTTAGTTATAGGTCTTGGGCGTTTATAGAAAAAGGAACAAATAACATCAAATTCTTTTTAGGAAACAACCCCTTTACATACATAATTTTGAATTTTTAGTTTTGTTTTCTGTTTATTATTATTTTTTTTTCGGTATTCATATCTATAGATTTATAGCTACCAAAATTTTAATTTTTTAGTAACGGGTTTGTCTATATTTAGCAGAAAATTTAAAGAATCTTCCCAATTTCCGAAGAGCTTAGCTGGTGTTATATGTAGCAAAAATTTCTGACAAGTATGGAGTTAATTTATTTCGAAAGTTCAAGGGTCAAAATTAGATTTCTAAAAATTAAACCGTTATATTGTAACGAATATACAATATAACGGTTTAATTTTTAGAAATCTAATTTTGACCCTTGAACTTTCGAAATAAATTAACTTTCTATCTTTTAAATGATATTAAAATTAAAATTCTATTACGGGTAGTTCAGAAGTTATTAGTAATTTGGTTATATTTTGGTACATAACTTCTAAACTAAATGAGCGTCCAGCTTGAAATTTTGCACGATTAGGGAGAAGAGTTATGTCAATATTATATGATTTTAAAATACCGTTTTTGATATATAATTGTTTTATGCCCAACTTTGACCTTTGAGATTTTAATATAAATAAACTTTATACATATTGTTGTTGTCTTTGTCTTTAATATGAAACTAAAACCAGAAATATACCATGTATATTTTAGAAGTTATTAGCAATTAAGCAAGTACACCTTTGTGAAGTTTTTAGCTTTTTTCGTTTTTAAAAACATCATCTCTTTGTACCAGAAATGGTCATGAGTCTAAAAATTTATGATTTAAGAAACATTTCCAATAGCCAATGTATTTAGTGAATTTAACTGAATTGTGAGATGTCAAATTCGAAAATGGCTGTTTTCAGTCCATTTTAATATGGAATAACTCAAACAGAATAGCTGCCAGTTTTTTTTTTTTTTTTTTTTTTTTTGAAACTCGAGAAAGACGCTCTTGTGCAAAGGCGATTTTTTTGTTGTCAAGTCACTTAATTCTATGCTAACTTTCCAAAAGATGCGAATTTAAATGTGTTAAAATTTGTTTATTTTTAAGTTTCTTTTTTCATTACGATGATTCAATAAATGATTATTAAAAAAGAACAGCTGCCAGTATTTTGTTAAAGTTGAGAAAAACAGAGGAGATCAATACTAATTTTCCAAAAAAAGCAAACTTTGAGGTAAATAAAGAGGAGAATATGTTAAAATATTTTTTAGTTTTTAGGCATTATTCGTTGTAATATGCAATAATTCATAATAAAAAGAACAGCTGAGATTTTGTTACTAAATTAGAGAAAATGGCATTTTACAAAGACGTTTGTTGTTTAAAGAATTATAGTTTTTTAATTTTCCAAAATGGGTAAACTTGGGCATGGACCAATAAATAGATATTTATTTGAGAGGAAAAACCCTGATTCAATTATTAAAAACTTAATTATTTTGTTTTGAAAAAAATTAGTATTTTTTTTAATTTAATTTGAAGTGCCTTTCACATAAACTTCTAGTTAATTCCATTGCCTTAGGATTAGAAATGAGCAAAAAATTTATTTCACAATTTTTTTACGTACTAAATATAGCCATATTTATAACTGGGTGTTTTTCTTTAGGATACATTTTTCATGTGTTTATTGTTAAGCACTGGTAAACTTTGGGATAATAAAAATATGTAGTGTTAAAATTTCTTTTATTAATTATTGTTTTTTTTTTATTATTAGTAGTACACAGAGAAAACAGATTCATTGGGGCAACTGAATTTTTTGCCAATAGAATTTTGTCGGTTACAAGTCCTATTATAAATTCGATTGCTACCACTATTCGGCTGCTGAATTGATGGTACGCACAACTGACTTAAAAAAATCAATTTAGTGGATGCCAATGAAAATATCAATTGGGGGCGTTTAAAATTTTTTATATTTTTATTATATTTTGATACTATTAAACGATTTCTTTTCTTTTTATTTTATTGAAAGTGCAAAAACAATCATAAAAAAGGGAACATGAGCATATTTTGAGCACTGAATCGTCGTTCTGCTAAGGTGAAAACATCGTGTGGAATGAAGTAAATGGCTGGAATTTGAACTTTTCTCTTTTTTTAATTGATAGAGTTTCAACCGGCGATATGCTATATCAAAATTCTGGAAGACGTATAATTGTTCCACAGAACAATAACATTGTTCTTATTAAAAATTTTAAGAAGAACCTTCATTTAAAATATTTTATACGTAATAAAAATTAAATTACACTCGCTATTTTTTTCTATTTTGTATCCATTTTACAAAGAAGTGAGTTTGTTTTATTTTATCCATTTTGCATGATGAAATTGTGGCTGGTTTAATTTCTTTAAATATTTCTTCTTATATGTTTTCTTATACGTTTTCAAAAATTTTGTATTTTTAGTTAGGGCTCTCATCTGTGGCGATTTGTCGCCAAATGTGGCGATTTTTAATTGTTTTTGGCGACTGAATTTTCCATTTGGCGACATGGCGAATTTTTTTGGCGATTTGTAAAAAGGTGGCGATTTGATTGGCTAGTTTTTAAAATTGTATTAAATAGGCATTTGTGGAGAAAAGAAAGAAAAAAAGAGTCTTAATTTGCATATAGCTACAAATTAGTTTACGAAATTTTATACCCAAAATATATATTTTCAATACTTATGTAATAAATGTTTGATAATTTGATTTCCATCATTTTTCAAATATATTAAGGATATTATTGATTTCGGCCTCAATGAAATAAAAACGTTCACGAATAAATAAAGAGTGTTTACCTAAAATGAATCTATATGTCAGAAAAGGGAATTTTAAGCTGTATTTTTTTTATCAATTATGATTAGCTATTGTAATTATCGTTGGTTTGTTAAAGCTGAAATTACATTTATAAATTGTCGAAATTCTGAGTACTAATTTTGGTTAATTTTTTAGTATTTCTTTAAAAAGCAAATAAAATTTAAATTTGGTGATTTTTAGCAATTTATAATTAAAAATTTGGCGATAGAGGCTCAAAAAAATTTCATTGCTATTTATATTTGTTAAATCTCAATTTTGAATTTGATAAATCTCAATTGAATTTTCTGTAAATGTTACTAATATTTGAAAACTAAAACTTATAATGCTGAACTCAATTCGGTTGTTATTTTCGAATTCATCAAGCAGTTTTAGTTACGACACAAACCTATTGATACAAACAGTTTTTTAGTTGTAGGAACCTTATATCAATCTCGATTATTTATTTCCAATCCTAAACAAAGACAACCATTTCCATTTACTATCTTTTTATATTCACAATACAATTTCGATTAAAATTTCATAATGAAGGCCGAGTTGCAGCTAATCTTTTTTCTGTGTGTAGTTATTACCAAAAAAGAAAACCTTTCGGTTCGTTTTACAAAAAAAGAAAAAAAAAAATAAAATTTTTATGTGTTTAATAACACTATGCGACAGTCAATATCGGGATGGGATGAAACCAACGGGAAATGTTATTTGGGTAAAAAAGAAGTTATGCGTGTCCCGGCGTTTCGCTGGGTTACGTCTAGGAATCGAGATATATCGATTTGAAGTTAGTAACTATCATATAGGGGAAATTGTGACCTTTGGTGGTCTTTTTTTTTTTTTTGACATAACTCGAGAACCACCAGTCCGATTTTGCGAAAACAAATTTAAAAAAAATAGGAATTACAATTCCTTTAATCTGTTCATACAACGTTTCGCTACATAAGCAACAGTTTCGCAGTTATAAATAAATGTATGAAAACAAAAACAATTTTTTGCCTAAAAAATTGAATTTTTTTATTTTTAATTCATAAAAAATCCAAAACGGTAAAAAAAAGTGTCAAGTCCTATTACTTTCACGTAAAGTCACATAACCTTTACACAAAATGAGACATAGATCATGAAAATCGATGGACGCGTTTCGCTTTTATTCACAATTAAGTGAAGGTATCTCATTTTGACAAGAATATTGATTTTATGTTTCAATGAATTTGGATAATATTTATTATATATTATTTATTATAATTATTAACACGTGAAATTAAAAATTATTACAGGTAATTATTAGGTTATTACATAGGTACATAGGTTATAAAAATCGATGAACGCAAAACTTATTTTCGTTTGTTTGCGCCCTTTACTTTCTTGCGTGGTGGTTCGCCCACTTGTTCAGAGTCTGTATCGGATGAGGTTATGTCTTCATCTGGAAAAAATCAATTGTTTTTAATCAGTCAGTTAACTTCATTTTTGTGACTTACCCTCGGAGGAAACTCCCATTGTATATTCTTCTTCTTCATCTTCATTGTCAGGATCGTACGTCTTTTGCGACCACCAACAAATTTCAGCCACCAGCGAATCGAGCCTTTTGCCTTTATGTCGCGTTTCCATTGGCATTGCCACTTGATGGAAGCGCTCGTCATGTTCATCCGACTCTGAGGCTAGCTGCTTGCTGAAGTATTCGAGATGGTGATGCAAGAAGTGAATTTTGAGGGACATATTCATTCCAATTTTCTGGAATTAGTGCAACATCTTGGTCACAAGAGCGGGATAATTGTGTGCTCGCGTACTTCCAAAAAGTATTTTCCAAACAATCAAGAATTTTCGGTTGCTTCACAATGACCTTGATGAAATTTTTTACGATTCCAAGTTTGATATGGAGAGGGGGCATGAGGACGTTCTCCATTGGCACCATCCAAAACGCAGTTGTGTCCTTTCTCCGTTGGATCTCGAGCAAGCCACTCATGCGTTTTGTATTGGCTTCCTTTAAATCGGGTATCCCAAAGACACAAGAAACACATGTTTTTCGTATAGCCTCCTTGGAGACCTCTTAACATCGCCACGACTTTCAGATCACAACTGATCCACCACATGTGATCAGTGTAGCAAACTTTATCCAAAATTATTTTCATGGAATCGTATGTTTCGCTCATGTCTGTGCTGTAGCCAATGGGAATGCTTGGTTTTTTATTATATTTATGTAGCAAAACGACTTTCAGGCTTGATTTCGAAGAATCGATGAACATTCGCCAATCAGCTGCGACATAATTAATGGCCATCGTCTCCATCAGTCCCTTTATATCGTGGTAGTAAACAAATGTGTTCCCTTCGTTGAGTGTGTAGTACCGTTGGAATAGCAATTGTCGTCTTCGATATCCGGTGACTTTGACAATAGGCTCCAAATTGTTGCCTTCTTTCAAAAGCTGGGCAAGTTTTTCTGCTTCACGTTGAGAAAGGTTTAATTCTGCAACAATCTTGTCCATTCTTGCTTGTGATATTGGAATTATTTTGTTGGTTTATAGGTGAAATCCGTAAACTCTTCGTTTAAGGCCTTTACGATTTACTCCACATATTTTGTTTGCGCAAGCGTAACAGTTGTCGGAATTGTGCTCTCCTGGATCAGTCCAAATTATTGGTACACCAAAACGAAGTGAACTGCGTTTCCCTTGGATCCACATGTTAAGACCATTGTAGCACGTTTTACAAATTTTGTCTGGGACCCACGAAACGCGGCGAATTATTATATTATCAAAATAAAGTTTAAAAGCGCGCCCCTTGCTCAGTGAGTAATGCAGCATTTGTTGAAAAAGCTCTTTTGCAACAAACGTAACAAAATAAATTGATATTTTCTGGACAATTTGCACTCATTTCGGTTTTATACTTTTATTACTTCTTCGTCACTTTAAAAAAACCGTACTTTACGCGTTCGGAGACACTTGTTGAATGACAAAAATCGATCAGTGAACACTTATAAATACTACGTAAGTTTCAATATTTTACTGAGAGGTACTTATGAATTCGCGCATCTTTTAAGGGTGGCTATAAACCTGATTCGTGTGCGTTTTAAATTTTTCCAAACGTTCTAAAACATGACCACTCATAAATGTGGATGCAATTTGTGTAAAAAAATCACAACGGAAAAAACCCAAATAATTAAAAAAGTGCACTTTCCTTTTTTTCTTTTAATTGTCCACGCACATTTATGACCGTTTTTTAGTTTGTTACCGCTACCATAAAAATCAAATAACCTTTTGTTTATTACTTTTTTTTTAATTCTGACAATCATACAAAAAGTCATCAATGTTTTTTCCAAGGAATTTTGAGCATATCTCGAGCAAATTTTTAAAATTCATACCTTCACTTAATTGTGAATAAAAGCGAAATGCGTCCATCGATTTTCATGATCTATGTCTCATTTTGTTTAAAGGTTATGTGACTTTACGTGAAAGTAATAGGACTTGACACTTTTTTTACCGTTTTGGATTTTTTAAGAATTAAAAATAAAAAAATTCAAATTTTTAGGCAAAAAATAGTTTTTTTTTCATACATTTATTTATAACTGCGAAACCGTTGCTTATGTAGCGAAACGTTGTATGAACAGATTAAAGGAATTGTAATTCCTATTTTTTTTAAATTTGTTTCCGCAAAATCGGACTGTTGGTTCTCGAGTTATGTCAAAAAAAAAAAAAAAAAGACCACCAAAGGTCACAATTTCCCCTATATGAAATTCAAATCGATATATCTCGATTCCTATACTTAACCCAGCTAAACGCTGGGACACGTATAACTTCTTTTTTACCCAAATAACATTTCCCTTTGGTTTCATCCCATCCCGATATTGACTGTCGCATAGTGTTATTAAACACATAATTTTTTTTTTTTTTTTTTTGTAAAACGAACCGAAAGGTTTTCTTTTTTGCTAACAACTACACACAGAGAAAAGATTAGCTGCAACTCGGTCTTCATTATAAAATTTTAATCGAAATTGTATTGTGAATATAAAAAAATAGTAAATGGAAATGGTTGTCTTTGTTTAGGATTGGAAATAAATAATCGAGATTGATATAAGGTTCCTACAACTAAAAAACTGTTTGTATCAATTGTTTTGTGTCCTAACTAAAACTGCTTGACGAATTCGAAAATAACAACCGAATTAAGTTCAGCATTATAAGTTTTAGTTTTCAAATATTAGTAACATTTACAGGAATTTCAATTATTTGCTTCATAATAAATTGAAATCGGCGCTATGAGTCATATTTAAACAAAATTGGGATTTATCAAATATAAATAGCAATGAAATTTTTTTGAGCCTCTATCACCAAATTTTTAATTATAAATTGCCAAAAATCACCAAATTTAAATTTTATTTGCTTTTTAAAGAAATACTAAAAAATTAACCAAAATTAGTACTCAGAATTTCGACAATTTATAAATGTAATTTCAGCTTTAACAAACCAACGATAATTACAATAGCTAATCATAATTGATAAAAAAAAATACAGCTTAAAATACCCTTTTCTGACATATAGATTCATTTTAGGTAAACACTCTTTATTTATTCGTGAACGTGTTTATTTCATTGAGGCCGAAATCAATAATATCCTTAATATATTTGAAAAATGATGGAAATCAAATTATCAAACATTTATTACATAAGTATTGAAAATATATATTTTGGGTATAAAATTTCGTAAACTAATTTGTAGCTATATGCAAATTAAGACTCTTTTTTTCTTTCTTTTCTCCACAAATGCCTATTTAATACAATTTTAAAAACTAGCCAATCAAATCGCCAAAAAAATTCGCCATGTCGCCAAATGGAAAATTCAGTCGCCAAAAACAATTAAAAATCGCCACATTTGGCGACAAATCGCCACAGATGAGAGCCCTTACTAAAAATACAAAATTTTTGAAAACGTATAAGAAAACATATAAGAAGAAATATTTAAAGAAATTAAACCAGCCACAATTTCATCATGCAAAATGGATAAAATAAAACAAACTCACTTCTTTGTAAAATGGATACAAAATAGAAAAAAATAGCGAGTGTAATTTAATTTTTATTACATATAAAATATTTTAAATGAAGGTTCTTCTTAAAATTTTTAATAAGAACAATGTTATTGTTCTGTGGAACAATTATACGTCTTCCAGAATTTTGATATAGCATATCGCCGGTTGAAACTCTATCAATTAAAAAAAGAGAAAAGTTCAAATTCCAGCCATTTACTTCATTCCACACGATGTTTTCACCTTAGCAGAACGACGATTCAGTGCTCAAAATATGCTCATGTTCCCTTTTTTATGATTGTTTTTGCACTTTCAATAAAATAAAAAGAAAAGAAATCGTTTAATAGTATCAAAATATAATAAAAATATAAAAAATTTTAAACGCCCCCAATTGATATTTTCATTGGCATCCACTAAATTGATTTTTTTAAGTCAGTTGTGCGTACCATCAATTCAGCAGCCGAATAGTGGTAGCAATCGAATTTATAATAGGACTTGTAACCGACAAAATTCTATTGGCAAAAAATTCAGTTGCCCCAATGAATCTGTTTTCTCTGTGTACTACTAATAATAAAAAAAAAACAATAATTAATAAAAGAAATTTTAACACTACATATTTTTATTATCCCAAAGTTTACCAGTGCTTAACAATAAACACATGAAAAATGTATCCTAAAGAAAAACACCCAGTTATAAATATGGCTATATTTAGTACGTAAAAAAATTGTGAAATAAATTTTTTGCTCATTTCTAATCCTAAGGCAATGGAATTAACTAGAAGTTTATGTGAAAGGCGCTTCAAATTAAATTAAAAAAAATACTAATTTTTTTCAAAACAAAATAATTAAGTTTTTAACAATTGAATCAGGGTTTTTCCTCTCAAATAAATATCTATTTATTGGTCCATGCCCAAGTTTACCCATTTTGGAAAATTAAAAAACTATAATTCTTTAAACAACAAACGTCTTTTCACTATTTTGTTCCGTATTTCCATATGTGTGTATACGTAACATTTTAGTTTTCTAATGTATTATGTAGGTATATATTTGTTATTATAAAGTAGTAAATTCTTTATTTGAGTAATGTTTATTTAATTTGTTCTACATATTTACATACTTATTATAAATATATCCCGTATATTTATTATATTAAGAATATATTATCGAAGATATTATTAAAGATTTTCTTGAAAATAATCACATCAAACGTTACCAAATTTTTAACTTCCTTAGCTTCGGAATCCTCTTTTTCTATTTCAAGAGTGATTTTTGGTAGCCATCGTGTTCTTATAGAATATATAACTGGATCTGATGATATTAATAAATATTCCATTAAGTCCATATTTTGCGCTATTTTCGAACATTTTCGGGTATTGAAGAGTCGGAAATGTTTAACATCTTTATTTCGGGCTTACTGTACTTCCTCTGTTAGCTCTTCCAATGGCATAATACTATTTTCTATTATTTCTTTACCATGAGCCAATACTTTGTGAATTGTTGGAGTCATTGATTTCCAGGGGTATGTAATGTTAAGTAGTTCTTTAGTTTCGTAAGCAAAAATTTTAAATTTGTCCGCATTAATTTGTTTTTTGCTATTAATGGCTGCCAATATAATCTTAAAACGCTTCAAAATATTTAAGTCAATGCCTGTGATTAAAAATGTGAGTTCCGGATTTTCAAAGAAATGTCTTGCTGTATTTCCATCATTTGAGCTTCCATAGCCATGCAGAGGTTTATCAATTATTAATCCGAGTTGTTTTTTGAATTTTAATTGAATTCTTTTCTTCTCCTCTTTTCGTAATTCGTGAAGTTCCAAATTGTTTTTTACTGTAGCATTTTCCTGCCCGGGAATATTTCTGTACTTCATATCATATGCAAGATGTAAGCAGAACTCCAAAAATCTTATCCTTGCGTGGAGTGGTGATATTCAAAATTTTAAAGAATTTTTATTAACAAGGACTTCAGAATTATCCTGAAATTGTGAACTTATTTTTCCACATATATTACATTTCCATGTAGATGTTGTATCTGTTATAGCGTTTGCAACTTTTCCATCAATCATTGTTAATTGTTGTTGAAATGTAACTTTAATAGTTCTGTTTGACTCTTTTACATATATTGGGGGCAATGCTTTAATTTCTTCTTCCAATTGGTTGACAATGCTGTTTATTGTAATCGTGGTTTCTTTTGTGTAATCAAAAAGGATTGGACGACACAAAAATTTGGAACCTGGAGTTAAATTTATCCATATATCATCAAAAAGCGAGTCATTTCTTGTTGATGAGGAAGGCTTATTTAAGCGCATTCGAAGTGGTACCAGAGACGCTATTACTTCCATCCAGTTCTTTGTATTCCGAAAATCCTGATGTTCCATCGCAGCCCCTTTTGAATATTAAAATAAGTTCAGAGTCTGCATTTTTCAATGTTATCATTGCTGAAGGTAGATATAATTCTAGAGGAAGTATTTTCAAGTAATTGCAATATATTAACTTTAGCACTTTTAACAGAAGCATTAACCGGGTGCTCCATAGGCTGTAAAATATTACTTTTCGCTTCTCTCACTGATTTGCTACTGGGAAAGATATCATATCCTTTTTCGCTAACAGATTTCCTCAAAATCTCGTATTGGTTTCTTGATAATCCTAAATTTAATATTAGAGCTAAAGCATCTTCAGAGGTAAAGGACGATGTTGATTTCGGTGTCACTATGCTTTGGATTATCCGATGTAATCGATTGGGAGAAGCTGTTGGTAACACATCTATAACTTTTTATACTTCCTTTGGTTGCGTACGTGTTACTAAAGCTTTAAATGCATCTTTTATTTCGGCATTCGTATGTGAATTTATAATAGATTCCTGTTTGGTCCTCTTTGTTCTTAGCTGAACTTCATCGAAACTTTTTTTTTGGTCGACCCTTTTTCTGCTTTTCGTATGATTTATAAAAATTTTCGAGTTTTAAACTGTCTTCTGCAGTAAGAGTTAAACCAAAAGAACAGTAGTATCTAGTATCAATGAGTTTTCTTATTTTTTTCTGGACGATTTATAATATCAGATAGATTATCCCAGATTACTTTGCAAATAGAAAAGTGTTTTATTGTAATCTCTATAATGGCAAATTCACTAATAAATTTGCATATTTATAAGGATACTTATATATAGAAAAAGAATATTTATATCAGGTAAATGGTGACAGGCAAAAATGAATTAAAAAATTAAAATTTTTGCTCAAAACCCCCAATTTCATTCAGTTTATTTTTATGACCTGTAGTGTTAAACAGGTACGTCAAAAAATGTACCTATGCGATTGTAAAAAAATAATTTTTGTTATAATACATTAATTAAGTAGCTAGGTAAATTATTTAAAAACTTTAAAAAATGTAATAAAAAACGAAGGAAAATATACATATTTATGTACTTAGGTAATTTTAAAAACCTTTTCAGTAGAAAAAAATTATGAACACTTTAAATAAATTCATTAATAAATATTAATATCTCGTAACAAAAATAAGCAATGCAGTTGAGTGTTACGTATACACACATATGGAAATACGGAACAAAATAGTGAATTTTTGCAACTTTTGACGTGACTTGGTAGTTTTGAGGCCATTATATTACTATTATTAAATGACCTATATCAACATTTTATATATCGTTGAATTGGTAAATAAGTCTATTTTTATATTCTCTTAACATTTTTAAAGTACTTGCAAAATTAGTGGAGTTGTAGTAAAAAAATTAAATTGTTTTGGATTTTCAGCTATTAAAAAAAAAAAAAAAATTTTTTTTGAAAAATTACCAAAAATAGGTTATTGGTTTTTGTAGGAATGAAAGCTTGATTTGTGTTTTATACATTACATAAGAAATAATATTAAAAATATTATGCTAATATGCTTTTAATATGCTTTTAAAAATAGTCGTTAAAAAAACTGACTTTTAACATAAAATCTCCACTCCTGCATTCGTTTTTGGCCGGGCGGGAAACAGTTTAGTGTTAAATCATTCTAAATCTATTTCTATAAAAAATATGGGTACCAAATTTAGAAAAGCTCGCGTGACATTTTTTTTTTATTAATCGATAAAAATGAACCTATTTTTTAAAATTGACAATTTTCGGCCAATGCTGGATGTAGGGTGCAAACTTAAATCAATTCAAAATTTCTTTATTAACCATTTATGAAGCCTTATCTTTTGAAATTAATAAGGAAAAAATTTTTTTATTAACTGAACTTTGAGAAAAAAGTGAATGAATTGTACTATATTTTTGTAAAAAAATAGCCATTTTTCATACCAATTTCAGAGTGCTGACTTTGAATATTTTTCACGTCTAGACGAATTGAGATAATCCAAAAATTCTTTCAGCATATTATTTTGAAATATGTAGCAAATTACAGAATATTCCCGAAAAACGAAAGTAAGTCGAGCCAAAAAATCGAAAAATCAAAATTCAAGCGTTAATATCTTTTTAACTGTAAGAGATAACTTAGATGAGTAAGCTTATTTTTTCTATACCTTGCGAAGCATTTTCCAGAAATACTTCATTTGTACAAGTTACGATTTTTTTTAACTTTTACATACTCGAGGTAGTCAACTTTTTCACCCTGTAGCTTATCTCGTGTTATCACAGGGTGACTACAAGATGATTTTTCTGAAAGCTTAGGTCCTCCTCTACAACTCTTCCATACATTTCAATTTGATCCGACCAGTAGTTTAGGAGATTCAGATTTATTACCAAAAAATTTGCGTTTGACCCCACTGTGTGTTGCCAGTTGATGAGAAAAAAATATGCTAAATTGAACTTTAAAAAAGATCAAAAAAAGGCTAAACGCCCCAAAAAATTAGACCAGAAAAAAGCTTTTTTATATTTGATACTTATTTTTTTCATTTTTATCAGTTTTTGATATTTTTATAAAGAAATTGTAATAAATTTAAAAATAACACCCACAAAAATGACAATAAAAACTCGCCCAAAAATTCACATACAAATTTGGGTTATAGTTTTTATGAAAAATTATTCAAAGTTTTAAAGCGATTTATCGTCATTTTTTAACTATAAGTCCATCTTGATTATGAATTTCCAAATTTTTAGGTAATTTTTCTCATTAATAAGATTTTTTTAATTATTTTCGTAAATAGTTTCTATAGTTGATGAAGTATATTAATCGACTTAGTAACTCCACAAAATGAGTTAAGGTCAACTGTTGAATGATACTTTTACTAAGTGTAAAATAAAATATACGAATACGGAATATTACGTTAATACTAACATTTGGATGAATTTATGCACTAGGATGATTCCCGAAAGTTGGCTTATATGGGAGCTATGGTAAATTATGGAGCGATCCTCATAAAATTTATCACTATGATTTCTACTTATATAAAACTTATTTGTGTCGAATATAAAACTGATGCTAACAGTGTATGAAATTTATGTACGTTAAAGTGATTTTCGGAAGAGGGTTTTATATGGGAGCTATGGTCAATTATGGACCGATCTTACTGAAATTTGGCACAAAGATTGATACTTATACAGAACTTCTTTGCACCTAATTTCATTACATTATTGCTAAATTTAAGGCATTTATGATCGTTAAACCCTTATTCCGGGTCATTTGTATGGGGGCTAGGTGAAATAATAGACCGATCATAACCAATTTTAATGGGCTTCGTTCTTGTATCATGAAAGACCTACGTGCCAAATTTAATTAAATTATCTTCAAAATTGCGACCTGTACTTTGTGCAAAAGTTTTACATGGACAGCCAGCCAGCCATCCAACCAGAAGTCTAGCCAGCCAGCCAGACGGACGGATATCGTTAGACCGACTCAAAAAGTGATTCTGAGTCGATTGGTATACTTTAAGATGGGTGTTGCAAGATTTCGCACAAACATGTAGATACAAATTGTAGCAAAAGTTTCAACGCTTGCTTCCCAAATATCGTGTAAACTTTGTAATATTTTAATTAAAAGTATTCAAAAAATGTAGATTTAAAGTCAGCTTTGGTACACGAATTATAATTTAGTTCTATTGCTTATTTTTACAATATTATCGGGTATGTCATCAATAGCAATATTGATTGGATTACAAAATAAACTGGTTTGGCAAGAATAGGTTTTAAGCTTCAGATAATATTGAGAGAAGTCATTGTGAAGTGAATCCAAGAAAGAATATTATTATACTTTTCACATGTTCTTTTTGAACATCAGATAAATCCAAGATAACATTCAGTAGTGGAAAAGAGGAGTATTTTGGTAGAGTAGATTAAAAACATTTTTTCCATAAAGAAATTTTGCACATAAAATCACATATCGAATCAAATTCGTTTAAAAAATTTACTTGTATGCCTTGTAGTTTAATGTTAAGATCGCTTAAACTCTCGAAAAATTTAGATATAAGCAAAGTAGTATATAAAAATAGTTTTCTGTAAATTTTATATAAAGATATAAAATGAACATATCTTTAATTCGTATAATCTCTTTGTCATCCATCTCGAAATGCAATGGACATTGATATGAAGTAGTAATTTCTTATGTTCCGCATTTAAATCGACATACAGGCTTTAAGATTCTATTTTTATAGTTTTTACTAAATTTACCATGTCTGTAGTAGTTTAAAAAACACTTTTATATATATCAGGTAAGGTTTTCGTATCAATTACTTGTCGGTGGATTACACAGTAAGTTTTCCTGCAATAAAATAAAAGTTGGCTTAAATTAGAAACATCAGTTGTTTCATTATACTGCAGGCCATTAGTTATTGCTAGTATTATTATTTTTTACTAAAAGTTCACCAATTGTGATTTCTTCAATTGTGAATTGTTTGCTTTTGCTCTTAGCATTGATATTGATATAGTATTGATATTCAACAGATTTTCTTTCCATCCAAATGACAGGCACCTGTAGAATCCAAATTTGGCATAATTTGATATGCCAAAAAATAAAAAATATATTATGCACGATAATTCCATACACATTTTCGGTCTCTCTCACGTACCCCCTGGAATGTTCCTACATCCATTTGGGAAACCTTGCCCTTAAGTATACTTCTTAACTGGTTGATTTAGACCTAACTGGTCGAAATTGGTTCATTATTTCACAAATAAATGTTCTCTTGGAGTAATATTTTGAAGCTCAAATATCTTAAATATATATAAGCGTATTTCTATTATGTGGTCGATCTTGACCAACACTGCTTGTTTTTATCTTTTACTGTTTTTGTTTTTTTTTTTTTGTGATACTAAATTTTAAATAAAGGTAGCAGAACACTTAAAAAGATATTAATTAGTTAGTAAAATTGTACTTACGACTACAGACAAACTATTATATCTTCTGATCCCATTGATTTTCTATTTCGAATTTTTTGCATTATAACGACAAATTGATTGTAAATATCATCTTAAAAAATAATAAAATTAAAAGTCTCTTTTCCAGGATATCCTAGGATAAATGCTTTTTTTCATTTTATTGTCTTTGTGGCAGGAAGATGTGTAAATTTTATAATTTTTTAATAAAGATATCAATCAGTCCTTGTCATTGATACTAATTTTGTTAAAATCGGATAATGCGCATAAAGGTTATTTAACCGTAAACTTTTTTCATTTTTGACAAAAATGGCCAAGAAGTCTTATTTTAAAGGTTCATAAAACATAAACCGTAAACGACATAGAACTGATTTATAAGAGATAAAATGCACGATAACTAGTTTAATGAACACCCCAAATTAAGCAAAAAAAGATCGAAGATATAAAATTTTTAAAACTGTAATTTTGAGTCAAAATTTTTTTGAATTACCCATAGGACCAAGTTTTACAAACGTACAAGGCGTAGGAGCGATATATGAATATTAAGAAACTAATTCTGTAACACGAAGTTTTCTCTCGTTTTTGAAATTTTACGCAGAACACCAAATATGTATATTAAGGGGGTCCAAACTTCTTTACGGCGAGCTATATTTAAACGTACCTAAAATTATGAAACGGGGTATCCTTTTTAACCAAATTTCAACTTTCTACGATCACACGGCCATTTATGTTGGTATGCTCTTTCATAAATTTTAAATGTCCAATATTCATTGGTTTTTTCTTACAACATTGTATAATGTTGTGAGCGATAATTTCAATTTACTGTAGTTTATTTCGAACTATAATATTTTTTTAATGAGCTTAAATTACTTGTCTTTAATTTTTGTTTAATTGGTTTAATTCGGTAAAAACTATACTTGGCCCTTTTGAACCCTTCTTGGCACATTTTCGATACCAACTTGGCACTAAATGAAAATTTTCAAATACAATAACTGTTATGAATACGTAAAATTTAAGAAATATGAACCATTTTGCAACAAGTGTAACACACCAGCAACAATGAAACATAAATTCAGTTATTTGCAGATACTGCGACAAGGTTCGTATATAACTAATTACTTTCTATACTCAGAAAAAAAATCATGTATTTAAAGGTTTATTTTATAAATATTATTATTTTTCATAAAAATTTTTTTCTAAGTATTAAATTATATTGTACATAATAGCATAAATTTTTTAAATAATTTTGTTCAACCGTTCTTGATTTTTTTTTCATTTGAAATGGCGGAGATATGTAAAAAAAATTTAAACCGTTTTTAGATTTTCTCAATCTTCTATATAAGCTAGAGACTTCGTTTTTGCAAAGAAGATTTGGAATTTTTTTCTGAATTCTTCTGCTGAAGAAATGAAATAATCTTTCCAATAATAAATGAGATATAGGGCAAAACGCATTTTTGTCTTTTTGAAGCCCTTGTATAAGCTACGGGTTTCGCTTTAATATAGATCGGTCATAAATATTTTTAAAAAATTTAGGTATTTTGGTAACCAAATTGGCTTATATACAATCGAGTTATGGGCTAAAAACTGAAAAATTTGTTAATAATATACACACACAAATATTTACATTAAGCACTGCGATGACTATTGTATTTTTTTTTTTTTTTTTTTTTTTTTTTTGTATAAACATGCAGTTTAGTTAATAACAGCAATATTATATTGATTATTGGTGTTGTTGTTTATAAGTTGTTTTGTCAGCAAGAGTTGTTATATATATATATATATATATATATATAATAATAATAATAAACAAATTATTTTGAAATTAAGCCTGCCAATGCCAGAAAAAAAATATTATAATAAACACAATATGCGCGAACAAATCTAAATTTTAACTTCCTACGTCGCCTGAGAGTTTCAGAAAGCTCTGGAGAGAGAAAGCATGCTTTGGAAATTATGTATCATCACCTAAAATGCAGAAGGCAGTAACCACAATTTTGAATTTTTTACAGCAGAAGCAAAAAACAGATTTTTAATTTTTTGCTTTAAAATAAAGCAACTAAGTAAAAATTATCAATAGTTCACTTAAAACAAATATAGATAAAGCATAAAATGCTCTTTAAACCAATATTTTCTTTAAATGGAACTGATTTTACGGTTGTTTCGTTTTTATAGTTGATGTTACGGCCTTTTGACTTTTGTTAATTTTGATGTCAGTTTTTAAGATATGAATATAAAATTTCATTCAATTTTTCAGTGGTTACGGCCTTTTGCATTTCAGGTGGCGATATATAGAAATTATAAACTGAAATCAATGAAAGTATTTTTTTATTTATTTTTTATGCATATGTAAGCATTTTTTCTATGTATTATACAGGAACTATAAATTTATATCTTTAAATTTGACAGCTGCATATGATATACTTGGTATTGGTTAGACTTTCAAAGTTGGCCATCTCGGGTATGCAATTTTTTTAAAAATCGCCTAAATTCGTTTATGATTTGACAGAAAAAAATTTACATATAGATAGTCCTTCCAAAACTCTACAAAAATATGCTTTCATGTGTAGGTTATCTGTTTTAGTTTAAGAGACATTTAAGTCGAAATAAATTTTCCACTCATTTTTAGCTTTGTTTTTTTTAGAATTTTATTTAACTTGGAGAGCTTAATATTGTCCATAATTTTTTTAATATTCATCAGATTCCTTGCAAAATTCTAAATAATATTGCTGTAAAAATCATATAAATGTATAGATTCGATAAAAAGCTATATTAATCTGTAGTTGGAATTCTAAAAAAAATTTCATATTTTTGGGTTTTTTTTCAAAAAGGTAATATTTTTTTACTCAAAAAATTTGGTTTTGTTCTGGCCTATATATTTTTTAATGTTTTCAAAAGGAATCTTAATGTAGATACGTGCAAATCAGCAAATCAGAATGCGCTTGGGGCATCTGTCTCCCCGCAAGCCCTATTTAAACTTTGTCAAATTTTCCACATTTTTTTTAAAATTTGTTGCAAATCGCAAAGCTGGGATCAAACAAAAATTATGTTAATTAAACACACAACAAGTAATTTCTAAGGGAAACCTTTTATAACAACAGAGTGACCACTTGAATGAAAATGTAAGTTTTTATAACACTTATAACCTTAATTTCAAGCAAGTCTATCTATATTGTATCAAAATTTCATTGGAACATCTCTACTCGTTTAAATTATATTTAGGTCCAAATTTTAACATTATGTTTAAACAAATATAATTAAAATTAAATTTTAAGTTTTTCCGGTTATAGTTTGAAGAAATTTTATCGTATCTAATTTATTTTTACTTACATCTGAACATAAAAATTACAAAAAATTTGTAAGTTTTGGCAATTTTTAATATTTTTGTATGCGTTTGTTTGAAAGCTGGTACTTATAGATGACCAAATTTTGGAACTGTTTGACAAATTTAGGGATCATTGAGTATACAAAATAATTCGAGCATATGTTTTATCTCAATTTAAATACAAAGTACTCACAAGTAGATTGTATGGGCAAACCATGAAAGAAAATATAAATAAAACAAAGGGAATTGATTTCGGGACGAATTGAATACTTTATTATAATTTGGAGAATAAAGGTCTTACCATGTATAGAAACAAAATCGAATAGAATTCAATCATAGTATCTTATTTTCTATGCTATCAAGAAAACAACCATCTTAACGAAATTGTAGTAGTTTTTGTACATCAATTAAAACAATAAAACCGCTAACATTGAAGCCGTAAAATTTCACTACTTATAATTATGACCAGTATTTTTAATATTAAGGTGGATTTTAATTTTATGTGTAAGTACATTAGATCCGATAACTTAATGCAAAAACAAGTCAAGGTTTTGGCATTAACAGTATAAAAAATGCAAACATGTTACAAGTACAGCTCGCGCTGTGTTAAAATTTTTCATAAAATTCATTGGAAAAGTGCTAAAAATTACCTAAGAAGACAGAGTTTTTTTTAGTTTCAAGCAGAAGTATAAACATTTTGTGAAAGTATTTTGCATCATAGAAAACGTTAGAATATGAAAAATTATAATTAGTGAAAATATTTTAAATACGGTCCAATTTCTTCAGACCATGACAAATTTTAAATTAAAATTTTAATTATATTTTTTTAGAAATAATGTTAATATTTGGACCTAAATTAAATTTAAACGAGTAGAGATACTTATTGAAATTTTGACACATTATAGATAAACTTGCCATAAAATCAGGAAATTAAAAACACATCCATCGTTATGCACTAAAATACCCAAAATCCCGACCCGGAAAAAACGTGTTTAAAAAATAGAAGTTTTCCATTAAAATGATCACGCTGTAGTTATAAAAGGCGTCCAGAAAATATTTTTTGTGTATTTACCTAATATATGAAATTATGTGGGGAGACCGTTACCCCAAATGCCTTCGAGTTTGCTCTACGCGCATCTACATTAAGATTTGTTTTCAAAACATTTAAAAAAATGTATAGGCCAAAACAAAAATCAAATTTTATAAGTAAAACAATATTGCCACCTTTTTTGAAAAAAAAAAACCAAAAATATGAAGTTTTTCAAAGTTGCTTCAGACTAATATAACCTTATCGAATATATTTATATCATTCTTGCAGCAATATTATTTAGAATTTTGTAAGGAGCTTGACGAATATTTAAAATAAATTAGGCCCAAAAACAAGACTGAAAGTGGGTAAAAAATTTATTTCGGCTGAAATATTTCTTAAACAAAAAAAGAGATAACCTACTCATGTAAGCGTATTGTTTCTTTTCTGTCAAATCATATATGAATTTTCGTCGATTCAAAAAAAAGCGTTTTGATACTACTGTGCTAACGTGATTAGGAATTTTAAAAACCAAAGTTTTTTTCGAAAACTAAAGGTGCATATATATTAATTAAAGAATGAATGTTTGTTGCCTATTTTTATCTAGTTTTATAAAAATGTATTGCAGAAAGTAACATTTGTGATAGTATATTTAAGGTGTGGTGTTCTTTGTAGTTACCTGGACTGCAACTTTTGGGAGTCGATCGGATTCGGTTCATTTGTTGTTCCGTTTATTTATTTGGTTTATTTTTCTTGTAAAATGTACAAGGTGATCTGCCCGCTTGTTTGCTAATGTACATTTTATACATTGTGATTTTTCCCAAACGCGCCTTTATTTTTAAAAGTACAGGAAGTATTGAAATCGGCTATGATCAGTTCATTATTTCACCTAGACACCATACAAATGTTTTTCAGGAATAGAGGTTTAACGCTCATAAATGCCTTTAATATACAAATATTTTAATGAAATCCCTTATAAATAAGCTTTATAAATAAGTTTTTAAATATGTGTGCCAAATTTAATGAAGATCGATCCATAGTTAATCATAGTTCTCATATACTCGTAAATCATATAATATCACATAAAGGTAATTGTTATGATTATGTTTAACACAATAAGTAGAAAGCAAAGTGAGAAATTTTATGAGTATCGATCCATAATTAGATATAGCTCCCATATATGTCCCACTTTCAAAAATCACTTTAAAGTGCATATATAATAGTATCAACATAATATTATGACTCATATATATTAAAAGGGACGTAGAATATGGGCGGGATTCCAAAGCTCTGGCATATCTTATTATTAATCCAATAATGTGTACTATATACCAAAATTCATATTTATAGTTTCTAGAATTAGAAAGTAACATTGTCGCAAATACAACAGCATAGTTGTGGCAAAGTGGGCGTAATGGGAGTGGTTTTCAATAAAGAGACCGTTTTAATTATAGTGCATATTTTATGTTATATGTGAGTCGAATTTGATATCATTTGCTTCATCAGCTAGGTGAAGAATAACTACTTTTGAAAAGTGGGCATGGCATTCTATCAATCTCTAGCAAAGCACAAGTTGTGCACATATTATTTCTTTAAGTAAATCAATACAAAATTTAACACTAGAAATCGTATTATCCAGTTACGAATTTAATGCCTCTAGAATGGGTGTTTCGACCACTGCGTCTTGGTGAATGGCATGCTGAGATTCGCAATATTTTACGAATTATTACAATAAATGTCATTCTAAATACGAAATATTTATTTATTGCCAATTACTACTGCAAAACAACCAAAATGAATTAATTTTGATAAAAACATAAACATTAACACTGGTGAAGCAAATACCAATCTACCGATAGAGGAGAATTTTAAATCTTAATCAACTTCAACACAAGATCAAGGATTCATTAAAAAAATGTAGTAAAACACAACAATTACGATTAAAATATTATTTGTCTGGCTGTCTTGCTTTCTGAGCTAGGAATAGGTCACAATTAGGGATCACAATTTCTCGGACTCTTTGATTTCCCGGGATAAAGGGAAAAAATTTCCGACTTCCCGGGATTCCGATTAAAAACTATAATTATCACTATTCTCATGAATCCGATCAGACGTTTTAATACATAGCGGAGAATATTTTTTGTAGCTTCCATGTTGTAAATTATACGAATGATCTGATTTGTCGGACTCACTACTTACTTTTTCTCTTAACTTTCCTAATGTTTTGTCAAATTTCTATGAAACAAGCTTCACACGTCCATTACTAACAAACTTATAATGTATATTTAATGTGTTATACTTTTTCTCTTGCTCATTTTTAGTGCTGACATTTCATTAAGATGCAATGTTGCCAAGAAATGAGAAAAAAAAGAGGCTAAATTGAACTTTGAAAATGTCTTATTTTTTATTTCATTAACAACAAATAGCAAAATTGCGCAGAGAAAGATTTTTTAAAAAATACTTAAGGGGTTATAGGCATTTAAATTTGAACTTTGAAAAAAGTCGACTTTTTTCCCAAAAAAGTGGTCGCATTCTTTTTCTGTCATATAAAAATGTCTTTAGTAAAACAAAATATTATAATAGAAAAAAAAAATAAAATTGATTTTTGCTAGGGTTTTTCCTACAAATTTCGAATTTTTGCCATAATTTCTTAAATCGCAAAGCTGGAATCAAAAAAAGTTATGCCTTTTACATAGTTTAATGTGTTTTTAATTTTTTGTAATAGAAATTTTTGCTCACCAATATCGGTTAGACAGATATAACAAAAAAGTAAAAAACCCATTTTTGAACCTTTTAAAGCTTTTTTTTGGAAATTGCTGGATTTCTGTTGATAAATCTGAAAATATAAATAATGTTTGCAATCAAGCATCAAAAAATCTACACAGGTGTAAAATTATGTTCAAAAATATCCATTAACAAAAATTTTATTGCATAATTAATCATGAATAATATGCACAAAAACCCAACTCAATACCTCTTCCGCATCTTTTCGCGAAAAGTCTTCAACGAATTTTCCTATTATAAATATTATTATACATTTTTGAAAATAAGACATTACTACCTACACAATAATATATAGTATACCTATCTTTCCATTTCCACGTATCAAAATCAATAGAAATCTTAGAAAAAATTACTCATAGTGTTAGCTTCTTCACAGTTAGTAGGCAACGTAATGGCTTACGTAATCTTATTCGCCAGTTAATCATATATATTAGACCTTAGATATTCATTAACAAATATTTTGTAACAGATATTATATTTTTAGTACAGGTACATGACAGGTAAATATTCAGCGACTTTTAGAACAGGTAAAGCTTTTTAAAATAAGTTGCCATTAATATATAAACGTGAACCTTATAATGCAATATGTAGAAACAGCGATCTACAATATCTACTAATGAAGTTTCCGAAACATTTAAAGCTATGTTAAAAAATAAAACTAGCAGTTTGAGGCTTTAAAAATACAAATATTCTTCCAACTGTATCGCCAAAACGTCTTAAACAAATTGTGAAGGGCATACCTACACCAACATCATCATTACCTTTCTTGGAAGAAAAAGCTATCGCCCTAATGCTACATCTGAAACGTAGCTATCAGAATTACCTTATCTTAAGAAAAGAAAAGATGTGAAGTATTACAAGAAAAAATAAAAGCGTTATACCATCTCCCATTGAAATTACCGATCATAAAGCAATAATTGAAGTTTCTACATTACTTGAAAATACAGCACCAAAGATTGTTTCCACTGAGCATCTTAAGAAAATAAACGGTTGTGATCTGCAATTAATCTGCAAATGGGGATGTGGCGGCTTATCATCGAATTCAGAATATAAACAAACAAGCCAAGAATCTTCGAGATATAAAAGTATATTTATGGCATCATTGGCTCCTTTAAGAATTAGGAAATATGCTAACAGAAATACCCCACCAATTAGTTTTTAAGACGTTTGGATAAATTCATCACCTAGATCAAAATACTTTTGCAGACCAATTTCTTTTGAGTACATAAAACATAGGAATTAATATATTGTATTGAAGCAGAAATTAGAAGACTAGATCTATTTCAATTGAAATAGATTTAAGATATCGTTTGATAGGAAACTTACAATGATTAATGGCAACAGGAACCTCCTCTACTTGGAATTGTTCTATATGTGTCGAAAAGAGATCAGAATTTTCAAATATAACCAAAATGAGAAATTTCAATGAAGATGTTCTAAAATACGGCATATCTCTTTTACATGACAGAATAAGATTTCTGGAATACTTTCTATCTCTGGCATATGATTTTAACTATAGAAGCATATCAGGAAACGAAAATAAATCTGGAAATAATAATGAGGATTTGAATAAAATGAGAGCAAGCGAGAAAGAGCGAATTTAAAAGGAGTTTAAAAAACAGACTGGACTAAAAATTGATAAACCACTCATAGGATACGAAAGTAAGAATGATGGAAACATAGCCCGGCGTTTTTTCAAATATTTTGAAACAACCTCAACATTATCAACATTATTTTAATGACAAGTTAATTAATAAAATTTGTGGTAAAAAATATTCCAAATAATTTTTTAGTAAAATTATTAATTGATTTTATATTGAAATTTAATTATATTATTAACTAATGTAATTAACTTTACTAATTGGTTTACAGTTTTTTGACAAAAATCAACAGCTTTTAAAAAATATTCAGAAAAAAGAAAAACTTGTCAATAAGAAAAATATTAAAATAAGATAACACTAAGTCAATTTTCAAACAAATACGAGTAGTTAAAAATATTTGGACTCATTCTATCATTTAAAAAACTGAAATAAAAACACGTTGTAAAGATTTTTTCACTTTAGAGACGCGTTTAATATATAATCATTTGATAAGTACGAATTTTAAATTTTTGATGAGATTTTAAATCATTTCGATGTTTCGTAGATGTTCCCGTCATTATTACCGGAAGTTATATTCAAAATCCGAGTTTGTGTCAAAGTTGTGCTATGCAAGATTATATGTATACCAAAGGTCTATTCATACTGATTGTTTTTAGTGATTTTTTTTAGATATCTGTCTTATTCTTGAATGTTTTTATTGGTATGTTATCCTAGATCGAAAAGGCGCTCTGATAGGATTATATGAAAATCGTTATTCGAACGAGATCAAAGGTTTCAAATATCTTATATATAAAGCGTGATGCATTTCGAGGTTTTCTACTTTTTTAAAGAAAAGATACAGAAAATTCAAATT
Source organism: Protocalliphora azurea (assembly GCA_932274085.1). Taxonomy (NCBI): domain Eukaryota; kingdom Metazoa; phylum Arthropoda; class Insecta; order Diptera; family Calliphoridae; genus Protocalliphora; species Protocalliphora azurea. The sequence goes on along the minus strand of OW026521.1, from coordinate 84,312,083 downwards.
TAATGGGGAAAGTTTATTATAATTTGAAAGAACATTCTTTGGCATTTATTTCTTGAAGATTATGTCTATCAAACGTCCAATTTTCGATGACTCATTCGAGCATTTCGACTGGTAACTGGCGAATGACACGCGTGATAATTTCCTCCAAGGCCTGAATCGAAGCGGGTTTGTCCGCATAAACTTTAGACTTTACATATCCCCACAGGAAAACGTGAAATTATGTGCTCACCGAAGTGTTCTCTCAATAAATCCATTGATTGATGCGATGTGTGAGAAGTGGCGCCTTCTTGTTGAAACCAAATGTCGCCGAGATCACGAGCTGCAATTTCAGTCATCAAATAGGCGGTTGTCATGGCACGATAACGGTCGCCATTGACGGTTACGTTCGCACCGGCATCACACCAAACCGTTTTTTTTTTCTGGATGAAGTGGCAGTTCTTGAATCTCTTCAGGTTGCTCTTCGTCACAAATGCGACAATTTTGTTTGTTTACATACCCACTGAGCCAGAAATGGGCCTCATCGCTGAAGAAAATTTACTTCGAAAACGTCGGATCTTCTTGGAACTTTTCAAGAGCCCATAGAGCGAAGCGATGTCGCTTTGGAAGGTCGAGCGGCTTCAGTTGTTGCAAAAGCTGTATTTTGTACGCTTTCAATTTAAGATCTAGACGTAAAATGCGTCAAGTCGTTACTTACGTCAGTCCGAGTCCGAATCGACTCTCCACGGTCTTCGTGTACACTATCAGCTACGGCCGCTATATTTTCTTCACAGCGTGCTGGAATGAATGCTGGGTCTCAAAATGGAGTTATGGTGTTTCGAATAGTACGCTCAGTAGGATGATTATGTTGACCATAAGTTGAGCGAAGTGCACGAAACACATTCCTCACAGAACGTGAATTTTTGTAATAAAGTTGAACGATTTGTAAACGTTGTTCAGTCTTTCCATTATGAAATGCCAAACAATACTAAACAAAAATAACATGACAGCATGATACGACTCACACGTGATCTGTCAAAAAAAGGCTATTGAAAAAAGTATCTCTACTTGAATCACCCTTTACATAATTATCGGCGATTTAACAAAATGTTTAAGAAGCCAAGATGAAATTATATATCGTGTTTCATTTTCCCTAATTAAATTTAGAGTTTTATTATTTCTTCCGTTTAATTTTACTTGCATTGCATTATTTAAATATCTTTAATAATTTAATAAATAACTATAATAAAATTCATGCATTTTTATTGATGGAAGGATTTAATTAACTGTAGAATTAAATTAAAAAATTTTAGTTGATTTTAAACAAATCATAATTCTAATTAATTTGATTAAAAAAATGAATTGAAATCAATTATTATCAGTTAATTAATATTATAATTTTGGTGATTGGAGCAAAATCAATTAAAAATATAATTAATATAAACAATTTCGTAATTGAAGTCCATTTTTATTTTTATCTGCGTATGAAATTTCAAAAACACCTAGATTTAGCAACAAAAATTCCGCAATTTCCAAAAAACTTAAAAAAATACAAAAATGGTGTTTTTACTCTGTTTAACAGATATTGGTGAGCAAGAACTTCTATTACAGAAAAATTAAAAACACATTAGACTATATAAAAATTATTACTTTTTTTGATTCAAGCTTTGCGATTTGAGAAATTAGGTCGAAAATTCGAAATTTGTTGGAAAAATAGGTCAATTTTGGGAAACCCTGGTTATCGTAAATATCAGTTTAATTTTTTTTTCCTTTTGACAAAAAGGGGAAAAAATCGACTTTTTTCAAAGTTAAAATTTAAATGCCTATAACTCCGTAAATATTTTTAAAAATTCTTTCTTTACACAATTTTATAGGGTAAAATTTGGACCCCCAGCAGCGAAAAAAACTTCACCAAGGCAGTATAAAACGTAAAAATTTTAATATTTGACCTAATATCTCCTAAACTAAAAGAGATCAAATATGCATATGACAATGTTTTTGTAGATCTCGACCAGCAGATCTTTCAAATCGGTTCTGATATAAGGAATCAGGATCGTTTTAAAAAATATTTTACCCGTGTTTAACTTTATATGGTCCAATCTCAAAACTTAAACTAGTCTATACCTCTACTATCACTATGTTACAGTAAAAATCGGAACAAGCCTTCCGAAATTCCATAATTATTTCCATTTCATTTTCTGAATCGCACACTGTGTGCCATACAGTTTACAGTGTTACCGTTGAGAATTTTTAAAGTGTAAAAAAGGTGATTTAAAACGAAAAAGTCGCCAAAAGAGGAAATTTTTTGAAAAAAAGGGGCTAACTGCTTCAATACCTAAAAAACTCCTTTCAATTGATTTGTTTGAAGAAAACAAAAGCAAAAAATTTGTAGTGTTAGGTGTTTTATATAGTTTTTATAAACTTTATCACTAGCTTTTGTTTTTAACTATTTTAGTTCAGCTTTTTTATAACCACTATATTTTAAAACGATATTAAAATAATTAATTTGTTTGTTGAAATTAATATATAATGGGTCGAAATATTTCAAATAACTTATTTTTTTGCCATTTACCACATAATTTTTAAAAATCGCAATTTAGTTCCATTTTAAAAAAGGAGCCAAAATGGTTAAAAAAGGGGAAACTGGAGACTAAATTCTGCCAACGGTAACACTGGCTTTAATACCTTAAAACTCTTTAAAATATTGCATTTAAAAAAAAAACTACTAAACTCAATTTTATTAAAAACAAAATAATTTAATTATAGTAATTTTTATTATAGCAAAATTAAAGATTTATTTATAAAAATAGTTTACATTAAATTCTCTTTTTATTAATTAATTTTCTGTACTTTGTACGAGGTCTTCACTCGGAATCCAGTCTTACAAATCCCCGTCTAGCAAATTTAGGACTGAAAACATGAATTCACAAATATTTTTCATTAGTGATAATTTGGATAAAAGACGTTCCGTCGAAGCACTGCTATGAGCCAAGTAAAAATATAAATTAGGATATAATAAGTATTCATCAAATCTATCTTTAATTTTCCCAGTCTAGCCCAAAAAGATTCCGCATTTGATGTTTTAATAGCTGTTCATAAACTTTATCATCAGCTTTAGTTTTTAACAGTTCACTTATAAATTATTCGAGGTCTTTTTTTTACATCATTATATTGTGAAACAATCTCAAGATAATTAATTTCTTCGTTGAAATTAAGATATAATGAGTCGAGATATTTCAAGCAACTTAGTTTCTTGTCATTTATTTTAAAAAAGGGGCAAAAAAGTGGTCAGGTGGTTTAAAAAGGGCAACAGGCTACTAAAGTTGCCGATCCCATATAAATCATCTAATGAATTGTACATAAAAACTTATTATCGTTAAGATACAATTCCCAGCTGGATTTTTAGCTTATTTTTGTTTATAAAATTAATAAAATATATGTTTTTGATAAAATGCACGCAGTTTTCTTCCATTTTAAAAATCCTGAGAATCGCGAACGAAATTCCAGATAAAACGGGATATGAAAAATTGCACATTTCTGTAGCCACAATTTTAAATGTAACTTATCCAAAACGGTATGTTTCCACAAAAGTATGATGATCACTTCAAAGTATATTTTATTTCTCCTCTATACTAATATGGCTTTTTTTTAACCCATGTTTAAATAGAAATCATGTTAGCACATATATTGGGAATCCCATTAAACACCCGCAAAGAAAGAACACAATTCAGTTGTTGTGTATTAATTTTCCATTTTGATTTTGATTTCACTTTTACTTTCCCATTTTTAATATTTTTATTTGTGTATTTAGTGAATTGAATCCTTTTGCTTATCAATAGGTAATTTGAGTAAAGAACTGCTAATTCTTCTAATAGTGTTATTTTTTAAAATATATCAAAAAACTAGATATACATATTTTCAACTTTTTTAACTGAAACAGCATCCATCGGAATCATTGAACTCAATATTTCATACATATGAAAATCTCCAAAGGAATTTGCTTTAAAAAATGCTGTCGTAAATTTTATAATTTCAGGGTTTTTACGTGGAATCGATTCAATTATTTGGTTTTTTTTAACAAGTTTATAAACCGTTGTTGAATAGTTTGTACAATGGAATATCTGTACAAAAAAAAAATCTTCACATCAGGCAAGACAAAATTTGTTATTGAAACTCGACATAATCGGTTCATTATATCACCTAGCTCCCACACAAGCGCTTAAAAATACTTTACTTTTGATTGTCAAAGTCAGCGTTTCCCGAAACTTTGTTTACAAAATCATCAATTGAGCAATGAAAAATCATAATTTTGCTATAAAAATTATTATTTTGATGATATGTGATTTAAGTATTCACTATTAGAAAACAACTTAATATATCTGTAAGATTATTTTGTATATCGATTGTAGAATTTCGAGGTAATTTTAAAATATTCGAATTACATTTTCATTTTCTCTATGAAGGAGTCTTTCAACACTCAAACTGAGTGACCGATTTTCAGTAATAATCTTTTGGGAGGTCTCCATTTTATTCTTTTCAAAGCCACAAAATTATAGATTAATATTGAGTAACAAATAGACTCGCCGTTCATATATATGTATATATATATATATATATATATATATATATATATATATATATGTATATTGGATCCAAAAAAATGTTTTTAAATGGTGCTAAATGATTGAAAAGAAAAATTACATGTGCTATTTGCTTTTATTAAAAGAAAGAAAAAAATAAGTAAAAATACTACAATGTTTAAGCCCACGAGGCGCGTTAAACTTTAATAACAAATTGTTTTATAATCAGTATACAAAAATGCATTTCATTGTCCGACTGCAACTTACAACTTTTTATATTCCGTGTCGTTAAAAATTATTCCTACCATTTTGTTATACAAAGAAACTATTAAGAACACATAAACATTAACTATTTCAGGCATTTGAATGTTTGCTATTGTTTTGAATCAAAACTAAATAAATTATTGAACTAATATTTTAATTTAATTCATTGTCATCAATTAATTCCATTAAGCGACTGACTAATTTAATCCACAAACATAGTGCAAAGAAAAGGAAAACTGAATTTCAAGACATAAATAAGCTTTTATTTTCATATTGCATGAAATGCTTCGTTATACTTTGTGGGTTTGTTGGAAAATTGCATGCAACAAAAACACACTCCATTGCTACTGACAATCACAATCATATACGACGATCAGCAAAAAATAAATAACAGGCAGACCGACTTACATACATACATACATACATACATATGTATGACTGTAAAATTCGTATATCTCATTAGAGACATATTCCTTAATAAAATTTGTTGAAAGTGGCAGATTCATTCATTAGTATCATGTTGCCGGTATCATTATTTAAACTTAACTTAGGAAAAAAAAGAAAAAATAGCCGCATTATCTGAAGGTGTGTCTATCTATCTGTCTGCCTGTTGGCCTTACAATTCATCAATCCATTTGTTTAATATTGAATTTCGTTATAGATTGCAAAATGACTGGCTGTTTGCTTCTTTTGCTACATGGCACGGTGCGTCAGATTCGAAGTTTTTTCAAAACAAATCTGCAACTTCTAATCGGCTGGTTGGATTTTCATAAAATTTCACACAGTCATAGCAAAGAAGTGTACAATTTCAAGTTTGGAAGACACCTCAGCGGCAAGAGCTTTAAAAAGATGTAAAAATATTGAAATCGGATAAGAAATAAAAATTTGGCAAGCGGTTAAACATTTTTCTATGTCAAAGGTAACCTATTTTGAGCTATGCCTATGTATTATATGTAAATTCAACTATCCGATTTGTAGTTACAGATTTATTTCCAAAAAATTTTGATTCTTTCCCACTACGCAAGGCTAAGCAGAAATGAAAATGTGGCAAATAAGTATTAGAAATTTAGGTACATCTTGCCAAAGAAATTTAATGCTAATTTGATGTGTTTAAATGCTTTACGTGGTAATACATATTAAAGGATAACATCAAGAATATTGGCCTGGCCAAAATTAAGAGCAAAATTTTTAAACAACCTTTAATAATAAAATTAAAAATGGTAACTGATATTGATTATAGTGTAATTCCGAAAAATTACAGTTTTAAAATTTTATAGCTTTATTTTTTTACTTTGCGTATTCATTAAACTAGTTACCGTGTATTTTATCGCGTATAAATCAGTTCCATATCGATTAAAGTTCATATTTTATGGATTTTATGGACCTCTAAAATAGGACACCTCGGGCCTTTTTGTGAAAAATTAAAAAAGCTTAACTTTTATGTACATTGTCCGATTTTAACAAATCAATCTTTATCATAAAATCGTAAAAGTTGCATATGATACTGGCGCAAGGATCTCTAAAATTAATAATATCCTTTATCCTAGGATATCCTGAAAAAGGGACTTTTAATTTTCATTATTTTTGACATGACGTTTACAATTAATTTGTCGTTACAGTGTAAAAATTTCAAAATGGCATATCAATGGGATCAGAAATTAATACAGTTTGTCCATAACAGTTACTGCAATTTTACTAACAAATTAATATATTTTTAAGTGTTTTGATACTTTTATTTTAAATTTGGTATCAAAACAAATAGGAAATCATAAAAACAAGCAGTCTTAGGCTTGGTGATCGACCATATAATACCCTATATGCTTTTCTATAGGTACTAAAATGATTATCGGGAGAGGGCCTTATATGGGACCTATGGTTAAATTTGGAACGATCCAATCACAATCATTTATGCGTATATGAAAATTATTTATCTAACATTTTATTTCGATATTAGCATTTGAGATTTATGAACGTTTAAGTATTTTTCAGGAATGCGAATTATATGGGAGCTATGGTCATTTATGTACTAATCGTTATGAAATTTGGTGTAAAAACTTAGTTGTGTTAAATTGTATCTTGATATTGATATTTATGTCAGATTTATGCAAATTTAATTGATTTTCGGGAATGGGAATTATATGGGAACTATGTTCAATTATATTGGCAACAATGGTTTGAAGGTTTGTTAATGTGTTTCTGAAACTTCTAAAATAATATAAAATTATATTTTTCGGTATCAGAAATGTGCTATATAGGCGTCTGGAAACCATTCCTTAATCTACTCTCTATGATTCTAGAAGCACTTCCTGTGTTTGGCAAGAACATAACCTCCAATTCATTCATCTTTAAGCTATCCGGCATGATATGGAGTCATGCACATCAAAATCGCCAGTTTTAAATCTAGTTATCACATGTATAAAGAAAATAAATGAGAGCTTGTGTTTTCGCTCTAATTAAGAGAACGCATTCCATTATATATATGTATATATATATATATATATATATATATATATAATATGTATATATATATATATATATATATATATATATATATATATATAAACCGTAAGTTCTTATAAATTGATAAAACCAAAAATACTTCTAAAATGTATTACTATTAGTAACTCCAGTCACAATCCTTTTTTTCAAATTTTTATTTATTGATTCTTCAGTAATTGCACATGAACTAATCTAAATATTAACAACTAATTTTGTCTAATCACCCTCGGACAAAAAACTACTTTAATTTGTAAATTTTAGCTCCTCAAGTTTGATGTGTGCCTTCTCTTTAATCGAGTATGCTCATTGCTCAGTAGAATGTTTTGAGCTAGTGGATTTAAGTAAATTTCTAGCTTCCTAAGGTATTTCTATTATTACATCTTTCACCAAGAGGATATTTAGATCCCTATAAATATTTGAACTTTTGACATACCATGATGCCGCAGTTATTATTCATAAAATATTGTTTTCACGTCCCTCTAAGGTAAGTGCTGAGTTTTTGTCGATAAACCAATTTATTTGAGGTGCTTTCAATTTCATTTGTGTCAACTTTGCATCAATATGGGATTTTTATGTAAGACATCGATCAAGATGGATACCGAGGTGTTTGACCTCTGATTGCTGGGGAATAAGTTGGTTGTTTATAACTATAGGTGGGCATATTTCACTATGCAATGTAAATATTATGTGAGTGCAGTTTTGCTCATTTACCTTTATACTCCATTTACGTAACCATCTTACTATGTACAATATATGATCTTGCAAGAGCCAAGATGTTTTTTGGAGGCTATTATCGATTCTTAAAAATGTATGTGTCATCAGCAAATGCTGATGTATGGGTTCGATTATTAGTTGGCATATCAGAGGTGTATAGTAAGTATAACAAAAAACAAAGTATATTAACTTAGAATACTCTTGCTTCAACAGAGTTTGGAGAACTGAAGAAGTCCCCTACTTTAACAATAAGTTTTCGATCAGTTAAATAGATTTACAATAATTTATGTGTATTAGTGCGGTGAATTTCAATAAAATTGGTGTTGGTCAAAATCCGAGCTGCATCGAAGTTTTTTGGAATTACCTTATACATACATTAAAGAAAGAAAATCAAGATTTATTTATTTTTTTTTTTTTCAAATCGGACACAAACTGTAGAACTTATTCTTTCCATACGTTTTACAATTTTTACCTGGAAATTATATTTCAAATAAAACAAAAAATTTAAAATATGTTAAAATTTTTTATAAGCTATGTATACTCTAAAAAAGGCATGCAACATTACTACTATAAATTAAGTAAGTTTTCAAATAATTTACTGAAAATGGGTAAATCTAAGCACAATATGTTTATCAGTACATAGAATAAAAAATTGCATTCTAAAATCAAGTTTTCAAAAGTTGTACTTAAAAATTTAAGTACGATTCGTACTAAGGTATAAATTAAAACAAGTATAAAACATGATTGATTTAAGTATGAAAATTATAATACTAAGTACAAATTATACTCAAATCAAGTAACTGATTCTGTAAAATTAAAATTAAGTCTTATTTGACTTGAATTAAGAAGAAAAATCTTATATTTATCTGTGGGAAAATATGAGCGGAACGAAATTTACTCTCAGTGTTCTATCAGTCTTTATTTATCTATCGGTTACTTTCCCCCTTTGAAATAAGCGACTTTCTTTATGTTTCATAAGGGAGTCATGTCATTGATTAAGAAATTATGTCTTAATTTAAGTACAATTTCTACTTACATATTTATACGTGTGTGTATATTTATAAGTATTTTTTTATATTAGTATGACGTTAAATTTAAGATTTTTTTGCATTGTATGTTTTGTCATGTATTTGTAAATATGTATATGTACATATATATATAAATATGTAAGTAGGAATTGTACCTAAATCAAAAAATAATTTCTTAATCTTAATAATGAATTAGTTCTCTTAAAAAAAAAGTAATTTGCATTTTTATTTTTCCGCATTTTTTTAAACTTAAAATTAGTAAAATTTGTGAAAATGGTAGAGGTAAATCTATCAGATTATAATAAATTGTATTTGTTTAAATTTTTTTAATTTAAAAATATTTTTATATTAAATGCACGAAACGATACATATATAATTTTTGTCTTTATTACTTTTTTTCAGGATTACTATTTCATTTCGAGAGGAAACCAGAGGAACCGAAGTGGAAGATTATTCTTCAAGTACAAAAACTACCAAAAGCTGCCGATGTAGTGATGGAAATTTAATAAAACAATAAATAATAAATTTATTATATATATATATATATATATATATATATATATATATATACATATATATATATATATATATATATATATATATATATATTTTTATTTATATATATACATATATATATATATCTATATATATCTATATATATCTATATATATATATATATATATATATATATATATATATATATATATATATATATTGTAAAAGATAAAAAATGTATACGAGTAAAATATTGAAAAGTTGTTTTGTTGTAATTATAGTCCAACTTAAAGTATATTTTTAAAATTTTTTTCACAAAATTCCATTAAAAAATCCTCTGGAGGAAAATTTGAAAATAGATTTTCCATAACAAGCTAACAATTCTTTTTTTTTTGAGAGCCATTTCGTGAAACAAATCCGAACAAATTTTTATTCTAAATGTATGGCACTCATGATTTCTCAATCGCTGCACATAGGTCTAAATTATGTGATTTTTTTTTTTTTTTTTGCAGTAACTCAAATCGTGCAATCAAAATATTTTACTGTAGTGTAATAGTACTCTTCAAATAAGCAGGAATTGCATTTTGTTTTTTTATAATTTAGGTTTAGCCAGCGCACAATGGTTTCAATGGCATTAGAAATAGCGCTTTATTCAGGAAGTGATAAAAATAACTTATTTTATAGTTCTTTTCATTAATTTGTACACAAAGAATTAGAAAATGTAAATCTTGCAATTTTAGGGTTTTTTTTGTTCTTAAGCTAGGGTCCGTCCGTTAATTAACAATATGTGGTTAAAGTGCAAAGTTTTGCAATATGTTTATATTGATTTAGTCATTCAATGCGATAAATTTTATTCAAATCGGTTCATTATTTTATATAGCTCCCATACAAAAATCCTCCAAAAATATGGCCTTAGCACTTTTCCATATGATTAAATGTGAAAATATTGAGAAAAATAAAATTTTCAAATTACACCTAAGGAACACTTTTCAGCTTATATATTTCTTAAATATGTGAATGTAAATTAAAAAGTAAAATCTTTCAAATAAAAATGTTTATTTGAATAACTATAAACGAAATTAAGATAAAAATATTATTTTATTTAAATATTTCCAACACAGATGGACTGAGACACATAATGGTCAGGGGAATTTATAACTTTACCATTCTTTAACCGATTTTTATAGTTTTTTCTATTTAGATAATTATGTGTTGAATACGATTTTGCTACAATAAAATGCAAAAATTAGTATTTTATAAATAAATTTTTGAAGAAACTGTAAAAAAGGTAAATTTTGTCCATAAAAATGCATTTCCAAATTTCAGATCAGATTTAGAACGGTTTCGCTATACATAATCACTCTAGTAGGTAGCAAAATATATTTATAATACCAAAAGAACAATTCTACAGGAAATTAAAATGAAAATTTCATATTTTATTGCCTTTGAAACAGTTAGTTATACATACAATGTTTTTGCTAAATAACTGTGTTCAGAAGGCAATTATTTTACAAATAAAGTGAAGTAAGAAAAAGCTAATAATGCGTATTTTTTAATATACATATCTAAGCCTACTTTCGCCCAATATAAATGATCTGGTCCGTCAAATATGAAAAATACTCCAAATTTGGACCTTTAAAAAAATATTAAAAAATAAGTTTGACGGTTCTATCGTAAAAAATGTAATTTTTAGAAGATTTGAAAAAAAATATAGGCAGTCCTTTTCAACAAAATTTCGATTTCTTCCACAGTTTATGAAAACGTCAATATTTTGCCAACTTTGACAGCCCACTGCAGATAAATAAACAAACGCAAATGATCTGTTTTAATAACCAGTGATGCAAAATTGTATCTAGATTCACCAGATACGAAACATTTTTATAAAATGTTAATCTATAAATTTCAATTAATCGCCACTTTTGAGCAATTTGAAATCATAGTGCAGCGATTACGTAAAAGCTAACAAATTTTGTTGCTTAAAAAAATAATTGTTTTAAGTGAACGTGTTAACTTTTATTTTTATTTTATTTATTTTGGATAATATTTTATAATCTATCCTTTTGGCCATAATCGGTCACAAGTTTCTACTTAACTTAACTTTTTTAAATATGTTTTTTTGTAATTAGGGATACAAGACAATAAAATATTTATTATACAATTTTCTATATGCATTTTTTGTTTCAAAAATAATATATTTATTTATTTATGTATAAGGTTATTCGAAGTTTGAAAAAATTAAATTCTTACCCAACATAGCTTGAAGGAAGTTGGAATTAATTGTAAAACTAAGAAAATAATAATGGTTATCGATTATATTTTTTGGTCACAAAAGGGATTAAAAAAAAAACTTAAATTGACATAAACCTATTAGAAATTGATAAAAATACAATATTCAGTGCGAAAAACATATATATGTATATAGTTTTTGCCACAAAGGGACTGAGGACCATTTCCCTACCAGGGAAATGAGGACCAATTTTATTTTTCCTATATTCAATACTCAGTTTCTCGGAACACTCTAATATACATATGTATGTAGTATTTTTCCTTTATAATTTTATTTAATGTTTTTAGTTTAGATTTTTCATTTGATAGGTAATATTTTGGTATTTTTTCCTTTAAATGTTGCAACATCTTGCAATTAGATCTAAATTATGACTTTGTTGGAGTAATAAAGAAATCGTTGCTTTTCAAGTTTAATTTGAATGTATATATGTAGCTGTGTGCTTATGAAAATTTTTGTATTGCCAGTATTTTTGTTTTTAGCTCTTTTTAACGTTTTTTTTTTTTCGTTTTTTCATATAGCCATCATTAAGACTATTTATAGTTCGTTCTATGTAGTCATTGTTGCTATTTTGTTATTAAAGCTAATGTCGTTGACGGTTGCTTACTATTTGCTCTTTGTTGCTGTTGTTTTCATTGCATTGCAATTTTTTATTTTGTTTAAATGCTGTTGCATCTCTAAGATACATGCAATACAATTTCATCGATATCATTAGGAAAATATAAAATAACAAACAATAGACACATTAAATAGTAATTTATTTTATGACCAAAGCATGATTTTGACTTTGAGAATAAACAAAACAAAAATGTGTTTATATGAATTCCCTTTTTTATTTAAATTAGATGTTGCGGGTGATTGAAAAAATACAAAAAAATACAAAAAAATTTAAAAAATAAATAATAAAAAAAAATAAAAGAATCGTATTCTATGTACAATAATTTTATAATTTTTGATTCTAATAAAAGATAAACGATCGAAGTCTAATAGAGTGTACGTTCGAATAAAATATAACACAAAATTTTCGTAAAAATTCTTACTGCCTTTAATTATAAATATCTTTCCTGATTACAATATTTTCTAGGGACATGTTAGATTCAACAGCAGATCGAATTTTTGAAATCCGGTCATTTATCCGCAAAATACGCAAAATAAAGTTTGAATTTTTTTATACCATTTTTTATAGATTATCAAAAATAAAATTATATGAAACTTTTCTAAAAAAAAAAATAAAAAGAAAAAATATTGAAAGAAAAAAAAACTAAATTAAATATAAACTTATTGTATTACCACCGTCTGAAGTATTCTCTATCGAAACTCTTGACATACTGATAAAATACGAAATATTTTATTTTTCAAAAATAATAATACTTCTCGTCATAGAATGTTTTAAGAATTTAAACAAATTTCAAAACAATTTCACTTTTGGAAAATTAAGTTTTCATTTTTTATTTCCATTATTGGTTTATGGAAATGAATATTAAATAAGTTGCGCTTCGAAAATATTCACTATTATAATAAAAAATTATTAAGTTGAGAGTTTTTGCACTAAAAACACAAAATGCTTCAGATCTTTTGAGACACGTGTCTTATACAAGCATTGAAATTGTATATATAAATATATATATATATATATATATATATATATATATATATATAAATGTTAAAGCCTCAAAACTTAACTGAGGATTTTAACACGATTAAATATTTTCCAGAACTGTATTTTACATCTCTAAATTAGAAAGAATTAATTAATAATAAAACGATAAGAAAAACTATTTGTATTGAAACTTAAATATATTGCTAAAGATTAAGGCTTACTGTTATTATAATATTTATTTATTTTTTTTTTAATTTGGCATGAAAAACTAATAACCCAAAAATCTGAGATAACTATATATCTATGACTTAAAATAGTTACTTATTTTATTTGTATGTAATATTTGAAATTGTTTATGTATTGAAGAATGCATCATACCTTAATATTATTTTACTTTTTTGTTAAATAATTATATGTAATGTTGTTTAATATTCTTTATAAGAAATCAGAGTTTTTTTCTTATAATTTAAGTTTCTAAATATGAAAAAATCAGCTTCCCGGAAATTTCCGGGAAATTGAATTCTTCATTCCTTATTTACAACGAAGTTAAAGGTAAACACATATAAAATTGTTAAACCTATTAAAACTCAAAACCAAAAAGATAGAGCAGTTCTTAAGAAGTATTCTAAACATTCCGGGACGCAAAGTGGCTAGACGTGTTAAATGTTCTGAAAGCTATGTGCGCAAAGTTAAAGTGCAAAAAGTACCAGATAGGAACGCAAAGAAGAATGCTGAAGCTAACAAAGAGCAAAAAAATGGCTTTAAAAAATTTAAGTGTTGAGATTTCTGACTTCTTACAACTATTTTTACAAAAGTTTTATGTCGCAGATATTAAAGTAAATGTTCCAGAAGAGTACCGTTCCAAAAACAACCAAAATTTCCCAAAGAAAGGTTTCTTGTTTGGCAAGCTATATGTAGCTGTAGTGGAAGAAGTAAATTGTATGTAACACCAGACACAACAAACTCGGATATTTATTCAAGTAGTGTCTACAAAGAAGACTGCTTCCATTTATAAGAAAAACATAATCTCAACATTCTTTTGGCATGATTTGGTATCATGACATTACAGTAAAACTACTTTAGAATGGTACAGTAAATGTAATGTTAAATTTATTCCGAAAAATGAAATGAATGAACTTCGGCAAATTGAAAGATATTGCGCCCTTGTCAAAATGAAATTAAGGAAGAATAATACTGCGCCCAAAATATTGACAAATTTTAAACACAATTGGACAGTTGGTTCCAAAAAAGTTGCGCAAAATACAATAGAATTAATAGTGACGGATGTTTTAAAGAAAATAAAATAATTCATATCTAATCATTAATTGATCCGTTATTGTTATTCCTAATAAATCTATAGAACAAACATTAAAATATATTGTTTCATTCATAATTATAACTTATTCCAGCTAACTTTTATTTCAATATTTGTGTGTTATGTTTTATTCAAACGCACACTTTACGTCTAAGATTTAGTTAAGGCTAAAAAAAATTAAACAACAAATCTGAGAAGAACTTTAAGGCAAAGAATTATCAGATCTCCTTAATAATAAGAAGTAAAAGTTTGTATTAGCCTGCAAAACATACGTCATTGCGAACTCTTCTCATGTTCCAAAAAAAGTTTTTCCAGAAGTCATGTCTAAAAAATTTAAGAATAATATAGTTAGCAATTAACTTTTATATGAAATAATATATCAAAAAATCTGGAGAAGAAATGCTACAAGCAGTTGACTTAGTTTTAATCCTAGCTTATTCCGTTCATTTTTTATTTGAAAAAGAAAAACATGTTATGTTTTATTTGAACCTTAGATAAATTAAAAATAAAACTTAAATCTAATTCTAATGTACGATGCAGGGCACAGTGGGGCCAATTGCAAAATAAATGATAATATGTCTGGATCTTTGAAACTAATGAACCAATTTAGATGAAACTTGGAACATCGGTTGAGAAGTAGTTAAGCTTTCAGAATTTTGTTGGCTGGAGTACGCAGCTGGAGCACGGACGGTGCTACAATGGGCCAAAATTGACAACATAGAGAGTGAAAAGCATATAGGACCTTGAAATTTTTTAAAATATGAACCGATTTTAAACATTTTTATGTTTTTTAATTCTTCTAAGCAAGACAAAAACATGCTTCTTGTGCTATATTAGCTTTTACGGTTTAAAAGATACTTGACTTTAAAAATTAAATTTCTAATTTCTGGTCTTGACTTTTTTGCGATTTTGCCCCATAACTTTTAAAATAAAATTTCTCAATTTATTACCTTTATTTTAGAAAAAGTGTTCTATAATTTTTTACTAACTAAACTATGTACACATCATTTGAAAGAAGACACAATCTATCCATTGATATATAATATGTTAACATTTTGCTTCTCTTACCTAAATCTTAACTGCCCTAAATCACCCTTCCATCGCAAATTTGCCCTAAGATGTGCTTTTCCTATAAATTTTCACTCAATTTAGGTATGCAAAAATTTTTCATTTTTGAAATTTTTTTAAGTAAAGATTGTGTAATAAAATTTCATATTAAAAAGTGAATTTTAACTGATTAAACTTTAGCTGTTTCCGAAAAAGAATGTTAATAATTTAGTTATTAATAGGTGCAGACAATCAATCAATAATTTTAACTTGGGAACAAATGTGTATATGCATACATATAATGTATACTTAAATACCTGTTCATAATATATAAATATATATTTTTACAATATGTTAACAATTTTTTCTTTATTAAAAATACAAGTTAGCTGTATATACATAAATAATTATGGATATATAAATACGAAAAACTTATTAATAACAAGTTATACTTAAATATAAGTATTAACACTTCGAAGCTTACTTTTGGTAACAATTTACTTCTTATTGCGTACAAAATTGGATCTAATGATAACACCAAATGATGCATTAAATTAGAATTTTGGGCTGATCTTGAACATTTTTCTGTATTAAACTGCCGGTATTCATATCTCATATCTCTATTTCTTGATTCCTAAGCTTCTTCAGTTAGTTCTCCTAAGGGAAGGATATTATTTTCTATAATTTCTTTCCCATGAGATATTACTTTGTGTATTTATAGTGTCATTAATATCCATCAATATACGTTTTTGATTAATATTTTTGTTTTATTCGCAAACGTTTTGAATTTCTCTACATTGATTTCCATTTTGATATTTATTGTCACCAATATTATTTTGAAATTACGTACTAAGTTGTAATCGAGTCCAGCAATTAAAGATATAGTTTCGCGATTCTCAAAAAATCATTTGGCATCGTTAGAGCTTCCATAGCCATTAACGAGTTTATTAATGATTAATCCACGCTTCCTAAATTTTTATTGAATTCTTTTTTTTTTTTTTTTTTCTTTGCTTCACTACACTTATATCTATTAAATATTTGTTGCTTCTTGAAGAAGTATTTTACTTAATATCATATGTTAGATGAATAGAATATTCCATAAATCTAATTAGAGCATAAAGTGGTGAAATTAGAGATTTAAAAGCTTCTTCGTCGTTCGTTTCAATACATTGTTTTTCAAATTCTGAACTTTTTTTTGCATATATTACACTTTTACTAAGACGTGGTATCAGTAATTGTATTGGCCACTTTTCAATCAATCATCGTCAGTTGTAAATCAAAAGATACGTTTATGGTGCAATCGGAAATTTGAATGATAATTAATTGCAAGTCATTCATTTCCTTACGTATATTGTCTGTATTCAGAAAATCCAGTGGTTTTGTCACAACTCCACTTGTAAATTAATGTTACCTCGGAATAATGACATCTTTCTATGTCTTTAATAAAGGAAGATAAGATTCTCGCTGCAGTGTTCTCAAGGAGATCCAATAATCTAATACTTGTATCACTTGTATAATTTGCATCTATTTTCGATGATAAAATGCTATTCCTTGCTGTCCTTAGCAATTTAGTAGCTGGTAAGATTCCCTATTCTTTTTCATCAGAGCCCTCCTTAAAATATCGTACTTATTCCTCGTTAGACCTTAATTAAGAACGAGAGCTAAGGAACTCTCATTCTTAAACTCCGCATTATTCTTTTCCGTGAGGTTTCCGGCATTATATATATAATTTGTCCAACTTCACTTGCTCCATTCCTAGCGAATGGCGTTTTAAAGAAATCTTTAATCAGATCTAGATAGTGTTTATTTATATCTTTTTGCCTTTTGTGTCCTTAGCTGCAGTTCTTCATAAGATTTCATAAGATTTTCTTGTACGTAAAAAGAGATTTTTAAACATAACCGTACTTATCTCAATCTCCATTCATAATTTCACATAGAGTACTATATTTGAACATTGTCTATATTGTTGTTAAAGAAATACTAATTAATTCTATTAATGAAGTTGCTTTTTATATAACATATATATATATATATATATATATATATATATATATATATATATATATATATATATATATATATACAACATATAAGGTATCCATACTTGTTCGCAAGGTAGAAAAATTGATTTATTACCTGCACCTATTAACAACCTAATTATTAACATTCTTTTTCGGAAACAGATAATCTTGAACGAGGTAAAATTCACTTTTTAGTATGAAATTTCATTACTCATTCCTTACTTAAAAATGTTTTAAGAATGAAAAATATTCGCATACCTAAATTTAATGAAAATTGATAGAAATTGATAGTGCAAATTTGCGATGGAAGGGCTGTTAAGCAAAATATTGTGTCTACTTTCAAATCATGTTTACATAATTTAGTTGGTAAAAAAATTTAAAAACACTTTTTCTAAAATAAAGGGTAAAAAGTGAAAAAGTGTTTAAAGAAAATATTAAAAATAGTTCACTATAAATATTTTCGTAACGGTTATCGATATTGGAATGATTTCTATATATGTTTTAAAGTCATTGATAAGGTGTAGAAAAATGTAAATATCAAATAAATATATAGAATTTTCCTGTATGTTTTTTTTTAAGTCAAAATTTTTATTATTGAAAATACGGGTATTTTTGGAAAACTGCTTCGTGTGACTAAATTTACCGGTAAGTTGTCATAATTTTTTGCAACACCTTTTGAAAACATATTGAGCTATATAATATAATTGACAGAAATATCGAAATCAATAATCAATTTTTTTAAAGACTCAGAAAGTTGAACTTTTCATCCAAAATTTATCATTTCTGACCTGCTGTATGTAGGGAACGTTTAGATCTTTTCAAAATTACACTTACACGTTTTCTTGAGGTCCAGTACATAAAATGTCAAAACCTATTGAACTTTTTTAGCAAAATTAAAAAAAAAATAAATATATAAAGTTACTTTTTAGGTAAAAATTGCAATTTTCGAGACCTATTTTGAAATTTTGACTTTGGAAATTTTTTTCGAATTTATCAAATTTAGAAAAATATACTTTAACGTAACATAGAAAATTATAGAGAATTTCGGCGTATTTTTAAGAAAATTTGAGAAATTTTATTTTTAAACGTTATGGGTCAAAATCCTAAAAAAGTCAAGGTCAAAAATGAGAAATTTAATTTTTGAAGTTAAATATCTTTTAAACCATAAAATATAAATTAAAACAGTATGCATGTTTTTCTTTTCGTCTTGCTTAGGAGAATTAAAAAATTTTCATATTTGTAAAAGTTACAAGCTCCTATATGTTTTTCACTCTCGAGATTGTCAACTTTGGCGCACCTTATCGCCATCCGTACTCCAGTTACACATTTCAGCCAACAATATTCTGAAAGCTTATCTCCTTCGATATTCCAAGTTTCATCGTAAGAGATCCAGACTTATTGCCATTTATTTTACAATTACCCTTACTGCACACTAGCAGTTCTTGTCCTTTTTTAATTATGATTTATTGAATTATTGTATCTATTAAAATAATAAAAAATTGTCTATTTTGCAAAAAAAACCCTCAATTCCCTAAAATTTGAACTCCTTGTAAAAAAGTATTTTTCTCTACTGTAATAATAGAATAATTATTGTTCTTTTCAGTTTATGAATTAGTATATTGTAATATCCAGGCCAAGTTTAAATATGTACGAAAAAAGTTACGCACGAAGATATATATATATATATATATATATATATATATATATATATATATATATATATATATATATATATAGATATATATATAGATATATAGATTGGATAATACTGCAGCGCTATCTAAGTTGACGACAGTTAAAAAAAAACAAGGCCTAATGCGATAGCAATTTCAGAGAACGGAGAAACAAAATAAAATATTCTACGGAAAATAAAACTTAACGACTTTGGACAGAATGTCCGCAAAATTCGTAAGACACAAAAAGGTGAACTATTGCTAAATTAATACCACGAACAAAGAAGAAACTGGGAAATTTACTCCTTGTTTTTATAACACGATAGCAAAAACGACTCGTATAACTTACATTTGAAACAAAATGCAGTTAATGAACTAATTGAAAGTTCTGGAGTTTGAAGCAGATAATGGAATGGACCATTATGAAATTTCGGCTGTTGTGCCACAGGGTTCCATATTATGTCCATTCTTATGGAATTTAATGTACGACGGGCTGCCGAAGTTGAAATTACCAGCCGGATCGAAACTTGTCGGATATGCAGATGACGTGGCAAGACTGGTGGATCAGCCATCTGCACCATTGATCGAGATAGTCGCGAATGACTGCTTAAGCAGAATTAGCACATGGTTAATATCAAAGAAATTAACAGTTGCCGCAAGCAAGACGGAAGCGATATTGGTGACCAAACGAAGATCTTTTGTGTATCCAGATCTTAGGGTCGATGGATACGAGATAACAATGAGTAAAAGCTTAAAATATTTGGGAGTGATATTGGATAGCAAACTATCTTTTGAACCACACATAAAAATGGTATCTACTAAGGCTTTGGTAAAAGTATCGAAATTGGCTAGGTTATGCCAAATATTAAAGGTCCTGGTCAAACAACTAGAAGATGAACAGCTGCATATTACCAAGTATTATATCAGCTCCAGTTATAAATGAGACCGTCTCGAATAGTAGGAATCTCAGAAGTCTTCTTGAGCATTGAACATGTGTACTACGAGTTATATCGACATATCAAACGATATGAACCGCAGCGGCATCCGTTCTTGCTAGTATGCCTTCAATTGAGCTTTTACTCTAAGAGAGAGGAAAGAAATATATGAGGCACATGCATCATTGGTGAATATTGCCAATCATAGCAATATCGATAGGACTAATATCAGAAAAAATGCGAGAACTTTCCCTGGAAATTTCAGTTTAAGTCTAAACAACTTAAAAATGTTCTAACACCGAGGTACACTATTGCAATCGTATCGATTTCAGCAGAGGTACAACTTCAATTGTACCGTTGCAATTGATAAAGAATTTAAACATTCGGAGCCTTCGACCAGTAGGAACAAAGGGTATTTGGAAAAATCAAACACAATCTTCCACCATACTACAGACCAATTAAATTTGTATTTAAAATGGAAGCTTATGACTCCAATAAAAAAAGAAGTCATTGCTATTAGAGCCAGATTACAACACTCTACCCATTCAAGTTAGAGATTGACGGCCAGACAATTGAAGTAAGCTATCAGTTAGTGCTAACGGTGATAGATGGAAAAGTAGGCCAGGCTTTGACGGACACAAAGGATTAATCCAGCAGCATTATATTTCAAACCACATCAAGCCACTTAAACCAAGTCCCGGAAAAATCATCAGAAACACAAACCGCCACATACAGGAATACGGTTCATGGAACACATAGATTTTCATGGATTTTAAACCTACAGGATCAATAAGAAACAACGACACCAATAGGGAGTTAAGAAGTTTAAAAAAGAAACATTTTCCGGACGAATTTCTCAAATATGGGTTGATTATAGATCAACCAAAACAAGAATCAGGCAATACGATGATGGGAACACAGCAAGAAGATTCTTTTCAGATCGCGAAAGTGCATCTAAAATAACAAGTGTTGATATAAATCTTATTTCAAGATTTAAAACAATTATCGATGTACTTGTTCGCAATGAACAAATTAATGATAGAAAATTTGCTGATAATGCGAAGGAAACTGCACGAATATATACAACCAAATACTCATGGAGAAATATGTATACAACAGTTCACAAAATCCTTTATCATGGAGGAGATGTCACTAAACTTCACGAAATTCTACAAATGAAGATCCATTTAATATATTACTACCAACGTCAGATCCATTCATCTCTAGCATTCGAAGTCAATGGAAAGTAGAACATCGGGACTTAGATGAAGAAGCAAGAGGGCGTCTGGAGAATATTTAAAGGCCATTTTCCAACCGAATGTCTTTAATGTTATTTAAACAAAAAACAATATAAACATTAAAAAAATCGTCATTTTTTGTAAAAAAACAACCGAATATGCTGGAACCGGTTCTTAAATAATCGGTTTCACTAGAACTAGAATTTGGTTTCACTAGAACAACTTGAACTAGCACCGGTTCTAGTGGAACCTGTACTAGAATTTATAAACTGGGGACCTGTTCGCAAAATTATCCTGGTTATTATTAAAAAGTTTTTTTTATCCGCTTATATAACTTTTTTTATAAATAAAGCTGTTAAAAAATTCGCATTTTCATACTAAATACTATAAAAAATTAAAAGTTCAACTTTAGCCTCAAATTTCTCAACAACTGCTGAACCGATTTTAAATGAAATCAAAACTGGAGAAAAATTGAAGAAAATATCTCTCCATCAACAAAAAAAGAAAAAATGTCGATTCAAAAGTTATAGAGCTTTGGCCGATGCAAAACGATTCTGAGCCACTGTGCTCCGGTTATAAGTGAAGCTGTTTCAAATAGCTGAAAACTTTAAAATAAATAAATAAACTCTTAGATAAATAAATAGATATATAGATAGAAAACTTGCATTAGTAATTTAAATTTAAGTCTAAAAAAACTTCAAAATATTCTAATACATTTTTTTTTCTTTTTGTACCCTTCACCACAGGTGTTAAGGATATATATAAATATAAAAAAGAAACACTTGTAAATCATATATTTTAGAAATAAAGCATTATATTACCAAAACAAAGTCAAATGCTAAAAGAATACTGGAAAATACGAAAACTTAAGAAATTGCTAAATGACACGATTTGTTATTTTTCTCAGTGAGTGAAAATTCATAATCAACTTTCTGATATTGTCAGTAATATATCCCTAAAATTGTTTATTACTTTTAAATTGCTTTTTGACACTTATTTAAATAAGAAAAAAAAGCTGAAACTCTTTAAACTTCAAAAATAGCAGCCGATAATTCAACTGTACTCAATCAGGTACAGTAGATGCCTCCTGGAGTTCATAATACATGATAGCTCGAAGTTTGGTTTTTGTTAAACTCAAAGAAAAATACGTATTAAATATATATATATATTTCTGATAGGGACCGTAAGCATATTAAATACTGCTTGAACAAGTTCTTTACAATTGCATATTAGTTAAATTTTTTTAATTTTAAATTATATACTTTTGTCCAAAATTCCATTTTTTGTTAACCAAACAAAAGATGCAATTATAATAAAAATTTCCCCAAAAAAATTACCAAAATGTATTTAATATCCCCGATAAATTCCCCAATCCCCAAACGAAAATTTGCATCCTTTTCTACAACAAAAATTTCCCAAATTTGGCAGCCCTGTTTAATACAAAAGAATTAAAAATGTTGTTACAAAAATTTTTTTTGTAAATATATAACTTTTTTAAATTTGATTAATTGTGATTTATCTTACCCCAGTAGTGCAATTCAGTAAATTTTAACGATTCGACAAATATGTCGATAGATTTTGTTGTTTGCAGTAACGATTATATGATTCAATACGTACATTTAAACAATAGTAGACAATTATTCTTTTCGTGTGGTACCTCTCTCCAAAAAAAAAAAACGGCTTAAATAGGAGTAGAAATAAAAAATTATTTGGAAATTATTTGAAAATTGTGCACGTATGTACTTACTGCTTTTGTGTAAACTTGTGTTTTAGTTAATAAACTAAGTATAACAAACAGTCTTGTCAATTTAGCCTTTTTAAGACTAAATCTAGCCTTTTTATTTTGATTTTAACCTAAAAATTTTCGTTTTAGCTTTTAGCTTTTTTCCACTCTATTTTGATTTTTATTTTCCCAAAAAGGATAAAATCTTAGCTTTTGAACAACGAAGATATTTGATATTACTAAGTTTAGTTTTACAGAATCATCCATTTAAGCAAAAAATGAGATCATTTTTTATTTACGAAAAAATTTCGTCTGCGGCGCTTCATTTTCCAAATCAAAAATAACTTAACTAATTTTGTGGATTTACTAAATAGATTATTATAATTATTTTTAATATACTTAATTGGCCATGGAAACTAAGTATGAATATAATTAAAAAGCAAATCTTATAAAGGCGGAAAACTACACAAAATTTTGGAAATGCCTTATCAAAAAGGAATTATAGTTCAGAAAAGAAAAATCACTTCAAATCTTTTGCTTATTTTTCGTATAAAATATAGAATGAAAATTGTTTGAACGATTTTTTGGATCATTTTGCTGGCAGTCGTTTTATGTTTTATTTATAAATTTATTAATTTATAACAAAAAAAGTTTTAAATTAAAAAAAAAAGTTTTAACTTTTTCTTTTTCTCATCTCCTGGCAACACTGAAAACTAAAAATGTTGTGGTTTAGTTAACCACAAATGTAACGAATATCGTTTAAAAATTCTATGGAATAGCAAAATCTATAATTTTGTTGTTTAATTTTATAAACGATTCGATAATCGTTAAAATAAGTTACTGAATCGTGCTACAGTTGTTCAGATATCCATCGATGACATTTTCATCGAGGATATCGTCAATAAAATGTATGTAGAGGACAAGTTTAATAATAAAGTCAACTACGTTGTCGTTTTACCCCATATATTGACGACTATATTAAGGAACTGAAACTAAAATGTCCAGTGAAAATGTAGTGTGTTAAACCCATCGTACAACAATTTAACAAGGTATATGCATAAAGGCAACAACTACAACAATGCAATAATATCATCCACTTTTTGTCTTAAACAAAACTGAAACGTCCAATAAAAAAAGTACGTGCAAATTGTAAACAATGATTGTTGAAATTGAAAAATAATAAAAATAAATTGTGAGAAATTTCTTTTTAATGATTTTATAAATTGAAATAAATTAAATATTTCTATACAGCACTTTTTTCTTATTAAAAATACAAATTTTTCCACCGAAACAATTATTTTTGTTTGTAAATAAACCAAGCAGACAAACGTAAAAAAATTTGACATTTCAATCTTACACTAACAAATAATCAGCTGAGCTTATAATAACACTTTGTACTGGTTACGTCATGGTTAAACCAAATACGCGACATGCTGAATGACAAATGTCATCTATATCTTTAAACATAATTTACGACCAGATGAGTAAAACCATTAATAAAAAAGTGTTTTCTTTTCTGTAGCTGTAGTGGTTAGCGCACTTAACTATTCAACTAGAGAAAGTGTGGTTAGATGCCTGGGTTCAAATCTCATTAGAACCCAATTGTTTTTTTTTAATATGTGTGATGATAATGGACATGACAATGCACAGAGGGGGTAAGCCCCTTTAATAAAACTTGTCAAAAAGTCAATATTGAAAAATAATTTTTTGCAAAAAAAAAACATGGCTGCTAAGCTAAGACTTTTACCTGTATAATTCCATAATTACATTTTTAGTTTATGCTCTGCTGACCCGTGTGCAAAAGCATCAAAGTTAAGAATTTTTTGATATATTTTCTATTAGGATTTCAGAACACAGAAAAAAATTAAAATGGATTTCAATTACGAATTTGCTTATATCAATTAAAATTTTGTTTGATTTTGCTACAATCATCAAACATTTATTAAGTAAATTAATTATTTTTTTTTTCTACAAATTTCAATTATTTTTTTATCCAATGAATTATATTTATAATTGTTATTTTGCATAAAACTGTTAATTGATATAAATAACCCTTTAAAAAAATAATTCGATCAAATAAAAATACAAAAATTACATTTAGATTATTTATTGCAAAGTCATAAATTTATCTGAAATATTTCACAGCAATAAATAATTATTTGTACATAATGTTCAATGACAGACATTTATAGTTAATGCATCTAAAGTTCGCAGTTAATATATGGTATGTAATTGATATATGTCATGCATAAAATGAGGGTATGTGATTCTATTTCGCAGAAACTTCGAATAAATGGACTTTATAACAAAGGCGATGACGAATAAGCCGTACTTTCTAATCATTATACTGAAATATTTTTCCAAATGTATAACTCTTTGACGCAGGTCCTTGATTTTTCGATCATCAATTTTAATTTCAGAAAATCAATATGAACATTTTTATAAATCACTAGGACCCCGTTTCCTGGCATCAGGCGATTATAACGCTAAGCATACCTTCTGGGGATCACGACTTATAACCGCTAAAGGTCGTTTTTTTAATACAATTTCTGAAATGGGTTTGAACGTTATTTCGAACGGAGAACCAACATATTGGCCTGCTGAACCAAATACGAGGAATTTACCAAAGGAATTAACTCATGTTAAATCTTCATTAGAATTATCTTCAAATCATTCACCCAATTTTGTTACTATATTGAACCCCCGAGAAATTGTATACCCCACTGTATCTCAGCGATATCTAACACAAGAATAAACTGGTTAAAATATAGAAAATATATTAGCACATATCGCTGAGAACACCAGAAGATATCGATCGCACTCTCAATAATTTTGAAAAAAATGTTTAAAACTTGCTGCTGAACATGATATTCTAACTTCCCGACAAAACAGATATAATAGAATTTGTTCTGAGGATGTCGAACGGTTTTGTCTGAAAAAAGAAGAGCTCGAAGTGAGTGGCAACTCCTCAGAACCCCTCAACTTAGATCGAAGCTAAGAAAATGCCAAAAGCGCCTTCATTAGCTACTGGAGTATCAGAAAACTGAATCAATGAATAAATATTTGCAAAATCTATATGATAACCCGTATTCGAATTACACACTATAGCGAGCTACGAAAAAGTTAAAAAGACCAGTTACAAGTAGACCACCTCTACGTAACACAAATAGAGGCTGGGCAAGAAATGATAACGAAAAGGGTAATCTGTCTGTTAATCATTTAAAGAACGTGTCTAGTTCAACGGCTTACGTGGAAATCACATATAGATACAAAATTAACCCAAATGAAGTTAAAATCACATCAAATTAACTGGCATATTGGTAGAAATTCAATATGGTGCTATGATATCCAACTATGGGGCACGGCCTCAGCTTCAAATGTTGAAAAAATTCAAAGACTCCAAAATAAAATACTACGAACGACAACTGCAGCTCCCTGGTATGTGAAAAATTAAAACATTCACAAGGACCTTAATGTTCCTCTTGACAAAGATGAAATAAGAAAATACGCAGAATCGATGGCTATAACCGTGGGAGTGGTTGGACTTAATATAAATTAAGATTTAGACTTAAGATTTGAATACTTATTGTTAGCTCACTTAATTTTCATTCAATAAATAAATTTTGACGAAAGAAAATTAGAACAATACTAGAACAATACTGCATCTGCTTTAGCGCCTGTAAGATGGCATAAATATTTAAAGATATTTCTTGGAAAAATGACCGAAACACTACCAATGTTTTTTACTTACACACAATTATGTTTTCTAAATCTTGCGGAAATAAATCATCAGAGGCAACTTAATTAAAACAGAAAACCATACCCGGAATTTTTGTAGTTCACCTTCGACAGGAATATCTGCAGTAATACATAATAAGCAAAAGTTTTTCCTATTTTAAGACGTCCTTTTGGGTTAAACACATACAAAAACATTAAAAAGTCGAATATTGGTTACACTTAAAATTGTATGTATTTTCTTTATATATTCAAAAATATATTTCAAAAACTTAAATGAAAAACCTCATTAATAATTGATGTTTTTTTAATGTGGTTTGGAAAGTTTTCATTTTAAGTTTAAAAATGTGTAGAATAAATCAAATTTGTAATACTAAAAACAAAAATTAATATCATTAATGAATAATGCATTTCTCACCAATTACAGTTTTTATAAGTACATGATGAATTTTGCGGCTTCCTAATATTTGATTTTTCTTTTTCACTGCACATATTATTATGAAAACTATAAGAGATAAACAGAACATGCAAGCATGATAGGGAATACAGTAATCAATATTGTTTGGGAATTTCGGATGACATCCCAAACCCTTTCTGGACAGAGGCTTCTCAGTTTCCATTTCAGCCGATTCCGCTATAAAAGCCGAATCGGTTGCCGTTTATACTGATGGATACAAATTTTCTGAAGGTGTTGTGGGAGGTGTCTTTATATAGGACATCTCGTTTAAATTGCTGGACCATTGCACTCCTCTTCAAGTGGAGATCTCAGCCATTAGGAGAGCGGTAAATTGGCTAATGTACTATAGGGTGTTCGGAATGAATATTCAAATTTGTACCGATAGTCAACCCGCAATTCCATTCGACATTCAAGCTGGTAAATGAATGCCGGACATCTTTAAATGAGATGGCTAGACATTCAAACCTAGAGTTGATCTGGTAAGGAGTCACTCAAATACACCGGGTTCCTTCTTCAAAGTGAAGAAACGGACCAAATAGTTGGCATACCGTTGTCATCTTGCAGATCTATGATCCTGCAATACTTGTCGAGAATAGCTCAACAAAAATGGACAAACAAGTCTGCATATTCTATCTCGAGGCAGATATGGCTCCAGTACGATCACAAACGGTCGAGTTTCATTCTGGGATAGGGCGTCAGCTACGAACACTTATAGCCATTATTACAGGGAACGAGATTGCCGGTGCACATGCTACGAGACTAAAACTCCCTTTTAACTACTATTGTAAAGCTTGCTTTAACGAGGAGAAGGAGGAAGAAGCAGTAGAACATTTTCTTTGTCACTGTCCTGCTCTTGTGAATATTATCATGGATTATCTGATCTCTCTGCAATTGATGTCAGACGGATCAGATCTTTTATTCATGCGTCAGATTGGTTTGATATAAACATATTCTCGGACATGTGAAAACAATAGGACCCAAGTGAATAGCCCATCTAACCTAACCTATGTTTTTCATATATCTTATTGAAGGATTTAAGAAGATGTAAAATATTTGAAATTTGATAAGAAACAAAAATACTGCAATTGGTTAAAACTTTTCTAAGCCCCAATTGCCCCGATCATGAGGGGCATGTTGAGCCCCCTTTCAATTGTACACTCCTCTGCTACACCTACATGAAATTTCATATAAATCCAATAAGCAGATTAGAAGTTATAGATTTATTTCTAAAAAATTTCAATTTTGCTCCATTGTGCGATGACAACCATTTGTTAAAATAATTACATCTGCATCTCTTATTTAGCACTAAGTACTTCCTTCCAATAATAACACACTGTTAAAATCATTACTTTTTCAGATCTTTTTAGTTCTTTTTTCTCTGGCTATGATTTTAATCCATTCTGAATTTTTTGTTATTTTTGCCTATGAAATGAATCACGGCGGGGCGTTTTCTCTCATATTATATAAGCGATAATAGGTTCATTCTTTTACTTTTCTAGTAAAATCTAATAACTGAGTAAATTAAAGATTTTACTCTCAAAAAAAAAAAAACTTGAACACAAAAATTTTAATATAAATATTTTTTTTTTTTTTTTATAAAAGTCTTAATAATTGAGAATTTAGTAGAACAAGTATCAATTCCATATATTAAAAAATCTTAGATTCATTCAAAAGCTGGGAAATTGGAAATTGGGATTGGAAGTTGATAATCTCAAACGTAAAAAGTCGCGTATTCACGCCAAAGCGGAATATCTTTGGCACCAAGGTAATTTTTTTGAGAGTTCCGAAGAGTGTCATCTATTATACGTTGTTAAAACCTGGTGAAATGATCAGTGAAGATCTGAAACAAACACAATTGATCCGTTTAAAGAGCGTTAAACGAAAAACAGACAAATTCACTTTTTTTTATATATATTATTTATTTGATTATTTACTAGTGCTGTGCAAGTATTGAGTATTAAGTAAATACAACGTCTAAAATACAACTCTGTATAAAGAAACAAATTAATTTTTAATTATATGAAAATAATTTTATTGCTTTTTGTTAACGTTGAATTTAAAGTTTTTGTTTAATTTATATTTTATATAAATAAATTTATAAAATTTCCTGCTAATCGGATAAATATATTTGTTTTATTTTTAAATAAAATGACCATTATTTCAAACTAAAAAATCCCTTAGGTATCGAGTACCTAAATGAAAAGTATTGAGTAGTATTGAGTGTTTAAAAGTAGTAGAATTTTCCCGTACTATTATTTACATTTATTTATTTGAGTTGCTTAACTTTTAAAGTAGTTTTTTCTATAACTTTTCGGTAACTGAAAGAAAGTTTCCATTCATAATAGTATAAATTCACTTGTTGGTTGCGTTTCCAGTAGGCAACACAACTAAAATTCGGTTGCTATATATATAATCGACCCATTAATTTCCTCCTGTATTTTTGTGTACTTCTTAAACACTAGCAAAACCATTATTTATGTACTGAGTAGAACGTATTAATACAAATGTTGCTGCTCACATAAGCCCAAAAGCGTAAATGGTTATTTTAATACGCAAACACATAAGTACATATTTCGTTATTAACTATACATGTTGCTAAACAAAAATGACACGTGCTACTTAGCAATATGTTGATTCAACATCTGCATGAAACTATTAACAATTAACATCAAATATATCACATCCGGAAGTACATTTCCCGCCATAAAAGCGACAAACAAACTAATGATTAATAAATAAAACAAAATAAAGCACTTGCAGTATCAACAAATGTTGCAACAATATGTTTCCAATATTTACAACTGTTGCTTACTTAGACAGTGTGCATACATATGTATGTACATACATGCAGTAGATCTTCTGTATGATGTGCATCCGAAATGCATGCATACACTCGAGTATCAATAGGCACAACAACAACAATGATATAATAACTTTCCTGCAGTTCATGGAACTAGTTCCGTATTAACGATTTTGGTTAGCTACTAATGTATGTAAATGCATTTAGTTGTATAATTAAACTAAGGGATGTAACAATTGAATCATATGTTAACTGCCTTACTGCAATTCGTCAATTAAAACAAAATAGTATATAATAGTTACAAAATTGACAATTGCTACTTTTGAGACTGCAGGGTAACAATTCGCAACTATTCAGCTTAAACCGGCAATCGACCAACATACACACATTAAGTTATTTTATATATGTTTTTTGTTTTAGTTGCTCGTAGTGCTTGCTGACTGAGTTGTTGCAGTCAGTCGGTCGGTGTGAGAGTGGATGTAATTGATTCGATGGATTGTTGGTTGGTTTGTTTGCATGTTGGTAGGTTAGATAGATGGAAATTTGCCTTTTTCTTACGTAAATAAGAATTTTGGTTTTTCAAAAAATTCAGTTTGTATCCGACTACCAAATGCTACGAACGGGTTTAGCGGCAATTACCGTTCAAATTTAGTTTAAAATAATAAAAATGTGCAAATATTCAATTTTCAAGAAGTAAAAATATATATATATACCTACATATATATTATTTACGTTAAATAACAAACTAAATACTCATAGAAAATTAGATTTTAAGAGCGAAAGAAAACATGAGAAAGTGATTAGAAAAGTGAAATTCTGTTGTAAATTAACAAAAAATTTTGCAAGAAATTAAAAAATAAATGAAATTTAAATTATAAATTCAGCAATAACGAACAGAAGTGTTTGAAAATCCGTGGGTGTTGATAATTGTATTGTGTACACAGTCTGTCAGTCACTCACTCGACTTGCATTTCTGTTAACGTTTGCAAAAAAAAAATAAAAAAAATAAATAAATAAATAAATAAATAAAAACAAAAAATAAAATAAACACAAACAAAAACGTATTAAATATATACAAATATATTAAACATTAATCAACAGTTTAGTTATTTTTATTATTATGAATTTTATTAAAATTTAACCGATATTTATTATACAACAATATTGTTTGAAAAGGTATGAAATGTTTTTAAAGTAAAAAAAATATTCGCTATAAAATTTTTAATGCAGTTTTTTTTTTATATTAAAATATGTTTGAGTTTATATTTTATTGCATTTTGGCATAAAAAAAAATATATATTTTTTATCTTCACATTGAATACGGTTTTTGCATAAGAATTATTAACGTCATGATATTATTTGAAATGTTTAAAACTAAAAAAAATTTAAAGTACTTTTTTAACAGGACAGTAAAATCAAACTTTAATTTGAGGAGTTTGGAAAATAAGCCGGAATGATTTTGTTGTCAGTCTTATATTAATGAACAATTTGGACGTTTGATTCTTCTGATGCATAATATGAATTTAGCGTTCCGAAAAATTGAAAACTAGTGGAGTAATTAAATTTAAGTCATAGTCCCACTGACGAAAAGTTTTATGTGTAATTTTCCGAAATTGTTTTCATTGGATTAACTGAATGCTTTGCTCATCATCCATTTTCAATTGTAATCAATTTTTCACTATCTGGATTTTCTAATCTGGATATATAAATTTTCTATGACTTTTACACAAAAAATTTACTGTTAGAATCGATATATGTTTCACTCGATATTTACAACAAAATTTGCTCCTTCTTACATTACAAGCACTTCTTCCGTTTATTTTTAAAAAATTTCTAAAATAATAAAAAACTTAACATTTTGTTGAACCCTAATAAAAAATAAATAGTTTCTTTTTCATGTTTGTCTCATTTTTCTTATTTGTATCTTTATGTTCTTAATTCTTTAGAAACAAAGTGGCAAATTTTGACATATGAAATGAAGTAAAGAATCATCAAGATACAAAAGCAACCACAAAAGTGTGTTTATAACATAAATGCATGTACGGGAGTAATTTATCACATTAAATTTATCAAAGCACAATTTTAAAAAAGTAAAATAAAAAGACTACAAAAATGTTAGAAAAATGGAATATACACCATTAAGAGAATAAAACTCAATCAAAAATAAAAATTTGTGTGATTTCTTTCGTCTTTAAGAGCTATCGCGTGCATTATTAATACCCAACCCAAAGGAAAAAGGAATCACAATTTTACCAATTCATTGAAAAACTTATACATATTTTGAAATGTTTTAAAAGTTTTTTTAAAGCAAAAATATTAATTATTATCCATTTATTTATATCGTCAGTGCGCTGTCGAAAAGTCGGTATGTATTTTGGAACAAAAATTACATATTAATTCAATTAATAAAATCGGAAACTTGTCGAAAAAAAATTTTTGTTTCTTCTTTAAACAAAAATATATGGAATTTGATATGGTTAACACGAATCTGCTATCAGTTTTTATTCTTTCAGAACTTAATTTTATTATTTTTGCCTGTCTAATATTTCCCCCTTAAATTGGCAATTACACAAATATATTTCGCCATAACACAAGAACCGTTTGTATGATTTAGATAAATGAAACACCAAAAGACGCAGACGAAATTCATTTGAACATCTGCGGAGTTATTGAAAGATTAGTGTAGCAAAAATTTTTTCATACAAAATTAAAGTTTTTTCCCCAAAGTTCCTTTAAAAATTGAAAACAGCAAAAATCTAAATTTTTTTATCCTTTATAGTAGAGATGGAAATAAGATAAATACACAATACGATACACAAATTTTGACTTTATTCACAATTAAGTGAGAATACCTGTATATACCTATAATTAAAAGAAGACACATTCATTACACTGGTGGACAAATAAAAATTTTTCCGTGATAAACAAGAATCTGCTTTCACCTTTTATATCCACCATCCAAAAAGATGGGAGAATATTGCGTTTGTTATTCGGTTTGTAACATATCGAAATATTTATCTAATACCTCATAAAGTATTATCAAAAATTTTTAACCTGGTTGAAACTGACTTTAATACTTGATAAGTTTTGTGGTAATACTGTTTTAAACAAACGACTTACACATATATTCTGGATCCTCGAGAAATTCTAAGACCATCTTGCTATGCCCGTCTGTATGTCCGTCTGTCCTTCTGTCTATTGAAATCAGGGTCCCAGCAAAAAATTTTTAAATTTTGGTAATAGGTAGTAGTTATTTCATACATTAAAAAATAATGAGTGGTACTTATTTATTCTGTATTTTAATTATAATTACTTACTGGTAATGACCTAAATAAATAGTGTTTGATATCATTATTTAAAAGAGTACAAAAATTGCATGCTTGTAATGAGTATGATGAATGAAATAATAGTATTAACCAAGGGTCATAATGATTAACTCAACTTTTAGTGATTATTTTTGATTTTTATTTTTTCGTTGAACTTTTAATGATTATTTTTATTTTTATTTTTATTTTTATTTCTTTTTTCAACTTTTAATGAATATGTATTTTTGAATTTTATTTGTTTGCAAAACTTATAATGATTATTTTTAATTTTTTGCTACAACTTAAATTTTTTTCCAAAAATAAAAAAATTTGATAAAAATCAAAATTTTTCCAGGTGAAATTTTCAATTAGTGTGGCACGAAAAGTTGCAAATGGTGGGTATATGGATTCGTCTAAGTCGAATATAAAGAAGTAAGAATGTTCTTTTCGTACGTATTCATTTTTTCATGGCCATGACTAATATGATAAGTCGATAATGGCTTGTCTAATTTAGATAAATAAAACTCCAATGGGTGCCGATTAAAATTATCTTAACATTACATATTTCTTTATTCGCTCAATATTTTTAGAGTTATTCGAACTTAGTGGTAAAAAAATAATAAATTTTTCATACAAAATTGGAAAATCTTCTTTAAAAGTAACATTAAGTTAGGTTTACTACAATTAAAATAAGTCATGTAACATGAAATCATGAACAAATAATGATTTCATTCACATCAATTAAAAACAAGTGAGAATGTTATATTCGGCACCATTTGCAACATTTTAAAATTTCTCCTTATATGGGAAATGTTTCCGAGTTTACATTGGTCCTTGGACTATTTGTACAAAATTTCATTGATGTTACAACTTATATGGGAGGTAAGCAGATCAAGACCATTTTTGTTTGCCGGGTTTATATTAGTCTTTGAACTATTTGTGCAAAATTTCTTTAATGTACATGCCTTTTTGTAAAATATAAAGTTTAAACTGAAGTTACGAGTTACGTTGAACATCCTGTTTTCCTAGTATTTGGTCCAAAATTTTTTTGTTTATGAACCGATTTTATTCATTTTCAATAACAAATAAAGCTTATATAAGACAAATATTTCAACTAAATTTCGTCTGCCTAGGATGTTCGTCCGGAATCCTATCCTGCTATCAACAGACAGATAGATTTTCACGAGGACCCACTAAATATATACTTTAAAGGTCTTAGATGATTATTTCGACATGTTACACAGGAAATGACAAACCTAATATAACCCCCCGTTATATTTTGATGGTGGGTATAAAAATGTCCACAGTAATAGCGGACAAGGTTTTGCTAAGCAGTTTTAGAACGGTTAACATCGTACAAAAAATTACGTATGACATCCCAAGATGTCTTTTTTAAAATGACCATCATCTGGCCGGGTGACTACAAATGTAATCACCACATAAAATATAATTATTTTTCGAAAATTCTAAAAGTTTAACTGACAAGAACAAAATAATAATAATAATTTTCAGCAACATTAATGTGTTCCTAATTTACAACAATTGTGGATTTTGTAGACAAAATTAAAAATGCCTCATTTTTGCGATTTGGTTTATCCGTTTTCAGAAGACAGTCAAAGAAAAATGTACAAAAACATTTTCAATTTTTATTTTGAAGTTATTATAAAATCTCAATTGTTTGACTTTGAATCCAGGAAATGGATTTCAAGGTAATCAAAGAGCTTATCAGAGAATTAGCGAATGATATGATAATGAAGGTCGAAAAGTGAATAAGCTCCTTGTAGCTATGTCAAACATGTTCGACCGTGTAATAGCTCCTTGTGTAATTTTTTCAAAATCTACCAAAAACATAAACAAGGGTTTTTATTGAAAGAAGCTAAGAAGTTAAGAAGTTTTAAATGAAAGAACTCTGAGGTCCAGAACATTCAAATTTCCTCAATAATGAACGAGTAATAATTTTTTTAGAGTAGATTACAAAAATAAGTTATTGTTGAGAAAATGATCCAGAATAGTATTATACTGAGAAGTAATCAAAATTTATAAAACAAATAGTCGTATGACAAGTTTACACTAAATGTTCTTGCATGTGATGTGTGCTAACAAATTCTACTATTTTTGAATATTCGATTCATTTGGGTACTCGATACTATTGGATACTTAAAGGATTTTTTTTAATTTGAAATATATTTTCTGATTTATATTTATAAATTTATTTACACAAACCATAAAATAAATAAAGCAATAACTATAAATTCAATGAAACTATTTTCATATATTTAAAAATTAATTTGTATCTTTATACAGAGTTGTACCTTAACCGTTATATTTTTAATACTCTGAAGGTATTAAGTAGCTACTTTACAGTATTGAGTACCCACAAAAAAGGGTCAAATACATGGTACTCGATACTTAATACTCAATACATGCACGGCACTATTTTGCTGCTTTAGTTCTAATGAACCCAAATAATTATGTCAAAGAGACATTACTACTAATCCTACCAATAAACAGCAATATCCTAACCACTAAAAGTTCGTAAACCCAAACAAAATATTCATATTTAAATTTGAAAAACTGTATTTTTTGCAAACAATATTCGATTGTAACAATTGAAAGATAATTTTCTTGTCTTTAAACTTAATGAAAAATAAGTTAATTATTTTTTAAAGTTTCACGTATAAAATGCAAAATGTTTTCCAACATAAATTTATATATTCGTATTTCCAATTTTAACAATTTAAAATTCATATCCCCTATAAAGTGTTATTTAATAAAAAGCGACATCAGTTTAATGATACTAATATAATTTTTTACAAATCATTTGTTACGTAGACATACTAGCTAAATAATTCCTACTATTGGAAGAAATTTTGCAGATTAGCGTTTTTTATCCAGAAACAATTTCTCTTATTTTGTCTTCGTAATCTTCCATGGAATCCTAATTAATTTACCATCATATGAAAGTCGATTACAGCTTATTAATCTCCCTACTCTTGAAAGTAGAAGAAAATATATGAAATTTTCGTCCAACTAGAAATTATACTCCTTTAAAAATAAAATTTTTTCGAACCAATTATGCAAACTTTGATCCCATGAGACGTATATGCAATCAATTCAACAGTTTTTGTCCACGTATTGATTTTTCATTAAATCCAATCCGCATTAAGAGGAGTATTTTTAACTTAGTCAAATAATAAGTTTTTGTTAATGAATGAAAATTTATTATAAATAGCTTTAAGAATAATATATATGCTAGACTGTAAGAAATTGTAATTTCATTGGCTATTAAATAAATTAAAAAAAATTAAAAAATTTATTAATAAGTAAGTCTGTGGTAAGTGAAATATTCGCAATTAGTTAACAAAAATTATAATTTGGTTTCTATAAGCATGAGGATATGTTAATTAGATATTCCAGAAAAATAATGGTCTCTCATCTCTCTTAGACAAAGTAAAACTCGTATTATCACAAGATATTAAACTGTAACATCAACAATAAAAAATGATTATAATGGGGACTGAATATAAAATTTTTTTGCTGATTAATCCAAATTTTCATCGAAAACTTAACTTAGACATAGAATAAAATTGTATGGTACTGCCCAGATTTTGTATTTTATGTCCACCGAAGATAAGAATAGGTTTCCTTTCTAAAAATTACAAGTTATCAAGGGCACAATCCAAAAAAATCTGAGGAAAAGTGTAACGGTGTCAATATCATTCATATTATTTATTGTAAAATACGTTAATCTTAAAAATAACAAAAAAAAAAAAACCCAAAATGATAATTCTAGCATCTTTTTATGTAATCATTATTAAAATAGATTTTATAAACAATTTATGGTAAATTAAAAGACAAATGGTAGGTATTTTTTTGTATGTTTACGAACTTAAAATGTTAAAATTTAAAAATAGGTAGTTGAAAATTTTTCTTTTTTACTAAAAAATTTAGAAAATAATTAACAAAATGTTTATTACGTTTAAAGATAGCTAAACTAGCATTTTCTGGCTGATTTAGATTCTGATTATAAATTCAAACTTTTATAGAGAGATGGAGCGAAAAATTTGGTGAAATTACTTTAAAACAAAAAAGTTTTAAAAAGTATAATCACCAATTAATTTACTACAATAAATTGATTTAGTGTAGAAGTGGGAGCATTCGCCACCTTTATTTTTTTTTAATACATATGTATATATATCTGTAAATTTTCTTTTGTACTAAAGGCTTAGATATGTTGGATTTATTTTAAGTCTTTTTTATCCTGACTATCCCCCCGTTTAGTTAATTTTTTATGAATTTCTGAAGTGACCAAAAACCGTGAAACTACCCAAAAATTCGCCAAATATAGGGGCAGAATCGCTTGTCCATATATACAGATTCTTTATTTTATTTTAATACTAAAAATAATATTATAAATTGAAATTCATGTAACAATTCAATTCATAATGTTTAAATTCTGTAAACACTAGAGATAGAGAATCTATCCCCTTTATTCAAAATTAAAAAATTTATGCTTGCTAAGAGTAGAAAGAGTTTAAATGTAACTAATGTGTTGAATTTAATTTTGAATTAACAAATTTCAAAGCATTTTAGTTGAAATATATCAAAACCCTAAAACTATTAGAACAATTTTCATTTTTATGTGAAAATATTTTTTTTCGCATTTTGACCATCTTTTGTGGACGCAGAAAGTGATTCGCAAAAGTCTCTTAATATTAAAGATCTCATGAAGCAAAAACAATGTCGCAAATAATAATATTATTTTAAAATTATTTTATCTTTATATAACATTTTATCAAATTTTTAAACTAGTCATAGTTGTAGAGGGTCGCGCTTCCATTAAAATATCAAAAGGGGATCGCAAAGCAAGATCTTGTGAGAATCCTTGCACTATGGATTATTACAATACGGTATGGTAAATTTTTGAACTAATTTTTGGTAATGTAATTTAATAACATAAAACTTCAAATTCAATAAAAGATTATCGAACAATCTTCGAATTGATTAAGTATATATTGAATAATATAGAAAATTCAAATTCATTCAATTTTGTGTTTTTGAAAAACTTTTCAGGAGAGCGAAAAAACAATTTTTTTTCTATGAAAGCCATACAAAATTATATTTTAATCATTTTGATCACTTTGGAACTAATCCAAATATTTGAAAACAGATAAAAATTGAAATGGACGATCAATAAAGCTTTGGGAAGGTCCAATAAAACAAAAGTCGGGAAACTACATATAGGATTTTTCGTTAGTGCACCAACGATATGCATATTTTTCATATGGCATTTGCACTTGAATTCTATTTCTAATAAAAAAGTTTAAATTTACTTTTATTTTTTGAGGAAATGCATACAAACAATTGTAGTTTGATGCACATTAGGGTTATAACCTTTTGCAATTTGTGAAGAGTATAGAATAGTACAAAGGAATATGATATTAAATTTTTGCGATCATTAAAAAAGTTCACGCACCAAACGCGATTAATTTTTTTTTTTTTTATAAATAACATCTTTTTAGTTTCAAAAAATGTATATTTTCCGCCAAAATGCATAAGTTTTCAACACTTTTCAGTGTCTTCTTTGATATTAAATAATTTTGCAAAAAAATTCTGTTCAATTTCCGTGAAATCTTTATGATAATATAAAGCCTACATACAAAATAATTTACTATTTTTTTATTTTTTGTTTTATATACCTTCCTTGAATTGTTAAATTTCTTAACATTTTTTGATGCAAATTCAAATGCGAAATCATTTCCTACTAATCTGGTAAAATATATATGCGAAAATAGATTCCATTTGTTTCTAGTTAGATCTTTGTATTTTATTCGATATCCAAAAAATTCTGAGTAATTTTCTTCTTGACCATATCACAACATTTTCATATTTAGGTGAAAGAGGAATATAAAAAAAGTGATTTTGATCTAAACTTAATAAACAAGTTCTACCATTTAAATACTTAGAAAGGCATTTTAGAAATAGCTTTCGGTGCGTGATGAAAAATTTCGTTTTTTATTATCAGCACAATATTGGCAATAAGGTGGATGAAATTTCAAGATCCAAAAAATTTACAACCTTAATGCACACACACAAAATACGAATATATAATCTGAAAAATATATATTTCACTGCCAAAGAAAAACTAAATTAAAAAAAAAAAAAAACTACAAAAAATGTGTGAATGAATTTTTGGCAAACATAATAAATTGCAAATGATATTTTAAGTTCTCAAAGATATGTAAATACTTGCATCTGTAAATATGTATATTAAATAATTTCTTACGTATTTATATACATATGTATTTTCGGCTAACATCTGTATGCAAATTTATTGGCATTTCTATAAGCGAAACTTATAGAAAATAAAAATGAATTCTAGTCGTAATTACAATCATATGTGTTTTTAAAAATAGAACCAAATGTTTATAAACATAACATATGAATACATATGTATCTATCTATAAGGTAATTCTATATAAAAACGGACAAAAAAGGAGATTTTTTTTCGAATTTGATATCTTTGGTTTCGACAAAATTTACTAATGAGAGTTTTTCACAAATCATCAATTATGTTATAATAGAGATATATATTTTTGTGAGGATTATATATATATATATATATATATATATAATGATTTGATTTTTATATGTCCAACTTTGACTTTTTATCTTTCAAAATTAATAAACTTTACACATATTATTACAAAGGCATATGAATCTAAAATTACCACGTAAAATAATCCTTTCACTTACTATTGATGATGTCAATACATAGCATTAAAAACAAATCTAGTTTTTCTGTTATTTATAGCCAATGAGCACCAATAATGATAAAAACTATTTTTTAATTTTTGCTATTATTTATTGATTGATTGAGTTCAGTTATACATTTCAGAATCTTCGGTTATTTCCACATCGCTTGAATAATTAAAATATTATCGAAATAAATAATAAATGAACAATTTTCAAAAATAAAGCGTTTGCATATACTTTTTTCACCTTTTGTTGAATATTGCAAAAAGTAATAAGCGCTGGAAAATTTCCAGAATTTAATTATATAAGACGTTTGATTAAATCTTTAGAAAAGCTATCCTATTTTTTTTCCAAATAATACTGAGACTTCAGTGTCCGTGAAAGGCTTTAATCCAAAATTTTCAATCATTTTCAAATTTCAAATTTATTTGATTGTTGTAAGAAAAAATTTAATTAATATTTATTAAATATAAATTCAGCTTTAATAAAGCTTGTGATAATTGCAGTTTATAATTAAAAAAAAAAAACACTTCCAATAGCCAAAATTTGAAATCGGAGATGCCATATCCGAGAGAGGCTGTTTCTGCCTGTTTGGTATGGAATCACCCAATACGCCTTTTTTTGATATATACTAGTAGTTTCATTTTAAGTCAAATACAAAAAAATTGATTGCTAGTAAGAAAACGTAATTAATTTCGTCAACAAATCATCATATGATTACTAATGTGCCGCATAGAACATTTTTTTAAAATTATGTTGGATATCGATTATATATAAATTCATATGCCCTTTTTTTAAATCCATTTTTCGACATGTCAAATATATTAAAAGATAAGAGCTCAAACTTTGCAACTAAACACTATTTTATGCATTAAACGGTGTTTTTGTAAATTAAGGTTCTCATGTAAATAGTTTTATCGTAAACCATTCTTCTTACTTAATAATATATAAGAAAAAATAAGTTACAGATTCCATTTCCCAAAAAGTTGTAAGTTAAATAGATGATGTTTACAGAGAACCACGATGGGACGCTAAAGAGTGATGATGAAGGTCGTGGCGGACCGGAAAATGCATTCCATTCTATAAATAACTATATGAAAAAGTTCAACAAAAAAATATAAAACTAATTAAGTTTTATTCGTATGGTTTTTATAAAAAAAATACAAGCAAACTTTCTTTTTCGTTTTTCTCAAAAGCATACTTTTGTTCTATGTGGCAAATATGTAACACTACGTTTATGTATACATGTTTTTTTAACTATTGGTTTTATAATAAAACACACAAACTTAAATTGATTTTTCATAATTTGAATGCGTAAAAAGACTTCTCAGTTTGAAATATTTAATTATTTAACACACAAAAAACATGATAATTTCCATACTGGGAAGAAATTTTTGATATTTTTAGTACATTGGAATTTGTTGAACATACCTAAAGTTAAAAGCAACAAAACAATTTTAAATAAAAATTATAAAATTTTAAGTAAAATTTATGTTTCTCTTAAGTAATACACTTTTAAATATATAGTTTTGGGAAATAAAAGACGTTCGCGTGCAAATTTGTATTTCATTTTAAAATTTATGAAAAAATGTGTCAACTGAAAAATATTTCAGTTGAAAAACCCTAAAAAGTGATATGTGAACAGTAGTGTTTAAACACATTGGGTTTTTCAAAAACCACCTAAAAAAGTCATATATGTGAATATAGTACAGTAGTTATTTTTATATGTTTTAATAACATTTTTAAAATTAGTCAAAAAAAATTGCCACCTTATTTATAATCGCCAAAAAAAATTCTGTCGCCAAAAGCGATTAAAAATCGCCATGTTTGGGGAAAAATCGACTCATCTAACAGCACTGAGTACAACCTGATTGCTCTTAAGCGATAATGACGATGATGCTATAGATGTTTTTCCACCAAGAGCTGCTTTATATAATATATATATATATTATATTTTTATATAATATATAAATATACATAAACATTCTTATATATATATATAACAATCGATTTATATTTCAGGTG
This sequence comes from Protocalliphora azurea, assembly GCA_932274085.1. NCBI lineage: Eukaryota > Metazoa > Arthropoda > Insecta > Diptera > Calliphoridae > Protocalliphora > Protocalliphora azurea. Next base: position 84,269,613 of record OW026521.1, on the reverse strand, counting down.
AGGACAAAATTATAAAGATTACAAATGGAATTAGTTTTTGCTTTTTTTTATTTAACGGGTTCTTATAGTTAGTATGAGTTGTTATAATTATTGCTCATATTAATCGGATTAATAAACAGAAGAAACATTCAAATCTGATGACGTGAATGATGTCACATAAGGAATGATTTTGCCATCAATAATTTGTCGAATAAAAATGCTTTATGTAAATAATATTTCTCAATCTGATTTCCTGTTTTAATATCGTGAGCGCTATGTGAATAAATAAAATGAAATGAAAATTATTTAAAATATTAAAAGGGCCACATACGTTCAATGACATTTTCAATCAACCATCACTAATAATCTCTGTCTGTCACTGAATGCATGTTTATATTTCAGATGCTATGTCCGTCTGTCGTCGATAGATTCCTCCGTATTTCATTAAATCACAAATCAGTTTCGGTTTCAATCATACACAACAATATTAATTTTTTGTGGACATTCTAGCGACATGTTGTGTTTACGTAGTATTAGATTTTTGATTTGTAACTATTTTTGTTCCTCTAAAAATAGGAAAAGAAATAAAACTGCTAATGTGATATAAATATGTAGCTAAAAGAAAAATTTTATATACCGGATAAAAATTAAATCTTTCAATTTGTTAATATTGTTATACAAATTAAGTGACAAATTATTGACGCCCATAAAGGGATGAGGATTTTATACAATCATTTATAATTATCTTTTTGAACTGAGTTTAAATAAATCAATAAAAATTATTAATTTATTTTGCTTGATAGAGGTAAAAAATCTTAGGACATCGAATTGAATTTATCTAGGTATCGAATATTGGTTTAATTTTGCATTGAAATACTTTTTTTTATGAAAAAAAATTTTATTTAAAAAGATTACAACTATTAAGCTCGAATTTTATTTATATTTGTGATTTATGTTTAAGCGTGAAGTGAACTTCAACGATCCTTTTTACCCGGGATATTATCGTATAGAAATTAATGTTTATTTACGTTGTGCTTTTAAAAAAATATTTTACTTTGGCAATAAAACAAATCAGGGTAAAAAATAATAACGCTCTTGTGCAAATAAATACTCGTATCTATGTAAAAATCAGAGATTGTCAAATAGATTTTTTTTATTTATATTCAAGAAATTAATCATGTAATTATGTATCTATCCTATAGTTCTGAAGACTGCCTAGGAAACAGTATTTACCGAATAGCTATACATATAATTAGTTATTTAAACATGTGTTCGGACACAAAGGAAGCTAATTAACTCATTTGCATATGAAAGGACAGTCTATTTAAACCAATTACTCTCTAGATTCTATAAGGATAATAACTATTGACCTAAAAACACATAAATGTTAAATGATCCATAAGTAATTATATTGAAGCCAAAAATTGATACATTGTTACCAGCAGAATAGTAGATCTAGTGAAAGTACTAACATACTTACATTAATCTAAAACTGGAATATCTACGCATTGTTTTTGAATTTTTTATTAGCCGGGAAGATGTATAATTTTGACATACTAATATACGAAGACAATCTGTATTAATCAGCACAATACAGAAAAAATACTGAAATAATTTTAAAATTGGTCTTCAGTTCGATTTCTTTCACGAAATGGGTCTCGAAACATTCGTAATTTTGAGCTTGTTATGGACAAATATTTTTAAATTTTTCCATATGTGATTTTGGTCCTCCAGTGGACTTTTTAGTTCATTTTTGTGAACAAATTTTTAACACTACTTTAAGATGAACAAACAACTTTTAAATATTTTAGTCATAAATGAACAAAAATATGAATTTTTCATATATAGTGCACAGTGGTTCCAAAACGCCTTTTTTGAAAATAATTCTGTAACTTGTGATTCGTTAAAGAGCACAGATCTCTAAGGGGTCAGGGGGTAGTGGGTGGACCTCTAAAATTGGGGTACGATTTTTTTTTTTAATCGCCAAAAAATCATTTATGATTTTGCTGTAAAAAATTTTAAACATAGATAGTCTTTGTAAACCTCTACGTTTTTTTTAATTTCCTGATTTAAAATATTATGTCAAAAAATCCGCAAAATTCAAATATAAGGTACATCGATTTTATGTGAGTTTTCAAGCAACCATAATGAAAAGTTGTTTAATAAAGCTTGTTATTATACAGGTTCGAATATTTTTGTACCAAATTGTTAATTAATATAAAAGAGGGGGAGTAGTTTTTGAGTTTTAATTTATTATAATACTTTTTTATCTTTTTTTTTCTTTGAACAGATTGAGGATAACTAACCCTTTTTACGATGAATTTTTCTTAAGGAGTAGTTATTATAATAATTATGCAACTTTATATATTTATATATAACATTATATATTTCTCTCCTTTGGACCCTCTCTGAGCCAATCAAATATAGTGTAGAAATCTGCAACCCTTTCGTCGATTTTCTCAGTCGGGTGTTTTCTAGGAAGATTGCCAACAATTTTTACCACAATTATTTGACTCAGAGTATGCCCAAAAAAGAGAAACAAATAACGATCTACTTGTTGCTTAATTATTATAATAACTCCACAGAAAAAAATATTACCTTATATTTCCCAATTAACACAATTGTTTCACTTTATATCAAAATTTGATTAATGTATTCAAACAAAAATAAAATAAATGAAATAGCAAAAATAATTTTCAAATAAGATTTTGTTCTCACTTAAATTTTTAATACATTCAATCATCTGCTTGATTGATTTAATAAATTTTTTAATTGGAAAAAATTGTCTGTTTTTCATGTTTTACAGTTATTAGTAATTGATATAATAATTTTGGTGAGAGATGCAAATTTAAACTATTTTTAATTCAATGAATTATATTTTTTCTATTCACTCCTTATGAAAAATTTATTGTAAAAGGAGAATTCTCAAACTGTTCAAAGGCAATGTTCGTATTGTATGATAAAAAAAATATTATAATAAATTAAAACTAAAAAACTACTCCTCCCTCTTTTTCTATATTAACAATTTGGTACAAAAATGTTCTAACAGCTTTTTTGTGCTGATTTTCGTTAAAATTTTGTTATATTTAAAGCATTTATGATCATTAAACCCCTATTCCGAGAGATCATTTGTATGGGGGCTAGGTGAAATCATAACCAATTTCAATGACTTAGTCCAAAAGCGTAGAGGTTTTACAAGAACAGCCAGACGGGCGGGCGGATGGACGGATATCGATAAACCGTCTCGAAAAGTGATTCTGAGTTGATTGGTGTACTTTAAGGTGGGTGTTAGATAATTTCTTTGCGTTACAAGCATTAGCACAAACGAATAATACTCCAACCACCAATGGTGGTGTAGGTGGTGTATAAATACTCGCTACAACGATCCAAAAATTCACACTGTATTCTGCATTTTATGCAAATATTTTTGAAACAGGTAGAAGATCAATACATCAAAGTCGAATTTTGGTCCATCTGTGTTATTGATTTATAAAAACTATAAATCTTACTCTATATAGCAATGAAACCAGGCTATGTCCATAGTCTAATGAGGGAATTTTAAAAAAGTGTTTAAATTTTTATTTTGACCAGCTATAGCACCACGACAAGTAATATTATGTTAAAACAAATACATCAAACATTTCTCCTTTTTATTCCGAATAAAAACGGTTATATATTTTTTCGAAAATGTGAAATTAAAGGGTTATAGCGCAATTAGTTTTTTAGTTATTTTTGAGACCTTTCTAAGGACAAAAAATAAATGCGACTGGTCGGTTTTCAGCCGATCGACCCAATTTTGCACACATATTATTTTTTTAGGCCTATTTACCAGAAATTGCTGGTGGAGCAAGGAAAATTAAAAATATTGTATATCCCATATATTTCATGGGTAATCTAATGAATATGTATGTTTATTAGGGTATTCACTCGAATAATTTTTGTTCGATAAATCGACAAATTAAAATCAAATAACTTCTCGTTTAAATTAAAATCTATAATTTCAAGTACAAATTTGTTCGAGTAAATTATGCCTATCGAATAATTCAGAAAAAAAAATATTTTAGAAATTTCCTCTTCTAAGTAATAATATAAAAAAAAATATTCTGTAAAAAAACCCTACTATATGTCTGAAATACATAAAGCCATATTTCCCAATTAAGATCCACATTTCCTGCAAATTTCATTAAGATATCTTTATAAACAAATACGTCATTACAATTAAAAAATTTCTATTTTCTCCGAAAACTCCAAATTGGGCCTTTTGTTTGGTTTATTACTAAATAGCGAAAGAAATTAATTTTAAAAATAAATATTCCAAATTAAGCTTATCCTTTAGCATATATAATTTCCGATCTTTTGCAAAAAGATTCAAGTCAATATCATGCCTCATTTCAGAAATATGCGCTTTTAAACTTTTATATTAAATAATTACTTAGAAAATTATGAATATTTCTGTATACTTTTAATAATATCTATGCACAAAATATTTTTATAAAAATAATTAATAAATATTTATGTAGACAATTTTTCTAATATTTTAAACTAATACTACTTATTTTCTATAAAATAATCTGTTAAATCTGTATACATATCTAAAAAATAATAAAGGTCCTTCAAGTCTTCTGTATTTTGAGCTGATAGGGGCTCATCATAAATCCAACGTTTTCTCATTGATAATAGTACAGGGTCTGATGAAAACAATAGGCTATTAAAAATATCCTCGTTTTGTGACGTTCTGGAGCATTTCCTGGAGTGGAAGAATATTTCGCTCAATTATAATTTCGCCATGGCACAATACTTTGTGTATTCTTGGTGTCATTTCTTTCCATGGATATAGAGAAACAAGTAGTTTAGATATTTCTGTTGCATATTCTCCAAATCGAGCAGAGTTAATTTTGTGCTTACAATTAATTGCCATTAATAGTATGTTAGTCCTTTGAAAGAGGTTGTAAATAATTTATTTCATCTTTAATATATTCCACTAAATCCTTTGTTGTTGTCTTCGACTCCGTTGTGTATTCGAACCAAATAGGTCTGCAAAAATGTTTTGATCCTGGAGTGGTGTTAAGTCATATATCTTCAAATGAGTTTTTACACTTTGATGAAGATTGCTTTAAGGAATAAGATTGCATTCTTAATGGCACCAAAGATGCTATAAATACGCTTTTATAATCCGCCATTTTCTTACTTCCACTAGCATGCTTCAGGAACTGATTCCAACTGATCTGCAGAAAAATCTGCAACTATCTTGGTAGCTGTATTCTCAAGCAAAGAAGATAGCTCTACACATGTTTCCTTTTCGGTAACCGAAATAGATGGTAAAATAGTTTGCTTTTTTTCTTGAATATCCTTGTATGATGGTAGAATTGAGTGTCCCTTTTCAAGCATAGCTTTTCTTAAAATTGCTATTGCTTCTTCCTCTGTAAAATTGGATTGTGATGTAGGAGTAGGTACACTTTCGGCATTCCGTTTAAGATATTTTGGTGATGCAGTTGGCAGTATTTCAGCAATATTAATTGCACTCTTCTTTTTTCTCATTTCTTTGAATGTATCAGAAACTTCTTCATTCGAAATTATAGAAAGCTTATGGGCCAGTCTTTTCTTCTTAGATCTTGTACTAAATCATCAATGTCTTGCAGGGTGCTGCAGTTGATATTTTGCACGCCGATATTTCTCTATCAGTATCCATCCAATCGGAATGCTTAATTTTCAATCTGTTAGTACGCTGATTCAAGGACTTCAATTTTACGTCATACAACTTTAAAAAGCTTCCTATCTGAGATTTACCAATGACGTCGACTTTTGCATGATATATAGTTTTTATGAATTTCACTATAGCTTCTAAACGATTAAGAACATTTTTAGATAAACTCCACAGAACACAACACAATTGTTCATGTTTCAATGTAACCACCATGGTAATCAACTTCCTTATGATGTTGATAAGGAATAGCTGCGCATTTATATATATCTATTAGATATATCGCACAGGTATATATATTTACAGGTATTCTGTGAATTTTTATCAGGTAAAATATCTGAAAGAGTCAATTTGGAAGAGTACCTATACCGAATTCATTGATATTATATGTTGCCGTTAGGTATCACCGGAAAGGATATTACCTGTGCATGGTCACTAGCTTATAAATATATAGATTTTGAACCATCAGTAATAGATAAATGCTGCAGCTAGGTATCACCGGAAAGGATACTTGTACATTGCCACTAGATCATAAATATATAAATTTTTAACCATCACCAATAGATAAATACATTTGTTAAATTTAGTTAAACACAATAAATGTAAACTAATAAAATACTTATTGATTAAGTTAAAATAGACATTTTTTGGTTGTTTTGTTATTTTAAATTCATTAATAGAAATATATGAATGGTTAGAAAAGGATAAAGATTTACTTAAATTTGGGAAATGTGGAACCCTATTAAAAATAAAAAATATTTATTAATTATTTTTATAAAAACATTTCGCGTATAGATATTATTAAAAGTATACAGAAATATTCATAATTTTCTAAGTAATTATTCACGCAAAACTAAAGGCAAAAGTTGCAAGTTTGTAAAAATATAGTCATATATACAATAAATTGGAAATATAAAAGTTTAAAGGCGCATGATATTGACTTGAATCTTTTTGCAAATCGGAAATTATACATGCTAAAGGATAAGCTTAAATTGGAATACATATTTTTAAAATTTCTTTCGCTATTTAGAAATAAACGAAACATAAGGCCCAATTTGGGGTTTTTGGAGAAAATACAAATTTATTAATTGTAATAACATATTTGTTTATAAAGACATCTTAATGAAAATTTGCAGGAAATATGGATCTTATTAATATAAATAAAAGCGCGTTAACCAAATTTCAATCAGGGACAGGGTTTTCCTGAATTCCCAAAAAAACTAATGAAAATTCCCAAATATGGGATTTTTTACATTTATGGCTATAGAATCCACATTTTTCCGAAGTCCCGTAGATGGTCTACAGTCTAAACTTTGATATAAAATGGGTCGAATTCGGGAGGGTGTGTACCATGACCAATTGAGTTATTGGGCTTGTTTTTATCTTGAAGTCATCTCTGTGAAGTTGCCTTTCAGAAAAGTGCAAAATTATTATATGTTGCTAAAGAAAGTTTTATTTTAGATAAAAAAGAGTGTAGATACTTTTTCGGCTAAAACAAACACAAAAAAGTCGTCTTTTTTGCAATTTTCAAATTCAAAATCGTTTATTTTTGGACTCGGTAAAGATATCGACTTCAAATTTTTTTATTCAATAGATAATTTTGTTCTTTAACTAGTTAGGAATTAAACTAATAAAATCGGTCGGAAATACTAGGATATATATGAAAAAAACTGGACCAAGAACATGCAAAATTATGGTGCTTAAAAATTCAAACGCAAATAACTCGAAAACTATAAGAGATAAGCAGGGCACGTAGGCATGTCTTTTATAGGTCTTATCAGGGCCTACAACAATATATAAAAATATTTTAAATCGGACGAGAAACACAAATTTGGCAAGCGATTAAATATTTTTTATGTCAGAGGTACCTAAATTTGAGCCCCGTTAGCTCCACCCCTGAGGGGTTTGTTGTGCCCCCCTTCCAAACTTACAATCCTCCTACGCCTATACCAAATTTCATGAAAATCCAACCAGCCGATCAGAAGTTACAGATTTTTTTCCAAAAAATTTCGATTCTGCCCCACTGTGCAATATACAAGAATTTTTTGTATTAAGGAAATAATATTTATGCAAATATATTTATGCAATTTTATGAATTTTTACATAGATTCCATATAGCGTATTTTTACATATTTGCAGCATATTTTGGCCTAGCAGCAAAATTTGCCATATTTTCATATAAAAACCTTATTTTAGATCATATTTTATAAATTGTAATGGAATGTTTTTGTATATTTTATACCTAAAATTTATGCAAAAAATTTACATATTTTGTATACAATAGAAATGTTTACATAATTTGCCATTATGGAAAATTTTAAATCCGTTTTTTAAATCCGACTATTTTATAATTTTCATTTAAATTTATAGAAATTCTGTAATTTCCTAACACAATGTACTAGATTTGAATGTTTTTAAATGTAAAAAGAAAATAAATTTAACAATTGCTAATAAAAATAAAGTTATTTTTAACATGAATAGCAAATAACTTAGCTAGAAAAATAATATTTTAAGAGCTTATTTTTTAATTTTAAGAACACTATTTCCTGATTTTAAGAGCATTTTTATGCTCATAAAACACTTTTTAGGGCATATTTTTGCTTGCCCTGTTTATTACGTTTTATTAGCTGAACATCAGAGATAACTGTACTTTATAATTGTCGCACATCTACGTTAATTTAAAACATTAGTTAGTTTTGCCAATTCTTAGAAATATTTATTATTTTACTTACAATTTCAAGCTGTCAGAAATTATTTTATTTATTTATTTATTTGTTTTATTATATCTTTTTTGTAATACCATCTAAAATTTATGTTATTCGGATTATGGAAAAAGCTTTTTTAATAAGTATTTAAATATGGTTGAGAGGGAATATAACTTTAAGTATAGTAGATTGAAAAGCCCGAAAAACGAAGTTTATTAATGTAATGTAATGTTTTTAATACTTGTACTGTATTTATAATGTTAAAGAGTTTCTTTAAAGCATGAATAATTATAAAAACACAATTTGATACTCAAAGTACATACAAACATATCTAAAACATATAGAATATTTTTTATAAAAATTTCTTAAAATCATCTCCGGTTTAAATTTAGTTTATTTTCTTATTTTTAATTCTTATTATTTTATTTTATTTTTTTTTTCTATTAAAGTTATTTTGGTTGCATTATTAATTAAAACGAGACTGTTATTTGAGATTAAATAATTAAAAATTTAAAGTAAGCAACCTTTCCAAATGTTTATATTTAATATATTTTATTTTATATCAATTTTTATTTTATATCAATATTTTTACACCCTATACCACCATAACTAGACCACATATGCTAAATTTCAGAAAGATGGGCCCATAATTCACCATAGCTCCCATATAAACCACTCATTCGAAAATCAATTTTTTGTGCATAAATTCTAAACAAATGTTAAGCTATGTTCACATTTAGCAAATATTTGATTAAAATTACGTTACCACTAGCTTTACTAGTTTTACAAAAATATTGTTTGCCGTCTTGAAATTTTTTGTAAGAGAAAATAACGTCAAACAAAATTCGATGAAATGTCAGATATGATTAGTGATAAGTAAAAAGTGTTTTCTAATTAAAAAAGAAAAATTTGAAAATATTTTATATAGTGGTTTCGTCATTTTGGTCGAATAGTTGACTAGTGTGAACGTACCTTTAGTATCAAGTTAATATTTGATACAAATTAGTTTTATATAAGAATAAACTACAGTTATAAATTTTATTAGGATCGGTAAACATAGACCCCATATAAAGCCCACTTCCGGGAATAACCCTAAAGTACATAAATTTCATATTAATACATATGTAACATAGTATCTACATTACACAATTTTTTATTAAGACAAACGTCAAACTTAACACGAATTTGTGGAAGATGGCAACAGTTGCGTACGGCGTATTCAATATTGTTTTTTATGTATGCAGTTTGACAACTGTAACAACCAAAATAATAATCAGGTGTTTAACTAAGGTTACCTTATATATATTCGCACTGATTTTGGCGTTTGTTTTGACAAAAATTTGCCTAATGTAGACACTAGGTAAGTATATACATAAATATAATATCAACATACGAATGTTTTATAGAAATATGCATTACACTTAATACAAGTATCGCACATACCATTTGATGTAAGGTATCATATTGTCGGGCTTGACCAACTATATATTTTTTACTTGTTAAATTCAAAAGAATGAACTGAGAATTTTTACGTTTCGTAGTAAAACATTTGAAGTCGTCTGAAGTCTGTGTAAATAAGTCGTGTTTGGAATATAGATTTCACATAAACAATTTGTGATAAATAAAACCAATATGATACTTATGGTTTTAATTTTTGTTAATATATATTAGTTTAAAATAAAAATTATAAAAAATACGCAAATGCGGAAGATAATTTTGTACTCTAGACTTGAAATGTTTAAAAACTTTGTGTAGTCGATGTAGACATGGTAAACATACAATCATACATTCGCACATTCATACATACATACATACAAACGTGTTTGGAGCACTTGTGTAAGTAATGTCCAGAAAAATCTTTAATTTTTTCGAAAAGTTCGAAATAAAATGTTGTTCTATATATATTTGTATGAGTGCTAGGTACAATACTGAACCGATCATATCCAATTTCAACGGGCTTCGTCTTTGGGCCATAAAAAATATGTGTGCCAAATTAAAAATGTTACATATAGCTAGCTCTTATAAACCTCTACAAAAAAAATGCCTACATGTTTAGGTTAGCTTAAAATTTGGATTTTAAGTGTATTATTGAGAAATAATGTTAATATTTTGACCTAAATAAAATTTAAACATGTGAAGGAATGACAATGGAATTTTGGCACAATAATGTTAAACTTGTTTTAAAATTAGGGAAACCATTACAAAAATTCTTATAAATTTTTTTTGTACTGTGGACATTTATATAGGAATAATGTAGCTATCAATAATTATGGACCAATCCTCATGAAATTTATTGGTATGATTTTTGCTTATACAAAACTTTGCTGTTATGAATTTTATATAAATATTATGATATATTTAATGATATGATATATTTAAGACTTTTATAAGCATTTAACCTATTTCCGGGAACATTTTTATATGGGAAATAATGGCTTGATTATGAACAAATTTAATATAAAATTATTATCTCAATAAAAGATCATATACGAAATTTTATTAAGTTATATTAAAAATGGTGAACTACATATCACCTGAAATATTGGTTTTTGATGCACGAACAGCCGGACAGACAGTGGTTTAGGCTAAAAAAAATTATAAATTAAAAAAGTATTTTTGGATGTGCTTATAACCTAACTATTACAACAAAATTATAAATAAAACGATATACCCCATTTTTGACGTTACTACACCACTATGAAACCATTAACGTATTTTCGAAAACTTATGTAAGCAACGCACACACAAAATTTTAATTTAATTTTAAATATTGAAATAAAATACTGAGGTATATTATAGAACACTAATTTATACGAAAGCTAAATCGCAAACGTATTTTGTTTCTTCAGAAAACGAAAAAAGTTGTTTTCAACCCAATTTAAAATGTTAAAGTAAAATTGATTTTTTCACCGCATTTTGATTTAAAAAACCACTAAAAGTTAATGTAAATAAAAAAGAATAAACCTTTTATTAATTTCGCTGAAAAAATATCACAAATTAACCAATTTTAACAAAAAATTCATAATTTTTTAAATTGCATTTTAAAAGAAAAAAAAAAACAATTCGTGCTGCCAATGAGGTTTTTTTTTGCATGGTTAGCATATGCATTTATGAAGTATATTTTTTAAGTAAAGTCAATTTCTTTTAATTTAAACGAAACATAAATTTAAGATTTTGTTCTAAACAAATTTAAAAAATATAAATTGTGTCACTCAAAAAAAAAAAAAAAACAAAATTACAACAATTTAAAGATCAAATTTTAATTGACTTCATAGAAATTTATCAACACATAGCCAAAGGATATGTGAAGCGATAAGGTTGTTGTGGAGTCGTTATGTTCTGTACTGACTGAGGAACTAAATAGTAAAGACGTTAAGGAGTAGAAAAAAAAGGCTGGGCCGATTGGAAAACTAACGCGTACAAGTGAAATTAAATTTAGAGAGTATTTTAAAATTTGTAAAATGTATGTTTTTTGCTACTAACAAATACCACTTTTGTGGAAATTGCCTAAAATATCGCGTAAACAGAATTTTTTAATAAAGTGTTGACAGGAGGTGGGAAAAAAGAGGCTAAATTGAACTTTAAAAAAGGTCAAAAAGGCTAAGTGACAAAAAATAGCTAATATCTTTTTTATTTAAAAACTTAATTATTTATTTATTTTTGTTCTCATTAGTTTTTGATATTTGTTTAAGGATACTGTAATATATTAATAAATAAAGCAAAGAACGACTGGCAGTAAGAAATCACCGATAAAACATCCATAAAAATTTGTATTTTATATGAAAAATTACCCAATGTTTCGATGTAATTAGTCGTCATTTTTGAATTATTTGAATTATTCTATGATTAATAAAGTTTATTAAAAAATAATTACCTATAATAATTGATTAAGTAAGTCCATAAAATTAGTTAAATTTGATTTGGAGATTGAAGCGCCGCAGGTGAAAATTTTACTTAAATATAAATCTCGATTTTTTGTACGAAGTATTTGAGTATTAATGGATAATTTTGTAGAAATAAAATAGTAAAAGTAAATATAAAATTATTTTCTTCTTTGTTGAAGTACTAAAAGCAAAATAAAAAAGCTAGATTTAGCCTTAAAAAGGCTAAACTGGCAAAACTGCTTCCAAGTCAAAAGGATATTAAAAAATTTTATAATGCAAAAATTTTATGCAATTTTTAAAATGTTAACAAAATTTTTAAATTTTGTTGCGCATTTTATTATGACCAGATATTACATTAGATCATCGAAAATTATCTGTAAAGAATCATCTTAATTATTAAAACTGTTAATATGAAAAAACTTAAAGAAACATCATTTTACCGGTTACAGCGATATTCCTCACCAAACAATTTTCGCTTTCTAACAATTACAGCGAAGAGTAAACTATGAAATGAAATGCATTTTAATTGTTTAATACTAAAATTCAGAGGGCGTCAAAATATTTTAAGAACTTATAATTGTATGGACCAAAAAAGATGTTCTTTACATCAAAAATCATCCCCGCATATTTCTCATTATAGTTCGAGTCTTAAACTAATAAAAACTATTGTCGACGTAAACTTATCACTAAATAAGATATATATTTAACATTTTGCGAAAATTCTCTTTTTAAAAAAAATCTAAAATCGAACGACTATATTTTTAAGATTTTTAAATTTTGATTTTCAATGTACTTCGAAAAATATTAAAGATTAAAGATGTAGTAATAGTTTTGACATATGCTGATAGTACTTTAGAGCTTCTACGAATTTCCGTTATTTTGTTGGTTGTGATAAAACATAGCTCTAGTTTTAATATTTTTTTGAAAATTTCAACTTAAAACATCCACAACTTTTCAGCGCATTGATGAAAATAATTAACGCGAACAGACTTTGCATGCAAAAATATTGCTTAATAAAGTTCGTGTCAGAAAAAAAAAAAATAAATATGATAGAACAGTATTCAATTTTCCTCCGGGATATCAAATTTTCTGCCAAAAGAACTTCAAAATTTGGAAAGGTATACAACTTTTATGAAAACATTTTTGAAGATGATATCCTTGGACGTCAATTGTCGCAAAATACACAACTTTAAAAGAAATTATAAAATATTAAAATTTATAAAATATATAAATGTAAATGTTGCGGCACAGAAACTTAAGAAAATGTTGCTCTTTAATATTTATTTTTAAATAAGTATCAAATATTTCTAATACTTTATATAAAGGAATTTTTTTTTTGTGCTGTAACATTTAAGTAAAAAAAAATTAAATAGCACGAATTCGTAGCTTTGATTTGACACCCATATTGGGTTGATACAATATTTCTAAATATTTTATAATTATTTTGATGTGTATTTTTCGACATATCGAGAAAAAATTTGTCGTCCTATCGAAAAACTGAGTATGTAGTTTTACTATGTATGGTCTATAGTTTCATGCATACATATATACATCGATTTTTTCCTGTGCTGAAAAAAGAAAACTTAATAAAACATTTTTTCTGAAAAAAAAATACGTAATTAAGGATATTTTAAGGAATGCATTCATAATCATATTATCTCTTGTCAAAATTTTTACATTACTGTAAAATTATACTTCATATTTGTAAATAGACGTTAACCATGACATTGGACTCTTGTCATATGGACTAGGGGGTAGCAATTCGAAGTTAGAAGTTTTTAAGTGTGCTTGTGCGAATTTTTATTTAATAAATTTCAAAGAGAATTTTTAAGTAAGTAAGAATTCAGTGCCAAGCATTGAATTAGACCTGTATTACACTTTAATTCAATAGGAAAAGGAAATTTAAGTTTAAGTCAAATTTATTTTACTTGAAAATTTCTAATTTCTTCAATCATATTTCCTGTTTAAAGTATTTTTATAACCTACACCACCTTAAGTGGGAAGGTTTTTATACGTTTGTGCTGATGTTTATAACACCCAAAAATATTGGTCTAAGACCCACTTTAATTTATATCAATCGGCTTAGAATCACTTTTTGAGTCGCAATCACTTTTTGAGGTCGCAATTTTGATAATAATTTAATGAAATTTGGCACACAGGTTTCTTATGATTCAAGGACGAAGCGTATTGAAATTGCTTATGATCGGTCTATTATTTCACCTTGCCACAATACATATGTCCTTACGGAAAGGGGTATTAACGATCATAAATCCCTTAAATATGACAATATTTTAATAAGTAGTAATCTGTATGCCGAGTTTCATGAAGATCGGTTTATAATTGACCATATAAACCTCTCTTCGCTTTAACGGGCATAAATCCCATAAAATGTTAGTATCAGGTTTATATATTACACAAATCATGTTATATAAATAAAAATAGAAGCTCCAAATTTTATGAGGATAGGCCCATAATTGACCATAGCTCCCATATAAGAGCCATTTCCGGGAATCACGCTAAAGTTCACAAATAACATAATATAATGCATGCGTATGTTTCATATAAATAGACGCCACGCTTAATACAAGTTTCAGTCCAAAATTGGCCACGGGTCCCATATAAGACCCCTTCCAAAATTTTGATGCACATACACAATGGTGTAGGGTATCATATGGGCTTGATCGACTAAATATTTCTTACTTGTTATATTTCCAGCAAAATTTCCCAATACTTAAATTTTTAAAACTTGTGTGCTTATTGAGTGTTTAAAAGAATATTTTGACAGTTTCTAAATTTAAAATTTTTGATTCAAGCTAAATTATAAAACAGTTTTTGGCAGTCATGCTCAGGGATCGAACTCAGGACATGCAGTCCTTCAGTCACAAACTCAAGCTGTATACCACATCTATGTGTTGACTTTTTTTTATAAAGAACACATCAATATGACTTGAAATTCTTTTTAAATTAAGTGTTTTTTTCATAATGAAAAATTTCATAGTTTTTTAGAAAAATTATAAATTTCCAAGGAGTCTTGGGGATTCGAATTCAGTCTTAACGGTTTGTAGTCTAGAACAAGGTTTCCCAAATGAGATCCCCGGACTCTTACGGATCCGTAGCAACATTCCAGGGTGTCCGGGATACATTTTTGGTACTGGATATAATTTTATTTTTCGGATTATATAATTATGCCAAAGTTGGATTCTACAGGATCCTGTCATTTGGATGTTGGAAAATCTATTGAAGCTTCGTACAATATATCAAAGCTAATAGCAAAAGCAAAGTAACCACACACAATTGGTGAAATTGTAATAAAGACTTATTTTGCTGTCGTTGGGATACAATCTTAGATGAGCCCACAAAAGAAAAAGTCATGATAACTCTAAAAAAAAAAATAATTGATGACCTACACTGTAGGCAGACAAGTAAATATATTAAATGAATTAGATTCAATAAGCGCTTTTATGTGTAAAATTTCGTTATGAAAAAGCGTATTTAATCTCCTCTACCAAAATATTCCTCATTTCCACTGCTGAATGATATCTGGGACTCATCTGAAGTTGAAGAAGAGCATATGAAAAGTATTATAATATTCATACTTGGATTCACTTCACTATGAATTTTTCCGATATTATCTGGAGCTTAAAACCGATTTTTGCCAAACCAGTTTACTTCGTAATCCATTCAACATTACTATTGATGACATACCCAATAATTTTTTAAGAATAAGCAACAGAACTAAAAAATAATTTGTGTGCCAAAGCTGACTTTGAATTTATGTTGGTTGAATATTTTTGGTTAAAATATTATAAAGTTGACACGCAGATTAAGAACGAAGTGTTGAAATTTTTGTTACAGTTTGTATCTACATGTTTGTGCAAAACAAATTTTTCTGCCTTACAGTTTATAGAACCCAAATTTAGATCACTTAATATGTGGAAAATGAAGTAAGAGGTGTTTTGGCAGAATTAGCTCCCAATGTTAAAAAGTTAGAAAAATCATAGATATTTTATTGCATATAATATATATTTATTAATTATTTATGAGCCTTAAAAGGTTCATAGTTTTTATATTATATAAATAAATGAATTTTGATGACGCAATTTTATTTAAAATAAATACCGTTTTGAGTTTTTAATATTTTTCATTTCTACTACACTAAAAATCAAAATGTGGCAAGGGGAGAAACATGAAGAGCTGGGAACCCCTGGTCTAGAACACCACCTCTAGACTATTCAATATCACAACTTTTCGATAGAAAAGTATGCATGTAAGATAGAAAATATTATTCAATTTGAGCGAAAAAAAATGACAAAAATTTCAATGGTGCTCTGGAAAATCGTTTATAACTCCGCCATTTCTCAAAGGATTTTGCTGAGTTTTAATACCAAGATTCACGACACTATATGCCACATATATGTTGAAAGAGAAATGCATTTATTAAAGTATGTCAACATTCATACAGACAGATATCCAGATGGGTAGATATCCAGACGACAAATAAATATTCTCATAAGCTATAGCGGTTTTTGGTTAAACATATAAAAATTTTTACAAAATAGACGTTTATGTACAATTCTGGTAAAAATAACCTGAGATATCCAAATAAAATTTATGATATTTTTAATATTTAATGGTATTAGAAAAATCTTTATACTAAAAATCGTGATTTTTAAAAATTTTGAGAAAAATGTGGATCGAATCTAAGTTATTTCTCCATATATTATACGAAAATATATTTTATTAGACTTTATAATAAAGACATGATATTTAATATTGTGATCCTTTTTTAATCCAAGTGATTTTTGTTTTTTGGTCCATAAAATTGTAACTCTTGATAGAAAGCTTACGTTTAAACAACATATTTTAAATACATGTGAAAAAGCTATTAAATGTAGCCATGCTTTGTATCCCTTACTCAATAGGAAGTCGAAACGTAACATAAAAAACAAAGTTCTAATTTATAAAATGTGCATAAGTCCGATCATGACTTATGCTTGCCAAGTTTCAAAATAAAAATCTGAAAATAATACATAATCTTCCAGATTCTCAACTGACTCATTGCATAAAAGTTTTAATTATAAATTGTTTAACTCTTTTGCAAGGGAACTGACACTGTAATTTAATAATAAATGCAGAACATCTAATCCATCCATAAGAAATTTCTCTAACATTCCCTAGAAATAAAAAAATGTAATAGTGTATACTTTAAAATTTTTTAAATCCTAAGCACATCGAAGGTTTTCAAAACTACTGTTCCTTAACTGCTGTAATAACAAAAGTCGCTATATTCAATTAATAATTATTAAGTAAATTCTCATAATTTTGTAAATATTTAATAAAATTTGTAAATAAATAAATAAAATAAAAAAGTTACGTAGTGCCTATGTAGATGATATAGATATGTATCAAGATAAACGTCAAAATTTATGGAAGGTGGCAACAGTTACACAAAACCAACAATAAGGCAAATTTATTAATGCAGTTTGACAGTTATAACAATAAAAAATAATAATCAGCTGTTTGGCAGAGGTTACCTTGTATACATTAGCACTGATTTTGACGTTGATAAAAATTTATCTAATATAGACAATACATAGCAGTTTTAATTTCATTTGTTTATTCTTTTGCTTTGCTAACTTTTTCTGTGTTTATTAATCAGCTGTTACGTAGTGATGCCACATTTTCTTAAGAAAAAATGTGGTTTTATTTATCTCGGATTTGTGAAAAATATATAAATGCTGAAGAAGCGAAATCGACTATGTGGAAATTTTTACTTCCGAAAAATTTCTGTGACATACATGAATATTTTTAGTCAAATTTTAACCATAATAACTGAAAAATAAGCTTTCACTAATGCAGGATAACATAATACCCTTCTCATGCTTGATTAAAAAATGTTGATTTTTATTATGGCTGTTCAAAACTCCAAATTCGAAATCGGTAAAATTCAAATCTAATTCATTATAGTGACAGTAAAATCCATTTCTATGTCCATTCTATATCTCATAAAATTGTAAAAAGAATAATATAGTCATTACCAGAGCACATTTATAATGCATGAATAACAATGAGGAGCGTCTTTCGCACACAGTCAATAACTCACGCTATTGCAATCTTGGAAGCTTTAAGCAATTAAGTAAGCAATCTATTGCTTCCAACAGTTTATATTGTTTCCAAAAAAGGAAAATTTGTGCTGGGATTATCATGCAGGAATCAAAACCAATTTTTCACTAATTATGGTTTAAGTTTGACTAAAAATAGCATTTTGTCTCAACATTCCTAAAACAAACTAAAAATTAATATTTTTGGGTTATATATCCGTTAAAAATTTCAAATATTCAAAAATTTGACTTTTGACTATCCCTCTTTAATGTTTAACATTGCTCAAATTTGTTTAAAATTTCGGAATATATTTTCTACAATCTAATATAGATTATATCATGATTTCCATTAATCTGTATACAAGTACGGAATAATTGACTCGAAATTCAAATCTAAGGTACGGCGAATTTATAAGAGGTATCGATCTAATTCTTTTTTATTTATATTTCTTGTTGTGCTCTCCATAATTTTCTGTTTAACAAAATATTAAAAAAATAATAATAAATTGGAATTTTGAAACAGTCATAATAAAAATCAAAATTTTTTAGGCAAGTATGGGAATAGAAACATATTATACTGCGGGAATCAAAGCTTATTTTTTTGTAATTGTGATTAAAATTTTATATCAACATTGCTCTAAAGATAAAAAATTCACTCTTTTGTACTTGGTCGAAAACACGTTAATGTCGGGAGAATTTGTAGTAACTTTAATATTTTCTAACCAATATAAACTATCTTGATCTTGTTTGATAGGTTATTACGATTCTAAATTGTTAAAAAGAGTTAATAAAAGCAAAATTTAAAAAAAAAAATGTACAAATGCACGCTATAAACATTTATACAAAAATGTGTAAATGCACGATACAAACTTCAGGATCAATGAATGTTTTTTTTTTTTTTTTTTGAGTACATATGGTGTACATATAAAATTTTACACGACATAGATTTGTATCTAGGTATGTATGTATATGTATAATAAATTTTAATTTAATGAAATGTTTTTACTAGTAATTCTAATATATTTCAGTACTTTTCCGTTTAAAAATATTCACATATTGTGTATAGCAATAGCATGCGGAAATAGTGTATAGGTAATGTTTGAACTTATAAAAATTAATTGTTTGATTTTTGTGAGTGTATATCTTTAATTACCTTCAGGTAGAAAACTAGTACACATACATAAAATTTACATTAGAGTGTCCCGAGGTAACGTTTTTTTGCGATTTCGATGTAGGAAGACCCCTCAAACAGTGATTAAAATTCACATTTTGGCAAAAAGTTTCGAGTTTTTTCGCGAAATAGGACTCAAAAAAATTTTAGTTTTCAGATTGTTAAAATAAAATGCTAAAGTACTTTTTAATACATTTGGTGAACAGATTTGTTGAAAATAATTTATTATAGGTCATACTTACTACAATGCAACTTTTCATTATTTTACCCATAAGAGGAACAAAATTGTGCAATTTTTATGCATGTAGAAATAATATCTAACTTTTTTTGCATGATGTACTAAAATGACGGTTTACGGAGCAAATTATTTGCGAAAAAATTTCTTAATTTTTTTCAATAACAGGCTCAAAATTATAAGTTTTTTGAT
This sequence comes from Protocalliphora azurea, assembly GCA_932274085.1. NCBI lineage: Eukaryota > Metazoa > Arthropoda > Insecta > Diptera > Calliphoridae > Protocalliphora > Protocalliphora azurea. The sequence continues at coordinate 84,249,645 of OW026521.1, read as the reverse complement.
ACTCATTTCGAGACAAAACTAAAAACTTATGTTTCTGCATAATGTTCTAAATCCGTGACTTTCAATCGCTCGTAGGGATCTGAAGATCAATTTAAAAATTTTTTTTAGATATTTTTTCCATATACAGCTCATTAACATGCATCGTTTGAGGGGTCTTGCATAAATTTTTTTAGCGGGACACTCTAATATATGCATGGATTTGTGTCGTGTGCTAGCACTCACTTTAAAATTAAAAAACGAAAGCATAAAAAGCAATAACAAAAAATAAAAACAAATAAAATTGTCGTAAATATCACTTAAATGTCTTTATTATATTTTCCTCTTAAACAATTAACGACCTACTGACGACATTATTTACTGTTCACATTAAACTCTCCACACCACAACGCATATTTAACACAAAACTCAACATCACATCAGAGCCTACAGATGGATGCACATATGAACCACAGTTAACTGGATTGAATTGGATGGTTCGTTATTCAGTTTGTTGGTTGCATTACTGATTTAAGGTATGTTCAGAATACTCAAATATTTGACCAAAATGACGTAACCACTATATAAAATATTTCCTAATTTCTCCTTTTTAATGGGAAACGATTTTTTACTTATCATTAATCATAGCGGACATTTTATCGAATTTTGTTTGACACTATAACATTTGGAAAATCAAACAACGGCAAACAATATTTTTATAAAACTAGTGGTCACGCAATTTTGATCAAATATTTGCCAAATGTGAACATAGCTTTAGTATAGTTGATTGTTGGTAGTTATTTAGTAACATGGAATGAGCAGGTTAACACAAAAGCTATTTTTATGTGTGTAACCGAAATCAAACACAATGCCTCAGCAGTGTCCCATGCATTCCACAAATATTGTAAATTCATGGATTTGAAAAAGAAAATTGCAAAAAAAAAAAAATGGAAAAATACGTTCAAATGTAGAACATACTCTTTATATGCCTCGTGCATGAATCTATTTATAGAAATTGGAATTTATTTTTATACTTTACTAAACCACGGATTTATTACGGAAATGTGCGAAATGTGAATAAAAGAGTAAGTGCTCATGTACTTTTCTTATAAAAAAAAGAGTTTTTTTTTTAATTTTCACCTAGCGAAAATTAATGGACGCCATTGATGGTAACTTTATGACAAGCTACACTTTTGAAGAAATATGAACCAATTATTTCTCCATCCCATAAGTCGAATAAACCACGACACCAATCATGGATTCGTCTATTAAGCGTAGTAAATGCTACTGTTTTGGTTATCATATCGATTTAATTTAATTAAGTAAAACAAAACTTTTCTATTTGTCTATTGTGTTTATGGACAAAACAAACGGTACACTAAATATATATTTAATTATAAAATCATGAATGTAGTTCAAGGTTCAAATACTTAAAAAATAATTTTAAATAAATACAGGGCAACACTAATTTGCGGCACGGGATTTCTCAGTTAATTCGGATGCACGTTATTATGAAGTACTAAACCTATTAACCAATTTTTTTGAATTGGTTCTGGTTCTCGCGATAAATCGCTATTTTACAAATAGCAATTTAACGAGATTGCACTATATTACGCAAAAATATTCCAAAAAAATAAATCTTGTTTCGTTATTTTTAAATTTCTTTGTGAAATTTGTAAACGTGATATTTTTATTAAAATATTAAATATTAAATATTAAATTTATGGATTGATTTGAAATGAAATATTTTTTGTTTCATTTGCAAGAAAGTTATCTTCATTATCAAATAATAAAAATTTTAATTTTTGGCGTTTTCGAATTTGTATGATTTAAAAAAAAAAACTTTCTAATTTTGCACGAAATTTATTTTTTTTTTTTTCATAAAATAGGCTTAAATATCTCCATAACTGTTAATCGTGTTAAAAAATAACGTGAGACAATTTTAGTTCGATTTTTTATATTTTACTAATTTAAAGCTAGTCGTTCTCGAGATATGCTTCAATATATGAACAATAAAAAAACTTAGGTATTTTTTACATTAACATTTTTTAAAAAGGGACTTAGACATGTATACTAGAAAAGTACGCATTCTTAGCTTAAAAAATAAAAAAAAAATAATAATAAAAAATAAAAAACTGCGCATATGTCTCGTACTTTTTAAACATTTCACTTTGTTTGTAAAAATTCAAGACTTCTGAAGAAAATTATTTAGCAAAAGTATTGTATGTATATACAAAATATGAAATTTTGATTTTAATTCCATATAGAATTGTTCTTTGGGTATTAAAAATATTTTTTGCTAACTAACAGATTTCATTTATAGTTATTCAAATAAACATTTTTATTTGAAAGATTTCACTTTTTAAATTACATGGAAAAAAATAAAGGTGTACTTCAATTACGAAAATCTCTACATTAATTTAATTGATTTTGCTCTAATCACCAACATGATAATATTAGTTAACTGAAATAATTGTTTTTCTTTAAAAATTCAATTAATTTTTTTGTCGATTCAATAAGAAATGTAATTGAAATTTGGTTTAAATCAACTAAAAGATTTATTAATTTGATTGTAGAATTAATTAAATCTACTATTACACATGAATGCTTCCCTTAATAAAAATACATGAATTTCATCCAAATTATATATTTTTATTTTATTACAAATATTTAACTAAAAGTGTTTTACAATAATAATGTAAGTAAAAAATACGAATACATCGAGCCTTAACCTCGGTAAATAACTTATGTTTAAAAAACAAACTTTGTAAGGGATTCATTTTTGTGATTATTTGCTCCATTGAAAATGAAATAGTTTTTGCTTAAAATCTGAATTTTTTACAGACTGTATAATGTTTCTGTATATTTTCACATATTTAAGCAATCTATAAGCTGAAAAGTGGTCCTTAGGTGTATGTAAGCAATAAGAAAGTTGATCACATAAAAAATTTAAAAGATTTATCTTTTTTTTCAATAACTACACCTATCGATATGTAAAACAACTTAAGGCCATATTTTGGGAAGATTTTTTGTGGAAGCTATATCAAATAATGAACAGATTTGAATTAAATCGTAATGAATGACTAAATCGATATATTTATGTACATATATGCAAAATTTGGTTAAATTATATTAAAAACTGCCATCTGTACTTTAAGCAAAAATGTCAATTAACGACGGACAAACGTACTTGACGCTGGCTTAAGGGCAAAAAAATCCTGAAATTGCAAAATGTACTATTTTTACTTGTTTGTGGCCAAATTAATAAAACAAAATATAAAATATTTTTATCATTGAAACCAATGTGCACCGTGAAAAAAAAATCAATTTTTCGTGAGGCACAGTCACAGACGAATTACTGCATGAACTTTGTTTTTTGCTATTTAATACCGTTCGTGTCAAATAGTAACATGTTAATATCATTTGTATGATATTTATTACTTATGCCCGTTAAAGTGATTTTCTTCAGAGGAGCTTATATGGGAGCTATAGCCAATTATGGACCGATCATCATGAAATTCGGCAAAGAAACTAAAGTTTATAAGCATAGCAGAGGAGTGTACAGTCAGTTAAGTTTGGAAGGGGGCACAACAAACCCCTCAAGGACGGAGCTAAAGGGGCTCAAAGTTAGATACCTTGACATAAAAAATTTTTAATCGCTTGCCAAATTTTTGTTTCTCGTCCGATTTCAAATATTTTTATATATTGTTGTAGGCCCTGATAAGACCTATAAAAAACATACCTACGTGTCCTGTTTATCTCTTATAGTTTTCGAGTTATTTGCGTTTGAATTTTTAAGCACCATAATTTTGCATGTTCTTGGTCCAGTTTTTTTCATATATTTCTTAGTATTTGCGACCGATTTTATTAGTTTTTTTTCTTAACTAGTTAAAGAACAAAATTATCTATTGAATAAAAAAATTTGAAGTCGATATCTTTACCGAGTCCAAAAATAAACGATTTTGAATTTGAAAATTGCAAAAAAACGACTTTTTGTGTTTTTTTTAGCCGAAAAAGTATCTACACTTTTTTTTATCTAAAATAAAATTTTCTGTACATATAATAATTTTGCACTTTTCTAAAAGGCAACTTCACAGAGATGACTTTAAGATAAAAAACAATAACTCAATTGGTCATGGTACATACCCTCCCGAATTCGACCCATTTTATATGAAAGTTTTGATTTTAGACCATATTTTCTCAAATCCCAAAGATCGAATCGACAAGCAGAATATATTTTAAGAATCTTCAATATATTGTTAAAAGTTTTAAATCAAAATCTACGAGACTTCGGAAAAATGTGGATTCTATATCCAAAAATGTAAAAAATTCCATTTTTGGGAATTTTGATTAGTTTATTTGGGAATACAGGAAAACCCTACCCCTGACTGAAATTTGGTTAACGCGCTTTTATTTATATTAATAAGATCCTCTTGCAAATTTCATTAAGATATCTTTATAAACAAATATGTTATTACAATTAAAAAATTTGTATTTTCTCCAAAAACCCCAAATTGGGTCTTTTGTTTGGTTTATTTCTAAATAGCGAAAGAAATTTTAAAAGTATGTATTCCAAATTAAGCTTATTCTTTAGCATATACAATTTCCGATCTTCTGCAAAAAGATTAAAGTCAATACCATGCCTCATTACAGAAATATGCGCCTTTAAACTTTTATATTTCCAATTTATTGTATATATGACTATATTTTTACAACTTTTGCCTTTAGCTTTGCATGAATAATTACTTAGAAAATTATGAATATTCTGTATACTTTCAATAATATCTATACGCAAAATGTTTTTATAAAAATAATTAATAAATATTTTTTATTTTTAATAGGGTTCCACATTTCCCAAATTTAAGTAAATCTTTATCCTTTTCTAACCATTGATATATTTCTATTAATGAATTTATGATAAAAAATAAACAAAAAATGTCTATTTTAAATTAACCAATAAGTATTTTATTAGTTTACATTTATGGCGTTTACCTAAATTTAATAAATCTATTTATCAATTGGTGATGGTTAAAAATGTATATATTTATGATCTAGTGGCAATGTACAGATATCCTTTCCGGTGATACCTAGCTGCAGCATTTATCTATTACTGATGGTTCAAAATCTATATTTTTATGAGCTAGTGACAATGCACAGGTAATATCCTTTCCGGTGATACCTAACAGCAACATATAATATCAATGAATTCGGTATAGGTACTCTTCCAAATTGACTCTTTCAGATATTTTACCTAATGAAAATTCACAGAATACCTGTAAATATATATACCTGTGCGATATATCTAATAGATATATATAAATGCGCAGCTAATCCTTATTAACATCATAACGAAGTTGATTAAGAGTACAATTAATATTGCTGAAATACTGCCAACTGCATCACCAAATCGTCTTAAACGGCAATCTTAAACGGATTGCCGTTAAAGACGTGTGTAACTACTCGAACATCACAATCCAATTTCACAGAGGAAGAAGCAATTGCTTTAATGCTTGAACTGGACCTCAGCCGAAACAAATATCAAATTTTAGGAAGAGCTCTGCTTGAAAAGGGACACTCAGTTCTACCATCACACAAGGATATTCAAGAGAAAAAGCAAACTATTTTACTATCTATTTCGGTTATCGAAAAGTAAGCATGTGTAGAGCTATCTTCTTTGCTTGAGAATACAGCTACCAGGATAGTTGCAGATTTTTCTGCAGATCAGTTGGAAAAAGTAAATAACAGCGACGTTGTATTAATCTGTAGGTGCGGATGTGATGGATTATCAGCCCTTCCTGAATACAAGCATGCTAGTGGAAGTAAGAAAATGGCGGATTATAAAAGCGTATTTATAGCATCTTTGGTGCCATTAAGAATGCGATCTTATTCCTTAAAACAATCTTCATCAAAATGTAAAAACTCATTTGAAGATATATGGCTTAACACCATTCCAGGATCAAAATATTTTGGTTCGAATACACAAGGGAGTCGAAGACAACAACAAAGGATTTAGTGAAATATATTAAAGTACCAATAACCATAAACCAATACACATTCGACATATCCTTTCAACTTAATCTAACAATGATTGATGGAAAGGTTAATAATGCCATTACGGAAACATCTTCTTTTTGGAAATGCTCACTATGTGATGAGACGAAATCACAGTTTTCGGATATTGGTAAAGCAAGGAGTATTAATGAAGAATTTATGTCTTTCGGAATATCTCCACTTCACGCCAGAATACGGTTCATGGAGCATTTTCTGCACATAGCATATGATTTAGAGTATAGAAGTGTGCCAGAAAATTGAACAAAACCCTAACAGAAACAACCAGGATTTAAAAACACTTAGAATATCTGAGAAAAGTAGAATCCAGGATGAATTCAGAGAAAAGACGGGATTAAACACTGGTGGTAGTACAAATGATGGAAATACAGCAAGAAGGTTTTTCGGAAATTTCGAAGCTACACCTAAAATAACTGGTTTTAATAAAGAGTTACTTGAAAGGACTAACATACTATTAATGGCAATTAATAGTAAGCACAAAATTAACTCTGCTCGATTTGGAGAATATGAAACAGAAATATTTTAACTACTTGTTTTTCTATATCCATGGAAAGAAATGACACCAAGAGTACACAAAGTATTGTGCCATGGCGAAATTATAATTGAGCGAAATATTCTTCCATTCCAGGAATTGCTCCAGACCGTCAAAAAACGAGGATATTTTTAATAGCCTATTGTTATCTTCAGACCCTGTACTATCGTCAATGAGAAAACGTTGGATTTACTATGAGCCTTTATCAACTCAAAATACTGAAGGCTTGGAGGACCTTTATTATCTTTTAGATATGTATACAGATACAATAGATTAGTCAATAGAAAATAAGTAGTATAAAGTTTAAAATATTAGAAAAATTGTCTACATAAATTTAATGTAAATAAGTAATACAAAATCGTATTAGAAATAGAATATTTATTAAGGAAGAGGATAAATACCAAAAATAATAATATTGATTAAGTTAAAATATATATTTTTTGTTTGTTTTGTTATTTTAAATTCATTAATAGAAATATATTAATGCTTAGAAAAGGATGAAGATTTACTTAAATTTGGGAAATGTGGCAACCCTATTAAAAGTAAAGAATATTTATTAATTATTTTTATAAAAATATTTTGTGTATAGGTATTAGTAAATCTATACAGAAATATTCGTACTTTTCTGGTTTGTAAAAATATAGTCATATATACAATAAATTAGAAATATAAAAGTTTAAAGGCGCATATTTCTGAAATGAGGCATGGTATTGACTTGAATCTATTTGCAGAGAATCGGAAATTACATATGCAAAAGGAGAAGCTTAATTTAGCATACATAGTTTTAAAATTTCTTTCGCTAGTTAGAAATAAAATAAACAAAAGGCCCAACTTGGGGTTTTTGGAAAAAATACAAATTTTTTAATTGTAATGACATATTTGTTTATAAAGATATCTTAATGAAATTTGCAGGAAATATGGACCTTATTAATATAAATAAAATCGCGTTAACCAAATTTCAATCAGGGGTAGTTTTTTCCTGAATTCGCAAAAAAAAAACTAATCAATATTCCAAAAAATGGGATTTTTCCGAAGTCTCGTAGATTTTGATTTAAAACTTTTAACAACATATTGAAGATTCTTAAAATATATTCTGATTGTCGATTCGATCTTTGGGATTTGAGAAAATATGGTCTAAAATCAAAACTTTCATATAAAATGGGTCGAATTCGGGAGGGTATGTAAAATGACCAATTGAGTTATTGGGCTTTTTTTTCATTAAAGTCATCTCTGTGAAATTGCCATTCAGAAAAGTGCTAAATTATTATATGTTGCTAAAGAAAATTTTATTTTAGATAAAAAAGTGTAGATACTTTTTCAGCTGAAAAAACACAAAAAGTCGTCTTTTTTGAAATTTTCAAATTCAAAATCGTTTATTTTTGGACTCGGCAAAGATATCGACTTCAAATTTTTTTATTCAATAGATAATTTTGTTCTTTAACTGTTAAGAAAAAAACTAATAAAATCGGTCGGAAATACTAAGAAATATATGAAAAAAAACTGGACCAAGAACATGCAAAATTATGGTGCTTAAAAATTTAAACGCAAATAACTCGAAAACTATAAGAGGTAAACAGGACACGTAGGCATGTTTTTTATAGGTCTTATCAGGGTATACAACAATATATAAAAATATTTGAAATCGGACGAGAAACAAAAATTTGGCAAGCGATTAAACATTTTTTATGTCAGAGGTACCTAACTTTGAGCCCCCTTAGCTCCGTTCTTGAGGGGTTTGTTGTGCCCTCTTTCAAACTTGACTGACTGTACACTCCTCTGCTATGCTTATACCAAATTTGATGAAAATGCAACGAGCCGATCAGAAGTTACAGATGTATTTCCAAAAAATTTCGATTCTGCCCCACTGTGCAGTGATTTATCATCGTTAAACCCCTATTCCGTGAGGATATTTGTATGGGGGATAAGTAAAATAATGGACCAATCACAACCGGTATCAAAAGACTTTGCCCTTGGACCATAGAAAACCCGTGTACCAAATTTTATTGAGTTATTTTCAAAATTGCGAACTGTAGTTTGATTAGAAAGTTTACATGAACGCACAATGAACCGTTCAGAGTAAAAACTATGGTTACATTTAACTTTAGATAGTTTTATAAAATATATATCAATGGAAATTCAAGAGTTTGCATATTTTGAATATATATTTTTTATTTAAATATTTTTACCATTGTAGTAGTTATAACCTTGCGAACTTAAATGTGTAAAACAAAATTTATATTGTTTTAGATATTGTTCAATTAGGATTCGAGAACTGTAAGTTCAGTTGGGGACATTTTTGCCCGTAGGTTCAGTTATCCTTGAATGTCATTACCATGGTATCCATATCAGCTTGCATTGAAAGACTTTATTTTTCATGACGAATCTTACATTTTTGTATTTTTTTTATTTATAAAAAAAGTATTACAATTTTTTTAAATTTTAATCAAGTTTAGTACGCTTTAGAAAAGAATTGGATAATACGATTTCCGTGATTTTTTTATATGATATGTATTAAAATAATCGTAAAACGTAACTTTTTCTATGTAAAAATTCATAATTTACGAAGCATGTATTTAGAATTTTTGTATAAAAAAACAGTGCAATTTTATTTCAGAAGATCGGAAGGCAATGAAATTTGTATATACCTAAATAAACTTCCAAAATTTTTGGTTAAAAAATACCAAAATCAAAAATTTGTTTCTTCATTTCTTCATTTAATGCTATTTCTTCAATTTTTCTCTTATTTACAATCCTTATGTAATCTACTTATGTCAATATCTAGAATTGTAAACATCTTTTTAAATTCTTGGTTCAAAATTCATAAAAAAATAAAGTATTTGGAGATTCCAGGGTGACTAAAGATATCATTATTTCGAAAATTCTTGGACGAGTAAAGTAAGAATTTTTCATCTGTTATGCCTTACTTTGAAACTTATTTGAAGAAGATAATAAATACTGAACAAAATTTGAAAATTGTTTTCAATAAAATATTTAATTATAAAATTTTAATTTATTTCACTAATATGGCAACACTGTCATATGTAAATGATGTCAGCTATTTCAAAATTGATGTTAGTTATTTAATTTATTGAAAAATGTAGCTGATATTGTAGGAATGGTCATTCCAATCACCAAGAACATTTCGATTTTTCTCCATCCCATTGACGACTAAAATATGCTTTCTTAAATAGTTTTTAGGTTATATAAATTTCTAGGTAACAGGTAGAGCAAATTAGTCATCCGCGTTTTATAACGAAGGATTAGTATAACAAAACTGTAGAATATGCTATATCTCCAAGGAAAGCTTTTTCACCAAAACGCTTTTATTGAGAGATTATATCAAGTCGTATAGCGTCCTACTATGCTGTCAGAATATTGCTGTTTCTTCGAACGAATAAAAATGAAAAATAATGCTTTCTTTGATCCTAATTTAAAAAAAGATATATATGAATTTTTCTTTTTTAATAAAAACATTATAATCACTTAAAATTGTAATGTGATGGAATTGTTTCATATCACTTTCCACTCTATATCTAGTTCAAGCAAAAATAATTACGCGGAATTATTCACGGTATAATTTTCTTCTATTGTTTTCTTGATTTTATTATTTAAAATTGGATTTTTACCTTACCACTTTGAGATCTACGGTCATGTGTAGTTATATAAAATGCAAATTTATCCTCTATACAAACTCCATACACCTTATTTTTTCATGGTTTTATGAGGGTTAATTGAAATACACTTTTGTAGCATCATTTCTTGTCTATAAAACGTGAGTGAATAATTTGCTCTGTCTACTACCTAGAAAAATATATAACCTAAAAACTCTTCAGTGAAGCATATGGGTTAAAAGTGTGGCGTGATGAAAAATTTTAATTTAACTTTCTAAACTATATCTAGCCTAAAGAATAAGATTTTCGCAGAATTATTCGATATATAAATTTTTTGCGATTTTGTTGATCTGTTTAATTATTAACTATAAAAAGATTTTAGAAAATATTAATGACTTAACTTATGTGGATATTTTCCGAATTTATTTCCCCATATCGGAATAAATTTGATTAATTTTAAAAATATGATTTTAGATTTGAAATTATCGGACAAATTTATATATGTTAAAATTTTCGTGACTCTAGGACACCTCCTTCTATTTATTTTCACTTTTCTATGGACTCGATTCACTGTAGAATAATTGAACGGACAGACGTATATCGTTAAACCGACACAGAAAGTGATACTAAGCCGATTGGTATAAATTAAGGTGGATTTTCGCCAATATTTTTAGGTGTTGCAAATATTAGTACAAACGAATAATACCCTTCACATATATGTTGGTGTAGGGTATAAAAATTAAAACAGATTCTATAAAATCTAATGAAATTAAAATGTTAAACTAAGAAAATATAATAAAAAAAAATTTACTAAAATCCTAATATTTCGCACATGAAAACACATATAACAACTATTTTATTGAATAGTCCTAACAGAAGTCTTAATAATACTTTTGAAAGAAAATCGTATTTTCAGAGGTATTTAAAAAATTGTCCAGCTCACAAAAACGGAGACATTCAGATGTAATATTTTAGAAATCATATAAGAACATAATGATCATCATTTTTTTTTTCTCCTGAGAAACTTTAATATACATGCACACATATGTGTATGATTTATAAAAGTAAATAATTTAACAATTTAAAATACAAAAATTATTTGAAATTGATTGCGATGGTTCGTTATGATTACTATCTATACTCCATTTTCAATTATAAATATGACAATCAATACAAATGTGAATACATGAACGCTCGTATAAGAGCATTCGAAAACACATACACACAGACAGACAATACACTCATCCATGCAATGATTTGATACAACAGAAATTACCTGAATATTCTATTCAAAATGACATGATGGCATTCATTGGCATGTTGGTCGTTGTTATTCGTTAGTTTTTTAAATGTATATTTGTGCGTTGATTATTGGATTTTGTAGAAGAGAAATGAAAACACATCTCAAGGACGTTGTTGCGTCTGATGTCAAAACCATATAAGATATTATTGATCATTTTTTTCCTTTTCAGTTTCTATTTTTATTTTTTATGCGATAATAAAAAAACAACTTGAGTCACGTTCAATTTTCTATGCATTGCAAAGCATAAGACGACGACGACAATAACAAGAGCCAAAACTTACTTGAAATTTCGAACTGCATTTCTAATAACATTTGTTGCATGCATGTCTGGCAAGTTGTCTGCAGCCCATTATCGTCAACAAACATGTAGTGAATTATACATTCATGCAAACAAAAATATTTGTTTATATGTGTATGTGCAACAAGTAACACACACACAAGCATACTTTCAAAAGCTCACTTATACAAAATACCATTAGAGCGAATAATAGCAACAGCAATTACAATAATAATACCCTGTAGTATTAAAAGTTACAATTGTCGATTTTGCATTAACTAATTCTGTGCTATTTAATGATATTTTATTGTATATTGGTTCGATCTATTAACTATTCTACAATATTCATTATCACCAATTAGTTTTCAAACACAAAGTAATACATTAATTTGATGACTATAAAAGGAAGCAAATAGCACATAAATAAAATAGAAAATAAATAAATAAATAAAAATGGAAAAAATCAGTTCCAATTAACTTCATCGCAATCCTAGACATCCTCACACTACTCATGCATTATAAAAGTAATAAAGTTATAAGATCTGCAGGGAAATGACAATATGGGTAAGATATATTCAAACGATGCAAAAAATTATTACAACAGTACAAAACGAGTCTCAACAATGTCTCATATTTCGAATTTTAGTAGATTTTTTTGGATTTGCTTTCATTGCAATTTTTCTTTGAATGAAAAAGGGGAGGCATAGTAATTTATTACTTTATTTGTAACATTTTTAAATATCTGCCACAATTTTTGTAAAACGTAGGTACATGTGTAAAAACAAAAGCATATAGGACAATGAACCAAAGCTTAATTAAATGATCATAAAAAAGTATTTGATATACAATTTTTATATTTGGGGGATTCACAAGGTGTGCTATCATGCCATATTGTCATAATGTTCTAAAATTTTTCAATTGTTTAAAAATATTGTTGTTGCTTTTCAAACAAAAGTGTCTTAAAATAATATAACTTTGTATGCTATGTTTATTGTCCTGTCGTATTTAATCAGCATAGATGATTTTATACAAAGGCAAATAAAAAAAAATTGTTGTTTATTTACTTGAGTCTGCCATACTTTTCGCACAAAATGGCTATTATTTTGGATTTATCACTTATTTTTGGCTGATTTAAATTCAAAATAGCACACTAAATTATGAGGTGTTGTTCACAACAGTCGTATTTTTTCATGCTATTATAGACATATGATTTTACGACACTATGTGAATCTTCTAATTGATTTTCCTTTTTTTTTAATACTAATGATGGATATTTCCGATTAAAAATTGTGTATAGCAAATAACTGTGGTGACAAATGTTAGAATCTGGAATGTAAAAGCTTTGATGAGTAGGTATATATAATATTCGCTATTGACAAATACTTCAAATATTCTAAATTTTTTGTTGGACAAAAAAGTCTAAGTACAAAGAAAAGGAACAAGTTTGTATATATTTTTCTTCTAATAATAGGAAAATAGATATAACTGGTTTTCAGCCAAATTTATTTTTAGTTACAAAAATATCTAACTTCTTTACGCTCAGAAAGAGAGACTCATCGATTATACCATATTTGTACACTCGAGAAAAATGTAATATACATATGTATGCATTAAAATAAGAATTTATATATTTTAACCAGCTTTATCAACTTAGTACTTGGTGCTTTCCAAAACTTTTCGGTGATATCAAATTTCAAAATGTTAATGATTCACATGAGATTATTACTATCGAAAATATATTTATAATTAGGCGTAAATAATGAAGAATTTTTTCAATTAATGGCTTGCAAACAAGGTCTTAAGTATTTTACTAATGCAAAAACAAGTAAGATCCTCGAAAAATTGACTCATGCTTATTACATAAAATATATTTATACAAATTTTATGAAAGTAATAACAAAATTAATTTAGGAATTTATGAGTGTTAAAACCCTTTTCCGGAATGATATTTGTATTAAAGCTATGAAAAATGATTTACCGATTATAACCAATCATATGTATCAAATTTCATTTAATTATCTTCAAAATAGAGACAGACAGACAATCAGCCTGTCTTATTATACTTATTTTTACCCACAATTTTTCAAATTTATGAGTAAATGTTGCAGAGTATTAGAAGATATTCATACGGTGTAAACCTCTATGTCTATGTTCATTTTTGTCAAAACTTTGAATTTACATATACAACCGAGTTATTATAGGGTAATTTCACATCAAAACGCACAAAAAACATCCATTTTCGGATTTTGAATGGTATCTCAAGTCAATAATGTTTACACTCCGGCCCATTTACGGTGCAAAACATGATATTTTGAAAATCCAAGAATAAAAGAAGATAAAAACAATTAACAAAGGTTCCCTTGTTGAATTGCTAATAATTGTAAAACTTGTTTTAGTTTCATATTAAAGGTAGAGATATTTCCCATATAAAGTTATTTGATTTTAAAATTTCAAAGATCAAAGTTGGACGTATTTAAATCAAATTTTTAAAGTATTGTTTTTTTGAGATATAAAAAACAATACTTTAAAAATTTTTAAAAAACTATATAGTATTAGTATTACACTTTTCCCTACTCATTAAAACTTTCAAGTTGTACACTCCTTTAGTTAAGTCATGTAGAAAAATATATATAATCTAATTACTAATAACTCCTGAACTATTCAAAGTAAAATTTAGAATTTAGTTTCATTTTAAGGATAATGATATTATTTTTAAAATTATATATAACTTAACTTACGTGTATTAAGAAAGCTCAAAGGTCAAATAAATATCAAACCCTTGTGTCTCAAACAATTATACAATATTAGTACAACTCTAATTTCAAGTTAGACACTCGAAATAAATAAACTTTTTACATATATAGACGTATAGTTATTAGCAATTTAACAAGTACACCTTTATGAATTTATTAGCTTTTTTTCGATTTGTAAAATATCATATTTGTGAATCGAAGAGGGCCCAGAGTCTAAAAGATTGGATATATCAAATCCGATTGTTGTCCGTTTTGACATGGAATCACCCAATAGTTCTTTATTCAATACGACAATTTAATAAACATTATTTTATATGCTCCTTATGCTGAGTGTATCTTATAAGAGTATTGAACCGAAATCGTTGCCGTAAAAGTGAACTTCATCTCGGTATAAAATTAACGTTAAAGTTTTAGACATAATGAAAAAGTGCTGCCAAATATCAGTAGATCAAGAGTTTATTAATTCGAATTACGATCCAACTTTGCAAACCCCTTTTGATATTATTAGTGTGATTATTGGAAACTTTGAGGCAACATTTGATCATACAAAATTTGCTTTGTATTATTATTGATAACAAAGTTTAATTTTTTCTTTTTCAAAATTTATAATTTAAAATCGATTCAGATCTCAATTAGATAAAATTCTTTTATATCAAAATTCAGTAAATATATTTGAAGAAAAAAAAAATTTTTAAGTTAATTAAATTTTATGCAAGATTTGAAAAAAAATTCTGCTTTTTAATCCTATATCAAAAAGCTACACTACGATTAAAAGCCATATGACATGAAAATTTATGCACAAATAATGATTTTATTCATAATTAACTGAAGATATTTGTAGTAAATACTTTATGTAAATTGTGTACGTGTACGTAATAACAATAAAATCAATATCTGAAAATAGTTCACAAAAATTTATCCGAATTTGTGAACTTGTGTTATTTTTTGTTCTATTAGCTTCGTTCAAATAAGGGTGCAAACACGGAAACTGATGGATGGAAAAGGAACTTTAGATATATTCATATCTAGGGTCTTATACATATCTACAATATCTTTAAAAAAAGATAAGAACATACATACATACATAAATACATACATATCTATAGCTAATGGATGGTACAATTATCCTTACAATTTCATAATCCTCCGCGAAAACAAAACTATTTTTTTTAATTATTTACATTGGAGAATCGAAAAAGTATATATACTTGTCGTTATGTGTCGTATGGTTTTCCATGTTTATCTAAAAAATATAACGAGAAAAATTCAAAAAATATATGGATATACGTACTTAATTTTTTTTTAATTTCTTCTTCAAGTCCTATGGCAGACACTTCCACGAGGACAATTCTTATCGACGGAAGATGATTTTAATGACACTTTGGCAATACTTTTGGAAGACTGTTCTTAGTATCTTCCGCAATAGAAAATGTTTGTAGGGTATATATATATATATATATATATATATATATATATATATATATATATATATATATATATATATATATATATATATATATATATATATTTATTTATTTATGTGATAAGCGAGTACAAGTACAATTATTTTTACTCATGCTTTTGTACATACTTTTGCTAATCACGTTGTTTTCGTATGAAGTATTCTCAAATTAGTTTATGTATGTTTTTTTCTAATTGTTGTTAGTACAACCGCAATACAACTACATTACTCACACTTGTGTACACAGATACACATTTAGAAACAAAAATTCTTACATTCATGTTTAATGCAGACATTGTTATGATGTTATTCTATTTTTATTTGCCTGTGAAGAAGTGTTTGTGTGCGAAACATGAAATATTACAGATTTGTCTGTCTGCCACTTGTTGCAGCGCATTTTTGTCAAGGGCTGTTATCGCTGTAAAAAGTCATTGTGATGCAACAGTTTGTAGTCATTTAAACATTAAAAAAAAAAAACAAGACAAGACAAGAAATTTTGAATTTAAGTAAAATACTAGAAAATTGCATTGCTTTATACATTTGGGAAGGAAAACTTAAGTCTAATAGAATTATTTTCATGAAATGCTCTATAATTAATTGCCAATTTAAATGTTTAATGATATGAAGAGCAGCGATCACCACACTCATACATTTGCAATTGTGTGTTTTGTATATCTCTCCCGCCTAAAATTATACACAAAAAAATAACTTAATTTTATAGTAATTTAATTTTGAAACTTTCTTAGTGAATTCCAGAAATGGAAATCCACATAGCTAATGTATTTGAATAGTAATAAACAGGGACCCTGTAATAATTATGAACCTTGTTATAAAAATTAAGGCAATGATTATTTTTTACTTATTTTATTTTTGTCTCAAAATATGATTATTTTTATTGGAAAATAACAGTTTATTTAATTTTAACTTATAAATAACGATTATTTAATATAATATAAATAATAAAAAATAATCAAACAAGAACTCACACTCCCTCGTAAAATTAAATATTTTTCATGAATGCATGTAAAGCAACAAGCGGTAGCACAACCAGCGTTACCGTTGTGATTAAAAATTGGACCAAAATTAGTAGATTTATTTTAATCTTCGCAGGTTTGGCAGTTTGGTTGGTTTTTTTCATATATTAAGCTTTTTTGGCAGCTTCTTCTATATCTCTTAAACCAGTAAGAAGGATATAGTCGGTCAATCCCGACCACGTAATATCCTACACCAAAAGTCGGTGTGCATTAGACCTGTGGCCGTTACTTGTGGCCAATACTTGTATTAAGTGTAAATAAAACATACGAATACAGACTATTACGTTGATTTTAACATTTATATGAATTTATACACTTTAGAGTTATTCCCGATAGAAGGCCTTATATGGAAGCTATGGTAGATTATGGGCTGTTAAAGTGATTTTCGGAAGGGTAATTTATATTTAATTACTCGTGCCAAATTTAATCAAGATTTCTTTAAAACATCGACCTATACTTTGTTTACAAGATTTAGCCAGCTAGCCGACCAGACGGACATCATCAAATCGAATCAGAAAGTGATTCTGAATAGAAAGGTATACTTTATGATGAGATGGTTATTTCTGTACGTTACTAACAATAGTAGAAACACATAGTACTCCAACCACCTATGGTGGTGTACCGTATAAACATTTTAGAAAATTGTTGTCAAAAAATATAATACAGATAACAAAAATAACCAAAGAAAATAGAATACTAATTATTCATTGTTATGATTCTTATTATTATTATCCATAATAGAAGTTATTTATTATTAAGAGTTCTTACAAACGAGCTAGACCTTTAAAAAATATATTTTAAAAGGTATTTTGCCCTTATAATAATATGTATAAAAAATTATTTTTACCAAGTGTTAAAAAGAAAAAATTGTAAAATATTTAAAGAGAATATATATATATATATATATATATATTTATTTATATATATATATATATATATATATATATATATATATTTATTTATTTATATATATATATATATATATATATATATATATTATCTCTTTAAATATTTTACAAATTTTTCTTTTTAACACTTATATATGTACATACCTATTATAGTTTTCAATTTTCCAAACCAAAATTTCAAGAGTATGTAACTTTAAATATCAATATCTCTGAGAAGGCTTTGTGAATTTTAATGCGTTTTACAGAGTTTGCATTTAGCTTATGTCGGTTTTAATACGAAGATTTCAAAAATAGGGAAATAAAAAATAGATTTTAATGGAATTGAACTTTTAAAATACATTTTTCTCTAAATATACTGTTTAAATTTTTTGATTTTTTAACATATTTGGAAAGTATGGAATCTTTACATTAAAATGAGAATCCAAATTTTTTGGGATGCATACATCTACCATGCACAATTTCGCCTTTTCTAAATCCTATTCATATTTTTTTATATAAAAATTTTATTTTTCTAATATTACTTTTAAAGTATGAGTAGGTATACATATTTAATTTAAAAAGAAATTTATTATGTTTCTTTTTAAAAAAAACTAATATTGCAATTTATAGTAAACAATTTCAAATACACCTGAAGAAAAATTAAAT
This sequence comes from Protocalliphora azurea, assembly GCA_932274085.1. Classification (NCBI taxonomy): domain Eukaryota; kingdom Metazoa; phylum Arthropoda; class Insecta; order Diptera; family Calliphoridae; genus Protocalliphora; species Protocalliphora azurea. The sequence continues at coordinate 84,231,075 of OW026521.1, read as the reverse complement.
TTTCAATGAATTTACAATTGTCAAAAATTCATCTATAAATTATAATTAATTTACAAATATTTTTGAACGAAAAGGATATTTTGGAAATGCTGACTAAATTACTCTATAAGAAGACAATAGCCTGTTATATACTTTCTAAATTATATAAATCCGTCAATAACTTCAAGAGATTTAAATTTGCATACTTTTTAAATTTCGTTTACTTTTCTTCAAATTAAGATATTTTTTTCAAAATATTTTAAATATGACAAATTTCGAATGTTTTTTTTAATGATGTTGTGCATAGTAGATGTGAGCGTCCTAAAAATTTCAGATAATCAAACAGTTTTAATAATATATTTAACGAAAAATGCATTTAAAAATGTAATTGCATTAAAATGCATTAAAAAAAATATTTATTATTTTTGAAATGTTCGTATTAAAGCCGACATGAGCAAAACTCTAATACCGTTTAAGTCATTAAAATTGATAGATATTGATGTTTAAAGTTACATACTTTTGAAATATTTTGTGTTTTTGAGAAAGTTAAAAAGCGAAGTATAATCGCGATTTTCGCAATTTTGCGAAAATGAAAACTGAGATCGATAAATGGTTTAATGGAGTTTATGTACACAAATTTTTGTGGAAATTGAAAGGCACCAGATAAAGTAATGCACTTTTTGGGGTGTTCTTTGAGTTTTTGATATATATATTTTTTTAAATTTTGAAAAATATTTTCTTTTTGGCAACGCTGAACCTTCTTGTACGAATGCTGGTTTTGTTTTCTTTTTTTTTTTTTTCTTTTTTGAGAAAGGTTTGTTCCCAAACTAAACTAAATAAATAAAGTAGTTTTTCCCCTTAATTGGTTGATTTTTTTAAAAGAAATATAAATTTTGGGGTCATACAAAGTTTTTGAGACGAATTTAATGATAGAAGAATAATTTCCGGACAGTTGAGAATATATGCGAATATTTTTTCCAATACTTTAAAAGTTGTAACTTTATGTAGAAAAATATTAAGAGAATGTAAATCGTAAACAATTCCTCTTAAATCCAGAGTTCTTCACGGTAGGCATCCTGGTCCATCCTTATATTTATTAATTTATTGTTTATTTATCGCATGGAATTTAATTATTAATTTTTAAATCCAAAAATCCATTGTATTGCTACGATACGATTCAATCTGGCCCACTGTAGTCCAACGAGATCAGGATGCATTCATAAAAGATCTTGAAATTGAAATGGATCATTCTGCGATGCCTTAAATCTTCCCAGCTTGAGCAAATGGGCGAATCTTGGAGGATTTCGGGATTTAAGTGCTTCACTCATAGTGTGGAAGATATAGTATCAGTTATTTTACGTATTGAAAAGCTCAGCTGTGAATCTATTTTCGATACGTGGGGGTTGTTAATCCACACTAAGCACTCCAAGACTCCAACAGATGCAGAACGTAAATTACAGGCAGTAGCTCCCCACTATGTACATGCCAGCTTCTGTATAATAATATTCCGTATTTTAATTTTCGCTGCTGTATTTTCAATATAACTTCTCGGTTCTGATCACTTGGTTTCCCATTCTTCAAAAGGGCCAGAATTTTTTACCCTTTCAGGGAGCAGAGTATGTAACCAATAGACATAATATTGGAGTAGAATCTTGATAGCCATTTCCTGAAGTGGGCACCGCTATGAATAATAAATTCATCTGGGATATAGCGCCGTTGACTTCCCCTAGGTTGAATGAATCTGAATACTGTCAATTAGCCTACGTCTTTCGCCTTGTGGATCTCAGTTTCCTCCTGATGTAGATGTAGTGGTCATATGCAGTGCAATAGCATCTGGATTGATTGCAGATTTAGGCATAGACATTGACGCGCTTGTTCCAAGTTTACAAGTAATCCCCATGTTCGCCTGCTAGAGTGGGAGAAGATGAAATTTTCTACAGTATGGCGCCATTTCTCTACACAAAAATTGTCAAGTGATTCCAGCAGCTCCTCGGCTATTGAAATCTTCTGCATATACTGATGGGTGCGAGATACATATATATATATATATATATATATATATATATATCCGCCAAGTAAATAGCGATAATAAAGATATTCCTCTCTAAACCGGCACTAATAAGTTTCACATTCTTTATGACATTTCTACCATAAGTCGCACTACCATATATTCCGCTATATACTACGCCTTATTCATTATATTCGTAGGCTGCATCGAATCGCCTTCCATTCGTGATAAAAATGAAAAATGATTGTATATATTTACCAAGAGGTCAGATTAATGTAATAGTTTGGAAACCGGTATTTATAGATCACTTGGCGTTACCCATGGTGCACCACGAAGAGGCAATCTGTCTCACATCCCCATGAAGATAGATCCAAATGTTCCTTCAATTAGTCAGATATTGACAATTTTAACCGCTTGTATGTCATGAATTTAAACAAGTAGGAAAGTTATAGTGATGGAAAGTTATAGTGACCATGTGATACCCTACACAATTGTGTATGTTCAAGGTCTGTGGCCAATTGTGGGTCGATTCTTGTAATTATCGTGATTTATATTTATATGAAATAAATGCACTTTAAAGTTATTCCCGGAGGTGAAGGCACCAAGGTAGATATTGTCAATTATGGACCAATCCTAAGATGATTTGGCCCCGTTATTTCTGCTAAAATAGTGTTTTGTTACTAACATTTATATGAGATTTATACACGTTTAAATGATTTTTGAAAAGTGGTTTATGTGGTAGTTATAGTCAATTATGGACCAATTCCTGAGATTTGGCACATAGCTTACACTAATGTAAAACCTTTTGAGCAAAATTTCGTTATTATATTATAATTTTTGGTACTTTTGAGCGTTACAAATATTAGCGTAAACTCATAATACTCAAACTGTTTTTGTTGATTATAAATGAATATAAACTTGAACAAGTTGACGAATTCTTTTGTCATTTAATTCTTATACCTTCCATACTGTATAAAAAAAGAGTATTAGATTTCCTCAAGCAATTGTTTACAATACTTGTCATAACTGTTTTAGAATGTGCCTCCGTGGTCTGAGATTTACAATATGAAGTACATATAAAGAAAATTTAATAGGCCAAAAAACATTTCCTTTTATTTTGCCTTCGTAATCTCACATGAATAATAGGTAGTTTTACATCCGTGGTCTGGGATTCACAGGTAGGCGAAAGACGAAAAAATGTAGCTCTTATTTTGTCGAATAAAGGAACTGTTGTATATATTAACAAGGAAAAATATCAGTGAAAAGTAGAGTTTTTGTTAAGAAAACTTATTTTTTATTCATTATAAGCAAATTTATGCAAAGTATTAATAAAAATGCATTTTTTTTTTTTTTTTTTTTTTGTAAAATACCTGTGAAATATGTAAAAGCTTACTTTTTAAACAAAACACTTAGAAAGCTTGTACTCTATATTACTGAAAAATTGGTTGCTGTTTAATATAAAGGGGTTTTCTTTTCCAGAACGAATTATAAGATTAAAATCATCACCGTAGGCACACAAATAATTTTATTTATGACGAGATATTATCTGTCTTAATTTGAAAAGGAGAGCAATGTGGTATATCATTAAGTAATGGAAAATAATTTGATTAGCAGTTTGGATTCATACAGTTATATCGCTATTAGATATGAAATTAATAATTTAATTGATCTGCTATTGAATGAATGCTAACAATTTTAAATGCTCCTCAGAATTCTAGTAATACTACAGTCGCATGTTCCCATTATGGGAGACATATAGCAATTTGGTAGTCTATATAAAGCAGACTATATCCTGTTTGCTATTATTTTATATAAAACCTTTTATAGAAAAGGGTTTAAAGAAATAGAACGATAAGAGTTAACTATTTTCCTGTTTTTTCCCGGTTTAGAAATTTGTATAATAATACTCTTTTTAAACCGTTGGGGTATATATTTAGCAAATATATTGTTATATAAAGGAAATTTTGTATGATGTACGATCCATTCCGGTAGTTTTAACCTTCAATTGATTTAAGGTTGAATTAAGCTCTATGAAATCACAATAATTTTAAGTCCCTATAAAAATTTTCCGAGTAAAAGGGTTTGAAATCGATTTTCTGTAAATTACTTTGTGTTGCTTATGATTTCTTTACTTGTGTAGAAAAATATTGACGAAATTTGGCTCAAATATTTGTTTTGTATAAGGCTTGTATGGAAAATTGGCAAAATCGGTTACAAAATAAAAAAGTTATTAACTCCAATTAAAATAATTCCGCAGATATATCACATAAAAAAGTAAAACAGAATTTTCTTCAAATTTTTCAAGGAACCATGTAAACTCGGAAACCAACAATTATTCGCCCACTTTACCACCCACCTTCCATATAAAATGATGGTGGGTATATAGATTCTTCCAATCCGAATATAATATTCTTAAATATTTTTAATGAAATACAGTATTTTGATGTAAATATTTACTTCCACTTCAATAAATATACCTGATAACAAAACAACAATAACTTCAGTATATGTCCTACAAAATATAATATTAATCGAGATCAGTTTCTTGATTATTTTCCACTTTAGTTCAAAGATTTATAGCAGCAGGAGACAAACCACATTCAATATCTAGTGGCCAACCCACTTACTGCCATACAAATATCAACAAGATTTCTGACTTTATTAACTTTGCCATAATCCACAATTTAAGACGCTAATGTATACCATTGATTCTTTCACTTGATTTCTTGTTAGACCTGCGATCATGACATTAATTAATACCAAAGTACTTGTTTCCCTAATAGTAAAACGAACTGGTTGAAATACAAAATATACATAAGCTCACACTTACGAAAAAATATTTCACTGAAAAGTGAAAACGAAATCCAATCTGCAGTTAATATTTTCACAGATATCCTGACTAATGCTGCTATAGTATCTACACTTTCGGGTTTCTCAAAAAAGCCAAGATATATTAAATGTTTTTCAAATGCTGAATCTCTTATTAAGGTAAAAATAAAACTGAGGCGTCAATGGCAAGATTCTTGATCACCGTCAAAACTAAAGTTAATCATTGTTTCAGAAGATCAAGCTTCACTCTGAAGAATGCAAACTGGAAATATATCTGCATTACGGTAAACAATATGCAATGCCCTATTTCATATACCTACCTTTTCTAATGAAAAGTTAAAAGTATTCGCTAATCATTCAGAAAATGTGTTCTTATCCCTATAGTAGTTAGCGACCAAATTTCTAATAGCAATCTTCCGTGAAGTCAGAATTAAAAGGTCTAAAGGCAGGAAAATATCCTGGAACTGACAAAATTTCCATTACAATCATAATTTTCTTGCAAACTCGGCTTTGAGATTTATTTTATTCATTTTCAACACCATATTACCTACTGGCTACTTTCCAAACACTTGGAAATTGTCAAAAATCGTAATGATACCGAAACCCGGAAAAGACGTCACTCAAGTAACGTCTTATCGCCCAATAAGCTTACTATCAACTTTTCGAAATTATTTGGAAAATTGCCCCTTGAGAGCCTATTATTACACTTAAATAATAACAGTATACCTAACCTTCAGTTTGGTTTTGAAAGAAAACGTGCAACTATTGAACAAGTGCATCGAATTGCAACTCTAATCAGAAGAAGTTTCGAGAGCAAGCAGTATTGTTCTGCGTTATTTATTGACATATCTCAAGCTTTCGATTAAGACTGGTACGGCGAACTAATACATAAAATGACTACGTTACTTCCATAGAACGTTCATAAGTTACTAAAAAAAAACTATATAATAAATAAATATTTTCAAATTAGGTCAAAAGATGCAATTTGTTCGGGCAGAATATTTTCCGCAAGGGCACCTCAAGTAAGTACTTCTTTATATGCTATATACTGCAAATATGCCCACGAGCCCTCTGACTCGTCCATAACACACTCAGAGATTTCTTGTAAAAAAGCGGGATTCTGAAGAAAATTTTATGAAAGAAGCAGAATTTTAAAAAAGTTTTGTAAAAAAGAGATATTTTCTTTTTATATCTCAGTTAGAATTCTAAATGACTGGTTCTCGTAAGCTGGTTCTCTTGCTTCACGACCCACTTGAGACGTTACAACTTGAGAACGACCCACAGAAACTTTTGAGCAACAAATTAAGTAAATATTTCTTTACGAACTTAAAAGTTTGAAATAAATTTCAAGATTGAATTCAAATTGGGATTCATTTAAATTAATTTATATTTGGTACATCCTCATTTTGATATCAAAAGTTGTTCTTAAATAATTCCACAGAAAAAAGTTTGTACATAAATATAAGAATTTACTTTCATTGATTTTAGTTCATAACATATAAGATTAATGTTTTAAATATAAAAACTTTTTTACATTTTTCGAAATGAATCAAAAGTCAAGAAGACTTAAACAAATTGTTTAAATTTTCATTTATATTTTCAATTTGTAAATATATATTTGAAATATTCTTTACAGAATTTTTAGTTTTTAGTGATTTTTAGGCACATGTTGGGGGCAGAAGAAAACAGCAGATGCGTTTTTTATTACAATGATGCCATGTGCTATAGAATGGTAGCAAATTTAAGCAAATTTTCAATCCTTACTTTTTAACAGCTTTTTATTGGAAAATTGCCATTTAAAGGGATTTATTATTAATATTTTCATGCATAAGTATTTTTTTAGAATTTGAATCAAATCTAATAAAACTAAATTAAAATTTTAGCAGCATTTTTTCAAAATTCGCAAAATTATCATTAAGTAATAATATCTATCATTTTTTTTTATAAAAAAAAGTTTGGGGAAAAAAGTCATGTTCGATTCATAATATTTATGAAATAAATTTTCAAATATATGCATTTTTTTTCTCTGTGTCTTTATCCTAATAATAAAATCAATTTGAATTTGATATCAAATTTAGTAATTTTTATTGATAAATGAAGATATTTGATTTCAAATTTGAGATAAGATACAAATATATAAATAAATAAATTCATGTTATCAGTTGCAAAAATGCCTACATAAATGGATGATCAATGCGAATGCTTCGAAATGTGTTCATATAATATTTACTTTACGTAGGGAAAGCTGTCCTCCCATTCGAATAAACAATGTCCAAAGCCCTGAACAGGGCAAACTCTGTATAAAGATACAAATCAATTTTTAAATATATGAAAATAAGTTTTTGATTTTTGTTAACGTTGAATTTAAAATTAAAGTTTTTATTAATTTAATTATTTTATTTAATTAGAAAATTATTTTGCAAATTAAAAAATCCAATAAGAATCGAGTAGTATCGAGTATCCAAAAGTAGTAGAATTTGCCAGCATTAGAGCAAATACCTTAATTTTACAAATAAATTTATATCGAAAGAGGGTCAATTACCGACTTAACATACCAAGATTACGAGTATTTTAATTGACTGAGATATCCCGTGCAACAAAACAAATTATTTTGTCTTCCTGTGTAATATGTACATTTAAGTAAATTGAATGACTTTTTCATCTTTCTTTACTTTCAGCTATAGATCACTATTGTTTTTTTTAAGAAATGTTATACATGAAACATATTCGAAGAAATTTAAACTCAAATAAAATGATTTATAGAAAATATGAAAAAAATTACCGTCACAACATGAATATTTTAACATTTTTAAAATCCAACTACAAATACAAACGAAGAACAAAACGATGTCACATTAACAACAAGCAACAGCAGTGGCAGTGGTCTTTGCCATTTCGCCAACAAAATCAAAAACAGAAACCCAAACACAAACTTCCGGCAAACGAAGAAATGTTGACGGATGATAAACAAATTGCAAGAAAAAGGCCCATTTATAAAAATATAAAACTTGACAAATTGCTAAAAATATTTATTTCAATTATGCAACAAATAACACAAACAAACAGTAATTATAACAATAGCAGTATGGTAACACGACTCGTTGCAAAGATGAAAGCGATTAAGAATGCCAACAAATCGTTGTCAAACATAAATATGGATGAAGAGGATAAAAATGAATATAACGTTAGAGATTGTATCAACGAAAACCCTCATGCCTATAAAGATGCTAATAAAGACACCGAAATCAATGTTGACATCAGCATTATTGCCGATGAAATAAGCCATCAGTTGCACAATTATGACAAAGTGTCAACAATCAAATCAACATCAATAAAGTGCCAAAGACGTAAACATTACCAGATAAGAACGACTCATCAGTCGTCGTCATCATTTCCAACAACAACAATGAACAGTACGTTGTTATCATCACCATCGATAGGAAATTATGAAACCTGCCAATGGTCACCCATACTATGTAATTATGTTCGCGACAATTCATCGTTCCGCCACCATCAGTATCACCACAAAATCAAACACACTCACACTCAAAATCATTACCATCACGCACTCCATATCAAATCATTGACGACTAGAAGAGTGCTAAATATCAATAACAGCAGAAACAGTAACTACAATATTGGCACCATAAATAGTACAACGGATACGGGAACGAGTAACATCTATCAGTCGGTCGATCAATATATTAATGCAACTTGGAATCGCAGCTACACTTTGTCTTGTTTACTTTTAACGTTATTTATAGCATTTAGCATCGGTGTACGCAGTACGACAGGTAAGGAATGTTTAATAAAAAAAAGCACCAGAAAATTATAGTCGTTCATGCTTAGGGTTTGGGGATTCCCGCAGTATTTCTTTTCCCGGAAACGGGAACGGAAAAATCAATTTCCCGGGAATTACCGGGAATTTTTTAAAACTTGAGTTATAAATTAAACAAAACGAAATATTATAAATCATACTGAATTAACGAAAAATGAAATAATAGGTTTGTTTCCGTAATTTTTGGGTAAAGTGTGGTGAAATGAGAAAAAGCAAATTTCTTCTCCCACAAAAATACAACAACGTACAAAAGTCAAAATTATTTAGCCAGAAATAAAACATAAAACTCCATACAAGCAAAATAATACGAAAGTTATTTGAATTCGTATTGCTTAAAAGAAAAAGTTTATTTCCGAAATAATCATATTCTTCTGGAAGATGTATTAAATAAATCATGAAATATTATAATATAGAAATCTTAACATTATGAAGCACGAAAACTGAAACGCTCACATAAAATATCCATGATAAAAATAAAATATTAGAAAAATATTACTTTGATGATTTTCGTCCAAATAATAAAAAGAAGATATTGAGTAAATTTCTTCCAAGAAGATATCTTCCAAATGTTTTTAGGAATGTTTTAAAAATTCGTATTTGAATGTAATTTTATTTTTCAGCATATTTGAAAGTTTTTTTCTGAAACTTTCCTATTATTAACAAAACCAAGTAATTTTTATTCATTTTCGTTCAAATTTTTTATTATATATTTTTATTTTTTAATTGCTTGACAATTTACATAATTTACCCGAAGAAATATTCTAGGCTGTTTCGTGCCTGAAGAAGAAGAACATTGTTCATTTGCCTAATTTTCGAGAACGGAAACACTTTTCGGTAACTTTGGGATCCCTCATTTACTCAATTTAAAGTACGGGAACAAAGCTAATATAAAAGTATAACGTCATTCTAAGATTAATACCTTTCGTAATTTATGTTAAAAACTGTGTCTCAGATTTTTAAGTTATGTTTTTGATGCTAAAACTTTTTAAAAATATACAGTAATCTATTAGATAAATTTCATTATATTTTCTGCAGATAATCTTCTGGAGAATGTAACAAATATATAGAAAAATTATCACTAAATATAACTTGAAATAATAAAATTAAGAAAACTTTTACATTTTGTAAAGCATCTACATACATAAATCTTAACATCATAAAGCACGAAAACTAAAGCGCCCACATAAAATATTTCATTTTTTTTTTTCTTTCTTTTTTGCTAAAAGGGAAACATATATATATCTTCAATACTTTTTTCATTTTTGGGATGTTTTTCGACAACTGAAAAAATTGTGACTGAAATTGTGATTCTGAAAATCTATTTTTAACCATGTCCGACGTATTGTCTTTCCATAGAAATAATTTCTTTAAATACAATTTTTAAGTTTATTCGATGAGATTTAAGTGATTTTTACTATTTATAAATTTGAATATTTAAAAATTCTCAAGAAATTCAATAATATGGTTTATTAAAACCATTAAAAAAATATTTAATTTTTTGTAGATTTTCAAATAATTTTTATTTAATATTTTTTTACATTTTCTATAATATATCCAATAATTCGGATTGTATGTTAATATTATATATTAAGATGTAAATGTATGTATGAAAATTTGGTGTAGAGAAGCGAAACTTTTATATAACACTAACTAATTAATGAAGATTTTTTATGGTGTATAGTATGTAGATAATATGTAATTAAGCTGGCGAAAAATAATGGTGTCATAACTAATAGCTTATGCATTCATGAATAGTAATATATAAAATATACATATATGGATAAAAAGATATATATGAAATATATGAAATAAAAGTAAACACGACACTATTTCCAAATTTCATTAATGGCCAAAACCATCTAAAACAGAAGCCCAATCATTATCATTTGAAATATTTTCTAAATGAATTCAACTCACATACCTTTTAAAGTTTAGGCAGATTTTTTAACGGAGTTAAATACTTAAGTTTAAATGAAACCTAAATAGATAGGATATAACAAATGCGCAAAAAAACTCTACTTTGGTACCTCCAAAACCGTACAATAGGGCAATTTACGATTGCAAATATGTATCATTTTGTTAAGGACCACTTCCGCTAAAGACCATTTCTGCAAAATACTTTTAAATGATTTTAAATAAAAAAATTAAAACACATTAAATTATCTTTAAGTAGTCCAGTTACTTATGCATAATTATATCACGTTAGGGAGCTACATGTTCAGGTACACAATTGAAAGGACATAGTTTAATCGACTAGGGGATTATACAGCAATATACAATAGACATAATAATTTATGCGATAAATTGATACACACATGCATATTTTATATGGTTTTGAATAATCTAGAAGATACACAAAAATAAATAACTATACATATTTCGTTATGAAATATATACGAAAATAAAGGTAACTTACATCTGGAATCCTGCAAATAATGGATTTTATATTTTTTTGTGTCAACATTTTTAATATTTTATTTATTTTTATAAAATTTTATTTAAAGTTAAATAATGGTGTCTATTCTTGAAAACGCGTCGTAGAAGTGAAAATTTCCATTAAAACAAAAATAAAGTTTAAAAAATTGTTTTTTATTTACCGTACATTTCTAAAATGGAATTTACCGTTTTTAAAAGAGAGAGAAACGCGTTAAAGTTCTCACGTTTATTACATTTTAAAAATATATGGTAAACAAAAACAATTTTTTAAACTTTGTTTTTGTGATGATATTTAAAATATTTAAAAAATAGTTACATACCATGGTTGTAAAAAACTTATTACTAAACTTCTATTAATGTAATTTAGACGGTATGTTATTGTCATTGAAAAGTAACTACACACTATTACCAAGTATTGCTGGGTTGTTAAGAAAAGAAATTTTGAACAAATTTTTTACTCGCATTATTCGATTAATCGGCATAAATTACCCGAATAAACTTTTACTCGAAGTTATTGATTTAAATTTAATCGAACAATTATTTGATTTTACTATGTCGATTAATCGAGCAAATATTAGAGTAAATACCCTAATAACAATATAGATATAGAAAAAAATTGTACATAGTTGTTTACGTCTATTTATTGATATCAGTAAACTGAATATCTACTGAGTAAATTTAAAATTTCACTCTCAAAAACACTTGTAAACAAAAAGGTACGCAAAAGGAAAATTTATAAATAACGACAGCAACAACAGAGTTTTAATCACTTTAATTGTAATAATATTTAATAATATTTATTTTTTTTTAATCACTAAAAGATGTTAATGCGAAAATACTTTTTTTAATTTTTCGAACATTTCTCTTTCATTGTTTACATTTGATTACTTTTCGTACTCAGGGATGGAAAAGTTGATACGATCCTATTTAACATTCAGAAGTACCGAAGTACACCCTAAAGTCATCTGATTCTATCAAACGATTATTTAATTATTCTATAATTCTGTTCAAAAATAAAATTTTTAAATAAAAATATCTGTACTTTGAAGATATTTAATTTTTAAAATAAAATCTATAATAGTATTTTGTTTTTTTTTTTCTTTTTTTTTAATCGAAGGAACATTTGTGTTTTAGGTCGACTGTTTAATTTATAACACTCTAAACGAGTATCACTCTAAAGTATATAATCACTACTACAAATTTCAGGTCTTAATGTTGTGTAAATCAAATTCCAGTTAAAGCGAAAATATTCCGAATATCATAGATATCAGATAATGAATCATATTTTAACAAAACTTAAGCTGAAGTGCTCGATTTTAAGGAATTTATTTATAAAGCTCTTCATATTTTACTATAATATTTAACCTGAAATCACTCACTGAATAAAAAATAAATAACTATAAAAAATTTGAATTTTAATACTCTGAGTGTGAAAAAAGTACTATTATAAGAATTTTTTGATACTGAAAAATATTTTAATTTTCCATCCCTGATCGTACTGTACTTTACAAGTAAGAAAAAGTCCAGTAAATTTTGTAAATACTCAATACTCAATTCATAAGCTGCTATTTTACTCGCGAACGCAAATCCATTAAAAGTTTTTACTGGATAGTATACATTTTTGGGTAACCGAACGCAAATATTCTCTCTATGTGTAGATACGTATGTTTAAAAAATTACTTGCATCCGTACAATAGACTATAGCTGGAATATAAAGCCTATTCCAGACGATAACACATAACAGTAATATTAATACCTCAATGAGTCGGATTTTCAATATAACATATATGTGCATACACATGCAGTGGCGAACTCAAATGAGTACATGTTTGTTCTTTGTGTATTTCTTATTGCATAAAAGTAAAAATAATAATATAATATATTAAAATATTTAAAAAATAATTTACAATTCAAAACTAGAAGCATAAATTTCCAAAAAAAAAAAACCAAACAAAACGAAAACAGCTCGCATGTACTCAATTTTGCACCACACAAAAACTTTAGGCAATGATAATATTTTTAATATCACGGTGCTACAGTAAAAAACTCTTGGAATGTAACATAGTATAGTTTGTAGATATGGCTAGTGGATTTTCAGAATTTTTGATACACCCCCAAAATCATGAGTTATATCCTAAAAACCAATTTTTATGAACATCGCGGTTTTAAGTATTTTTATCTCGAACAGCAGTTTACTAATTTACGTTTTTTAAACGGCATTAGAAAGAATAGACCATACCCGTTTTAAAAAGTATGCCTATTTTTGTATTCATAGTGAAACCTTTAGAATTTATAGCCATTTTTTTATATAAGTAGTATGTTTATGGGGTTTCGGGATCACTTTTTTCATACAAAAGTTGGTGCATGCATAGCTGGGGTTGTGGTTTTTTGAAATGAGGAGGAAGAGGAATTTTGAAGAGGAAATTGTTTATATGATTGTATGTTGTTTATGTTTTCCATCCCTGGTTAGTAATATGTTTGTAAGAGAAATGAATAGCATTTGCAGAAAGAGTTTTGTAACTTAGGAGGAAAAATTGTTTTGCATTTTATGAAATTGAAAACCAATGAATTTGTTTTGTAATTTTTTTCTTGCGAGTGCATTAATAGGAGGAAAAATTGTTTTGCATTTTATGAAATTGAAAACCAATGAATTTGTTTTTGTAATTTGTTCTTGTGAGTGCATTAATAGGAGGAAAAAATTGTTTTGCATTTTATGAAATGTGTATGTGTTGTGGTATGATTGTATGTTGTTTATGTTTTCCATCCCTGGTTAGTAATGTGTTTGTAAGAGAAATGAATAGCATTTGCAGAAAGAGTTTTGTAACTTAGGAGGAAAAATTGTTTTATTTGAAATGATTTTTTTTTGAAATAAACATACTTATATTAATTTTAATTAATTTATGTAATTATGTTAAAAGTACATACAAACAATTTAACAGGGGAGACAATTTTTATTTATTTTTTTTTTGCACTTTTAATTGTGATGAAATTAAAAACTGATGACTTGTATAAATACGTTTGAGTATTTTTGGTTTATTCATCTACATATTTTTATATGATTATTTTTGTTTTTTTGTATTGACCAATCAGAAGCAAGCTTTAGATGAAGAAGAGAAGTGTGAATTTTATATATCCCAGCAAACAAAAAAGTTTGATTTAAAATTGGAGAGTGATTTGAAATGATTTTTTTTGTAAACGTATGAGAATTACAGCATTCTCAACAAAAAGGTGATTTTGTATCCAATTTTGATACAGATTTGAATTAAGGTTTGAATTAACCTTTGATATCAAAGAAAAAAAGACATAATTTGTGGGTTGTAGTAAGACATGTATGTTTGTTTATTGTATGCTTTTTATCAAATACTATAATATATTTGTATACAGAATCAAATGTATTTTATGAAATTTAATTTAACCTCGTGTAAGATTTTTGACTTTTAGTGATGAAATACATTATCTGATTTTCTTAGATATGCTTATACATAGTTATCAATGACTGAATTAAATTTGTTAGTATTATAATAACAAAGTATTTTGATTTATTGATGTTTAATAATTTCATAAATTTGTGAAATTTATTTTATATACATACATATATATATATATATATATATATATATATATATATATATATATATATATATATATATATATACTAACATTAAAAAACTCTCCTCAGAACAACGTAGTGAAATAAACATACTTATATTAATTTAAATTAGTAGCCAAAAATGCATTCCCACATGTTTTGAGTGCGTGTGATGTGTCAGCAGGAATATTTTAAATGATATTTAATATTTTTCTTTATAATTTTGATGCAGTTCTTTTTTTATATTTATGTGTTAACTTACGTGTTAGCACTATTTAATTTAAAATTGATAATTATACTTGTATCAATAGAGTGTATGTATGTATGTATGATGTATTTATGTAATTATGTTAAAAGTACATACAAACAATTTAACAGGGGAGGCAATTTTTATTTATTTATTTTTTTGCACTTTTAATTATGATGAAATTAAAAACTGATGAATTGTATAAATAGCGTTTGAGTATTTTTGGTTTATTCATCTACATATTTTTATATGGTTATTTTTGTTTTTGTAAAGAGGAAACTTGAGAATTGTTTTGTTTATATGCAAAAAAAATATCTTTGTGTAAGGTTATTTGACATTAATGAAGATATATTTTATGTTGTTGAGTATGGTTATGATTAATATTAAATATTCTAATAACAAATTAAGGGGAGTATTTTTTATTCACATTAAACATTTTTCATATCTAGAATATGTTTAAAATTAGTTTAAGGCTCAATATTTATGTATTTATAATATTTTCTCCAAATATTACTTCTTTTGCTACATTTCTTGTAAAACTTTTCTCTTTATTAAAATAGTTGCTTTTTTGGAAAATTGGTACTTTATTTGAAAATTGATTGAAAATTGGAATATTAGTAGGTTTTATTTGGAAAATAAATACTTTTATTAAATATTTATATACATTTTTAAATTAATTTTAACTTTTTCTGAAAAATTGTACTTTATATATTTTTTTTATTAATTAGTACTTTTCCCTATTTAACGCAATTGAATGATAAAAACTGGACTATTATTTACAAAGGCCGTCAATCTTCAAATGGGCTTACAACATTTGAACTTAGTTATAGCTAAAATTTTATAAATAAAACAGTTTTTTTATTTTTTTTTATTTTTATTTTTATTTTTATTTATTTAATAAAAATATATTAAACTTATATAGTGCTTATTATTATTTTATTTACATTATACTTAAAAATTATTATATATCTAAATTTAGAAGAAGATCTTCGTCTTCGTCCATTATTGTTTTATACTCTTCTAGAACTGAGTATGGTCTGACATCCAGTTGAAGATTTTCATCTTCCTCCATTAGTTCCTTATTCTCCGGAACGAAATTCAATGTTGCGCCCCCTGTAGTATCTGCAGTCTCCAAATAGTGTGAAAAGTCTTTTCTCCAAAACATTTTTTTAAAAGTTTAGTAGATGACACTTTAAATATTTATAATAATTACTTAAGTGTAGTTAAACCAATGAATTCTTTAACACCACTTCAAAAAAAGATTCAAAATGAAGATCCAATATGTCACATTTGTAAGAAATTTTTAGATGATAATAGAGTGGCAGATCATTGCCATTTAACGGGTGAATATAGAGGTCCTGCTCACAATAATTGTAATTTAGAATATCAAATTGCCAACTTCATCCCTATATTTTTCCACAATCTTTCGGCATATGATTGTCATATATTTGTTAGAGAACTTTCATCTATTGAAGGTGATATAAATATTATTCCTTTAAATAAGGAATTATATATATCAATATCTAAAAGAATTTCAGTAAATGAAAAAGAAACATTTGAATTGCGTTTTCTCGACTCATTTCGATTCATGTCATCAAGTTTAGAAAAGTTAGCCAGTTACTTGACTGATGATGATTTAAAAATCGTTAAAACATTTTATAACAATAGTAATGAATTCAGTTTAATGAAACGTAAAGGAGTTTTTCCCTATGATTATATAGATTCAGAAAATCGTCTTCAGGAAACACAATTACCTTCTCGTGAAGTCTTCTTTAATAAACTGACTAATGAGTCGTGTAGTGAAGAAGAATATCAACATGCAGAAAAAGTTTGGAGTACATTCCAGTGTAATATTTTATTAGATTATTTACTTTTATATCTCAAAGCAGATGTTCTTCTACTTTGTGATATATTTGAAAATTTTAGAAAAGTTTGTAAAAACATTTACAATTTAGAACCTTGTCAATCTTATACTTCACCTGGTCTGTCTTGGGATGCAATGTTGAAAACTACACAAATAGAATTAGAACCATTAACAGACATTAATATGTATAATTTTATCGTTCGAGGTATAAGGGAGGTATTGTTCAATGCAGTAACCGTCATTCCATAACCAATAATAAATATGTTAGTGATTATGATTCCACGATGGAATCAGATTATCTTATATATTTAGATGTAAATAATTTATACGGTTATGCAATGTCTCAATACCTTCCTTTTAAAAATTTTGAATGGGTTGAAAACATTGAAGATTTTAACTTAAATGATATTAAAGACGATTCTCCAATAGGATATATATTAGAAGTAGACTTAGATTACCCTTGTACATTACATGACTATCATAATGACTTACCATTTTGTGCAGAAAATAAAAAAATTTAATCAATGAAACAGAAAAAATTAATTACAGATTTAAACAATAAAACAAATTATGTAATTCACTATAAAAATCTTCAACAATGTATTAAAAATGGTTTAATTTTAAAGAAAATCCATAGAATTCTTAAATTTAATCAATCAGATTGGTTGAAAAAATATATTGATTTAAACAATCATCATAGAATTTTAACAAAAAATTCTTTTGAACAAAACTTTTTTAAATTGCTAAATAATGCTGTATATGGTAAGACTATGGAAAATGTTGACAAGAGAAAAGATATAAAAATAGTTTGTGAATGGGAGAATAGAAAAAAACGGTTAGAAGCTAGATCTCTTATAGCTAAACCAAACTTTCATAGTGCTCTTCAAATTAATGAAAATATGATTGCAATCGAAATGAGAAGAGTAAAAACAGTGTATAATAAACCGATATATATTGGGTTTTCAGTTTTAGAGTTATCAAAATGGAAAAAGTATAATTTTCATTACGATTACATGAAACCTAAATATCTTGATAATATTAATCTAAATTATATGGATACAGATTCATTTATATATAATATCAGAACAAATGACTTGTATGATGATATTCGAAATGATATTACTACTCATTTCGATACATCTGCATATCCAAAAGATAATATATATAATATTCCACTTGTAAATAAAAAAGTTTTGAGAATGATGAAAGATGAATGTAATGGTAAGGTTAGTAAAGAATTCATTGGTTTAAGAGCAAAAATGTATTCAGTTAAAATTGATATAGATGAAAAAGAAATTAAAAAAATTAAAGGTGTTAAACAATGTGTAACAGCTAAACTATCAATTAATGATTTTAGAAAATGTCTATTAGAGAACTATACTATATTATGACCCTATGTATATATAATGTATGAAAAAAATAATAAAAACAATATAATAAAGAAAAAAAAATATAGTTTTTATTTACTTATAATATTTATTAAATAAAAATTTTAAACATAAGTGACCACAATTAAATGTATTAAATTTTTGTTTCTGTTTATAATTATATTCAATGGGAGTTTTTGTATTGAAAACCAATGAATTTGTTTTGTAATTTTTTCTTGTGAGTGCATTAATAGGAGGAAAAATTGTTTTGCATTTTATGTAAAACAATTTTTCCTTTTATTTATTTATTTTTTTACACTTTTAATTGTGATGAAATTAAAAACTGATGAATTGTATAAATAGCGTTTGAGTATTTTTGGTTTATTCATCCACATATTTTTATATGATTATTTTTGTTTTTGTAAAGTAGAAACTTGAGAATTGTTTTGTTTATATGGAAAAAAAAATAACTTTGTGTAAGGTTCTTTGACATTAATGAAGATGTATTTTATGTTGTTGAGTATGGTCATGATTAATATTAAATATTGTAATAACAAATTAAGGGGAGTATTTTTTATTCACATTAAAAGAATATGTTTAAAATTAGTTTAAGACTCAATATTTATGTATTTATAATATTTTCTCAATTTGAAATGATTAATTTGAATATTCTAATAACATTTTTCTAAAAAAAAAAAAAAAATTTTTTTTCTATAAAAAAAAATTTTTTTTTCTGAAAAAAAAAAAATTTTCTGAAAAAAAAAAATTTTTTTCTTAAAAAAAAAAAAAAAATTTTTTTCTAAAAAAAAAAAAAAATTTCCTGAAAAAAAAATTTTCTGAAAAAAAAAAAAAATTTTTTTCTTAAAAAAAAAAAATTTTCTGAAAAAAAAAAAATTTTTTTCTTAAAAAAAAAAAAAAAATTTTTTTCTTAAAAAAAAAAAAAATTTCCTGAAAAAAAAAATTTTCTGAAAAAAAAAAAAATTTTTTTCTTAAAAGAAAAAAAAAATTTTTCTTAAAAAAAAAAAAAAAATTTTTTCAGAAAAAAAATTAACACAAGTTTTTCTTTCTATTGTGTTAATTTTTTTTTTCTGAAAAATTTTTTTTTTTTTTTTAAGAAAAATTTTTTTTTTTTTTTCTTTTAAGAAAAAAAATTTTTTTTTTTTCAGAAAATTTTTTTTTTCAGGAAATTTCTTTTTTTTTTAAGAAAAAAATTTTTTTTTTTTTTTTTTAAGAAAAAAATTTTTTTTTTTTTCAGAAAATTTTTTTTTCAGGAAATTTTTTTTTTTTTTTTAGAAAAAATTTTTTTTTTTTTTTTTTAAGAAAAAAATTTTTTTTTTTCAGAAAATTTTTTTTTTTTCAGAAAAAAAAATTTTTTTTTATAGAAAAAAAATTTTTTTTTTTTTTTTTTAGAAAAATGTTATTAGAATATTCAAATTAATCATTTCAAATTGAGAAAATATTATAAATACATAAATATTGAGTCTTAAACTAATTTTAAACATATTCTTTTAATGTGAATAAAAAATACTCCCCTTAATTTGTTATTACAATATTTAATATTAATCATGACCATACTCAACAACATAAAATACATCTTCATTAATGTCAAAGAACCTTACACAAAGTTATTTTTTTTTCCATATAAACAA
Organism: Protocalliphora azurea; assembly: GCA_932274085.1. Taxonomy (NCBI): domain Eukaryota; kingdom Metazoa; phylum Arthropoda; class Insecta; order Diptera; family Calliphoridae; genus Protocalliphora; species Protocalliphora azurea. Next base: position 84,211,269 of record OW026521.1, on the reverse strand, counting down.
AACAATTCTCAAGTTTCTACTTTACAAAAACAAAAATAATCATATAAAAATATGTGGATGAATAAACCAAAAATACTCAAACGCTATTTATACAATTCATCAGTTTTTAATTTCATCACAATTAAAAGTGTAAAAAAATAAATAAATAAAAGGAAAAATTGTTTTACATAAAATGCAAAACAATTTTTCCTCCTATTAATGCACTCACAAGAAAAAATTACAAAACAAATTCATTGGTTTTCAATACAAAAACTCCCATTGAATATAATTATAAACAGAAACAAAAATTTAATACATTTAATTGTGGTCACTTATGTTTAAAATTTTTATTTAATAAATATTATAAGTAAATAAAAACTATATTTTTTTTTCTTTATTATATTGTTTTTATTATTTTTTTCATACATTATATATACATAGGGTCATAATATAGTTTTTTCTCTAATAGACATTTTCTAAAATCATTAATTGATAGTTTAGCTGTTACACATTGTTTAACACCTTTAATTTTTTTAATTTCTTTTTCATCTATATCAATTTTAACTGAATACATTTTTGCTCTTAAACCAATGAATTCTTTACTAACCTTACCATTACATTCATCTTTCATCATTCTCAAAACTTTTTTATTTACAAGTGGAATATTATATATATTATCTTTTGGATATGCAGATGTATCGAAATGAGTAGTAATATCATTTCGAATATCATCATACAAGTCATTTGTTCTGATATTATATATAAATGAATCTGTATCCATATAATTTAGATTAATATTATCAAGATATTTAGGTTTCATGTAATCGTAATGAAAATTATACTTTTTCCATTTTGATAACTCTAAAACTGAAAACCCAATATATATCGGTTTATTATACACTGTTTTTACTCTTCTCATTTCGATTGCAATCATATTTTCATTAATTTGAAGAGCACTATGAAAGTTTGGTTTAGCTATAAGAGATCTAGCTTCTAACCGTTTTTTTCTATTCTCCCATTCACAAACTATTTTTATATCTTTTCTCTTGTCAACATTTTCCATAGTCTTACCATATACAGCATTATTTAGCAATTTAAAAAAGTTTTGTTCAAAAGAATTTTTTGTTAAAATTCTATGATGATTGTTTAAATCAATATATTTTTTCAACCAATCTGATTGATTAAATTTAAGAATTCTATGGATTTTCTTTAAAATTAAACCATTTTTAATACATTGTTGAAGATTTTTATAGTGAATTACATAATTTGTTTTATTGTTTAAATCTGTAATTAATTTTTTCTGTTTCATTGATTAAATTTTTTTATTTTCTGCACAAAATGGTAAGTCATTATGATAGTCATGTAATGTACAAGGGTAATCTAAGTCTACTTCTAATATATATCCTATTGGAGAATCGTCTTTAATATCATTTAAGTTAAAATCTTCAATGTTTTCAACCCATTCAAAATTTTTAAAAGGAAGGTATTGAGACATTGCATAACCGTATAAATTATTTACATCTAAATATATAAGATAATCTGATTCCATCGTGGAATCATAATCACTAACATATTTATTATTGGTTATGGAATGACGGTTACTGCATTGAACAATACTTCCCTTATACCTCGAACGATAAAATTATACATATTAATGTCTGTTAATGGTTCTAATTCTATTTGTGTAGTTTTCAACATTGCATCCCAAGACAGACCAGGTGAAGTATAAGATTGACAAGGTTCTAAATTGTAAATGTTTTTACAAACTTTTCTAAAATTTTCAAATATATCACAAAGTAGAAGAACATCTGCTTTGAGATATAAAAGTAAATAATCTAATAAAATATTACACTGGAATGTACTCCAAACTTTTTCTGCATGTTGATATTCTTCTTCACTACACGACTCATTAGTCAGTTTATTAAAGAAGACTTCACGAGAAGGTAATTGTGTTTCCTGAAGACGATTTTCTGAATCTATATAATCATAGGGAAAAACTCCTTTACGTTTCATTAAACTGAATTCATTACTATTGTTATAAAATGTTTTAACGATTTTTAAATCATCATCAGTCAAGTAACTGGCTAACTTTTCTAAACTTGATGACATGAATCGAAATGAGTCGAGAAAACGCAATTCAAATGTTTCTTTTTCATTTACTGAAATTCTTTTAGATATTGATATATATAATTCCTTATTTAAAGGAATAATATTTATATCACCTTCAATAGATGAAAGTTCTCTAACAAATATATGACAATCATATGCCGAAAGATTGTGGAAAAATATAGGGATGAAGTTGGCAATTTGATATTCTAAATTACAATTATTGTGAGCAGGACCTCTATATTCACCCGTTAAATGGCAATGATCTGCCACTCTATTATCATCTAAAAATTTCTTACAAATGTGACATATTGGATCTTCATTTTGAATCTTTTTTTGAAGTGGTGTTAAAGAATTCATTGGTTTAACTACACTTAAGTAATTATTATAAATATTTAAAGTGTCATCTACTAAACTTTTAAAAAAATGTTTTGGAGAAAAGACTTTTCACACTATTTGGAGACTGCAGATACTACAGGGGGCGCAACATTGAATTTCGTTCCGGAGAATAAGGAACTAATGGAGGAAGATGAAAATCTTCAACTGGATGTCAGACCATACTCAGTTCTAGAAGAGTATAAAACAATAATGGACGAAGACGAAGATCTTCTTCTAAATTTAGATATATAATAATTTTTAAGTATAATGTAAATAAAATAATAATAAGCACTATATAAGTTTAATATATTTTTATTAAATAAATAAAAATAAAAATAAAAATAAAAAAAAATAAAAAAACTGTTTTATTTATAAAATTTTAGCTATAACTAAGTTCAAATGTTGTAAGCCCATTTGAAGATTGACGGCCTTTGTAAATAATAGTCCAGTTTTTATCATTCAATTGCGTTAAATAGGGAAAAGTACTAATTAATAAAAAAAATATATAAAGTACAATTTTTCAGAAAAAGTTAAAATTAATTTAAAAATGTATATAAATATTTAATAAAAGTATTTATTTTCCAAATAAAACCTACTAATATTCCAATTTTCAATCAATTTTCAAATAAAGTACCAATTTTCCAAAAAAGCAACTATTTTAATAAAGAGAAAAGTTTTACAAGAAATGTAGCAAAAGAAGTAATATTTGGAGAAAATATTATAAATACATAAATATTGAGCCTTAAACTAATTTTAAACATATTCTAGATATGAAAAATGTTTAATGTGAATAAAAAATACTCCCCTTAATTTGTTATTAGAATATTTAATATTAATCATAACCATACTCAACAACATAAAATATATCTTCATTAATGTCAAATAACCTTACACAAAGATATTTTTTTTGCATATAAACAAAACAATTCTCAAGTTTCCTCTTTACAAAAACAAAAATAACCATATAAAAATATGTAGATGAATAAACCAAAAATACTCAAACGCTATTTATACAATTCATCAGTTTTTAATTTCATCATAATTAAAAGTGCAAAAAAATAAATAAATAAAAATTGCCTCCCCTGTTAAATTGTTTGTATGTACTTTTAACATAATTACATAAATACATCATACATACATACATACACTCTATTGATACAAGTATAATTATCAATTTTAAATTAAATAGTGCTAACACGTAAGTTAACACATAAATATAAAAAAAGAACTGCATCAAAATTATAAAGAAAAATATTAAATATCATTTAAAATATTCCTGCTGACACATCACACGCACTCAAAACATGTGGGAATGCATTTTTGGCTACTAATTTAAATTAATATAAGTATGTTTATTTCACTACGTTGTTCTGAGGAGAGTTTTTTAATGTTAGTATATATATATATATATATATATATATATATATATATATATATATATATATATATATGTATGTATATAAAATAAATTTCACAAATTTATGAAATTATTAAACATCAATAAATCAAAATACTTTGTTATTATAATACTAACAAATTTAATTCAGTCATTGATAACTATGTATAAGCATATCTAAGAAAATCAGATAATGTATTTCATCACTAAAAGTCAAAAATCTTACACGAGGTTAAATTAAATTTCATAAAATACATTTGATTCTGTATACAAATATATTATAGTATTTGATAAAAAGCATACAATAAACAAACATACATGTCTTACTACAACCCACAAATTATGTCTTTTTTTCTTTGATATCAAAGGTTAATTCAAACCTTAATTCAAATCTGTATCAAAATTGGATACAAAATCACCTTTTTGTTGAGAATGCTGTAATTCTCATACGTTTACAAAAAAAATCATTTCAAATCACTCTCCAATTTTAAATCAAACTTTTTTGTTTGCTGGGATATATAAAATTCACACTTCTCTTCTTCATCTAAAGCTTGCTTCTGATTGGTCAATACAAAAAAACAAAAATAATCATATAAAAATATGTAGATGAATAAACCAAAAATACTCAAACGTATTTATACAAGTCATCAGTTTTTAATTTCATCACAATTAAAAGTGCAAAAAAAAAAATAAATAAAAATTGTCTCCCCTGTTAAATTGTTTGTATGTACTTTTAACATAATTACATAAATTAATTAAAATTAATATAAGTATGTTTATTTCAAAAAAAAATCATTTCAAATAAAACAATTTTTCCTCCTAAGTTACAAAACTCTTTCTGCAAATGCTATTCATTTCTCTTACAAACACATTACTAACCAGGGATGGAAAACATAAACAACATACAATCATACCACAACACATACACATTTCATAAAATGCAAAACAATTTTTTCCTCCTATTAATGCACTCACAAGAACAAATTACAAAAACAAATTCATTGGTTTTCAATTTCATAAAATGCAAAACAATTTTTCCTCCTATTAATGCACTCGCAAGAAAAAAATTACAAAACAAATTCATTGGTTTTCAATTTCATAAAATGCAAAACAATTTTTCCTCCTAAGTTACAAAACTCTTTCTGCAAATGCTATTCATTTCTCTTACAAACATATTACTAACCAGGGATGGAAAACATAAACAACATACAATCATATAAACAATTTCCTCTTCAAAATTCCTCTTCCTCCTCATTTCAAAAAACCACAACCCCAGCTATGCATGCACCAACTTTTGTATGAAAAAAGTGATCCCGAAACCCCATAAACATACTACTTATATAACTCCCGATTTCGGGGCTATACCGAAAATTCTAAAATTGGTTTAATAACTCTGGGGAACAGGCATTTTGCGGTCTGGAACTTTATTTCAAATTTTTACTAATTTGAGGTCGCTAATTTCAAATCTAAATCTTGTAAGTGTGTATATATATATATATATATATATATATATATATATATACAGTTAACACAAACAAAGTTCAATTTTGTTCCAACATAGACATTAAAAAATGTTCCAGACCGCACAAAAAAAGTTCAATTTTGTTCCCTTGTGTAATCTACTCACCCATATCTACAAACTACACTATGTTACACTGCAAGTATTTTTTTCACTGTTGCACCGCACAGTAGGGTCAATTGCTAAATAAATGGCAACAAGTCTGGATCTTTGAAACCACAAAAATTAAAACCTATATATATATATACTTATGTCTCTTGGCGGGAGCTGGGTTTTAATTTTAGTATCTTAAGAAATTTTCGTAGGTTTCGTTTTTGCCATACCCCTTTTCGTTTCTTAGGTTTCCTTTTTGCCATACCCCTTTCGCGCTTGTTTCTCGTTCGAACAAATTTACCCTCCCTAATGTATTACTTATGTATTTTTCTGACATTATTTAAAAACTTAATATTATTAATATTTAAAATTAAATACACATAGAACATCTTTAGTTATTTATGATTCTATTTGCCGTAATAGCTACATAAATTCTCATATAAATCATGATTATACCCAAATGCATACAAACACGTTGAGATCAAAGAAAGATTTTACTTCTGATATTCATTTTGATTAATGTTTACTTTGATGCTAAAATAAACTTGTAATAGTATTATAAATTTTATAAATTATTTAAGGTAACCCAACAAACATTAAGAAGTAAAAAAAAAAAAAAAATAATTTAATTTTAAATTGGAAAATAAGACGTTCCTATAGAATGAAACTTTTTATTTTCACTCAAAAAAATCGAATGTGGTCTGTAGAGCATCTTTATAATATCATATAACAATTTTCTAAAATTTCGAAACATCCCCTTAATTTTTAGATATTGCGAAAAACCCCGTTTTGATTTAGATTCTCAAATTGATTTTTTCTTTAACAATTAAAAATATATTTATTTTAATTAGTCTTTATTTAGTTTTCTTCACGACTAATTTCCGTAGTATAAGAGTGAGCAATTTTTTAAATATAAAGATTTTTTTAATATCTCAGTCGATACCACTGAGAGGAAACCTGTCGGCGGAAGAAAAAATGGATAGATCACAGACGAAATACAAATAATTTTGAAAAATACAGTTAAGTTAAAAGTCTGTTAGAAAATAATTGCAGACCAAAGAGAGGTTTAAAATTATTGAGATAAATTTCTTTCAAAATTATGTTGTAATTGCTAGGGGAAATGTAGTAGATATGGTGTAAAAAATCAAGATTCCCAAAACGTTCTTGCTTTGGCAAGTCGTTTGTTGAAGTTTAAAAAAACTTTGAAAGGTATTGGGTCTTAATAAAAGACGTTAAAAAAATAATCAAAATTAAGAAAAAAAAAATAAAATAGATTTTAGATTAAACTGTAAAAAATTAAATAGATTACAACAAAATACTTGCCGAAAACACAATAAAAGGTTTCAAATAAAATATTAAACAATTAAATAAATAAAAAATAAATAATTATGTTACACTAAATACAGTGCACTGTGCGTGAGCTAATTAAAACCGATCCTGTTAATTTTTACGAATTTTTCACTTTTACGAGAACCACAAATGAAATACAAAAATAATTGTTATTTAATTCATGTTGTACTATTTATACACCCTAAAATGGCAAATAAAAGAAAAACTTTATGAAAAGAATATTTTTTTTTTTATTAAGATAAAATTTATTTACATCTAATAATAAATACTTTAATTTTAATTGTATTACTTTTCTTTAAGGACATTTAATGGTACATCATCTTCTGGATCTTCTCTATTTCCCACTATATTAAAAATATTTTTCCAGCAATTGACAAAAGTTTCATTATTTATTCTATTCCATGTGTATTCCAAAATTACAATTGAATTTTTTATTGTTAAATTCTTCATTGATACCAGCAAATCGGACTTTTCAGCTGCTATAGAAGGTAAAAGACTATTTCTGTAAAACATTTTTGTAATTTTTATGGCTTTTTAATCCTTAGGTTGTATGAGAATAGTCAGGGTAGATGGCATAAACATGGCTATTATATTTTCATCTTCCGCTATTAATACCAATTAATTTGGATGAGGGTCATTGTCAATTTAAAGAAGATATTTCAATAGTAGAAATTAAACATCATTATTAATTAACTACGTTCTCAGTTTTAATATTAATATAAACTTTATTTAAATTTAGCTGTGGTACAAATAATTGATGGAACTTGTTTTTAAAAATTATAGAAATAATCCAGATTTTGAATTTTTGTATTCAGTAGGCAATTGAAATGTTTAAGGTGGATGATTCTAGCCTTTCCAGTCACCAACAACTTAAGCCGACGCATTCGCGTAACACAAAAAAAGCGATACGAAGATTTACTGTTTCTATGCTGGGAGCAGTTTACTCCAACATTAAAACCTAATTTTTTATGGTAATATTATCCAGAATAATCCAAACTCATCGTCTACATCGTCTATAACTGATAATTTCACAATCTCAATTCGTCAATATACGCAGCATGCGGGGAAGGTCCACAATGTTATTATCAGTTTAACAATCAAACATTTGTTTAGAGTATAAAGTTTCCAAATATTTTGGTGAAGTACATTTTTATGTACAATCATTAGTTTTAGAGTTATAGCGCATCTTATGTTCGATTTAATATTTTTTAGTTACCGCTATATTTCAGGATGTTAGTAAAATTGTAATAATAATTATACCACACATTATCTAAAGATATGTATTTATCTTTTGTCGATAAATCGCTTTTTGGTCCGTGTTCGAGTATCCACAAGTATAAATTTTAGCAATGAGTCAAATTACAATTGCAAACTGAAAAAATTCGTTCACCTAATGTAGCAAGTATACAACTGTATCTCCAAATATTATTTAAATCGAATAATATTTGCAGCTAGCACCCACATAAATTATATAAAAAAACAATAATAAAATATTTAATTTTAAATTAAATCCAAATGGAATTATATCTGTTTTGCCTAAACTTGAACTGTAACATTGATTTAAATTAAATTTCTTTCCGACCAATATTTAGTTTAGAGAAGAAGTCCCAAAATTACTTAAAAATGATTTTTAATCACCCTGTAATTTTTTTGTCGAAGATAATGTTTACCACTAGTGTATAAACCCTCCTAGGCACAAAGTGAGGACGTAAATACTTGAATATGTTTGTGCATTTTTTCTTTTACGCTCTTTGTTGCAAATGTGGTTGTTGTACCTAGCAGTAAATATGTTTTCTTATGCTCTTTGTAATGTGTTTTTGTTTTTCATTACCAAGAACAAAACTAATTTTTGTTTTTTATTCGCACTCAATTGTTTTGCTTCGTTAACGTTCGTGTTACGTATGTGAAAATGGGTGCAGGTATCTGGCATAAACCCTTAATTCTAGATTATCTCTATTCTTTGTCTTATTTTCGGTGAAAACTCATTGTTGATATCCTGAGATAAGCTTATGCTTAATATATTTAATATTGAAGTATGTTGAAAATTCTATGAAATAATCTATTATAAAAATCGTTTTATTTATTTACTTACTTAATTCAATTAATAATTTAATTTATAAATATTCATTTTGCTTAAGCATTAATATCTATTAGATACTAAATTATTTGTATGTATATTTATGATACCAATATTAAAATTGAAAAAATTTTTATTTCAGCTGGAGCCTGTTGGCAGACGGTGCTAGACAATGGTAAATGCAACGAAATATTTTCTTTAAATATTAGCAAGAATGAATGTTGTGGCGCCAATCAAGAGTTCGCCTACACCGAACGTGAACCAACAAATGTTGAGTATTTTTTTGCGACAGCAATTGGAGGCGGCATGGAATGTTCACCATGCTTAGGTAGCTAAAAAAAAAAAATACAAATAATTATTTATTTTTTTTAATGATTTGAATTTAAAAAACACTCAGCTTCTAATAATGAATTGGTTAAAAAATAAAATTTTAAGAAGTTATACGAAACTCATTAATACCAAGTTGAATATTTATTTTATATCCTTGATTAATTTTTCAGAAAGTTGTAAAAATGTTAAATGTGGGCCAAATAAGAAATGTGTCAAACGAAAGGGAAGACCCAAATGCATCTGTGCGCCCGAATGTGGAGCAGCAAGACGAAAACGTAAACAACGAGAGCACATAATGCTGCAAGAACGACATCAAAGTTACACTTTACCTCTGGTAGGCAGTCAGGTAAAGGATAATAAAGATGATGAGGATGATGATGATGGTCATAGAGGTGATGGATATTTTTCAGATGTGGCTACTGCAACGCTATCCTCAAATGCCTTTAAAACTAAGATAGAAAAATCACAACAATCACGCGATATACGTAGTTTAAGTAGTGAAATTTTAAATATTAATTTAGGTTTAGAAAATGACAAAGATGCAATGATGATCAACAGTGGCGAAACGTCACAAATGGAAAGACATCATTGCAAAGAACACAATCAAAACCAAAGAAAAACAAAATATATACACATGCATCATGCACATGGTCAACAGCAACGCCAATATATCCAACAGCAACAAGAACAACAACCAAACCATAAAAACCAGGAGCCAAAAGGAAGTCGAAGACTTTTGATAACCGCCAATGTTGAACATACGGAAAAGCCCACCACAAGACGATTACAAATCTTAAGTAATGCAAGAACAACGCATGCCAGACATCATAATAGCAACAACAACAAGAGCAAAAATGAACGTGGCCAACACGAGGACACTGATCCCACAGACTATGATGATAACAACAATGAAGACTACAACTATAACGAAAACACGGAAGACGATGCCAAAGAGACCATAAAGAAAAACATCAACAACAGCAATAGAAATAGCAGAAATAACAAAAACCACAATAACAACCGAAATGATGATTCAACGAGATTTTTAAACCAGTCTCCGTCTAGACATAAGCTTAAAACTAACACAAAATCAAACAACAATAACAAAAGCAACAGAAACATGAACACCAGCAAAAACCAACATAATTTACAAAGAACAAAAATACATCAACATTCTAGTAAAAACAATACCCGCGTTAGACAACCTCAACAAAATGGACATCATGTTGAGAATACTCCACATCAACGTCATCATATTCACAATCATCACAGTCACCACCACCACCACCACCACCACCACCATCGCAAACAGCAACAGCAGCAGCAACAAGAACAGCATCAGCAGAATAATCGCAACTACCAGCAGCAAAGTCAAAATCATGGCAGACATAAACTTAACAACAACAACAAACAACATCATAAACAACAAACCATTGTATTAAAAATGCCAAAGAATAATAAGGATTACAACATCACAACTTCTGCCAACAATATTGCCATTGTTAATACAACTGCAACTAATAGTGATACAGATGCAACTGCCACCAATGTATCGTCTACTACTCTACTCCAACATTCGAGATTAGATAAAATGGCAACAACATCAACTTCATGGAATTTATCAATACCATCAGATGCAATTGCAACAACAACAATGGCATTCAACACACCACCACGACATATGCAATCACAGCTGTTGTCTTCTTTGCCTTCGACCACTCCTGTAAATTCCACAATGTTTGCAGATGATGACTATGGTGATGGTGGTGGTGGAAGTACTTCAGCTGTCGACGATCATTATCATAGTCGTTTACCAAATCACGGAAATAAACTAGCTACGTCATCCTTATTATCAGCTACATCATCATCATTGCCATCACCATCTTCTTCATCACATTTGCAATTGTCGGCAGCATCAACACGTTCCTCATCAGAATCTACAGTTTTACAAATGTCTGCTAAAGACGAAGGAGTTTCACTTCATGATCGTAAGCATCGCATTGAAATACCAACGAAAATAGCATTCAACAAAAGCAACAATGACAATTTAATTTCAGCATTACAATCAAATTTGCATAATACTCAACAACAACAGCAGCTGCAAGACCAACAGACGCAGTCACCACAATCACAACATCACTACCAGACTCCATTGTTTGATGGTTTTACTGAACAGTTTGATTTGATTGGATTTACAAATAAAAAACAGCAGCAACAAACAATAACGGTAGGTTTTTTTATTATGCAAAAAGAATAAAAAAACGTAGCACAGTGTACGGTCCAATAAAAGATGGAAAAAAATCTGCAAATTTCCAAAAGAATGATGAGATTTTAATGAAATTTTACATTGTGATAGTAAATAACTAGTTACAAATTAAGCGTCAAAAACTCTATGCAGGTGTAAAATTTCATGAAATAACACTGTGTTACAGAAAGAAAAATGTTTTATATTTGAAAACAGGTTTAGAAAGGCGAATATTTAGGATCTTGTTATATATATGTTATTAGTTACATTAATCAAAGTTTTTTTTTTTTTTTGAACTATATATTATTAAATATGTATATCTGAAGTTAAAATTTTTGTAGATTTTTTTTACATTTAGCAATACTTTTCTGTTAGAAACTATATATTTTCTTATTTTTAATAAATTTTAGGGTGATCGACACATTTCTTATTTGGTTTTTTCGGTTTAAGTACTGTCGGTTTTTTTCAAAATATTAATTTTTCGAATATCGAATAAACCGGATTTTTCAACACAAAAACCCGGGTTTAAAATAAAATTTTATTTAAAAAATATATATACTAAATATTAATATTTGAATAGAAATTTATGAATAATTATGTAACTGATTAATATTCATAAAGTCTAATTTCTTGAAATGTATTGATCAGCTGATTATTTTTGAGTATAACTGTCAAACTTCATATAACCAGAATTTTTACTTACCCGTTGAAGTGTCAAACACCATGCACAAAAAAATTAATGAATTCGCCCAATTGTTGTTTTTTGTAGAAATGCTGCTACCTGTTTAATTTTACCATAAGTTTCACGTATATGCTATTTTTTCTTACACATACACATATTATTTTCTTCCTTACAATTGCGAACTTATTCGCTTACCCTAGTGCATCGTAATAAGGTTTATTTCGAAGTACAAAATGTCTCAAAATCATAATTTTTTTACTGGGTTTAAACAAATAATTAAATAATTATCTTGAAATACGAATATTAACTGACATATTTTTTCTCCTTTAATATCTGTAATATTTTTACAAACAATTCAAATATTTTGGAATTTTTTGAATGCATTTTTTTAATATTAAATCGACTAATGAATTACCGATTTCATTATCATTAAATTAAACAATGTACATGGGGGCAAAGGTATACCAAACGTGGCATTAAATAAACCGCGTTATTTTAACATAAATGATTATTATTGTTGAAAAGATAATTCTCTAGATTTTAAATGTGTATGATTTAATATTATAACCCACCGTACAATTGAAAAAACTATGAAAATATACATATTGATTTTTTTATTTTCTTAATATTTTTTCTTTGGTAAATATGAAATTTATAAATATTATTTTTTTATTCATACGTGACAAATATTATACTATTCTGAAGTTTAACCAACACATTAGGAAATTATAAATTTGAGAAAATATAATTTTTTTCCACACATACCACTGTGAGTCACCGTATCCGATACCCATAAATCTATATAATGTTATAAATAAAAGATATATATATATATATATATATATATATACTATTATTTTTTATTATAATGTAAGATGATATTTTCCGACTCTAATGTATGATGCCATAAGAAAACAAAAATTTTATTCACTTAAAAGTATTTAATTTTTCTTTCAAAAATCGCATTTTTGACTTTTAATTCATACCCAATGGTCTCCATATATTATTTTTAATAATGATAGTTAATAATGATAGTTGACTATATCTTTTCATTAATAATTATAAAAAAAAATAAAATAAATCATTAAATAATCATCAAGCCTTATGAATTCAATATCAGTATCTACCGGAATTTTTCGTTCATTTAAAACTTTTTTTTTTTAATTATATGGTATTTTTTCTCATTTACTCTTCTATTTTACACACATATTTTTCAATAAGTTTTAAGAATGTAATATTTTATCTTTCTCACAATTAGCTGTAATGGAGAGTTATATTTGAAGAATTTTAAAATCATTATTAAAATGATATTAAACTCATCCAAAAGTATTAGAAACATATTTCAAATAAAATTGCTTTTATACAAAGGGCGTGTGTGAAACGATAGAAAAGTTTTATGGTAAAGAATATTTTTAATATGGTGGGAAACTTTTTTATTTATTCTGTGAGAAATAAAGGCTTTGTAAAATAATGACAAATTTAATTTTTATTATTAAAAGAACATAAATAAAAAAGTGTAAATAAAAAAATATACAATGGAAAAAATACAAATTGATTTGTGTGCTATTAAAATTCTTTCAGAAAGCAAAATTCATCATTGATAATATTTTACGTTCAAATGGACATTTAATAATGAATGTGTTTGTAATCTTAAAACAAAATGTAAATTTTATAAATATTTCATATATTTGAAAAATGTTCTATAATTTTAAAAGGTCGAAAATTTCTACACATTTGTCAAAAGTTCTACTTGCCCTATGACCTAGTGAAATTTTATTCACCTCATTACAGTTAAAAGTTTATTAACAAGCATACTTTCATATCATTTTATATGAAATTTGTCCTCGCAAATACGAATCTGCTTTCAATTTTTTTCCATCAGGTAATGATTTTTTTATGCACATGTGTAATATTTCCCATTTAATAAGGCGAATACACGGGTATATTTTACCATAACTCAAGAGCGGTTTGCTCAATTCAGGCAATTGGAACATCAATATAAAGCTGGTAATATTATTAACAAAATAAGCCATATATTATTAAAATTGATGCACAAATCTTGATTTCATTCACAATTGAGTGAAAGTACGTACGTCTGTATACCTACAATTAAGTGGCGACACACTGGTGTACAAAAAAGAATGTTCTTTAAACAGAAATAGGTAGATTAAATGGATTTAGACATGCGAAATATGAATCTGATTTCAATTTCACGTCCCCTTTTATGCAGTCACACTTGTATAACTCGATAACGGTTTGTCCAATTTAGATAAATAAAACTCCAATAGATGCCGAATGAAATTATCTTCAATATTTTCAGCGTTATTCGGAAATGAATGGCGAAAAAATATAAAATTTTCATGAATTTTAGTCATTAACTCCAAAAGTAAAAAAATGTGTTTAATTAAATTGAAAATAATTTTTTAATCGAGATCAGATAAAAAAATCTGAAAGCAGATTAGGGTTTAGCTTTTCAAAGTCTAACTATTTTAGTTAAAAGAAAAAAAAAAATAAATATGTTTTGCCCATCAGTATATCTCCACTTAATTGTAAGTATGCATGCATGTGTATTTTCAGTTAACTGTGAACGAAATCAAGATTTGTGCATAAATTTTGATTACAAATAGCTTTTTTTCGTATCACTACCAGCTTTATGGTGAAGATAAAAAACAGAAACATTTTTCCCGTTTTCACTTTCTAAAAGAACTTTCAAGAAAAAAAACTTCAATATTGCAAGAAAAAAATCGGAAATCGGATGTTAGAGAGGCTTTAAGGCATTTTTAGTCTACATCTTTTGGATATCACTTATATGAATCGTACACATCGTTCTTGAGTTATGGTAAAATATTATCGTATAATGGCATTATTATGGGCAAAATATTAGGCACGCCCTAAAAAAATCCTGACCTGATGAAAAAAACTGAAAGCAGATTCGTGTTTAGCACATCAAAATCCACATAGTTTTTAAGGGAGGATTTTTTTGTCGACCAGTGTTATCATTACTACTAGTTAAAAAATTATAATTAAAAAAATCAATATCATTAAATAAAATTAAGTTTTTTCATTCAAATAATTTTAATGAAAATTCAATGCTCAATGAAAAACTCCCATGTTTGATTTTTTGTAGTAATAGCTTAGTTAATTTTTTTAAACAGTTGTATTTGAAAGAGCTCTACCTACAAAATGGATTTCAAAAAAATTGAGACACGCTTTTTCCATATTGAATAAAATATATAAAACTTGATTTTTTTCTTACCTTAGTTACAAGTTGTTTTCCAAAATTATTTAATAAATTTTAACTTGACTGTTTTAAAATTTAGAGTTTTTGTTAAGAAATATATTTTTTTTTTTAATTTCAAAAAATTTAACCGGTTTTTTCAAAACTCCAACTATTCGAACTATTCAAAAACCTGTTTATCCAAAAAGTCGAATAATCGACCACCGTAATAAGATCCCGTTTGTTAAATTCGAAGAAAAATTATTAAAGTTACTATTTTTAAATAAATTTTGATGATACATATGTATTTCATTTAAAATATGTCTGTTCGACTAACTTAACGAAGTTGCCCAAACTTACCAAAATTTGTATTGTGAAACGCGTTTGGGTAATTTTGTGTAACTTCGGTGAGTTAGTCAAACACTAACTAGACATAGCGATATATTAATTACAAAGATCTGCTTCGTATTTAAAATTTGAAATGAAATCTTTACATTTTGGTTGAATTTTTGTAATTTTTAATTTAATTTTAATTATCAATAAATGTTTGATTATTTTTTGTTTTAAATTTCATTGACAAATACTATTTATTTAAGAACAAATTTCAATATTTCGACATATTATACAAGTTATATAATAAATCTGACAGAGATGAACAAAGCTGTTGTTTAATTTGTATAAATACATGTCCAATAGAGATCGAGTGAGGGCTTTTGAGACTCATTGTTACAGATGTAAATACAACGACAAATTATATACTTGTTCATATATGAAAACATATATGATAAAAAATTATATTTATAGTTCCATATATGACAAAAGTGGTTATATATTTCTTCAAATATAAAATCATATATCATAAACATTCTAATGTATGACTTCATACAATTTAATAAAATACAAGTTCCTAAAAACTTGGATTAATGTAATAACATGTACACATGTTTGAAGGTTGAAATATTTGTCTTTGCAACACAGTTTTCAAATTTAAAATCTACTTGAATATAACTTTTTAAAAATTCCTTTCAGTTCGTGAAATCTTAAACAAATTTTTTTTCTGGATAACTTCAGATTTTAAGGGTGTATTAATAATTATAAAAATGACAAAATTAAGCTTATGAGTTGTGTCATACCGTGTAATTTAGACCTGATATAGAGAAAAATGTAAAAAAATATAATTTTCAAAGCCAATATCTTTTAAACTAAACTTATAGAATTTTATATAATTATATAATTTTTTTAGATCTCGACTAGAAGATTACGTTCATATACAAATCGGTTCAAACATAAGGAATTATGATTGTTTTAAATGTTTTTCTTTGGGACACTGTAGATCCGCTTTCAAACCATAACTTTAACCTACACCTCTAGTCTCACCATCTTAATTTTTTGGACTATACACTGTACGTAGTAGATAGCACACAGAAATAAATACTAAATAGTTGTTCAGGAAATTATTTCAACTTAGAACACAGTATTTACAAGGTCATTTACATATACACATTTGAAACCCTCCTAATATTTTAATAGAATGAAACAACATTCGAGGTTGTTGGAGGTTACATACAACATTATTTAAGTATTAATGCAGCTCTTAATATAGTGCTTAAAACAAACTGAACAAAATATGTTTCAGTTGAAACAAAGAGAATAATCACCGTTCTGCGCAAATATTGAATAGGAAATATCACATTTGATGTTGTCTTATGAAGAAATTTTGCTACTTGCAAAATTTGTCTTCGAGAATAATTTTTTTGAAATCTCAATTGACCCCCAACCGATTTTTCCAAAACATAAAAATAAAAAATTTTTAGTCTTAAATATAGAAAATTGAAGTGTAAAAATTGTTGAAGGTGAGAAATCAAAATAAAAATTCATCTAACTTTTGCGAGATTTTCTAAGTTTCGTGTTCTAAAGCAGTAGTCTCAAACATAGAGAATTTTAAAGTATTTAATTAGTTAATTATATCGAACTGAGTGTAAAACAATGTAATCATCCATAACCATATATGTATTTACTTGATTATGGTCAATTAACGATTTTTATAGAATTTTTGATTGTTTAAATCCCGGAAATCGGGAAGTGGAAAATTGGTAAAATTCTCAAGAAATTCGTCCCGGGATAAAAACCCCATTCCTATATAATACCCATTCCCGAAAATCAATTAAACTTGCATAAATCTCATATAAATCTTATCAATATCAATATCAATATCAAAGTAAAACGCAACACAACTAATTTTGTACAAGTATAGATCGCCCCACTAAATTTCATAATGATCGGTCCATAATTGACCATAGAACCTATATAATTCACATTCCCGAAAAATACTTAAACGTGCACAAATCTCATATAAATGCCAATATCGAAATAAAATTTTATATAAATAATGTAAATATACTCATAAATTATAGAAATAAATGTCATAAGAATCGTTCCACAATTGATCATATGTCCCATATAAGGAACTCTTCCGATGATCACTTAAGTGTCCATACACAAGCATGTAGGATATTATCTTGACCAACATTGCTTGTTTTTATCCTTTCCTATTTATTTCCATACAAAATTTATAGTAAAGGTATTTTTGATTTGTTAGTATAATTGTACTAACTTCTTTAGACAAACTGTTAAAGATTCTGATCCCATTGAGACCCCATTTTGAAATTTTTATACTATAACGATAAATTTATTGTAAACATTATGTAAAGAAATAATGTAAATTAAAATACCGTTTTTCAAGATATTCTAGGACAAAGGATATTTTTTTTAATTTTAGATGTCTTTTCGCCAGGAAGATGTAAGGCTTCTATAATTTTATGATAAAGAGGAATATCAATCCTATCCATTGACATCAATTATGCTAAAATTTGTTGATGTACATAAAAATTATTTAACCTTAAAATTTGTTAATTTGTGACAAAAATTCCCGAGGTGTCCCATTTTAAAGGTCCATAAAACATAAAGAGAAAACAATACGGAACTGATTCATGCGCCATAAAATGCACGATGACTAGTTTAATAAACATCCCAAATTAAAAAATCGAACATGTAAAATTTTTAGAACTGTAATAATGGGTAAATGTTTTGGAATTACCTATAAGTATTTTATGTTTATGTTTATACAAAATAACAACACTGTTATTTATAAAACAGGCCTGCCTTCACAAAACAGCACTGTTTTCTTTCCAACCCACTTTCAGCTGTATGAAAAATCAAAAAAAACATTATTATGGTTTTAACAAAAAATTCTAATATATTGAAAGTTTTATTCAAAAACTGCATTTTCATAAATAAAATATAAATTGTTCATATCCTTTTATCGATTTAAAGTTTATTTGCGTAAAAGCAACAACTTTTTCAACTCAAGAAGTACGCCATATCAGCTGTTCTTTTCTCCTATTTCATCCTACATGTATTTTGTAAGATCAAACAAAAATTTGCCCAAAATAATGGCAAATATTTTTCATCTTGTGTTCACATTTGCCAAATTTTTTGCTTAAGGCAAATATTTTTGTGTTACCAAAATCAGCTTATTTGAGCTTTCTTATTTGATTCGTAAAAATATTTGATGTTCACTTTATGCAAATCAAATTTTTGTAAAATCGTCAAATTAGCCTAATGTGAACTTGATTTAAATTATAAAAAAGTTCAAATGATGGGACAGAAATTAAAGCTGTCATAGAAAATCGTAATTTGGTTTGCATATTTCTTTAGACTTTAAATTAATATATGCGAAGTTTTGATCGATGTAAGAAAACTATATTCTGAAATTTAAAAAAAAACATTTTATTTTAAAATACTAATCAGAGGTTTATTAACATTTTTGTGAGTTATATAAAAAGATTATTTATGTATATACTAATTTATATTACAATCGGAGGACACGCCTACCTCCCTTATATCCTGAAATTAAAAAAGGATTTTCTTCTAACTTTACATAAATTTGTGAATGCAGTTAAAAATAGATTATTTCTGAGTCTTCCAAATTTATTTTAATTCTCATTTTTCTATTCAGTAACAAATTAGCTAGCCTAAACCGACCTAAATTTGGCCGATATAGTGTAGCCCCAATAATTAAAATTAATTTAAAATCAACTAGCTAATTTCCTCTCCACTTCCGAATTTAATCATATTTAATACACACATTATTCTCGTCAAAATTAAAACTTATGCAAAATTTCAAATAATTTTATCAAGTGATTCGCGAAATATAGCGAGTTGAATGTGTAACGTAGTGTCTACATTAGACAATTTTTATCAAACAAACATCAAAATTAACGCTAATTAATGGAAGCTGGCAATAATTACACAAAATCAATAATAAGACGAGTTCATTAATGTTTGACAGTGTGACAACTGTAACAACCAAAAATAATAATCGGCTGTTTATCTGAGGTTACTTTGTATACGTTCGCACTGATTTTATCGTTTGTCTTGATAAAAATTTGTCTAGTATAGAGACGAGGTAAAATATCCAAAGAAATTACAAAGTTGTCCGCACAAAATAAAAAACATTTTTCAAAGTATTTGTGGTACAGGATTCATTGTGACCGCAAAATTTAATTCGCGCAATATTTACATATCAAATTTAATATAAAAACATGTTTCAGGTATCATTTTAAAGGTAATATTATTACCTTTAACTATAATGAACGTTGTGACCCACCAAGAGTATAGAAAACATCTTCGCTATTAACATATATATTTTTTTTTACAATTTTAAAAAATATAGTTTTTTGAGCTATTTACCCATGAACTATAAATCGTGAGATATGGACCATTTTAATGTTAAGAAAAAGACTTTAATGAATCTTTTATCATAAATACTTTGAAACAGCTTGCCAATTTAGCGCTTTTTCCGCTAGATTTAGTGCTTTCTAACAACCCAAAAGTCACATTTTATTCTGTTAGAGCTTTTTTGAAAAACGCTCTAAATTGGCACGTTTGACTTTAGTGATATGTCGATTAGGAACATGTTTTTACGTCCCTGTTAACTAATAAAAATAGTACCTCAGGGCCTGTGTGAATCGGTTGGAAATTATTCTTTTTGGTAAATTTTAGACAGCTATGAGTTGAAAAAAATTGTACTAGATCATGAGGCTAGTTGAATTTTTGACAAAATTATATAAATTTTCGGCGCTTCAAAATTGATTGAAAAAATTCAATATTGTAAAATATTTAGAAAATTACCAATAAATTTTATATGTATTTTAAAATGCATCGATTTGTATGAATATAAAAAATGTTGCAAATGTACCCTCCTAAAATTAAAGATTGATATGTTGTAAACTAATCCCCAAAATATTTCGGTTTAATTATTTCGTTCACGTGAGCTGGACCATTTTTAAAATACCTCCAAAAATATGGTATTCAATAAACAGAATACACAATTTTTAACTTTTTATAAAAAATGGTTCTTTTAGTTTCATATTTTAAAATTTTGCATTTTAAATAAAAAATATATTAATTTCACTCCATTTTTTCTATCTTGAATCAAGAAATCGTTCTCTATTATGGACGAAGACTTTACAATACGAATGTAATAAAAATTTAAATAGAATTTAACAAACAGAATATTAAAATTGAGAATTTTAAAGCACCTACATTCTGTTTTGTAAAAAAAAAATGGGAAAATTGGAAGCCCAATCAAAAAATTTTGTAAAGTGTTCTATATTGTCGCACAAAATCAACGACCAACACAACATTTTTCGCTCGAACACAAGATTCAGATAATTCAAAAATTCTTTTGTTTATGAAATTAAATAATGTAAAATGACAAATACCTGGATACCATAAAAGTATCCCATAATTCACCTAGGAGACAATTATTACGAAGCAAACAGCAAAAGTAGGAAACCACCCTTTATTTTGCCCGACAGTGTATGGTTTCATTTAACCCTTTAGTAACAAAAGTAATATTTTGGGATCTCCGGTCCATAATAATTTAAGTTAATTTTTATAGAAAATAAATTATTATTTGACAAGAAAATGTCACGAGAAGCATAAACTTGTCAAAAAATTATAAATTGAATAAATAAATTCTATTATGTTCGTGGTTTTAAAAAAAATTTATTATATTTTTCATAAATTCATTGATATTTAAGTATAATAAATACTTCCATACAACTTATTTGCACAAATTTCCGATTTAGTCTTTTGGGAACCTAATGTATAATATTTACCCTATTGTTTTTAAGGGTTAATTATCTGTAATTTTCAATAGTATTAGAATATATGTTGAAAAATGAAATATATAAAATATATATATAAAATTACATATTTAAATAATGAAAATATGACAAAAAATTTTAATAAAATCTTGATATTTTTCGAATGAAAACGCGAAGATTTTTATAATTGTATTGAAAGAAATCCGCATTTTTAGAGGTGCTTTAAAAATGGTCCAGGTCACATAAATTGAAACATTCAGACATAAGAACGTACTAATCTTCATTTCTAGAGGGATAAATTTGCAAATTTTTTTCATAAGTCACTATTTTCATCACATTACATTCTTTAAAATACTTCGAATTCATTATTAAATGTCCATTCTCAAAATAGAGTGTTGCTCTCAGAATAAAAAAATAGGGCATAACTCTTTTCTTGTGTATTAAAAACCAATACGCGGATACAATACATGCAAGAAATTTTTTTTAATTTTTTTATGCTTCATCAAACTCATGTAAATTTTGTATAAAAATAAAAAAAGTACTCTATATTTAGCGCTATCTTGTGCATTTTGCGCGTGTAGTATTGAAACATTATGACGCACAAAAAAGTATCATAGTGTCCATGGACATAATGACACTTTCAAAAGTGTCATACTGTCCAATAGAAAATGACATAATATCCATTGGATGCAATTAGTCTTCCTGTTCAGAAAAAAATTTAGCGAATCCGGTGTTTAAAATACACCTGAGATTAAAACCGCGAAGGCCGACTGTCTAGGAATACTTTTTAATCTAGAGGAGAATCCCACCCGTTTTTTAATTTAACTTTTTTTAATTTTAATATTGTGCTAATTATCTCAATTTGTGGCAAAAATCAAGGTACGGAAAAAATCGGATTACAAAAACAATTTTCTGTTCTTCTTGAGTTTTAGAAATTCTTTCGAAAATTGAAAAAATAAAATGCACTTTTTTATTATTGAAAAAATATGTAAAAAAAAGTTAAAAAGATATAGTCGGTCAAGCCCGACCCCAATTGTGAACCTATACTTTTACTAAGTTTGAAATAAAATATACGAATATAGAATAATACATTAATAATAACATTTATGTGAATTTATTTTTTTATACTTTAGGATGATTCCCGAAAGTGGGCTTACATGGGAGCTACGGTAAATTATGGAGCGATCCTTATAAAGTATGTGGTTGCGGTTTCCACTTATATAAAACTTATTTGTGTCTAATATTAACATTTGTGTATGATTTAGGCACGTCAAAGTGATTTTCGGAAGAGAGGTTTATATGTTTTCGTTAAACCCCTATTCCAGGAGAGCATTTGTATGGGAACTAGATGAAATAATGGACCGATCATAACCAATTTCAATTTTTCTGTGAGTTACAAACATCAGCACAAACGCATAATACCCAACCACCTATGGTGTGAGCTTACGTATCAATGTATGTGCATACATGCGCGTGTTAAAGAAAATCACTATCACCAGACCAAATGAAAAAATAAAATAAAAACGGAAAAAATAGTATTTATTAATTTAGTTTGCTATACTTACATACATATATATTTACAAACATATGTGACAATTCAGAGAGTATTGATTTCGTATATAAATTCATATTTTCTGGGGGTCATAGAAATAAAAAAGGATTTTATAATAAATATAAAATTATTGTCATTGAAACATGTAATAAATAAAAAAAATATGGAAAAAAAACAGGTTCAATTAATGAGTTTAGTGAGTTTAAATTAAGTGAGAATGTTATATTCGGCTTGGCCGAATCTATATACCCAAGTCCATTTTTTGTTTCCGAGTTTACTACATTGGTCCTTGGACTATTTGTACAAAATTTCGTTGATGTTTAAGCTTATATGGGAGGTGTCGGGTAAAGGTGTCGAACCACGCCCATTTTTTGTTTCCGAATCTACTTTGGTCCTTGAACTATTCGTGCAAATTTCGTTGATGTACACGCTTTTTTGGAAATGATATAAACTGGAGTTTGAGCCAAATTTTGTCCCTATAGGATGTCCGCCCTAAACCCTAACCCGCTTTCAACAGACAGACGGACATCGTTATATCGTCCTAGATTTTCACGAGGATAAAGAATATACATACTTTATGGGGATTTGGATGATTATTTCCACATGTTACACACGGAATGACAAATCCAATAAATACTCCTCCATCATTTTTTGATGGTTGGTATATGAATTTGATTAATTAATATAAAATGCATAAATAGCATAAATAGAAATTTAGATTTTTGTGCATAAATTACAATAAAAAAATAAAAATCCACGTATACAATATACAAATACTATTTCCCATTTCTCTTTTTCATTAATTGCAAACATAATTTAACTTAAGAAACACCCAAATAAATTTCTTACTGCCCTAAAAATTGGTGTTGTTGTTTTATTTTTAACAGCATAAAAAAGTTATAAACAGTGTTGCCAGTTTAGCTTGTTTAAGGCTAAATCTAGCCTTTTTATTTTGCTTTTAGCCCAAAAATGTTCGTTTTAGCTTCTATCTTTTTTTCTAGCCCTTTTTAATTCTCAAAATGGCATTAGAAAGGCTGAAATGTTAGTATTTCAATAACGAAAAAAATTAATTTATATTATTAAATTTATTGTACAGAATCATGTGTAATTATTTGCACAAAAAATTGGAGATTATTTATATTGAACAAAAATGGCGCTTCATTCTCCGTTTCATGTACTTATTATATCTATTATAATTATTTTTTAACCTATTTCATTAAACATAGAAACTATTTATGAATATAACTTAAAGCAAATTCTTATAAAAGCGAAAAATCTCCAAATCTAAAAGTGAGTGTTCTTCCTAGTCTGGTATAAATAGGCACTAATTATTTTTTTTTTATCTGTTAAATTACGAAAGCTGTAAAAAACTGTGCGATTTATTATAAATATATTTTTAATACTATTTTTAATAAACGGATGTAAAGAGTGCAAAATTTTAACACCATAGGCTTCATTTTGTAATCGTGATTATTGCTGAAAGTTCAAAAACTTGGAAAAAGGACTAAAATTATTTAACTTTTTACCATTCTTTTATACATTTTGTCCGCGTGTTTACTATTTTTAAGCTCATATGATGTTAAACTAATCGGACTTTGTGGACCTTAGTTATTGTGCATACTTTCAACAATTACACACAGAGTTGTCGAATTTTTATGACAAAATTTTTCAGTTTTTGAAAATTTTCGGTTTTTTGGACGAGGTCTGTGCGCCCCTCAACGGAATATGAATTTTTAAACTGCCATTGATACTTGTTGTAATTATGCGTATTTTGCGCTACACCTTGTTGATGTACCCTAAATAGTCAACGCAGTAGATAGTCTCAAAGTTTGAAAAACAATTGTGAACATTTTTTACAAAAATCAAAAATTGAAGTTTCTCGCGTGGCACATTCACAGTTTCTAGTGGAACAGGAAATAAAATCGAAGGGGCATTAAAAATAAATTTATTAAAATAGTTTTATTAATTTTTTGAAAATTACCCAAAACTTGCACTTTTTGTTTTTGTATTTTTATATAGCAAATTGCAATTTGTACAAATCTTGTATATATGGATATAAGAAGAATTAACAATAGAAAGAATACTTGTATCTAGTTTTTAAAAAATACCTACATACAAAAACAAATAATATTCAGATTTGTATGAGTTCGATTAGAAAGAAAAAATTCTAAAATTTTCAACAAAAGTTGTAAAGTAAAAACCCAATTAGAAATGAAGCTTCAAACCAAACAATTAAAGTATAAATAAAAAAAACTAAAATATGAAATGAAAAGCGCTCTTTTCAATGCTGAAAAGGAAGCAACTATTTTAAGTATAGTAAACACATGTTTGCATATTATTATTTTTTAACAAAATTATTCGTTTACTCTAGTACATTGTAGTAAGGCTTACTTCGGAGCGTGTACTTTCTTTCCTAAATGTCACGGTACTGTATCGAAAAACTTGAAAATTTTTTACTGGTAAAGAAAAGTTACGAATTAAAATTTTTTATATTGAGTAATGTAAAGCGAAATAAAAAAATATTCGAGTTGAACTTAATAAACGGATATCAAAAACTTTGTTAAAATGTCGTATCATTCAAGCCTGGGAATATCTAAATTATTCTAACTTTTATGCATAAATTTAGCTGCATTTGATCAAATTTTAATTACTATTCTGAAATATTTGTTAATGCAACCAATAATTTTATTAAGAGAGCAAACCTTTATAGTTGTATTAATGAGTACTGCTGTACTTTTAACAATAGAATTTATCATCCTTGCTTAGAATCATGCCCTATTCTTAGAACACTACGCTACTTATTCTTCCGAATGTGTATGGTGGTGTTCTTGTCTTCATATGACATAGGCTAAGAAGCCTCCATATAAATTTAAAAAAAGGTACCTTTTAAGACCTGAATACCAACTAATTAAAATGAAAATAAACTGGTTTAAATTTATTGTCAAAAGAAGATGGTGACATTTCTTCTTTCTCTTTTACCCTCTCCAACTATCTATTTGAATATAAAATATAATTTAAATAGCCTTATAATGATTCCTTAACTATAACCGATTAACCGTTCGTAAAAATAAAGAAATTAAATAGGCATATTGAAATTATATATAATCAAAATTATTTAAATTAAATAACATCTTGTTTATTTATTAATAAAATATCAATATTCAGAAAAATATAATAAAAATTTTAAAATTCCAAAAAAATATATATTAACATTTATGTTAAATTTTTAAATAGGGGTGAAAATGAAATGTTATTAACATAATCCTAACATATATTACGAGTACAATTATAAATTATTATTATTATTTTTTTTTAATTCGATTAGGTTTTGTTGTTATAAGTAAAGTAAGGTTTATATAAAATAATAATAAGAAAATTTCTCGAACAATAAAATCATACGTAAAACTTACCAAAATATGATGGATTGAGCAGCAGCCCTGTTGTCCTTTTCACAATTTTTCTCACCAACATTGGTTTTCATATTTTCATTTTACCTTGTACAATTTATAACAAATTTATATTATTGTAATTGTAATTTTTGTAAGTATGTATTTAGTGCAAAAGTGTATTTTGTATAAAAGTATGATATGTGTAAAAGTGTATTAACATTTTTTTTTTTTTTATTATACTAAAATTTTGTAAAATATATAAGTTAAGATAAATTTGAGCAAAGTTAAGGTTAAATTAAAGTAGTTTTAATGAAAATTAAAGTGGAAAGTTTCAATTTTTATTAAATTAGATTTAAAATAAATGAGATTTAGTTAAAATGGATAGAATTAAGTTAGTATATGTTAAGATTTAAATTAAATTTAAGTTAAATTAAGAAAATTAGGTTTAAATTTATATCAGGTTTCGTAGGATATGTTAAGTTTAAGATTGAAAGAATTATTTATGTTGATTAGGTAGATTTAAAATGCAATTTTAGAATTAATAAAAGCGTAGATAGTTTTACGGTATTTTAGATTTTAATATACAGGAAAATTGTTAATTTTAAGATTTAGAATTAACATAGATAAATAAAAGATAAATTAGTTTCAAGTTAATCACTTTTTGATGTTAGCGTTTTGAAAAAACTTAGCAAATTTCTTAAGTTTTCATAAACTGCAGAATTTGATGTTTCACAATTCTAATCGATGGATATACTTTTAAATTTTTTCTGTTGTTCTAATTTGCAATTTCTCATAGAAATCAAGACTAATTATACAATTATGATCCTAATTAGTTATAAATACAACAAAATCTATCATCATTCTGCTTACCTTAAATTTCTTTATGTCATTTCTCCCCTTTCAATCTAATTCAATTGACAATCTCCCAAAATTCTAATGTATTTCCTTTTCAATTCCTATATATGTAGTTCTAGTGCATATACGTATGTATTTATTATATGAAAATTTTTATTGAATTGAAATTTTTATTGAAAAAAAAAAATTGATATGAATGAAAATTTTCTAATATAAAAAATATATTTGTTAAGTATTTGTAACATAATGAACAATTTGATGAAAATATAGCCCTCACAAATATTAAGAGCTTTCACAATTTATAGGAATAACTTTCTATCTAATTGCATAATTGGATGAAATATATACTACATTACGACCATATAGGGACTCACATATACAAAGAAAAACAAATTTTTGTATTTTGATTTGGTTTTAAGAACTGATCCTAAATATTATTATTTTGACCTACATAATCTATGATTCTTAAAAGGTTAAACTTTGTCTGATCTATTTTCCTATCAAGTTTGGTAGTTGAGATGGAAAAAAGGCAGATACGTGAGGGGGAATTAGAATGAGGAGGATGAGAAACAGAAAATTAGCAAACGTTTTGGAAACGTTCATGTCAAATGTGAGAAGCCATATATCCATTTCTGATTTATTTGTGAGATTTACAGATTTATTTCCAGTGAATTTATCGTCAACTAAAATGCAAAAGGGCCAGTCAACACTTCTTAGAATTTTACATGAGAGATAAAAAACTTTACTTAGTTTCCAATAAAAAACGATTTTGTTACAAAATCATGAAAATCTATTAAGTTAATTCTTTCAGTGAAAATGATAAATTTTTAAAATGATTTTTTACGAATAAACATGACGTGACAGTGAAAATATACATACAGATGACAAAAGCTATGTGAATTAAAACGTGAAAAATTAAGTAAAATATTTCTTTGCAAAAAGTAGGCTTAAATAAACATAATTTGATAAAGATTAAAGTTTCTTTCGGAGAACGTAATATCTTTCTGTCAAATGTATTATTTATTATTTATGTATTATGGCAAATAAATAAATCTAAACTTTACTTACAAAAGTGAGCGTAAAAAGGTGCGTCACGTATCAGCATAAGTTAATTATATAAAGCAGACTATATAAGCCATAGTTTATTCCGATATATATTTGTGCCAAATTTTACGTTCACCGAGTTAAATGTAAAAATGCGTGTTAAGTATTTTTTTACAAAAAGTTGACGTAAAAAGGGGCATGGCATCCATTAATTCCCTCTGTACTATAGGTGTTTCATATTTTATGAGAATCCATTCAGGAAACTGGTCAAAAGAAGAGAAAAATTAATTCAAATAATTTGTTAGAAAAATATGCGTAAAAAGGGACGTGGTATCCAATAAACTGGATAAATTTTAATATGTTCAAGTTAAAACCGCTATAACTTTGTTGCCCCCTGTACAAAATAATTAACTCGAACTAATTCTATATGCATTCAAGTCACTTTATATTTATACAATTGGATTTTAATGTACCATAAAAAAATAATAATATTTTTTAAGAACTAAAATCAACAATTTTTTATAATGGCTCATATAAGTAATTTTAAGCAAAATATTATATATGTATATATATTCAAAACATTATATTTAAAAAATAATGTAGCTTTAATTTACAAATATACTGAAGTATTGAAAAAATTTTTTTCAAAAATGGATTTTTGACAATTATTTTCCTGAAACATTTTAAACTCACCTCACAGTGTGAGATTTTGCCAAATTAGCTGACCAAAATTCTAATTTTGACATTACTAAATTAGAAACTGCTGAAAAATACATCAGTACTCAATATATTGGTTAGAAATAAGAGCGGGTCATACTTTATAAATCAATTTCCTCAGAATCGCTTCAAAGCTTCTAAATTCTTGAAATAATTTGGTATCGAAACGAAACTCTTGGAAATTAAATTGTAGGTATCAGAAAGCTCCTGCATAAGTTATAATCATTTCCGGTCCATATTTGACCCAAATTTCCATATTATCAATGTGAAGCTTAAAAGTCTTGGTATTCATTTTGTTTCTGTAAAAAAAGGTGAAAAGGCAGGAATAAGCACCTAACTTTTTAAAACTTATAATTTATATATCCAGTTATGGATTAAAACTAATGTGTTGTAATTAGGGTTTGGGAAATGAGAATTCCCGCCAGGAAATTCTCGAAAATTTTATTTTTCTTATATAATTTTGAATAGAACATAAATAACACAACAATAAAGTGTAAAAAAGAAGCACCGCAACTGATTTAATCAAATTATTGTCAGAAATTGGTCCAATTAAGGTGGAATGTATAATTTGAAAATACCAAATGAAAATTTCATAAAAAAATACATTATTGTATTGTAGGCAATTACAAAGGAGCTATATAAAGTGTCAAAAATGGTAAAAATGTTTAGGAAAATGCTTGTCTTAAAAAATTCAGGCTTTCAGACTTAAACCTATTAGTAGTCAATTCTGTTATCGAGTAGCTCTGGAATAAACTTGCCACTTTATAAAGAGTTGATAATGCCTTAAAAAAATAACATAAATGAATAGTACTGACACAGAGTTAAAAATAAAATTTTCTATATGACTTACTCATTAACTAACTGTGTTTATTATTTTATTAGAAAACAAATAAAATAAATTAAATACATTTTTCAAGATATTGAAGATATCTAAATAAAATTTCACATAGTCAGACCAGAGATGTTTTTGAGTTGATTTCCAGGAGAACAGGTCCCTAGCGTGTTCCGAGGATAAAGAGTGGACCTCCAAATTTTTCGTCAATAATTCATTTATAACTTGAATGTAAAAAAAAACATGTAAAATTTTATTTGGACATCACTAATGGTTCTCAAGTTCAAGAATTATATAAAAAAGTTATTTTGGGACCACTGTGCGTCATTATACAATCAGATTTTTTTTCGTTTTTGTAGTCTATATCGTCACATAAAATGCAAAAGACTAAAAAATCAATTGTTGGATTTTTACTGGATTATAATGTACTATCCTAAACCACATCTACATAAAAAATTTCGTATTCATATTTTTACAAATTAAATCAATATTAACAAAAGTCAAAAGGACGTAATACCAATTTCATGAAGGAAACGGACAAAAAAATTTGTCCAATTTAAGAAAATTTGGTTTGAAGAGTGTTTTATACTTATTCTATTTTTGCTTTAAGTGAACGATGAAAAATTTTATTTAATAGATAAATTTTAAAGCAAACAATTAAAAATTGTGGTTACGGACTTTTGCACTTTCATAATGATTTTTGCTTCTGCTATAAAAAAATAAAAAGTGTAGTAACAATATACTGTTCTTTAAAATATAGAAGCCGTTTTTCCATCAAATGCAATGATTAAAAAATTTAATTTTGGCCGGCTAAATCATTAAAATCTCACACTGTGCACCTTTTTTATTCATTATTCATTAACAGGTAAAGCACAAATATGCAATTGAATGTTTTTTCTGGACGTCAATCAATAAGATATTTATCCGTTTCAGAACAATAAGAAAAATAAAGCATTTTGACATCGATTTGTAGGTGCATATTTTTGTAGTTAGCGATTTTCGGCGCATATTTTTAGGATATTTTGATATTTTAAAGATAGTTTTTTTTATACCTCATGGAATGATTAAAGATTTAGAAACAGATTTAATTAATCTTATTTAAGCTATTTTTAATTGATCTTCATTAAAGCTATTTTTTAAATGTAAAAATGGGTAAGCAAATGAAAGATCAATAACGTTATTATGCAGGCGCGTATCCTCGGGAGGAAAGGAAATTCCCCCCTCCCAAAATCAATTTTTCAACTAATAAAAATTAAGCAAGAAATGGGAAAAGGAAAAAATATTTTGGAAAAAATTAGTTTCTCACAAATACATTGTCTCTCCAAAAATTTTAATTTTCTTTATAAAATTTTTAAGTAAATCAATAGATTTTAAAAATTGGGACTTGTTCAATAAAAAATGTAGGGAATGCCCCTTTTTAAGTATTTTTATTTCACTTTTTTTAAATAAATACGAAACATATTTATGAATTTTTGTAAATAATTTTGTAGTTTCATTTATTTTTCATGGGTTTTCGAAATTCTAAATTTCAAATTTCGTTAAAGTTAAACTTAAATTTTACGAACCGCACGATTAAAAATGCATCTTTCGATAAAAAATAATTTGTCTAAGTACCAGTTTTATTAGTTAATGAAAAACACTTCTTATTTTATACATCAAAATCTAATCTATCCAAAACTTCTTACAAAAAGCACTTAAGTAATAACACAGATAAATTTTTCCTCAAATTTTCTTATGCAAAATATAATATTTATCCTAATTATTATTAAATTATACATAAAGAAAATTTTGCGGATTTTGAGAAAATTTTATTCTGGAAGCTAAATAAAAATATTTACATATAAATTATCAACGATAAATGTCTAAAAATGGTAATTTTACAAGTAAAATCTTGAAAAAAATGTTAATTGAAAATATGCCTATTTTTTTTTTTTAACTAAAAATCATTAAAAATTTTGAATTATGCTCAGACTTTTGGTAAGTTCCTGGTTAAATTCTATTATTGTTTTGTTAATTTTTTGGAAAATATATGAATCAAGCTTGTTATATATTTGAATACGTTTTGGAGAAATATTCAAAGAAAATCTTCAACATTTATAAAAATGAAATTTTTCAAGTTCTAATGCAATTTAGTATAAACAGAGTTGTTTCATTTTGTATCTAAATTTAATAAATATCTTCAAGTAAATATAAAATTTTCTTAAAATCACTTAAATTTTTAATTCATTTAATTCTCTTCCTGATTGCTTTGATAAATTTTTTATTTAAAAAATGTTTCTGTTTTTTTTATATTTTGCAGATTTTAGTAGTTGTTTAAGAGGTGCAAATTTAAAAAAGTTTTTAATTAAATAATTATTTACTAATATATTTGGTGATTGGTGAATTTTCTATGCAAAAGGCTATGCAATGATGTAATATATATTAAAGATTTATTTTGTAAGCACAACAAGATTTATTTCCTTTTAAATTGGACAAAAATTTTAGAAATTATTCGATTTTATATGGAATGATTTACTTAATACAAAAAGTTTAAGGAAATCATTTAATATAAAATCGAATAAGTTCTAAAATGTTTGTCAAATTTAAAAGAAAATAAAGCTTGTTATGCTTGTTTTTATTTTTGCCCCAAGTACGAGTATGTTGCAAATAAAGCATAAAGTGATTTCCTTAAGAATATATTAAAAATAATTTGATAAAGTTTTGAAATTTTTAAGTAATTGTTTGAGTATTTAAACGATTTGAATGATTTACGACTCAATTTAATGTAAATAAAATAGCATTTAAATCTTAATATCTTTAGTGTTATTTTCAAATATAACAGCAAATTTAATTTAAAATAAAAAAAATAAAAGATTCAAATATAGTTTAAAAGCTACGTTCTTTTGCTTTCTTTATTCAATTAAATTCAAAATTGATTTAAAATTTAGGTAGCTACGAGAATTTTAGTGTATCAACTATAATCGAAACGTTTTCTTTTTTTTTCGAAATATTTCAGAATTTACAGAGTATTTCGAATTTTTGAAAATTAGTTAGTTTTTCGCGTTTGACAATTTTGTTGTTTTTCTTACAATTTCTTACATTTTAGAAGTAATGAAAAGTAATGGAGCAAAGCTATTATTAATTGAAATCAAATAAAAATAAAGTATTCATTTTTGTAAAAAATATCGATTTTTGGTACTTTTCACTTTATCAGATTAGTTCCATTAGTAAATTTTTGATATTAAAAAATAAAATTAGATCAATTTAAGTAAAATTTATATTCTAGTTATTAAAACCTACCTCACTAATTTCACTGAAATGCTTTTATTTGTTTGCTTTATGTGAATGCTTTAGAGGATAACAATTTAATAAAAATGCACATATCAAATATTCTCTGAAATTTACGAACCATAGATTCATAAAAATTTTAGCTTCGTCTAAGCGTCTTATACGTACTACGCAAGTAATCTGCAGTTAAACCAATTTTTTGCATATATCTCGCTTATTATGCATCGCACATGTTTTGGTGTACAATTTTCAAAAATTTTGCTACAGTATATTTTCATATACTATCATTACTTTTGAAACTATATCACATCTTATGTTCGATTTAATGTTTTTTAGTAACCTGCTATATTTCAGGATTACAAAGATAATTGTACCAACCATCTACTAAAGAAATGTACTTATATTTTGTTGCACATATTGTCGAGAAATCTCTTCGTGGTGAATGTTAGGGAGTCCGTAAATGTAAAATTTTCAATGAGGTTAGAGGGCTGACCCTAGAAGTTTTTATGAAAATCGGATCATATTTTCAACTAGCACCCATATTAGTGGTATAACGAAAACACAGCAAAATTATGACTTTAATCGATCAGTTATATGCGTGCTACGTGTAAACGTGGTCCGAATTTAATAAAAATGTTTAAGGGCAGTTCTCTTGTTACCTGAATTATATGCCTGAAGTCTTTTCAGTTTGCGGTTTTAACCCTAACGTGGACTAGGAAGATATTTCCCGACAATTTGCGTAATATAAGTTAAGTACATACTCGAATGTTTGCAGTGTGGGCGGTATAAATTCTTACACAGAAAAAATTATTTCATAAAAATTTTCAGTTATTTTAACTCTTCGTATTGTTTTAATATTTGAATTATGTAATAATTGGTTTTAATTTTTTTATAAAAATTAATAGCTCCTCAAAAAATTCGAACAAAAATAAAAAATTTAAATAAATTAAACTTAATTAATATACCGTTTATACCAAAAAAATTTGATATTTGAAGTAAAAATTACACGCGATATCAAAAAAGTAAAGTAAAAGTTATGATAGTTGAACACGACGTATTCTGAATCTTCTTCTTGGTTTGGGCAGTTAGGGCAATATGGGGAGTAATCTAACCCGATTCTGTTTAGGTAACTTCAATATCTCCGTGGCCTGAAAGAAACTGCGTTAAGTGGTAATTTGCTTCTCCATGACATCTGTTTAGCCATACATTTATTTACGGGATTAATTAGAGGTCCACCATCTTTTGCGACTTTCTTCCCATATGCTCAGCAATTGTCTTATAAAAGCTTCGCTTTTAAATTTACGTTAATTCACGAGTGTCTAGTTGATTTTAATCCCTTCTGATTTCACCCAAGCGTTTGGCTTCGTCAGCCAAGATATCTACGGGAACCATTCCCGATATGATATGGACCGCTTCGTCGGATGTCGAATAGGTCCGATAGTTTTCTCGCTATGGATTTTACTTTCAGAGCTTCTGACCATGTGGGACAAAACAAACATATAAGCAACATTTTTGCCATTAATTATCAATTTGGAATCCAGAATTAAAATGCAGGAACTGAGTAAATTAAAATGCAGGTTTTAGAAATTCTATTACTATGAACCTCGATCCAAAATTTTAATTTTTGAAATTTTTTAATAATAAAGTTTCTTTACGAATTGTTACGATCTCTGGATAGATATCGGTACTAGCCTTTTCACAATTTTGGGGAGAACCTAGCACAAAAATTATCAAGTAAAAGTAAAAATTGAAGATATAACGTTATCCCATTAAAATAATTTTCTATTTTTGAAAAAAAAAGTAAAAAAGAGCAAAAAGGGCTAAAAGAAAATTGTTAAAAGCGCTAAATTTCCGCGTTTTTTAGTTTCATTAGTGATTTTTTGTATAAGCAATTTATATGAAGCATTGCAATTACTATTAGTGTTGTTGTTTTTTGCATAAGCAAGCAGTTTAGTTGACAAGAGCAGTATTATAGTGATTATTATCGTTGTTGTTGTTTTTTATACATGCATTCAGTTTGTTTATATATACATAAAAAATATATAAATATATGTATGCTTATAAGTTGTTATTGCGTTTTTTGTTTTGTTATGCAAGCGTTGCTTGTGGAACAAATGTATTTTTTTGTTTTTTTTTTTTTTTAAGTATAAATACGAAAATATTTAGGCATACTATTTCCTTTTATTTGCTCGTAAACTGGTGAAGGGTATAAAAGATTCGGCACAGCCGAATATAGCACTCTACTTGTTTTCTTTTAAAATTTCGGCAAGTAAACTTATTTTTTAGAGATATGTAGCTCACAGTAAAAATTAACTTTCATAAAGTATTAGTTTGTTTTTAAAACAAAAAACAAATTCCAATTCCGCAGAATTGGCTTTTTTATTTCGATATTCAAAATCAAATAATCGAACCGTAATATCGATTTTATTTTATAGTAGATTTATTTTTTATGCAAAAAAATTAAGATAATATATATTTTAACTTATTCTGAAATATTTTACTGAAAATTAAGGAAATTATACTTAAAAATTTTTATATTAATATTTAATCGGTGGATTCAAAAAATTCAAATTGTGCCTGAATTATTTATAACAGTTGAAAAAATAAAATGAAATAAAAATAATGTGAAAATTCCAAAAAAAAAAAAAAAAATATAGGAACAAATAAATTAGCAGGAAAATTATGTACATGTAACCCTCGATTTATGCAGTATTTGATTTACGCGATTTCTTTTTAACACGATTCAAT
The DNA here is from genome assembly GCA_932274085.1 of Protocalliphora azurea. Classification (NCBI taxonomy): domain Eukaryota; kingdom Metazoa; phylum Arthropoda; class Insecta; order Diptera; family Calliphoridae; genus Protocalliphora; species Protocalliphora azurea. The sequence continues at coordinate 84,175,320 of OW026521.1, read as the reverse complement.
AATAGTTACCATTTTATGAAATACGCGTTTTATTTAACGCGAATTTGATAAAACGCGTTTAAAAAATGGGAGACCTTGAATTGGGCGAAGCACTGCGAAAAAATTAATTATTTTAAGAAAGTGTTTGAAAATATCTTCAATTGCTAGAAAAAATCAATCTGTTGGATAGATTAGAAAATTTGAATTAATATATAATAAGTACAATCCAAAAACTATGTGTTCTAAATCAGCAAAACGTGTGTCCTAAATCCAAGATAATTGAATAGAGAAAAATATTTAAATGCACTTATAATTTGAACACAACCGGATTAGAAAAATATATAAATAAAATAAAAATAATATGAATATTAAAAATATTCAGTATTGTGGAGAATTTCTTTTTGTTATTTTTTCTTTAACTCAATAAATTTTTTAATAAAAATTATAGTTTTTGACAATATATCCCGAATTATTTAATTTTTAATTTAATTTTAAGATTTTTGGAATCTAAAAGGGGGAAAGAAAACAGTTTCACACTAAAAATTAATAATAAGGTCTACAAATTTATTTCGGCAGCAATTACAAAAAAATAAATATGCATTTTAAGTATGTGTTAAAAAATTTTTGCCAAAAACTTCATTTAGTTATAATTAAATCTAATCAAAAATGGATTTGCCTGCATAAATAGGTTATGCAATCTCTAAAATTTAATATATAGTCCACTCAAAATCCATTGAAAACATTTCGTGAAGTTATAGACCAAGCGAAATAGTACTAGCCGAAAAAATATATTTGACGTTTGTATAGTTTTTTTTCTACTGTGTCTGTATCAGAAATATTTTCTCATTTTCATATAAATAGTTAAATTTTTACCTAAACTCCACAAAATTGAGCATATTAAAAAAGGAAAGTACTTTATTCAATTTGAAACAATATTCCATTATATCTATCCTGACCGGATACGAAAAGTCCGGCACTGCCATGAAACATCAAGGTGTATATCTTAAAGCGTGAAATTCCAAAAATTCTATTGGGCATGGACATGATGTAATTATGACCGTACTTTCATTCTACCTAAGAAAAACCTATGTGCTTTTCTTAAAAAATATAAGAAAATCGTGATAGGTTTTTTAGAAGCACGAAAATTTCATCATACATAGAGAAATGTCTTGTTTAAGAGTAAAATGCTAAATATATTTTAAAAGTTTTAAAAGATTGAATTAAACATAAATGCTTAAAATTTTTTAATCATGTGGTCTAATTCTCAGACACAAAACCGTATGAAAGAACTTTTATGAGGCTTTAAAATTAGTGTAGTTCAAAGTGTTGTGTAGTAAAAAAATTTAAGTGGAAACCATTCTAGCCAACAATTAACAATCGCATAAATACTGTTCAATTTTATAGAAAATATAAAAAATAACACTAAACTAATCAAAATATTAATATGTTGCTATTGTTGTGCACAGTCTTATATGAAGAATGTAGGTTTTGTAAAAAATAAAATAATTCCTAGGTTTACCCTGATCTTGGTGCTTTTGTTCTGCACAGTACTGTAAATATAAATTGTATAGCAGATGCTTCTACAAAACACTAATACTTTTTTGCGTTCATAAAAGGAGTAAAATTTGTAAGACATAAAATCGATTTCAAATAACGGAGTTCCTGTAATAACAGAAATCTCTAGTGATTTATAGTACCTACATATGTTTACCTTGTTAAAATAATTTATAGTTTTATTTTTGATATATTTTACTGCATTTATGTTGAGAAAATTTATATTATTAACTATATTAAGCTATTATTGTTATTCGTTTACAAACAAGTTTTTAATGAAACTTAGAAAATCGTAAATAATTTGCTTTTTTATTTGGTTTCAATTAATCGAATAATTCGAATAATTTTAAATACGGGATCGATTAATTCGAACAAACTGAAATGTCTTATTCGAATTATTCGTTTTATGCGAATAATTTGCATACCCTAGTTTTCAAACAAAATTTTAAAAACTTTCTTTATACTAAAATAATGTTCTTTAAAAAAATTTTGCGAAAAATGGGTTTCGCATCTAACTTATTTCTCCATATATTATATGAAAATATATTTTATTCAAGTATATTACAAAGAAATGATATTTAATATTGTGATACTTTTTTAACCCAAGTAAATTTTTTAGATCTATAAAACTTTTACCTTTCGAAAATTTTTGATGCGCCTCTACATTTTCGTTAAGCACTACAAACACCTACTAATTATGTCATTATGTCATATATGGCCAACTTAGTGCTGTCCATGCGATGTAACTTTGTAAAATGCGTATTGACAAAAGTGTTACGTTTCAGCTATCGACAACACTTGACTTAAATTTATGATCCCGATCAATTATATTTATCGCCGTTCTTATATCTATATACTCAAGATTTGTACAAATCGCAATTTGCTGTATAAAAAACAAAAAATGCAATTTTTGCGTAATTTTCACATAACATAACATAACATTTTCTTAATACATTTATTTTAAATAAGCCTTTGAATTTATTGTGTAAAATAAGAAAAGACTAAGTTCACGCAATAATCCATGCTATTCCATATGAATGTGTTTTTTTTTATTTTCGCTCTTGTTTTCCTAACTTTGAGACTATCTATTGCGTTGACTATTTAGGGCACATTAACGTGATATAGTGCATAATTACAACAAATATCAATCCCTGTTTTAAACCAAAAAAGAAAAAAAATAAAATAAATAAATAAAATTTGAAAAAATTTTAATACAATATCAAAATTATGTACATAACTGTTTAAAGTCTGCACGATAACAAAGAAGGTGTAGAATTTATCCCCAAAGTTATCAAAGGCATAAACGCGAGAACAAAATGTGTAAAAGAATCGAAAAAAGTTCAGTAATTTGAAGCCCGTTTTGTAAGTTTTTGAACTTTGAACAACAATCATGATCATAAAATGAAACCTATTGTGTTAAAATTTTGCACCCTATTAGCTTCAGTTCAGATGTGTAACCCGTTTGTTTAAAATAGTATTTTCATAAAACTGATTAAGGATTAAAGACAGTTTCAGTCATGTTAAAAATGTTTAATAATGGCCCATATATATTTAAAACATACATAGATTCACATTTAACACGGAATCAAGTACTACTTAGTGCTAAAAAAGAGCAGCAGTAGTTCTTGTTATAACCCATGGTTGTCTTTGCTAGGATGTTTTTTTATGATTCTTGTTCATTGCTTTTGAAGTTCTTTCCTTAAAACTATGTTTATAATTTTTTTTTTTTTTATAAAAATAGTGTTTAAGATTTGGTAAAAGATAATAAAGTATTTTTAAATTTTTCAAATTTTAATCTTTTCTTCTCTTAGTTGTGTCTCTAGTTCTACGATATACCATATACCTTAACTATTACATATTATAAAAAACTAACTCGAAATTTATTTTATTTTCACTGCAGAATGGGGATATTATGAGACCTTTAAATCCAGTTTGTGGAACTGATGGCCGTACTTATAATACTGAATGCCAACTAAGGAAACGAGCTTGTAGAACGGACAATACAAATTTGCAAATTTCATATCGTGGTCACTGCAGAAGTAAGTAAATCATTTCAATTCATAAGAATCACAATGAATGAAAAATTTATAATAGGTTTTAACATATCCGAACTTTTGTAATTTCTTTTAATTGAAATTGGTTTCTCATAGAATACTGATTTTGCTGAGCGAATTAAAATAGTTGGACTTCTAGTTGTTTTCTATGTTAATAACCATATAATTTGTATTTCTTTAAACATTTATGCTATTTACAAACTTAACAAACTTTTCAGAGAAGTCAAATTAAATAAACTTCTGTCAATTTTTTATGAATTACCGTCTTCGGATTAAAATAAAACGAAAAACCCCTAAAGCTTCATTTTGAAATGAAAAAAAAAAAACATATCAAAATAATTTTTTATTTGTATACGATCATTTACTCATATGTATACATTTGCATATTTTCTTCGTGATCGTATGTTTGTAGACATTTTATTATTCATCTATCAGTATTTTACATTTATTACTATGTAATTCTTAGATGAATCTTAATGATGAAAATTATTTAATAATACAGGAAGTAAAAAATTCAATGGTTAAGAAAAAATAATAAAATACAGAAATTGAAAGAATAAAAATATGTACAACAATCTCATCGTATCACAATTTTCAACGTTGTATGGAAAATTACCAACGACAGTATGTAATAGCTGTTATTGGAAACTTGTTAGATTAATGAACAATTCAATGGCCTGTTCTTGGATGCTTATTGGTAACGCTTGGCTGTGCTTGATTGCATTGGAATCTTATGTAAAAATACATTATGACCAAATGAATACTAACAAGCTAGTAAACTATTTAGAAGACAGCATGCTTTTGCATCGCAAAGAATTGCATAGTAGACGCGTGCCATAAATGTGGCTCCAACAAATCTCTAACGAAAATATGATAGAGCACATACACAAGATTTTAATGGTATCTACATAAATAGCAATACATACAAACATATATATGTACATTAGGGTGTACAAAATTATTTTTTGAGAATTAATTTGAATGTATTTAAAATTATGAAAGGGGACACCATTTATAATATCTTAGCCTAATTTCATCAACCTACGATGATTGGAACAGAATGCTACATGGCCTGTTATGTTGATAATCCCAGAACAAATTGTAAAAAAACCCTCCAATAACATATATATCAATCTATAGCGAAAAAATGAATATACCCTTATTTTGTAATTTTTATAAAGTTAAATTTTAATAAAAATAACTCACGTAGAAACTTATGTAGAAATAAAAAATAAAACTTTATTAACAAATTTTCAATAAAAATAAAATGTCATTCACACAAGCATTTCTGTTAAATGTACGAAACACAGGAATGTTAATTTTTCTTTAGCCATATATCATATTTAAGAAGTGCCACCAGTGTTACAAGCAATTTCAAGATGGACTTAGCCAATGCCATGGAACTCGATGACAAGTTTGGTCCCGATAAAACGTTTTTCCCACAAATATTCTAAACCGTCATTAGTAATACTTCAACATAATCTAAAACAATATTTCTTTCTTAAAAATAGTTAAGAATTCACAAAAAATTAAGTTTCATTATTATCAAAAATATAAAAAAAAAAACCCTAACTTTCCATTTTTTTAAATCAGTAATAAAACGCTCTATAATATAATACCTAAAAAGAAAGAAAAATATAAAAAATTAAAACTTGTTTTGAATAAGAATTGTGTAAAAAAATATCTGCATCGGCTTTTTTTTAGGTTTTATTACATTTTTTTCTTCTATAAATATAAATTATGCCTTTTCTATAATATATATTAATATTGGTGGAAATAATTAAGATTTGTTCTTGTTCAACATAATTGGCCATGTAACACTCTGTTCTAATCATCTTAGGAAATTGAAATTTGGAAAAGTATTATAAATAATTTCTCCTTTCACAATTTTATGTACTTTTAAATGTGCGACACTTTATGATTTTTTTTTTTTTTTTATACTACGTTGGACCACCCTAATGTGCATATTTACATTGTTGCCAAAACGTTAAAAATAAAATATTTTAGGAGAAAACTATTCTAAGCTTTAGTTATACTATAGAGGGATATAGACTTACCATAAACTAAGTTAACAACTAGATTTTAAATAGATTTTAATGATATTTCGATTGGTATACTTTAAGGTGGATGTTGGATAACTTTTGCTATGCATTACAAATATTAGTAATAATACCCCAACCACCTATGGTGGTGTAGGGTATAAAAATTAATTAGTTATTTCTCATTTGTAGTAAATATAAGATACGAGTATTTAAATAAAGTTTAAAATCTACTTTCTTTTGCTTACTCCATTCAATTAAATTCAAAATTATCTTAAAGTTTAAGTAGCTACGTGATCTTTAGTGTACTAACTATAATCAAAACGTTTTTTTTTTTTTACGAAATATCTCAAAATTTAGAAGGTATTTCGAATTTTTGAGAATGTTTTAGTTTTTTCTCGTTTAACAACTTTGTTGTTTTTCTTACAATTTCTTATTTTTTACAAGTAATAAAAAGTGATGAAACAAAGCTATTATTAACTGAAATCAAATAAAAATAAAGTATTTATTTTATTTCGTTAGAAATATATCGATTTTTGTTACGATTCGCTTTATCAGATTAGTTTCAAATTTTTCATCAGAAATTTTTTTGATATTAAAGAATATAATTAGATCAATTTAAGTAAAATTGATATTCTAATTATCAAAACCTATATAGCTCAACCTTTCGTGTTTTTTAATCGTGCATTTTAATTAATTTCACTGAAATACATTTATTTTATTTGAAATGCTTTAAATAATAAATGCTTTAAGGGATAACAATATATATATTTCAAAAATTTGTATATAAAAATATTGTAAAAATGTTGATCGTCACTTATCAACTTAAATTTTTAGCCATTAAAATCTTGTACATTATTTGGAGTTTTTCAAAACAAAAAAAAAAAAAAAAAAAAAAAAAAAAGAATTTGCGAATTTTGGCATATAGCTTCTTCTAAGCGTCTTGTGCTTACTACGCAAGTTATTCGCGGTTGAACATGTTTTGGTGTACAATTTTCAACAATTTTGCTGAAGTACATTTTCAAATACTATCATTACTTTTGAAGTTATAGCACATCTTATGTTCGATTTAATGTTTTTAATACCAGCTTATTTCAGGACGATATAGTAAAATTGTGAGGATAATTACACCAGCCATCTTCTAAAAATATGTACTTATGTTTTGTTGCACATATTATCAAGAAATCTCTTCCTGGTCCATGAAAAGAATTTCGGCACATAATTTAGGAAGTTAAAGGGCTGCTACTACAAGTTTTTATTAAAATCGGACTATATTTTCAACTAGCACCCATATAAGTGATATAGAGAAAATACAGTAAAATTATGATTTTAGTCGATCAGTTATGTGTGTGCTACGTCTATATTTTATACGTCATATATTATAAAAATTTTTTATAAAAATTGACAGTACCTCAGAAAATTCGAACAAAAATAAAGAAATGAAAAATTTGAAGAAATTAAACAAAATTAATATACTGTTTATACCAAAACAAAATCTAGATGATTTTGCTATAAATATTGCTGATTATCAAAATTTTTTTATTTTTGGGATCAATAAAATTTGAGATTAGAAGTAAAAATTACAGGCGATATCAAACCTACTGAGTTATTCAAGTTAAAGTTATAATATTTTCAATGTTTAATGATATTCGTGTAGCTATTATAGGAATTTCAACAAGGTATTCATTCGAATAATGTTCGTTCGATACATTCGAACAATTTATTTTTATTTATTATTATTTATCAGAATATAATGAATAATTTAATTTTTTGCAACTCTTCTAATATTAAAAGAATATCTATAAAAAAATAAAAAAAAATTATAAATATTTATTTGTTAAATTTGAATAAATGCACCCTTAACAACGTCAGGCTATCGCAATATACCAATAAAAATTTTATAATAGAAGAACAAAATCGACTTAAATCAATTGTTTTAATTTATACTATTATACCCTTCTGTTGTCTATTTTCAGTATATCTCGCCAATTTTTAAAGTAAAACAGATGTTTATATGTAACAATATTAACACCTCAACTTTTATAATTTTTGGTTAATCGGGTTAACCAATTTCTAACAAGTGTTTAATCGAACAATAACTTTGAAATACTCGCTATAATGATCCAAAAATTCATGCTGTACTCTGTATTTGTGTAACAAGTAGAAAATTTATACCTCAGTGTCAGATTTTGGTCCATTTGCACTTAAAAAGTAAGAGCATATGCGGCAAAGTATACGACCTAAGAAAATCCGTAGCTAACAGGCTAGGTTCATATTACAAAGATGGCATTTTTTGAATAAAAGTCCTTGTAAAAATTTTTACTTTGATTGCTTAAAACATCACAACAAGTCATAGTAGGTTAAAAATTATATGTTAAAACTGTTTGCTCTTTATTCTGATTGAAAAGGCTTATATAGTTTTTTTTCGCAAAATTTTAAATTAAAAGCTATAGCGCAATATATATTTTAATTACATTTAAAACATTTTTTAGGACAAAAGTCCAAGTATAATGGCCGGTTTACGACCGATCGATACAATTTTTGCGCACATATTATTTTTTTAGCCCCATCTACCAGAAACTGACGGTGGAGCAAGCAAAATCAACAATTTTGTATTCATGGGTAGGTAGTTTAATGTGTTTCTAAAATATATAGCATTTTTGCTTTAAATTCAATAAAAACGCTACATATTCCGAAATTCTCGGTGAAAATTGTTCTAGATCGATAAAAAAAAATAGGATTTTCTTATAAATTCGTTTAATAGTTTAGGTAAAATTAATTTATGGTAGTTGTGTGTTTAATCCAGAGACTAAAAATAACTTATCAAAATCATATAAATTGCTACTTATTTTATGTTATAAAGTCACACTAAGTAACTGTTATAACAAGATTTTTATTTACATGGTTAAGTACGTAGGGTAATAAGAAAGTGATTTAATACAAAAAATCAATTTATAAATGGTAAATGATACTAAATAACTACAAAAATATAAGTGGACCAGTTATTTTTGGTCTTTGGTTTAATCAAATATTTTGAGTAAACAATTTGCATTTAATCTGAAATATGTGAAAAGGGAAAACATATTTCAGTTTTTCCTTTCATGTATTTTACGATATTTGGTAGCTGTTTTATAAAAAGAAAAAAAGTTAAATAAATGCGCGTAATGTGAGCGCCAAATTAAATATGTATTTAGTTGCAAAAATTGCGATAAAAAACGATATTAATACGTGTCAAAAATTTGCCTAGTCTGAATTTAGCTTTACATTTTAGCAGCAGAACTTATCATTTTAACACGGTAATATTATTGGAAGCAATTAATTGCAATATTTGCTTTCAATAATAGTTTAAAATAATTGATTACACTAATATAAATGTCTATATATCAGCTCAGTTTTTACGTAACTAGTTACAAGTAATTCAGACGGATGTTAATTATTGCCAATAAAAATTTTAGAATAATGCAGGATTGAGAAGGATCTTAATCGGTAACTACATGTCATTACCAAATTTTTGCGGGGGGTATACATATATTTTCAAATTGTATATATTTTCAAAGCCGTTCTTGCAAATATATTATTATTAATAAGTTTAAGAATGATGCGAATAAGGTTTTAGCTTTTTAGACTTTAAGTTTTATGCAACTATTAATGAATTTCTCGTAGCTACCTAAACTTTAAGATAATTTTGAATTTAATTGAATGGTGTAAGCAAAAGAAAGTATCTTTTAAACTCTATTTAAATACTCGTATCTCATTAATTTTTATACCCTACACCACAATAGGTGGTTGGGGTATTATTACTAATATTTGTAATGCATAGAAAAAGTTATCCAACATCCACCTTAAAGTATACCAATCGACTCAGGAACGTGGCACGTGGGACATCTATGATATAAGGCCGAAGCCTTTTGAAATTGGTTGTGATCGGTCCATTATTTCACCTAGGCCCCATACAAATGTTCCCCCGGAATAGAGTTTAAATTCTGAAAAATGCACAATTGTCCAAAACTTCCATATAAACACCTTTTCCGAAAATCACTTTAACGTGCATAAATTCCATACGAATGTTAATATCAAGTTAATATTCGATACAATTATGTAAGTAGAAACAACATTGCCAAATTTTATGACAATCGGTCCATAATTTATCATAGCTACCATATAAACTCACTTCCAGGAATCGTCGTAAAGTGGATAAAATCATTTAGATGTTAGTATCAAAGCATTATTATATATTTGTATATTTTATTTTACATCTAGTAAAATTGGCCACATGTATAATATAAGTCCCCTTCCCGAATTTTTATGCTCATACGCAATGGTATAGGTATCAAGACCTTTCCTTCTCGTTTTTAATATATATTTAAGCAAATCACTTTATACTTTATTTGAAACATATTTGAGGCAAAAATAAAAACGTGTAAACAGTTGAAGTAATCATTCCATATAAAGTCGAATAAGTTCTAACATTTTTGACCAAATTTTAAATCTTGTTATGCTTACAAAAAAAGCTTTTAAAAAATATTACAAGTTATGCAACAAATATTAAAGGTTATGCAACCACCTTTTGTAGAAAAATTTATAATAAATTGCATTAGGACATAAAAAATTTAATGTTGTTTAAAAATTTTCTTCTAATATTTGAACAAAATATATACAAATGTGCATATATGGATAACAGCCTTGATTTTTCTACTTTTCAAAAAATCTTAAAAGGAGGAAATTTACAAAACAATTACATAACTTATCTAGGAACTTATCAAAAAAAAAACTGTTTTTTGAGCATAATTCAAAATTTTTAATGAGATTTAGTTTAGTTATGTATATTTTCAATTAAGATTTTTGTTTTTTGAGATTTTACTTGAAAATATTACCATTTTTAGAATTTATTTTTTAAAAATTTTTATGTGTAAATTTATGTGTAAATATTTTTACTTAGCTTCCAAAATAAAATTGTCATTGAATACTCAAAATTTTCATTATATATAATTTAATAATATCTAGGATAAATATTATAGCCTGTATGAAAAAATATGGGGAAAACTTTTTCTGTGTTGTTGCTTAAGCCCTTTTTGTAAATATTTCTGGATAGATTTCAATTTATAAAATAAAAAATATTGTTCATTAGCTGATGAAACTATTATTTAGACAAATTATTTTTTAACGAAAGATGCATTTTTAATCGTATTATCCACAGAATTTAAGCTTAAATTTAACGAATCGGAGACCCAGGAAAATAAATGAAACTACAAAATTATTTTCCATTAGATGAATTTAATATTTTACAAAAATTCATAAACATCTTATGTAGTTATAAAAAAAGTGAAATAGAAATACTTAAACATATGCGTTCCCTACATTTTTTTTATCATACGATTGCTAATTTTTAGAACCTATTGATTTACTTAAACATTGTTGATGGTAAATTCATTATTCTTTTTTCTATTTCTGACATCCAAATTTTTTTCCATAATTTGTATTTTTTCCTTTTCCTATTGTAAAATTTTCTTCGAGTTTAATTTTTCCTAGTTTAAAAATTCATTTTGGTGGGGTAGTGGGTCTGCCTGAAAGTTGGATTTTGGTCTATTCATATGTGGCAAAATATATTGATTTATTAAAACTACAAATCTTACTGTACAAAATAATAAAAACCGTTGCTAACATGCTAGGTTCATATTAAAATGAGGTCCTTTTAAAAAAAGTCAACGTTTAAATTTTTACTTTGATTGCTTAGAATATAACAACAAATCATAGTAGCCTAAAAAATTATATGTTAAAAATGTCTGCTTTTTATTCGGAATGAAAAAGCATATATAGTTTTTTTACTTTTAAGACTTTTTTTTAGGACAAAAGTCAAAGTCGAGTGAGTATTGGTGAGTATTTTTTGTTTTTGTTATTAGTGGTATTATTATTCTCTTTAGTAGATTAGGTGTGAATAAATAAAGAGCGAATAAGAGTAACCTATTTGTTTTACTGTTATTCTCTGCAACAAATATAGTAGATATAGAAGCTTGTACTATAAGTACTTATTATATGTTGATAGAAATTTGTGAATACATATTATGAAAAGGCAGACGTTAAGATGATTAATTTATTAAATTAAAACAATATTAAACATATTTTTATGTAGTAACATTTTTTTATTTATTTATAGAAACTTAAAATTTTTTGGTTAACAAAATAATTCAGTCTTTTAAGTTTAAAAAAAAATAAGAAAAATATAAACTAAAATTTAAATATGAATACATTCATATGTTATTCATTCTGAAAATTCAAACGCCTTGAAAATGTACATATTAATTATGAAACTAAAAAAAATGCCTTTAAAATGTATATATTATTTATGAAACTAATAAAATACTAAAAATTCTTTAAAACTATATTTATTTTTGGTAACAAAGTAATTCAGTCTTTTCAGTTAAAAAAAAATATATATATAAAAAAAAAATATATATTTTTTATTTATTTCTTAGTATATATAAAAAGTATTTGAAATATGAATTCATAAATATATTATTCATTCTGCAAAGGATTTCGACAACATATTATTTGTTTAACTTTGGGCATTCTAACTCAAGGTCAAAACTTTTTCAATTATTTTACTTTTCTTATTAATGTTTTGAAATGGTAGAAAAAGTAAGCTCGAATTCGAATAACACAGATTGAATTTTTTTTTTTTTGCGATACGAAATATTTGTATCTATTCGGATATATGTTATTATGATGTAAAAGGCTTACAAATAATTTTCTTAAATTGTATCGGTTTCTCGCTTTAAATCGTTATTTGAAAAATTAAGTTAAGTTAAAGCATACCTCGAAAAGGACTTGCCGGATTTTGTTCAAAAAATATCAATGTTAAAATTACTTCCAAGTTTTACACTTTTTTTATTACTCTAAAAAGTTATCGAGATATTAAGCCTATTACATGAAAAAACTTAAATTTGGTACAAAATATCCAAACATTATTAAAAAAAAATCATTAATTGAGCGTATTAAAAAGTTATATGAGTTGGAAGCAATTTTAATTAAATATTTTGTAAAAATATCCACACATGCCTTTTTGATTCGGTTAATGAGTTCATTTTCGTTTTCATTTTTTAATAATGCACTTATATTTGTTTAAATTTGATAGCGAGTTTTGATTATATGTATTTATATACATTTTTACAAATTTTGCAAGCAACAAAATTCATTAATGCACTTTCATTTTCATCTTTTATAAAACAAAAACAGTCCCATATTTTGCTTCATCCCCTTTTTCACTAATTTTGTACACATTTCTTAAAATTTTTCTTTTATGTCAATATTGTTCATTATTAAATACAAATTTTATCAAAAAATTCACCTATTCACACAATGATATGTTTATCTGTTTTACCAACAGGTACTCTAAAATACTTGTAGTACAACAGTTACTTGAAATAAAAAAAAAATAATAAATTTATCAACAAATTTATTTATAACGCAAAACCAGAAATAATTGCAACAGTTTTTATGAGTATAGTGAGTGTGTAAAAACAAAATCATACCATATCAGTTATACTCACAAGTATTTACTTGTTATATTTATTTTGAGTAAACTTTCTACTTTTACACGTCTTTAGTAGATACATGCTTATACAAAAAAATAACAACACTGAGTCATAGCAATGCTTCTTTTTCTAACTAAAAAACGCCTAAACATACATAGAAAATGGTTGCGTGTATGAATATACAATAAATAACTACTGCTTGCTTACACAAAAAACAGCAACATTGAAAGTCACTGCAATGCTTTTTATAAATGTTTATATGTGCATATTTTTAATAATTTTTTTCAGATTTTTGATTATAGTTCGGTTGTTTGTGAACCGATATGATTAAAAAAGTGAAATTTTGGAAAAGTGTCTACAACAGATTTGTACAAAAACGAATACCGAAGCTTATATAGAAGCTTCACAAAGTCCAGGAATGCGTTTTGACCGATATATCAGTTACTAATTAACCAATTTTGTTCATTTCATTCCAAAAAAGATTCCGAATTTTTTGTGCAAGAACGAAGTCGCTAGAAATGTCGAAAACAATTTCGTTTTTAGAGGCCTTTTCGATATCTCAGCTATTAATGGACCGATTTTGTTGATTTTTTCTAGAGTCATTCTAAGGAATATTCCATATATATATATGGAATTTTGAAAATTGCTTTAAAAAATATATATTTTTGCACTTTTCACAAGTAATTTACAATAATATACAAGAACAACTCTGTTTTCTCTTCATATCATTTACAAAACAACACTATATTCTTTGCACGCTACTTTAAGCTGTCCACCACATCAGCTGTTATTTGCAGTTGTTTTTTCTTAGATTTAATTTGTAATGTCAAAAAAAATTTGCAGTTGTAAAGTAGATCTGGGTTGGGGGAAAAAATGGGTTTGCAAAAAAAATTCTCACGTCGTTGTAATTATCTCTTAAGTATTGCCAGGCAGGTTTTTGTTGTTTGGCCCTCGAGAATTTTGCCTCCCACATTGTTTAAATGTTTAGATGTCACCTAACTGTACTTTTACATTGGATTATTGATGGAGTACCAGATGAAACTTAAAGGTATTGGTAGCGACCATTAAACTCGTATAGATCGAGTGGATAATTTTCAAAGCTACTCCATTTAATCTTTTAAAAACCCACAAATAAATAAATCGCTCAAAATAGTGGCAAATATTTTATAACTTGTGTTCACACAATATTCATACTTGCCGCATTTTTAGTTAAGGGCAAATAATTTTATTTGACCAAAATCTGCTGCTATCTTCTTTGAGTCGTAAAAATATTTGGTTTTTACAATAGGCAAAGCAAATATTTACAAAAATCATGAAATGTTAGCGTAGTGTGAACTCCGCTTAAGTAATGAACTGGAAAAAGTAATATCAACGAATGAATTACGTTGAATGAAATTTGTTGATTTTTTCAAAAAATTCTTTGATTCAACGTACCAATTCGTTGTTTCAAGCAAAATATTCACTGAAATTCAAAGAAAATTCAACGCACTTATAAATTGTACGTTAAAACTGTTCGTTAAATTTATTATTTAATAAAACATGTAAATCAGTTCTTTGATTCAACATATTAATTTTTTTAATTTCAAGAACAAGTTTATATTTTTAATAAAAAAAGAACATGATCGCTGAATTTAAAGAACTTGTGCATCAATGAACAAGTACTTTGAATCAAAGAAATAGTTCACTAACTTCCGTCAAATTCGTCGTACTCATTCATTGTTTTCTAAAGGGAAATATAGTAAAATAACAAAGACGTAAAAGAAAACAACATTTTGTATTTATCACTTAACAACGAATGTCGCATTTTAAACAAGTGTTGTGTAAAAAATGAAAATAATGATAATAAATCAATAATAAAAAAAATATTTGCGACACAAAAACATTTCAGAAAAATTGTGAATTATTCAAAAATATACATTTATGTATTTTCACACAGAACTCGAGCACCAGGAATGAATTCACCGTATGCAAAAGATTTTTCAAAAGCTAGAATTTGGTGCATTTTCTTAACAAGTACGTTTAATAATGTTTATTTTTTAACACGCTAATATTATATTATATTTCACTTATATATATGTAGATAAAAAAAAAAAACACGACATAGAGGAATGTCTTACAGGACTGAAGTATGAAGTTTAAATATTATAAAACTTATTAGATTATGCATTATAGAATGTAACAATCTGGAACATTTCATGAAAATAAGGGAGTTTCTACAGGCAGAAAATAACGTCAAAGGTAATTAATTTAAAGAAATTTAAAGTAATTTGAACGAATCTTACAGCATTTAATTTTATTTTTTAATAAATAAAATTTAAAATTATTTGTTTTTTTTTTTTCTTCTTTAAAGACAATGCTGTTTCCAAATTAGTGTGTTATTTCATACCATCATTGAATGTTGTAAAAGACAACAATATTAAGTATTTTATTCAATATACAATTTGGAATCTGAGGAAGCTTTTTTCTAATGTATATATTGTAAAGAAAATGCTATTTAATTTGGAATGTAATATAATTTAATCATTTAATTATAAATGAATACAGAAAATAACAGTATAGACATATTATTGTAATACAGAAATATTATTGTAGTATATTTACAACGTATTGTTTCATTGGGTCAACGTATAAGTTCATTAAAAGTCAATGTGCTGTTCATTGAAATTATTTATTTTTATTCAACGAACGTGTTCATTAAAACAAAAAATTAATAACTTGAATCAATGAACTTGAACGTTGAATTTAAGATTGTATATGTTGTTGCAACGTGCCTATACGTTAGGTTAAATAGGGTACAAATTCGTTGAAACAACAAACTTTTTCGTTGTAATTATGTACCTTTCCGGTTCAGTGTGTCGTGTTATTATATTAGCATTTTAACTCGTTATTTGACAATGAAAGATATACTTTTATTTTTTTAACTTATTATCTAAATTCATATTTATATATATACTGAAAGCTATAGAAAATTAAAATGACTCAGCTTGTTGGCATCTCTATAAAAGTATTATAGAATTTTTTCACTTTCCAGTTTTTAACAAACGAATTCTTGTTGCTATGCTATTTTAACATCCAATGTAGGTAAATTTGTTGTTCTTTTTGTCTTTTTGGAGATTAGAAATATTATTGCAATTTACATGGTATCACAGATGGCGCCAAGACACTTCATGCCACTGCAATATTTATTGATAAATGTTATTGTTTATTGGCTGCTATAATTTCATTCTTGATTAGTGACAAAAATAAAAACTAATTTCAACCATACGATTAAAATTAAGATTAGTCAATATGCCTTCATCATCTTTAAATTCATAGCATCAACAAGCAAGATGAAAGATTAATTTACTTTAAACATAACTTTATTTAAAATGACTACCG
Source organism: Protocalliphora azurea (assembly GCA_932274085.1). Lineage (NCBI taxonomy): Eukaryota > Metazoa > Arthropoda > Insecta > Diptera > Calliphoridae > Protocalliphora > Protocalliphora azurea. The sequence goes on along the minus strand of OW026521.1, from coordinate 84,158,784 downwards.
AATAATTCAGAAAGACTATTATACACTGATATACAATCGTTTGTACACATCATATTTTTTGTTGTTTTATAGAAAGAAGAAAAGACTTTTTAATCTTTATTTTTCACTGGATTATTTATTTTTTATAGTTAAGGCATTAATTACTTAAAAACGTAAATAAAAATTTTATGGGATATTTGTTTGTAGGCATTTTGAATAATGGTAAAATATCGTTAGGAAATTAACATTAAATTAAAATTTTAATATCTTGTATGGCTTCCATTATTCTGAATTACGGAAAAAAATTTCGGTTCGGCAGAGATCTGCCAAATTTTTATACGAATTTCTTGTGTGACATCGCAGTGTGACACCTATATTGGGTCGATATAATCTTCGTAAATATTTATTAATTTTCTTAAAGGTTTCATATATTTCGAAACTTTGAAATCCTTTTGTGAGGAATAGGGGTTTATTTTGAGCTTTTATCAATTATGGATCCATCTTCATGTAATTTAGCATAATTGATTTGTGATTTTATCTGTTTGTACCGAATTAAAATATTACTATATTGAGGGCATTCTGAGCATTAACACTTATTCCTAATTTTGTCAACATATTTTTAAAATTGTGGCATGTACTTTTTCTGAATCGATATATATAACCTAAGGCAGAGGTCACCCTTTGGTAGCAAAAAGCAATTTCCTATCGCGCAGGAAATGGCAATTAAGGATATAATGTGATGCATTCAGAAAGATGTTGCTAATAAAATTTTAAGTTTTTGTTCTTCAATTCATCACTTAATTGTGAATAAAGTCAAAATTTATGCATCAACTCTATATGATATGAACCGATTTCGATATATACTCGTATCAACAATTTTTAATTTGGCTGAAATTGACCTTAATCCTTAATAAGTTTTGTACTTATACTATCAAAACTTTAAACTAATAGTGTGCAAAATTAAAGCATCTATGTTTCATTTTATAATCGCGATTGTAGTTCAAAGTTCCAAATCTTAGAAAAAGGGCTAAAAATTACTTAACTTTTTTTCCCATTCTTCTACACTTTTTGTTTCCGCGCTTTTTGATTTCATTTTATCTTATATTAACTAATCGGATTTTATGGATAAATTCTTTGTTTTTGTGCAGACTTTCAACAGTTACATACAATCAAATTTTTTTGAAAAAAGTTATTAATTTTTTTTTTTGGGCGAGATCTGTGCGCCCCTAAACGGAGTACAAATTTTGAAACTGGGATTGATACTTGTTATAATTATGCGTCGACTCAGTAGATAGTCTCAAAGTTTTAAAAACAAGAGCGAACATTTTTACAAAAATCTGTTTTTCGCGAGGCACATTCACTGTTTCTAATGGAACAGCATGGATTTCTCAGTGAAAAAGAAGTTTAATAAAAGAATACAAAAATTGCACTTTTTGTTTTTGCATATGTAGATATAGGATCGGTAATAAATATAATTGATCGGGATCAATTACTCTTGTCAAAACAGATTTTACTAAGGCATATCGAATAGACGCACGAAATTGACCATAATTGGCGTAAATACGTGGTGTTTGTAAAGCCTAACTGAAATGTAGAGGCGCATCTAAAAATTTCAAAAGATGAAAATTTTATGAATCAAAAAAAAAAAAAATTACTGGGTTAAAGAAGGATCACAATTAGAGTTTGAGGTTTCCCGCAACATAACTTTTCCCTAGAAACGGGAACGAAAAAATCAATTTCTCCGGAATTCCCGCGAACTGATTCTACATGCGTTCAAGTCACTTTATATTTATACAAATGAATTTTAATGTGCCATCTAAAATCAACAATTTTTGACAATCAATTATACTCACCATCTGCAACGTTAGTGTCATCCTAACTTAAAATGTTACCTTATATACGAGATGGGTGGTAAAGTCGGTGAATCACGCCAATATTTGGTGTGGCTCCTTGAACTATTTGTGCAAAATTTCGATGACGTATATACTTTTGATTGAGAGATATCGGTCGAAAAGTATGAACTGGATAGATTTTGTCAATTTTCAACACCAAACGAACCTTATATAAGAGAAATATATCAGCCATATTTCGTCCCCCAATGTGGTCCGCCCTTGTCCCTATTCTACTTTAAACAAACAGACAGACGGATGAATATTTCGAAATTTTATAAACGAAATGATAAACTCAATATACCCCCCCCCCCCATCTTTTTGCATGATGGGTATAATAATATGAGTAAAACTTGAAGATAATATTAATCCATTTTTGGTAGACTCGGAAACTGCATAATTCGGAAACGTAAACCACCCATATAATGTGGTAGTAATAATACTTGTACTACTTGTTATACTGCTTACTACCGAGTTACAATTTGGCTCTAATATGACCATAAATATGTGCCTTATTCTGGTATATAAAAGAGATAATTAGAAATAATTTCAGGAGTATTCTTTACAAGTATTATATAAGATTAAAAATTGTTGCAAGATTATTATGTACTCAGGTTAACCGATTTAACTTTTCTACTTGCTTACTGTAACTTATAATTTCATAATAGAATTTGATCTATTCGTATGAAATAGTGTTTACTTTAAATGAAATTTATTTAGAAAACTAACGTAAAAATAAAACGACGTTATGATTACTGTAATTATTTGTGCGCACATTTCATTTATTGTAGTTTCTGTGTTCATTTTTATTTTTATGATTGCAGCAACATGTAACGGTATTAAATGTTTAAATGGATTAACCTGTGTTGAAGATCAGTATTCAATGCCACATTGTATAGCATGTAAAATAGTATGCCCACAGGATGATTATGATAATGATGTTGTTGATGCAACGAGAGCGGTTTGTGGCGCCGATGGTAAGACATACAAGAGTACATGTGATATAAATCGTATGATTTGCAAAATTGGTCGATCCATTGGTGTAGCATATCCGGGACCGTGTCGTGGTAAGTAAATAAAGAAAAAAAGAAAATTAATATAAAAATATTCTTATTTATTTACGTTTATGTTTGTTATATCTCTGCCTGTTCTTTTTTTGTTTTTCGCACACAATTTGTGTTGTTAAAAAAAAAAAATAAAAAATAAAAAATACAATGTTGTAGAAAATTGCTTGTTTTGCAACATATTATTGTCGGTGTCAATGTCAGTGCGGTTACAACAACTTCGAATACATAAATACAATAACAACTGCAAAAACTTCCCAGCATGTAGTGAAAATAAGCAAATATATTTTGATACCCATTATCAAAAAATAATAGGGTATATTTTGTTTTTCATTCCGTGTATAATAGAAACGAAATATCCAATTACATAAAATATATATATTCTTAATGCTCGTATGATTATGAGGTGATCTGACTATGTCCGTCTGTCAGTAAATTGAAAGCTGGGAGGACGTAATTTGGCTCAAATATTTCCTTATATATGGTTTTTTTGATATTGAAAATAAGCAAAATCAGTTAATAAACGAAAAAGTTCAGGGCCAAATGCTAGAAAAATTTAGTGTTCTGCATAACTCCAGTTAATACTTTTTCGCCCATATCTCTTAAACAAAAAATATAGTGCAAGGATCGATGTGCAATCGGAAACAAAAAATACTATAACGCCCACCTCCCATATAAAGTGAAATTTTAAAATTAGGGTGACACAAAAAGTTGCAGATGGCGGGTATAACAGATTTCACCAAGTCGATTCTTACTTGTTGTTTTTCGTTTTGATGAATCGTGCAGTATCGAGTATTTCTCAAAAATTTAAATTCAGATTTATACACAGAAATATAATTTTAGTTGCAATTGTTTTATATATACATATATGTATACATATATGCATATGTATATTTGTATGTATATATATATATATATATATATATATATATATATATATATATATATATCATTTCAACCGATAATTTTTTACAATATGATGCATAAGTGAATATACATATATAATTCAATTGTTGACTGGGTTTAAGATTCTATGTCAAATGCAGTGTTCTTGAGCAATGTAATTGATTCTGTCAGTAATAATCATTGATTAAGATTTTTGTTTTTGAACTGCACCTCAAAAAACAAATCCAATACAAAATCATATTATTTGTTTTTCTTGAAGTGCTGCAGAAAGAATCCTTATAATTATAGTTATAAAGATATGACTGATTTAAAATGGAAAACAATATACCACCATTTCCGTTTGTGTTGATGTTTGTAACTCATAGAAAAAGTTATTCAACACCCAACTTAAAGTATACCAATCGACTCAGAATCACTTTTTAAATCGATCTAACAATGTCCGTCCGTCTGGCTAGCTGGACTGCTGGCTGTCCATGTAAACCTTTTGTACAAATTATGGGTCGCAATTTTAAAGACTGAATTTTGACACGTGGGACTTTTTTAATAACTAATGACACAATTGAATAGATTTACTTTTGTTGAATGTTTAATGTATAAAGAAATTTTAATTAAGGTAAGAATTAATCGTCAAAAATGAAACTAAAATAAAAATCTTCTTATATTTGTCAAATTAAATGGTTTATTTACAGAATAAATTTATGGTAACCAATATAATATTATATTCGATTCAATTATGTACACTTTTATTATAAACTGCGATTAAGCACTTCACAAGAAGCCAAAATCTTTTTGCAATTTTTTAAAAAAAGCTTTTAATTTCACAATCAAGACATTAGAAATAGCAATACTAAGTATCCAATAATTATAATACATTTTTTGGAATTGCAATAAGTCTTTCTTATTTTTTCTTTGAAAGTTACAAAAATTATATACTCATCATTTTTACGCATATATCATCAGACTTAATAAATAATATTTGACTTTGATAATAGACCGACAATATTAATTTAATGTAATTTTTATTAATTCCTTTTTAATTTAAAATTTTATCATAAATAAAATAAATTTTTCGTAAAAAAAAGCATACAAAATGGTCATTAATATATAGAAAACCTAAACTTTTACGTTGACGATTTTTTGACGATTTCAAAAAGTCAATTTAAGTATTTTGACGATTTTTTTCTCAAAATTTGACGATTTGCCACACAAATTTATCTGGCAACTATGCTTATAGAATTAATTTCAATATAACCTTAAAATATATTTATAAAAGATAAGAAATTTAGTTTATGAATATTAATCAATTAACAAATTTTTCCTAAGTTTCCGTTCAAATATTGGTATTTATTACATAGGTTTTTTGAATTAAAATGTTATTTTTAATAACGTTTTTTTTTTTTTTTTTTTTTGCTTAAAAATCTGGTTCAATTTTCGAAAAATTAACATTTTAAAAAAACCGACTGTCCTAAAATGAAGAAACCGGTTGGAAAATAAAGACCATCACCCTAGTATTAATAACAAATCCAGACACACTGCACAGTGCTCCCAAAGCCAATTTTATTGGAAATAGTTTTGTAACCTTAGAACTATTGGATAAATTTGCATGAAAGCTAACAAGATCAATCCTGAGATATATTCTAATTAATTTGGAGGAGCACTGGTTATAAGCTGGTTTGGGAAACAGGGGGTAGACCTCCAAAGTTGGTCAGCTCGGGTATGAATATTTTTTAAAAATCAACACAATTTAATTTATGAGTTTAATGAAAAAAAATTACACATAGATAGTTCTTATAATTTTCTATAAAAAAATATGCTTACATGAGTGGAATATTCCTTTTACTTTAAGAGATAAAATTTTTACCAATTTTGGAACATGTTTCTTTTTAGTTTTCTTAACTTGTCGGGCTCAATATGAGTCCTAATTTCTCCAAAATATTCTCTGGATTCTGTCCAAAATTCTATATAACTTTCGTGTAAGAATCATATACCTATATGGTTCCGATAAAAAGTTATATTATTATGAAGTATAAAATTTAAAAAGATATTGTGATTTTTCTCAAAAAGGTGGCGATATTTTTTTTCACTTTAAAATACATATAATACTTAACGTAAATGCATGTAAAGCAAATCCGAGGGAATTTTGGGTTAAAATCTCCCCGTTAGCCCTATCGAAATTGATTATATACCTACGAAAACACATACAAGCCACGCCTCTAATAACGGCAGAGTGGCCATTTTACTGAAAAAGTAAATTTTTAAACGTCAAAATTTTAGGTTTTCTGATAAATTTAATAAAGAAATTTAGTTGTAATACTCTGTCTATCTCTATCTATACACTATTATAAACTTATAGCCTTTCCAATGATACCAAATACTTGCATTAGTAGTTTACACATTCGTTTAAAAACTAACTGAAACTTGACCTCCTTCAGCAAAATTTGCAAATTTTCCTTCATTTCTATGGTAAATGTGTGCTGCGACATTCTATACTGGTGCATATTTCTATAAACGCACATACATTTTTTTAATCAACTTACCAAAAATGAGGCTAAAAAATAATTAAAGTGCTAAAAATTAATTTTTAAAATTATTTATTGACTTCACTTAAAATATTAATAACAAAAAACTCAAAATTTACATTAAATTTTTTTCATTATAATTTTGGTAGTTTAAAAAATGGCATTTTCCTATATACGCACTTAAAATAATATACCAATTTAGCATTATTAATAATGTGTTAATGAAACTTTTGTTTTGGATAACTTCAAAAATTCGGTCTAGCATTGATTCGACTAATTTTTGAAGAAAATCAATGTCAAAGTATTTCCAGGCTTGTTTAATCTTTAGTTTTAACTTTACGGACCATGTACCCCCACAAATTTTCCATTGGCTTTAAATCCGGACTGCAAGCCGGCTAGCATAATAGTGGAATACTATGTTCATTAAACCACAATTTACATTGGTTTGAGACATGGATTACAGCGTTATCCTGTTTGAATATGCAATCTTCATCCATTTTTTCATTCTTAAATGAGATAAGTGCAGTTCATTATAAATTGCACTGTTCATTTCAGTTGAAACAAAACATTCTTTTGATTTTCCTGCAGTAGAAAAGGCTACCCAAACCATATCACTGCATCCACCGAAATTGCGCTTCGACATACGAATTTCGTTTGACCTCAAATCATGCCAATAGCAAGAATACGAATCGGGGCCGTCCAAATTGAATTTCTTTACATCAGAAAAGATTCCTTTATTTCACTCATCTGTCTATTTCATGTATTTGCGCGCAAATTTTGAACGATTTTCCTTATGATGCTGTTTTAACATTGGTTTACATTTTGGTTTCTTCTTCTTTGGTGTACAACATGTTTAGAAGTGACAGGAAGGTCAAGTTTGTTTTTGTATTTGTGTAAAATTTAATTTATTGCGGGTGTCTTATTCTTTTATTTTATTAATTTTTCTTTTTATTAATTTTTGGTTACCTTTTGTTGGTTTCCGCACTCTATATTTCTGCCCTTTTTTAAGATAGCCTTGAATAACTCTTTCCGAACAGTTAAATTTTCGTCCAATTTCTCTGTTAAAACAGCATTGATCACGAAAAAATTTAATTTGAATTTTTTTCTGGAGTGTAAGAAAAGTTCCTTTGGGCATCCTTTAAGCTGATGAAATTTCCCAATCAAAACAAAAATATTTCCAGTATACAGAGATATGGTCATCAGAAACTTACCTTAAGTGAAACAAACAACTAAAACTTTTAAACATTTTTAATAATTTTTTTGCAATAATTTTTTAGAAAACTTTTTCTGTACTGCGTTTATAGGAATATTCCACTGATATGATCTCCAATATGTTCTGATTGCTAAATTGAAGAAAAAAATAAAAGCTAGAAACAAATATTTCTTACATAAAAAAGTACCATTATATCGCGAGTTATTGTACCAACACAACATTGTTTTTGGTTAAGGGAAACGAATATACCTCAATGAAATGCGTTTAAATGCGTTTATAGAAATATGCACCTGTGTATATACATAAGTGCCCAGCTATTTCAACATGTTTTTTTTTAATAATTTTGTGTAACTTTTAAACCTTTAAATATATTTCAATGAAATTTCACATAGTTATTGCTGAGCTATTTTCCAACTGTCTTGAAGCTCAAGTTTCTCGGGGCAAGGAGAGGACCTTCGAAATTGGTCACCTCTTTTAGTTATTTCTTATTTGACTTTATTTATTACCAAAAATAAATTAACATAATTATTGTTTACCAAACACTGAATGAAGTTCTCTGTAAATATTTGGATTTCTTTAACGAAATTTTTATCCGTTATTAAAAGAAAGAATAAAATTTATTGTATTCAAGTCATTATATTCCGCATATTAAAGAATGGAACAATCAGCTATATCTAGCCACTTGATATTCCTTATAAAATATTATATATATATATATATATTTTTTTTTTTTTAACGAGTTATATACCTGTTTTATTTTATAAAAATATTGCGTAGTTTTATAGTACCTAGAAAACGTTTTTCAGTATATAAAAAAAAACTTTTTTGTTTTATTTATATTATTAAAATTTTTACCACAATGACGATAATATTGAAGCTTTGTGCTGCGTTCTTTGGGAAATGCCTAAAAGGAACAGAGCTGAATATATAACTACATTAACACATTTTATTCAAGCGCAAACGGATTCAAGAATTCTTACTCAAGAATTGGATAAAGTTGAAAATATTTTTAAAATATTCGAAACAAAAATGAAGACAATAAATAATTGCGTACGGAAGTTTCAATTGAAGCACCTGGTTGGAAAGCATTATTGAAATTAAAACCAGTAATGCAGGACCACCACTTAAGCAGTATGGTTATCTGGGGCAGAAATCAAAAAAAAAGTAGGAAATACTGTCCACGCAATCTGAGTCGGAAGTTAAGGCTATGTTAGAAAGAAATAAACAACCACCTGAAGCAGCAAAAATAGGGGATATCATTCCTGATGCAACCCCAAGTCGCACAGAGCTTTGTCCGATAGACAAAAATGATGATATTGAAATATACTTTTTTGGACAGATAACAATCGAGCTTACAAAAGTACAATAGAATTTTTCAGGTGTAACTTTTCTTACGCCCACGAGAGAGCGCTAAAGTTTGGAGAATTTCAGCAACAAATAAATACAAAAGTTTGGTTTTTAATTATTTCAGAAAATTGTCAAAAATATTTTTCTAAATAGTTGAATTTTTGTGTCCTGAATACTCCGGTATATTTGTTAATTAATACATACATTTTTTTTAATATTAATTTAAATTTTTTTTTTCTTTTTTTACTTAAAATTTTATATTTTTTTCTGGTATGAATGTAAAAATTACTTAGGTTTGATGGAAAATAATATATATATGCGAGTATTTATATGAAATGATTTTTTTTCTTAATTTTAATTTGAAAACTAACCGAAAAAGATTTAAATTGGAAATATGTTAGAGCAAAAATGAATGTGTAAGTTTAGAATTATTATAATGAACAGTGGGGCAGAATCGAAATTTTTTGGAAATAAATCTGTAACTTCTGATCGGCTGGTTGAATTTTCATGAAATTTGGTTTAGGTGTAGCAGAGGAGTGTTCAATGTTAAGTTTGGAAGCGGGGCACAACTAAACTCCCAGTGACGGAGCTAAAGGGACTCAAAGTTAGTACCTCTGACATAAAAAATTTTTAATCGCTTGCCAAATTTTTGTTTCTCGTCCGATTTCAAATATTTTTATATATTTTTATAGACCCTGAGATTACCTATAAAAAGCATTTATTCCTATTTATCTCTTATAGTTTTCGAGTTATTTGCGTTTGAATTTTATGCACCATAATTTTGCATGTCCTTGGTCCAGTTTTTTTCCTATATATCCGATTTTATTAGTTTTTTTCTTAACTAGTTAAAGAACAAAATTATGTATTGAATAAAAAAATTTGAAGTCAATATCTTTACCGAGTCCAAAAATAAACGATTTTGAATTTGAAAATTGCAAAAAAGACGATTTTTTGTATTTTTTTTAGCCGAAAAAGTGTCTCTTTTTTATCTAAAATAAAATTTTCTTTAGCAATATATAACAATTTTGCACTTTTCTGAAAGGCAACTTCTCAGAGATGACTTTGAGGTAAAAAACAAGCCTAATAACTCAATTGGTCATGGTACACACCTTCCCGAATTCGATCCATTTTATATGAAAGTTTTGATTTTAGACCATATTTTCTCAAATCCCAAAGCACGAATCGACAAGAGGAATATATTTTAAGAATCTTCAATATGTTGTTAAAAGTTTTAAATCAAAATCTACGGGACTTTGGAAAAATGTTGATTCTATAGCCAAAAATGTAAAAAATCCCACTTTTGGGAATTTTCATTAGTTTATTCGGGATTTCAGGAAAACCCTACCCCTAATTGAAATTTGGTTAACGCGCTTTTATTTACATCAATAAGATCCACATCTCCTGCAAATTTCATTAAGATATCTTTATAAACAAATATGTTATTACAATTAAAAATTTTTATTTTCTCCAAAAACCCCAAATTGTGCCTTTTGTTTGGTTTATTTCTACATAGCGAAAAAAATTTTAAAAATATGTATTCCAAATTAAGCCTATAAGCTTTAACATATATAATTTTCGATCTTTTGCAAAAAGATTCAAGTCAATACCATGCCTCATTTCAGAAATATGAGCCTTTAAACTTTTATTTATATATGACTATATTTTTACAAACTTGCAACTTTTCCCTTTAGTTTTGCGTAAATAATTACTTAGAAAATTATGAATATTTCTTTATACTTTTAATAATATCTATACATATTTGTTAACCAAATTTCAACCAGGGGTAGGGTTTTACTGAATTCCCAAAAAAACTAATCAAAATTCCCAAAAATGGGATTTCTTACATTTTTGGCTATAGAATCCACATTTTTCCGAAGTCCCGTAGATTTTGATTTAAAACTTTTAACAAAATATTGAAGATTCTTAAAATATATTCCTCTTGTCGATTCGTGCTTTGAGATTTGAGAAAATATGGTCTAAAATCAAAACTTTCATATAAAATGGGTCGAATTCGGGAAGGTGTGTACCATGACCAATTGAATTATTGGGCTTGCTTTTATCTTAAAGTCATCTGTATGAAGTTACCTTTCAGAAAAGTGCAAAATTATTATATATTGCTAAAGAAAATTTTGTTTTAGATAAAAAAGAGACACTTTTTCGGCTAAAAAACACAAAAAGTCGTCTCTTTTGCAATTTTCAAATTCAAAATCGTTTATTTTTGAACTCGGTAAAGATATTGACTTAAATTTTTTTTATTCAATACATAATTTTGTTCTTTAACTAGTTAAGAAAAAAATTAATAAAATCGGTCGGAAATACTAGGATATATATATGAAAAAAACTGGACCAAGAACATGCAAAATTATGGTGCTTAAAAACTCAAATGCGAATAACTCGAAAACTGTAAGAGATAAATATGACATGTAAGCACGTTTTTTATAGTTCTTCTCAGGGTCTATAATAATATATTAAAATATTTGAAATCGGACGAGAAATAAAAATTTGGCAAGTGATTAAAAATTTTTTATGTCAGAGGTACCTAACTTTGAGCTCCTTTAACTCCGCTACTGAGGGGTTGTTGTACCCCCTTTCCAAACTTAATATTGTACATTCCTCTGCTACGCCTATATAAAAATCCAACCAGCCGATCGAAAGTTAGAGATTTATTTCCAAAAAATTTCGATTCTGCCCTACTGTGTAATGTGCAAAAGCTAAACAAGATGGCGCTGAAGTTAGACTATTTCTTTGAAAAAACTGCTAAAATTGTATAGAGTATAAAATAAAATTATAAAAAATCATACAATTTTTTTTATCATATAATAGCTTTGTACTGTATCTAATAGATTGTATCTAATAGATTGTATCTAATAGATTGTATCTAATAGATTGAAAAATGTATAGCATGTTTTTTGCCACAACAATAAAAAAAATCACTAATTTGAAAAACTGTATAAATACATAATCGAATATAATGATAAGGTCAAGTTCCATATCCGATAACCAGAAGAATAATTTGAATGTTTTTCAGCAGTTAAAGCTTTAGCGTTATATAGGGATATAGATCTCTCTATCTGAAAGAAAATACGTTGAACAGCGTCAAGTAATTAATGAAATGTACTCAAACTGTTTACCATCATTGTATGCATTAGAAATCAAAAAAAAATTAATACCACCTGTAGTAGCAAGTGATACATGAGCATAAGTTAATTTAGAATCAAACAACAGTTTTTGGAAAATAAAACAAGGATTCAAAAAGAGTTTAAGAGAAGAAAAGGGTTAATAATAACCAAGTGAAGTCTGTATTCGGCAATACCAATGACCAAAAATTAGGATAGACAATTTTTTTTATCAAATATCAGGAACTGATAAGCGGTTTATTAATAATTTTGCAATAATATTGAGAGTATTATCTTGTGGATTGCAAGAAATATGTATTTAATGCACTACGTATGGTATTATACGCCAAGTACTGCACATAAGATTTTAGTGCACGGATGTGATATAATCGAGTTTTCCAACGTGCCAATAGGTATTTTTAAATTTTTTAGACGTAATGAGAAAAGTGATTATTGTCTTTTTCTAATTCCAAAGAAGCATTTGAGAGCAACCACAATGAAAAATATCAAGAAAAGATACGAATAAAGATTTAATGGCCCACAACTATCATCAAAGAGAAACTTAAAAATTAAGTATACTACATATTGAAAGCAAATGTTTCTACGGAGGATGTGTTAATGGAAGATAATATAATAGAAGATGAGATAATAAATGAAATAAATTTTTCTGAATCAAATAGTGATAATGCATTTTTTAAAATTGGTTTTATAATTTGTTCTCTACTTGTTCATGTTATTGTTAATTTTTTTTTTTTATTCAAAAAATTAAAAAAAAATAAGAAATAAAAATTCCAAATTTTACAATTGGTTTTAAAACATATGCAATTGTCCCAAATATCACATTATATGTATATGGTGCAAATAATATTATTTTGGCATTTTTAGTTTTCAGAGTATATGAGAGGTGGGCGTATCCTTGGTCTGATTAAAAAGAAAATCGGCACACAAATAAATACAATTAATTTTTAGACGTACTCATAAATTTTTGTAAGATTCTGACCAATAATTTTTTAGTTTCAAAATATATGAGAGGTGGGCGCATCCTTGGTCCGTTTTTTTCAAAACTTCACATATGTTAATCATGAACAAAAGTGAATACCTCCTCCAAATTTCAATGATCTACGACAGCTCATTCTATTTTTGTACCATCGTTGTATGAGATCAAAGCACTGTGAATCCACTTAAGCGGATGATGAAAAGTATTCCAACACCATCACCAGCTTCTGAGTTTTCTGAAGATGAGGCGATAGCGCTTATTCTAGAGTTAGGACTAACCAAAAATGAATATATAAAATTGAGAAAGGCTTTACTCGATAAAGAACGCCCAATTCTATCATGTTACAAAGATATACTGAAAAAAGCAAAATATTTTCTTACCACATAATTAAATAGACAATGAAAGAGCATTTATAGACTTCAAAATACCGCTTCAAAGCTTTTCGAAAAACGAGGCATTGAAACTTGGTAAATTGAATCTGACATTAATATGCAAATGTGGATGTGATAGATTATCAGAACTATAAGAATACAAACAAGTTTCATCAGGGGAAAGTTGTACAGACTTCAAGAGTATTTTTATGGCATCGCTGATTCCACTACGTTTTTGAAAGAATCCGAATGAACCATCTACGTCAACTAATGCTACAAAATATGTTTGGAAAAACCCAACTACAGGATCGAAGGTATATTGCAGACCAATAAGGTTTCAATATACTAAAGAAAGTAAATAATGCATACAAAACTGGATTGATACAATCAAACAATCAATTAAAAATTTAAGTCCGGTTTGCATTGAAATATATGACTATTATATCAACAATGATTGATGGAAAGGTATGAAATGCTATTACGAATACTGATTCAGTCTAGACATGCCCTTTATGTATATTGATAAAATTAAAATTTTCACAAACTCCTGCAGTCAGCTCTGCAAATATTAATAAAGATGTCCTAAACTTTGGTATATCTCCCCTACATAAGGGATATAGGAATACCCTGTTTGGAATACATACTTCATATTTCGTATGATCTCAAATATAGAAATATGCGTTTAAACCAACAAAAAAGTGTTAGGAACAACAATGAACTTATGAAAATGAGAGCAGATGAAAAAAGGGGAATTCAAATTTAATTTAAAGAGATGCCTGATCTTAATTTAGATAAACCACTTGTTGGCTATGGGAGTACAAATGATGATAGCACGGCAAGGAAATTCTTTGAAAATTACGTCTCAAATTACTGCAATTGTTAAGGAACTTCTTCGAAGATGTCATGTGTTATTGAGTGCAGTTAAATGCAAAAAAATTTGCCCTCATCTTTGCTTTACATGCATTTACGTTAAGCATTATTTTAGAAACATTAAGAAAATGTATGGTGCAGAGAAGTGATAAAATGTTACCAAAATTTTGAGAAAAATCACAAAAAATCTCAATTTTTTTTTAAATTTTCGACTTCAAAATAATACAACTTTTTATCGGAAACACATATGTATATGTATTGTATGAAAATTTTTTAAAATTTTGTATAGAAGAATGTTTTAGAAAAATTTTAGAACTCAAACTGAGCCCGCCAAGTTAAAAAAAACTAAAAAAAACACATGTCCAGAAATGGGCCAAAATTTTGTTTCCTTATAAATATTTATTAAGTTAAAAGAGATATCTCACATATGTAAGTGTATTTTTTGTAGAGAAGAGAGAAGGTCTATCGATCATAAATGAAATTTTGGCAATCTTTTAAAAAATTTTCATACCTGAGGTGACAAATTTTGGAGGTCCGCTCTCTGTCCCCAAGAGCAGCAAAAAACCTAGATTGGCGATGTGAAATTTCATTCTAATACATCCAGTAGTTCTAAAGATGCAGAATTATTTCCAAAAAAATGTTTTGGGATCACTATGCACTGTGAATTATTTTAATCACTATCTCCGCAAAAAACTACCCCAAAAGTAATTAAATTTTATTTTTTAGCAATCGATAAACATGGAAAATGTGACTGAAGAAAATTAAGCACATAGTTTAGACTCTTTGAAACAGAAATTTAAAAATAATAATAATAATAATAATAATAATAATAATAATAATGATAATAATGTTCTAAAAAAACCAGGCCGGGGGTTGCGTTCTCAATTCACTCCAGAGACGCAGGTCCGGTTCACTACAACGGTATTATATCCATCTTTACTCGGTTCGCTTAATTATGTTAGAATAAAATTTTTAACTGTATTTTAATTATGTATCCAAAAAATCGACGTTTTTGAAAAACTGATTTTTCGAAAAATTTAGTTTTAGAAAAAACCATTTAAACGGTTTTCAATAATTTTGATTTTATTATTAAGAAAATATTATTTTAGAATTTTCTTTAACGAAAACATAAATTAATAAAAGTATTATGTTAATAATCAAATACAATTTTATTTACTTCCAAGAATTAGTTTTTAAAACGTTAGATTTTGAAATAATGATTTTTTTCGATGTTAAGAACTCGTATTCGAGCTTAAGTGAAACAGAGCAAAATTTTCAAAGATTTTGTCAAAATCAAAAATAAATGAAATTGAAGGTATAATGAATAAAAATGAAATAATTTTTCCAAATTGCAAATAAAAACGAAAATTTTTTTGTTAACTTTCAGTTTATTTTTTTCGAAATGAACTGAAACTGAAAAACTATTTAATTTACTTTATCTATTTGACCTCTGATTGCATTTTTCAAGTTGTATGAAGTCTTCATATGATTAAGGAAAGAAGTGTATTTTTAAAAAAAATTTAGTTCCTTTATTTTTATGCTTCTTCTTAGAAATTTTTTGAGAAAATTACATAAAAGATTTTAAAAATAAACTTTTTTTAAAAAAACCAATTAATCTAATTAAAAATAATCTGATAATTATTTATAATACAAAACAAAAAACAAAAAAACAAAAAATCCGAATATATATAGGGTTGGTCAACAACATCTTGAATATGAGATACAATCGGTAAGGTATACTTTTAACACTTATATTTCGGGGCAGTTCGGAACGCACACGAAGATCAGTTCATTGAAAACCTATCCCACATCGAAAACGATACTAAGTTAACACCCTAATTAGGGTGATCGACCGGTTTTAAAACCTCTTTTTTCAGTTTAAATATTATCGGGTTTCTTCTAAAAATTGTTATTTTTCGAACGTTAAATAGACCGGTTTTTAGCACAAAAATCCGATTAAAAAAAACATTTTATTTCAAAAGACATATATACTAAATATTAACATTTAAATGGAAATTTAAGAATAATTTTTAAATAATAAATATTCATAAAGTCTAATTTCTTGTAATATTTTATTAGGTTAAATTGAAATTTTTTCTGTAAGTTCCCTGCAAAAAATTAAACGAACGAAGCAAGTTTGTAAGAAGAAATGTAAAATAACTCTTCTGCACTCACTTACTTTAACATAAAGACGCTCTTTTCAATGCTATAGAATATAGACGTAGATTAGTTTCACGTATATGTAAATGTTATTTTTTAATTACATATATTAATTATATACATAAATGAACGGAATTAATTTTTCTCTTGTAACACCTGTAACATTCTTACAAACGATTTCAATATTTTAGTTTTTTTTTTTTAATTCAATATTTGTAATACTAGCTTAATTCATTTTTTGAAAGAGTTGTATTTGCAAAATGAATTTTATATTGAGCCATAGTTTCCACTCATAATATGTAAAACTTGGCAGTTTTGATAATAATATTCTTACCATAATTACAAGTTGTTTTCCAAAATAAATTATTAAATATATTTTAACTTGAATGTTATAAGATTTTTGAGCTTTTGTTAAGAAATATAGTCTTTTGATTGATATTAACTTCTACAAACATACCGGTTAAACGAAATTTAAAAAAAAAGTCAACTGGGTTTTCCAAAATTGTAACTATCCGAACTGTTCGAAAACCGGTTTCTCCAAAAAGTCGAATAATCGAGGAAGAAAGTAAATTTCTCCCCCAAAAAATGGAAATGTTCATTACAAAACAATTATGTATATATGTTAAGGCATCCCACTCCCTAAGGAGGAAATAAAAGTTTCTGTTATCCCCCGAAAATTAACATTGGTATATATTTTTTTTTTTTTTTTGAAGTTTCCCAAAATATTTCGGTTCCACTGCTGACCATTCGTGATTTGGACCGTTTTTATAAAAGGATTTCTTAATTTTTATTTTTTTCTTTTTTTGTATTTTCTCCCAACGCAATACGTATATTCATAATTTTCGTAACAATTTGAATCCGTTTTATCAAAATAAAAATTTTGACATCCATATTGACTATATTTATGTAAAATTTTAAATCGGATTGACTGTTTGATAAACCGCGAAATTTTAAGAATATTGAAATAAAAATTAAACAGACAACACCAAGTCATATCCATAAGTAAGTAAAATTAAAAAAAATTGATTTCTCATTATAAATAACAAACAATATTGCAAAAAAAAAGCTTTAAAAATAGGATATTTTGCGGAATACACATATACTGAGGTCACTCTTGGTTATGTTTTCTGTACCTATAGATACAACTTCCAAATACCTTGAAAATTATACCATATTTTCTGTATTTTGATTTGATAAAAACACAATTCAAAAATAAACTAAAAAAAAACACCTTTCTTAAAAATGGTCCATTTACGAACTATCAGCAGTAAAACCGTAATGTGTTGGGGAACATCACATAATATACCAAGATTAACCAACGGAAACACTTTTTCCAGTGAGTCGCCTTAATGTATATACATATATGTATAAAATGTAAAGAAAATCTTAAGAAAAATGTTCCTCTCTCAAATATTTGCACAAGCGTTTAACAAAGGGAAAGGTCTCTGGAAATAGCACTACATGATATGGTTGGTTATATTAAATATAGGCTTAATAAGAAAATATACATATTTAATATTATTCATTTTGATTCCTCTTCAGAGTTTGGGGTAGATTAACTAGATCAGCACTTAATGTCAAGTCTACTCTAAAGACTCAGACAGTCAAGTGAACTATGGGCACGATCATGAATATTTCAACATTCAGGATAAGTCGTTTAGGATTATTATTCCTAATAAAGATAATTGGAGAAAGAAATATTTTATTTAAAGGGGTGGAAATCGAGGAATCAAAATAAAAACTTAACATAAGTTCAATTACTTATATATTACAAAATATGTATATACGCACAGAAAAAAATGATTGGAAAATGTTCACTATTATTAAAATTCAGGGGAATAATCACAAAATGTATTACACATGCCATGACTTCCAAACAGAAATTACTTTCATGTGTTATTATCCAGGTAAATTTTCCCACTATTGCGCTTAAAAAAACTAAAATCAAAGACTTTTTTGATGCTGTTCATACCTATGCAAAACTGCTCCTTGTCTAAGGTAATATATGATTTGACTTCACTGATTATACACTAATTCAGAAAAACATTGATTTAGTGAAACCGCTGTCTGAATTACACCAGAATTAAAAACCCCTGAGCATGGTCGAAGGCGTGATGTTTAGAAAACCTTTTTACCCAGACCAGAATCTTACCCATTCAAAAGTTCTGCTGATTTCAGAAATTTTAATATATAATCCATTAATTTTTTTTTTTTCATACCAGTAAGAGTCATAGTGTCCATCTATTGTATAATGTTTAGCCGAATAAGGAATAAAGCTGAGGAAGATGATATACATACGTATTATAAAATTAGCTGTCAAGTCCATGAACCATTTTTATTTGGATTAGCCTAATATTTTATATACATATTTTGCAGATGTTCCAAACGACTTAATTTTTTTAAATAGTTGTGTCTATCGTGAAATACCAATATTCCAATCGAATAGTGGGATAGTGCACCCAACTAACCAAATTCGTTTGGAAAAATATTCGGTTACCATAATGAAACTTTTTTCTCTGTGTACATACGTATAAAAAGTTACAACAGATTCAAAATTAAATATTTCTAAACGCTTAAAATGTCATATTGCATTAATTAACCTATACAGTGGATACAGTTTCATACACACATACATACTTACATACGTACATACATACATATATACATACATAAATCTTCTTCCCAGCGAGAAAAAAGTGTTAATAACCCCTTTAAAATGGCCCATTTGCTGCATTGCAAAATTTGGAGCATGACTTCGCCTACATACTTACAGCTAAAAGAAGCGTATAAATACAATGCTTTTAAAAACGGAAATGAATTATGTTTCATTGTTTTTATTGCATTTAAAAAATTAAATAAAATAAATACCTTCTATGATGGCACTTGAAATAAAAGGTACGAGTCAATAAGATATACATCTTAAAAGATGAAAAAAAAAAATTAATTGATTTTTTTTTTTTTTTTTTTGAAAAGAAAACGAGCCGTTTTAAAAGAAGGCAATGTGATTTGGGATTTCAAAAAGGATTCTTAAAAATGCTTGGCTTAATTGGTACTATAATTTATAGTATTCTCTGCTAAATTTGTTGAACCTAGTAAACATGCATCAAATGTACTCGTATGTATCTGCATATTGTTATTGTTGTGAAAAGTATTGTATGATTTGCTAACAGATTTCCATTTATAGTTGTCATCATTTTGTTGCAGAAAAAAACAGTCAACAATCAGCAGCAGCAATTGAAAATATCTAAACAAGAATAAAAAAGAAAACCAATCAAAACAGTAGCAATGCACTATGGTTTCGTTGGCCACTAACGTACGTTGACTAATGTACTTATTTTGTATCACAACCCTTTATTTAATTTATTTACTTTTTAGAAGTAAAGTTTTTCTTTTTTGAATAAAAAGTCATTCCAAAGGAAGTTTGCTCATATTTCTCTTATGCGTCTACTCAAAGGCCCGTATTTAGCGTTGGAAGCAGTAATTTTGATACACAAAGGAATTACATCGACACTTGTTAGTTTAATTTCTATCTTTATATTTTTTTTTTTTTTTCTTCGGTTAGACCTTTGTAAATCATAAGAATTGAAAATGTTAACTTATTCGGTAAAAAATAGATTTTCTCAAAAAACGCAAAAATCGCAAAATCAGACAATATGGAAAATATGGCACAGATATCGGTCTATTTGCTTTCATTGAGCTTTTGTTTACTAATTTTCACCGAAAACTTGCAGACCTATTAAAAGTTAAAATTTTTTAAAAACCCAATTTTTTTCTGAGTTGCGTGAAACACACAGTTTTTTCCCATGGTGCCAACAAGTTCTTACTATTTTCGTATTTAATTATAAAAGTACTTATCCTCAAATCTATTCTCCATAATAAATTTTTATAAAAAAATTTTGTATTCAATAATTTATAAATAATGAAAAGTGTTGAAAAAAATATATCATTTTTATACATATTTAGATTTGCTTAAGAAACTCAACTTTGATCTGTGGTATTATGACAACAAATGAGCAAAAATAAAAACAAAATTGATTTCAGGCGTCTTAAAGTGTTTACTATTAAATTACGATAACAGAAACACAAAAAAAAAGATGTGACAAAAATTGAATTTTTACAAAGAAAAGTGGTCAGAGAAACCATAGTGCAATGGTAAGGTCAAGACAGATTATTCCCCGTTTTGGTTTGCTTGTGTGTTTTCATGTATGATTATCAGTACAAGTTACAATAACTAATGCCAGTGTATCTATCTCTTTACATTATTTATCATTAATTCAACCAACAGTCTATGTGAGCATCAATGTTGCCAGGAAGTGGGAAAAAAAGGCTAAATTGAACTTTAAAAAAGGTCAGAAAAGGCTAAATGTCCCAAAAAATAAGGCTAGAGAAAGCTAACATATTTTTTATTTAAAACTTTTTTGTTTATTTATACATTTTTTTTTTTTTTTTTTTTTTGTTCTCATTAGTTTTTGATTTTTTTTTTTTTTTAATATTGTAATAAATTTGTAAAAAAGAACATAAAAATCGCCTACAAAATTTCCATACAAATTTGGGTTCTAGTGTTATAGCGCCATATGGGCATATCTGCCATTGCCAATTATCTTGATAACAAAGTAATATTTTTTGTAACACTAATTGATTTTCTTTTCATTTATCGCTAATCTTTAATCTACCAAATTTTGATTTTTTCAATTTATATTTAATCAGAGGTAGACGTGATTAAATTTTTCACTGTACATAAAATTCAATTAACAATATTGATTTTTGTTTGTTTTTTTAGTTGCAGTATTCAAATAAAATAAAAAAACATCAGATAAAGAAAAGCGATTCTGCCCCCATTACTTGGCGAATTTAACCTATGGGTTGTGGTAATTTTGCCGTTTTTGGTCACTTCAGAAATTCATAAAAAAAAATAATGTAACTGAGAGATATTCAGAATCAAGAGGATTTATTAAAGTCAGCATATCTAAGTCTTTAATACAAAAGGAAGTATACAGGTATCGTTTACGATTATGAAAAGAGAATACTTTAAAGAAAAAAGTGGCAAAAGCTACCCCTTTTTCATATAAAAAATGTTCCAATGTTTTGACATTATTTTTCGTCATTTTTTAATTATAATACCCTGGCAACACTGGTAAGCATCTACAAATAAAACTCTTTTACTGATTTAAATTCTGATGTAGATGAAAATTAAAATTTAGTCAATGTTCGATAACAATAAGCACATCCGTTACACACAGTAGAACTAAAATCATAAAAATTTTTTACAAAAATAAGATCTATGAACCATTTTGTATGTAGTTAAAAAGTACGTAGGTCATTACATTCAATTACTATTTTAGTGGGATTTTTCTCAACACATCATTCTATTTTATTAAAATTGAATTCTAAAAACCTAACCCTGAGCAAAATTTTTCATAAACAAGTCCCACCGTTCAACGCATATTACCTGTACACAATGTGGTCAATAACAGAAGAAAATACATCTTCTGTATGATTCCAATTAATTGTATCATATTGAATTGCATGTCGTACCTTTTATTGTCATGTAACAGTTTATATGCAAAAAGAAAAAAAAAAAGTTTGGAAACGAGGAAAACAAAAGAAAAAATTAAATCAACCACAAGAATGTTGGCTGACAAAAAAAAACAATTTATTACACATCAATTACAAATTCCATTAGAATGGCTTTGTTGCAAAAATACCATTTTGGTTCAGAAAATTGGAATACATTGAAATCATACTATATCATGATTTCATGATTTGGCTGGCTATATGTGTTAATCCAATATTGAATATTCGATAGACTTGAGGAAAACTAAGAAAATAACAAATTAAGTCAAATTGTGTTAATATATATATATATATATATATATATATATATATATTATTTAGATATTTTTATGGATATAGGAACGGAATATTTATTTTACTTTTAATATTTAATTTCTGTTAAATTCATAATAGGATTGACCAGTTTAAGGTGAACAAAGTATATCCGACCAATTCATGAACATTCATTTTGTTTTACAACTATTTTAGGAATTATGATTACAGTGTCAAATTTATATCTCGCAATGTATTTAATCTTAAATTCTAAAAATATTGTATCTCTTAATTTCCTTTACCAGCATGAACACTAAGGTGATTGCAATATTATGAGTAGTACATTTTTTTATGTTAAAATTTGAAGAATGTGTTGAATAACGCACTATTAACTTACAAAGTATGAATTGGTAATGAATTCGATATAGTTGGAAGTGTTGTTTTGCAGTCGCAGATACAAATAGCTTCATTTTTGTAAGGCGGGTAGATAAATCAGGGACTTTATGGCGTATTGTATTAGAGCTAGATGTTAAATCCCGTTTCGATGACATCGTTGATAATCTTCTAATGAATTTAAACGTAAATAAGTGACGTACATTTATTTTACACTAAAATCCGCGCAGGAGTAACGAAAGCTTGTAGCATAGAGTATATAAAAAACCGACTTTTTAGAAAACCGGAAAATCTCAATTTAGACAAAACCGGTTGTCCGGTTTTGGACTCTTGAAAAAACCCATTTAAATTTTTTAAAATAAAATATTTTGTTGTATTTTTTTAACAAAATTCTAAATTTATACGTGCATATAAGTTTTACCCTTGAAGAAATAATACATTTGGGGTGCATAATTTAAAAATGAAAGTTTTTTATATACTTTTGAGAAATTATTTTATTTTATTTTTTTTTTTTTTTAATTTGAAATTGTTTTTGTTTTTATTATTTTATTGATTTTATTTATTTCATTTAACTACATTTCTTTACTATTTTATTCCTAAAATATGTCTTTCCGACTTAAAGTAAAATTTATTTTGTGATTAAGTACTTAGAAGTTATCACGACGGTGTTTCCAGAAGACGTAATTGGAAAGATGCTAAATCATCAAAAAACTTATAACTTATTTTTTTGTAAAAAAATTGTAAAATTGAATTCAAATCGCAATTTATAAAAAATTTTTCTTCAGTATTATTTGCAATTTTGGGCAATAAAGTACAACAACTAATTCCATCATATTTACTAAAAAATTCTTTCAAAAGACCAATATTGTATTGAATTAAAAAATACTTTAAAAAGTGTTAAAAAGCTTTTAGTATATTTTATAAATATAATGGTATTAAATCTAGCCCTGAAAGTGCTGAAAAGTCAACACTGAAGCACGAAAAAATTAGTGTATAAAATTCTGGTTATAAAAATTATACCAATAAAAGATTCTTGTTGTTATGAAAGAAAGTTTTAAATATTACATCATAATTTATTTCTTATTGGGTTTTAATAAAACTTATAAACTTTTCTGCAAAACCTTTACTGTGTATTCGGCAACTTTTTTACTGTAATTGAGTATGTCCCAATACTTTTTAATAGATCGGAGTTTTTTCTTTTTTCTTTGATACGTATTAATATATACATATATATATATATATATATATATATATATATATATATATATATATCTCGGACTTTATTTGTAGAAATTACGATTTTTTTTAACTTTTACATACTTGAGGTGGTTAACTTTGACTCCCTTATCTTGTATTATTACAGATAAATTACGGGATGCTTTTTCTTCAACTCTCTCTACAACTCTTCCATAGGAGATACAGATTTATTACTAAACATTTTTGCGATTGGTGGTAAATTCCGGTAAAAAAAAATCCCAAAATGAAAATCTGATCTTTGACAAAATTTTTATTACATTTGAAAGCAAACATTTCAGATAGCATGATCCATAACTTTTTTGCGGTTAAGATATCTAGTTTGGTAGTTATAATGACGCAATCTTGAATATTATTTATTAATCATTGCTTTAAAAAATATTGTTCAAATTCTTATATAAAAAGTATTCTACGCATTTCTGCCACATATGTTTTTAAAAACTTGAAAAAGTTTTTGAGAATTTTGGTTTAATGTCAATATTCTGGTGTAAAATACTGGTCATAAAATTATCCTTTTGGTACAGTTATGGACTGTAGGTTACTTTTATCCTTACAAAAGTTTTAAACCCAAATTTTAATGGACCAGATATTTTGTCGAATAGGTTTCAGAGGGTAAGTCTAAAATGGATAGTATACTCCTAAGTGTCACGAGTTAGTAATAATAAAATTCAGCTGCTACTATCTGCTGCCCTTCTTACCATAGCATTTCTTGGAACCACTTAAAATTAGTACTCGTATTTTTTATATTTTTAAAGTTCAAAATTTTTAAAATATGAATTATGTAATATTAATGATTATATAATTAGTATAGGATCGGCCAAAATATATAACTTAATTGTTCTAATACATGGAATATTAATTTGGAGCAATTTTTAATACAAAATTCATAAAATGAAATTTTAATACGTGTAATTAACCTTTCCTCAAATTTTGGCCATCCTAACTAAGTTTTACAACTCATTTATCTATTTCGCGTAATTTTTGAAGTAAGATTATATAATTTATGGATTTATTCCAATAATTTTAAGTAAAAATGTATATGTATGTACCATATCCAATAATAGTGCGTAATATACAACCATAAAAGTTTGGCTGCATTAGAAAGGATAACAATGGGCAACATAAAGCTGTCAATTTACCACTAAATTAACTATATCCTTAAATTTTTGTTTTTTTTTATTATTATTGACTTTATTGAAACATTTATAAAATAATTAATTAATTACATTGTTATGAGAATTTACTTAAACGTATTACTACAATTAACATTTAAATAATTAAATTAGGAGACTACTAACATCACAGTATTAAGGAAAAGTTGTCAAAAAACCTTGTACATACTTAAAAGTTATAAGAAATTATAAAACCAACCATCAATTATTACTCTTTAAATAAAAAAGAGTATTATTAATTGTTTTTTCCTTCTTTTCTTATCAGTTCCCTTGCAAATGAATTACACATTTTATGGTTAAAGTTTATATGCAGTAGATCAGTAGAATATCTGGGGTGTAGATTATGATTTTTTTTAAGATTATTATTTTGTATTACCTGTAATTATTTTGTGTAAATTCGTAGATCAAAATTGGTCGAATTCACATTTTGTAAATAACGATTTTGTTTTTTAAATTAAGTTTAGATCTTCTGTTGAGTAAGGGGTAAAGTGCAATGCCGCATTTAATTACTTTATCACAAATATACTGCATGTGTTGTTTAAATGATAGTTTTTTATCTAAGATAGTTCCTAGATATTTGATACTATCCTGCAGAGGAATAAAAACTCCCCTAGAATATAAATGTTTTGTAGGAATACGTTTCTGTAATCTATTATATGGAAATATAATAGCTTGTGTTTTACTAACATTAACATTTATCAAAGTATTTGTAAGTAGATTTTAAATATCTTCCATTTTTTTTTTTTTATTATTGCGTTTGACACCTTACTGCAGTAAAGAAAAGCACTGTCGTCTAGATTCTTGCGAACAGTAAAATTGGAAATATATATTGAATAAGGAGTAGGTGATAATACCGATCCTTGCGGTAGACCCGCAGGGATTTTTCTATCACGAGATAGCGTGTTATCTTTAGATACAGCAAATGAGCGCTGATCTAGAAAAGTCTTTACTATCTTTTGCAAGTACGTTGGATAATTGAAGGAATTTAGTTTATTCATCGAAGGATTTTTCAATGTTAAAAAAATAACTTCAGTGCTCTTACAATTTCGTTTGTTTGATTCAATAAAAATAACGACTCTTTTTAGTTGATGTACTGTAGAGTGCTCCCTACGGAGTCCAAACTGTTGAGGGTTAATATTATTTTGGTTGGAAAAGTCTAGAATTCTCTTATTAATTATTTTTTCAAATACTTTATCCAATAGGCCTAGGATGCTGATTGGTCTGTAGCTAGACGGTGATTTAGGATCCTTTCCTAGATAGGAATTGGGATAACTTTTGCCTTCTTAAAAATAGTTGGAAAATGGCCGTTTATTATATAAGAGTTGAAAAGTTTAAATAGGGTTTCAAAAAAGCTATCGGGCATCTTTTTAAGGATAATGCTATTAATGCCACCTAAACCGGGAGCTTTATTATTTTTCAATAAAAGTACAAACGATTTAACTTCATCTAAATTGGTAAGCTCTACGTTAGATCTGTCAAGAATTGTATCGTTAAGATCATGAATGAATCTTGAGACAGCTGTTTCCATAGGTGAACAATTATTTAAAGTAATGGTGTCTGGATTACCAAATACGTCTGCTATTGAATTAGCCTCTTCATTGTCAGTTTTTAAAACTTCACTTTCCAAATTTGTTAGAGCGCGAGGGCAAATTTGAAATAAATTTTGAGTAGTATTGATTGCGGTCTTTACTAAGGTGGAAATCAATAAGTTTATTTAACTGCTTCAAAATACTTTTCAATTGATTTTTATAATTAAAATCACGATATCCTTGAACGATTGTATTTATTTTTCTGACTAAATAATATTTTAATAATATCAGAGATTTTTCGAAAATTTTTGGGGTTTATTTTAATGAATGTATTAAATATTATTATATTTTCGAAAAATTTTCAACAATACAAATTATTGCGTTTGGATGCGTTATATGTAAGGTAAATCTCCTATATCTCTTCTTATACTTATACTTCACATATTTTTACAAAATATATATCATTGGAAAGATTATAACTATATCTTATGCTTAAACTACTTAAATTATTTTGATATTTATCAAATATAAATTTATTATATATTTTCATTGTCCTCATTTATCCGGCCATCCATTTTTGATATCCGTAAAAAAATTTGTTTGTGAATAAAGCATTATATTTTTTATTCGTATAACAAATTTAAATTTTTTATACAGAGAAACAACGGAGTTATTGATTTTTGGTCGTAATTTAACACCGCACACTGTGTGCCGATAGCTGAGAAAAAAAAAAGATGTTTAAATGTAAAAAACAAATATCTTGTTTATAAAGATGATTAAATACATTTTATCCTACATATTTTAAATAATTAGCCAGATGCTTTTCGTTACTCCCTTAATGCGATAACTAATATATATTTTGTACGGCATTACAACTCCTCCTCGACCTACCCATCATATGCGAAATATAATATGAAAATTATTTTTACAAAATTGTAGAATTTTCCCTGTAACACTTCTTTATATATGCGAAAATTAATATTTGCTTTGTTTGAAGGCTACTAGTACCCCTTCACCTATCTGCTCTATTTTCATTTAAGCAATGTAATTTGGTAAAGTTTTATGGGTCTTACTATAATTGCTCTTTAGATATGTGATAATTAATATTTACTTTATATGAGTGATAACATGGCAATCCTCATATGGCCTCGAATGAACTTGATTGTCAAGATATTTTAGAAGTTGTCAAGTTACAAGTTACAAGTTCGAATGTAATTTGTCAAGCTGAAAACAATATGTAGTTTTATATAAAGTTAACTGAAATCTAAATTGTTGATGAAGAATATTTTTTTGATATTGATAAGCCCGAAACATATTTTTAAATTTTATAGAGTGAATGCCTTCCCTAAAAGTGAAACTTCTACAAAACTGCACAGCATAATGACTGAATTTAAATAATTTTAAATTTGTATATCTATTTTAAAGTGCCTTACAAAAAAAAAAAAAATATATAATAAATTTACACGTCTAGAAATAAAAACTAATATATTCTTGTATGATTTTCAAAATATTACGTCTGAATATTTTCATTTACGTGAGCTGAACCATTTTCCAAACACCTCTAAAAATACGGATTTCTTTCAACAGTAATATAAAAATCTTCGTTATAAGAAAATTGACCTCAAAATATTATAAAACTTATTATTAACACTTGGAATATGTATTTAAGTAATTCTTATATCTCTTTTCATTCGCGAAATATCAAGATTTTATTAAAATTTGTTACCATATTTTCATTATTTAAACGTGTAATTGTATATATTTTAGACATTTTTCAATATATATTGGATTTTAAGGTACCATTGGAAATGTCTAATACTATTTAAAATTACAGATAATTAACCTTTTAAAAACAAAAACAATTTTTTCAAACAGGCTGTATGGAAGTGTTTATCATACTTACATATCAATGAATTTATGAAAAATATAAAAAATTTTGGACCATTTTAAAAATTTAAAGTATCATAGTTTTGGTTCAATAAACAATAAATTTTAAATTAGTCCATATTTTTTCCGACTTTTGGAATTGAAATAAACTTTTTGTAAAAAAAATTATGGTATGAACTTTAAATATTTTAAAATCTTTGTTATTTACAATAATCTAACGAAATTTTCGGCGGTTGTTGACTTTGTTATTTAAAATGAAAAAGTGTAAACAAATTTAAGATTTTTGTAATAGTAATCCCGCAATTCCCAAAAACCGACGAAAATCCCAAAAATAAGATTTTTTTTATAATTTTGACCAGAAAGTCCATATTTGTTAGAAGTCCGGTAAAACGCGCTTGCGAAGCCTCTTGAAAATATTGTACTTTCCAAAACAGCATGATTGTACAATCATGCTTTGATTTTAGAACACATAGTCTAAATTTTACATTTTGATATAAAATAGATCAAATTCAGAAAAGCCTGTACTTAATCCTATTGGGTGTTTGGGCCTATTTTTAATTCTAGAATCATTCTAAAATCATCTCTGTGAAGATACCTTTCAGAAAAGTATAAAATAATTATATGTTCTTAACGAAAATTTTATTTTAGAGAAAAAAGAGTTTAGAAAGTTTTTCGGCCAAAAAAAATTTTCACAATTTCCGTTTCAAAATCGTTTATTTTTTGACTCGGAAGAGATATCGACTTCAAGTTTTTTTATTCTATAGATAATTTTGTTCTTTAGCTAACAAAATTTAAAATTAAATTTTATCAAACTGTACAAAAATATTGGGCTATATATTAAAAAAACTGGACCCAAGTTTTGCAAAATTGAGATAGTTGAAATTTCAAATGAAAACTATAAGAGACAAATAGCTCATGCAAGCATGTTTTTCATAGGGCTTTAAGAAGATGTAAAAATATTTGAAATTGTATAAGAAACAAAAATTTGGCAATCGTTAAAAAATGTTCTATGTTTGAGCCCCAATAGCTTAGCTCTTGAGCGTATGTGTGTCGCCCCTTTCAAATTAAAATTACACACTCCTCTGCTATACCTGTGTGAAATTTCATGTAAATCCAACTAGCCGATTAAAAGTTACAGATTTATTTCTAAAAACTGTCGATTCTAACCCATTGCTTAATTTAATGTACATACTATAAATCAAGATTGGCTACCGTCACCGCTAAAAAACCCATTCAACATGGCTACCGTTACCCCTAAAATACCAATACCGAAATAACGAAAAATTCTAAAAATGCTAAAATACTAAAATACTCTTACCGAAAGAAAACACATTATCATTACCGTTATTACAAATTTTGAGAAAAAATTGTTGTTTTAAATAAAATTAAAGTAAAAATTATAAGAATGTTTTGGTTATCCCAGCCCGACAATTTATATTTCACGGTTGTGAACCGATATCTGCGAAATTTCTGAAACAACCGTTACCATTACCAAAATAATTCGTAGTACCATTACTACTAAAATACCGTTACCGAAATAACTGAAAATACCGTTAGCGCTAAAAAAAACCTTACCGAAATAATCCAAAGTTCATTACCGTTACCTTTTTGGATCGGTTGCCAATCTTACTACAAATATATGTACGTATTAGTGTGATCAACTTGCTTTTTCAACCGGTTTAAAAAACGTTTTTATCGGTAATAAGACGCAAGTAAACAAAAAATATAAACAAAGATTGTAAACATAAACACCAATTTGCCACAACACTGGAAGCAAAAAAAAAAAAAATTCTCAGCTGTTTAAATGTCGCTACCTTATTAATCTACCTTGCTACATACTATAAATGTATTTACGTATGTTCGTTTATTAGTTTTAACAACATGTTTTATATCAAATAATATAAACTGTTCCACATATATACTTTTTAATTCATTAACATAATACGTATTGATACCAGAAATCAATACACTTACATATCATTTTACAAGATAATGCGTAACCGCCGTAAATAATCTATATTTTATTTTGTACTATTTATATTTTATTTTAACTTTTTGATAAACTTTCACTATACAAAGCAAATTATTACTTAATTTGGTCAAAAATTATTAGTTACTGTAACTAAAAATATATTTTAAATTTAAGTTATTCTAATTTAATTTTTTTAATTGTAAACACCAATTGTTTATATTAATATAACAATTTTTATTGTTATATGCCGATTTTAATACATTTATTCTAACCGGGCATAATTCTATTATGTTACCTAATTTTATAGTTACAGTAACTAAAGTTTCGTTATATCTACTATATTCAGGCATTTTCAGTATATATATATATATATATATATATATATATATATATATGTATATATATATATATTTTCAGTATATATATATATATATATATATATAACTTATCTGATATTGATTGCATTCCCATATAATATACGTCAATAATTTTGCTGATACCATTTCAAACTTTTATTCAATATTAAACAATTACATTTCGATGACTCTTCCTAAAATTGCTATTCGTAATTGCAACGGTCCACCATGGAATAATAAAAGCTTTAGCAATGCTAAAAATATGAGAAATAAACTCTATAAGAAATATAAACAAAAAAATGGATTATCTATTCATTATGGATATTACTCGATAGTACAATCGAAATATAATATTCCAAATAAATTAGCATACGATATATATATTACTCCTATGAAGTCTCAAATGAAGTCTAATTCTATATCATTTTATAAATTCGTCAACTCCAAACGTAAACCATATACTAACCCTAAATTTCTTTAATTCGGGTCTCTTAAAGTAGATAACGGTGAATCGATCAGCAATACGTTTGCTGACTTTTTTGAAAAAATCATATGATAAAACGATTTCCTACCCGTTCATGATAACATAATCATCTGGAATACATTTTATGTCTATCAGCAACAGAACAATATTATTTAATTTAAAATCATTCATTCAATCCCGGACCAGATGGAATTCTGAGTTTCCTTCGGAAGAATTGTGCTAAAACTCTGTGTTATCCACCCAGAAAAACTTTTTGGTTCTCGTTAATGGCAACTACTTATTAAAGTAGTTTCTTGGTGATGAGGCGTCATTATTATTTGCATAATCTTTATTACATAAATAAGTACACAATAGTATAATAGCATAATGATTTTAATGATTATTCAATTAATTGACTGTCTTCCTCTCTATCTGATAGAACCTTAAAAGTAAAGTTCGAAAGTGCTACTTCGAAATCTACTAATCTTCGTCCCATCTTTTTTCGGGATTCAACATTCAAATGTTTTGATGTATGCTGACGATGTCAAAATTTTTCAATGTCAATTATCGTACTGGTGCAAAATTAACCTAATGAAGCTGAATATAAGAAAATGTAAACAAATTACTTTCTACAAAAGCAAGAAATTAGATTCGTACTACATTATTACCAATTACATGTATCACTAGTTCGACCAATTTTAGAATATGGGATCCTTCTTATACTACATATATAAACTCCATTGAATAATTAAAATTTTTAATATTTTGCTTACCACGAGTCAGAGTACCTTCTAAGTAAAATTACCTTTAACGTTCTATCAAAACCTTCACGAATCTTCCAACTAATCAATTTAAAATATTTCGCTCTAATTATGATAATTTGACCCTTTTCGTTCCTTATGTGAAAACTTCAACAAATTTTACAATTGTATCAATCTATCAGAGTCTAACGAATATTTAAAAATAAAAATTATTTTGTATTTCAATACTTAAGTTGAAACTTTTTGTTTTATATTCACCTTTAGTCTGTAAGAATTTTTAGATTAGGTGGTTCCAGCGAAGTTTGAACGCTCTCAATATAATAGATTTTCCTTAGATATGCCATAATGAATATAAAAATAAATAAAATATCATATTTGAATTAAGATACACAAGATGATGTTTTTTTTTCTTAATTTTAAGAACATCTGTTCAGCCATTAGAGAGTATTAAAAATGTGGGCGTGGCATATAACCCTCTCCGGCACCGGTACTATTTGTGTGACAAACAATAATAATGTAATGTTTTTAGTTAACACTCCCCCTAGACGTACCCGTCCTATTTTCATTTCAATTGTAAAAAGATATCCCCATAAAATTTTAAGACTTTTACTACAACAGTTCCTTAGATATGTGAACTAATATTTTCAGTGAATGGGGCCACTCTTCCCCTTTTACCTATCTGTCCTATTTCTTAACCACGCAAAATTTTAAGACTTTTTCAGTAAAGGTTCTTCAGATATACGATGGAGGGTATTTCCCCTGATCCCACCCGTCCTATTTTCTCTCTAAGTTTGGAGGTTGATGATAAACTCAACTCTGGCATATTTCAAAACCCCGGCTTCGCTAAATCTAAATCTAACTTTATTTGAATAGGATGAGTGTTTACTTTACTTTCTCATGTATAGTGTAAAAATTAAAAAAGTAAATAAATAAATAAAAGGAAAAATCACCCAAAATATAATAAATGTGTTATCAAAGACGAATTTCAGCCCAAAAATTACGAAAAATCAACTTAAAATTTTGGGTTATTTTTCATATGAAATATTAAGTTATTTCCGTACTTTTTGAGTAAAGTGCGGTAAAATGAGAAAAAGCTCATTTTTCTTCCACAAAAATACAACAACGCACAAAAGTAAGGGAACACAAAAATCCAAATTGTTTACCCAGAAATAAAACATCAGACTGTTTTAAAAATTCGTATGTGAATGTAATTCTATTTTTCAGCATATTTTAATGTTTTTATTTTTTTTAATGAAACTAACAAAAACAAATAATTTTTTATTCACTTTCATTCAAATTTTTTATTGTATATTTTTATTTTTTAATTATGTGATAATTTACACAATCTATCCGAAGAAATATTCTGGGCTGTTTCGTGCAGGAAGAAGAAGAACATTATTTTCTTAAAATAGCTCTCATTTGCCCAATCTTCGAGTACGAGAACGCTTTTCGATAACATTGGGATCCCGCGTGCTCCCAATTTAGAGTACGGAAAGTTTTATTAACTTTATAGGAGTTTTTCAAAATATCAACAGTATTCGACTTTTCTTATAAGTATTTTAAAATTTTCTTCTGCGGACAATGCTCACGATGCATGTTTTTATGCATTAAGTTAATTTTCATCATATGCAGATCAAATAAATACAAAATTAAATTCAAATAAACATAAATAAAGAGATTTTATAAACTAAATATAGTTAATATTGACAAAAACTATATATTTTAATCAATGTAGTCAACAAATTGATGAAAACAGAATGTATCAGTGTTTCCACGAAAATACATGAAATATAATTTAGCCAGTATGAACCGTCTGGATTTGGTTGGTAATTTCGGCATGAAGTTAAGTAATTTCGCGCCAGTCTGATTGCGCAATAATAGTGTATAGAGGTCAGTAATATTGTGAGTTCGTTAATTACAATTTTCTTATTATACGTATTTATGCTTTTACCACCATAGACGGGGAAGATATAATGCGTTTGAATTAATGTTTGTATTACATTAAACAAATTGACACTTTATCACTTCAAAATACTTTTTAATGAATCGATAATAAATTTCCAAAACGATTTACATCACTTTTCATAACTTTACAGTGGGAACAAAATTTTTTTTTTTTTAGAATCAAAATTAATAAGAATTTTGGGTTTTTAGATCCTAAAATATCGCCCAATATATTGATGAAAAATATTTTCGTTTGTTTCAAGTTATGCAGGTTACGTTTTTTTAAATGCTTATTTTCCGAAACCAAAAAAATAACGACAATACAAATTTTATCAAAAATTATAATTAATAAGATTTTGATATTTTATTGGTAGCAAATGAAGTCGTTTTTCTAAAGTTCTTCATTTATATGCTTACTTGAATTATATCATTAGTTTCATTAGTTTTTCT
This sequence comes from Protocalliphora azurea, assembly GCA_932274085.1. Taxonomy (NCBI): domain Eukaryota; kingdom Metazoa; phylum Arthropoda; class Insecta; order Diptera; family Calliphoridae; genus Protocalliphora; species Protocalliphora azurea. The sequence continues at coordinate 84,124,346 of OW026521.1, read as the reverse complement.
CAAATTTTCGATCCAACTAGGTAGCATATAAACTTGGTTTTGCATACGTAGGTTTTATATGTTTTAAAACTTTGCAAGAATCGAATAAATAAAATAGTTATTCTATAGTATATATATAATAATATATATAATATATAATAAAAAGTTGAATACTATCATATGGTCATAACTTACTGCCTACACCTCCTCGATGTCGAATGAAAGTGATTCGAAAATAAGCTGTTCATAAATATATAACTTTTTAACTTGTTTTTGCTTTGGTAGAGAGATTGGGGAAAAGGAAACACAATTCTGTCCATTTAAAAGTTGTAATATTCAATTATTTTCTGAAACTTTATTAAATATTGGTATTTCTTTCGTATAAGCTTTTTATTTAGTATTTCTAAAAAACGGATAATTGCTTGTCAATGAAGACGAAGCTGTTTATAATACCTATTTAACATTTTTATTGTTCTAAGCAGATTTTAATCATTCATTAAATAACAAGAGCATAATACTTTATCCATAGTATATGCCTTACATTACGATTGTATTACATTTTATTTTATAATATAAATATTAATACAACTTTATCATTAATAAAATCATTTAATAATATATGGGCAAAAACAAAAAACTTTTAATATTTTACAACATTTTTTTCGGAAATTTTTTTCTAGGCACATTGATAGCGCTTTTCACGAACAAAAAGCAATACTTCAGCGTTTAAAATCCGTTGGCGTGAATCAATTTCGCGATGGGGACCCAAAATTTATTGCGGCTTAAAGATGAAAATTTTTAAAAATTTCCAAAACCATTTGTAAAATGATTCACAATCAGGCGCGGATACACGGGGTGGGGGAAAGGAAACGAAGAAAAAATTTACAATGGAAAAAAATAGTTTGTCATAAATAGAAAAAGGAATGATGAATTTACATCTTCCTTCGAAAAATTTTAAGTAAATCAGTAGGTGTTTAATAAAAAGCTGTAGGAAATGCATATTTTTAAGTATTTTTATTTAACTTTTTTAATTAACTGAATTTTTGTAAAATATTAAATTCTTTTAATTCTAACTTTCCCAATTTCGCTAACTTTAAGATTAAATTTTACGGACCATACGATAAAAAATAATTTGTATCCGTACTAGTTTTATCAGTTAATGAAAAATATTTTTTATTTTATAAATCAAAATCTATCCAAAACTGTTTACAAAAAGCGCTCAAGTAACAACACAGAAAAAGTTTTCAAATGAAATGAAAATTTTCAAGTTCTAATGCTATTTATTATAAATTACTCTACAAAAGGATCTGCAACGATGTAGAATTTTTTCAAGACTTTTTTTGTAAGCATAACAAGATTAATTTTCTTTCAAACTGGACAAAAATATTAAAACTTATTCGATTTTATATGGAATGATTTACTTCAACTGTTTACACATTTTTATTTTTGCCCCAAATATGTTTCAAATAAAGAATAAAGTGATTTGCTTAAAAATATATTAAAAAAAATTTATTACATTTTGAAATATTTAAATAATTTGTTGAGTATTTAAACGATTTGAAAGAACGACGTCTCATTTTATTGTAAATGAAATAGCATTCAAAACTTAATACCTTTAGTCTTATTCTGAAATAGAAAAGCAAATTTAATTAAAAAATGTAGTAAATTATTTCTTATTTGTAGTAAATATAAAAGATTTAAATAAAGTTTTAAAACTACGTTCTTTTGCTATCTTCCTTCAATTAAATTCAAAATTTACTTATAACTTAGGTAGCTACGAGATCTTTAGTGCACCAACTATCATCAAAACTTTTTTTCGAATTAGAATTTTTGAAAATACGTTAGGATTTCGTGTTTGACAACTTTATTATTTTTTTTTTTTATAATTATAATAATGGAGCATAGCTATTATTATCTGAAATCAAATAAAAATAAAGTATTTTATTTTTACAAAAACAATATCGATTTTCCGTACTGTTCCCTTTATCAGATTAGTTTCAAATTTTTGTACCAGTAAGTTTTTTATATTAAAGAATATAATTAGATCTATTTAAGTAAAATTAATATTCTAAGTATCAAAACCCACATAGCTCAACCTTTCGCGATTTTCAGGTCATCCATTTTAATTAATTTCATTGAATATTTGTTTGAAATGCTTTAGAGGATAACAATTAAATAAAAACACACCTTAAAGTATTAAAGTATATTCAATATTCCTTGAAATTTTCGTGACATAAAAAAATTATAGTTCAAAAGTTTTTTATAGAAATACTGTATAAGTATTGTATTTGATCGCCACTTATCAACTTAAATTTTTAGCCATTAAAATCTTATATATAATTTCGAATTTTTCAAAACAAAAACAAAATTAACAATCTCCCCCCCCCCCCCCCCCCCCCCAAATGCTTTGGCTGGATCCTGCTCACAATATTTTCGATTTTAGCTGAGTTACACGCAAAAAAACATTTTTTCTAAAATAATTTTTTAAATAATAAAAAATATATAAGATGCAATAAAAATAAATATATATTTTATTTATTTCAAGATTCTATATTTAATACTGAAAAAACTAAATTAATATCGTTAATGGTTCAAAAGTTACTGGTGTTTAAATCATGCAAACCCTTAATTTTTACTGAACAGTTTTCAAATATTTTTTAATAACTTAAATAGGGTATTCTAACATTCTAATTCCCCGGGAGCTGGCTCGACTTAGGTGGACCTGCTATATTACCAATAGAAACCAATCGGAAACTAATTTCATTATAGGGCTACCAAGAGGTAGGCTACGTATTTTGATAGCTTTAATAATTAGGCATTGTACTATCGGTGTGCATGCTAGGACTGCTGTAGGAGCTGCTGCATTGAGAATGTGGAGGAATTCGAACAACATTTCTATGCCACACTCCTTCTCTTACGAGAATTTGAACTGAAATCTTTGGTAAAGCATCGTATGAACTAGATTTGGGCCTTAACATGTAGTCTTTGATAGGGCCGCTCAGGGTAATACAACGGAACAAATTACGGACCCAAGTGAGCCGGTCTCTAACTCGGCTACCTATCTTACCAAAACGTAACCTAATAACTTAAATACGATTATTTTGTTTTTCTGGTATTTTTTCGTGTTTTTTTTTTTTTTTTTTTTTTTTTTTTTGAAACCTTAAATTTGATTTAAAGAGGTAACTTGCCAACCGAAAACCTCCTGTTAGAATTTTTACTATATGATATTTTTCAAATGCTATTTGATGAACGTTCAGTACCCTTTCTAAGTTCTACATGGTACACGCTGCATTTTTTATTCTTAAAACTGTTTTCGGATTAAACTATAGAAAAATAAAGAGAAACTTTTACCTGTTTTAAAGAAGACTTTATAACAGCATTTTTGAAATTACGGAAATGAATTTTTGTCCATAGATTCTAGAGACTATGTTACCTTTTAGCCCTTGATTTTATGATAAATCTTGACAAAACCTTTGTAGTTTTTGCACCGGGCCTTATATGTGCTTAAGCAATAAAAGCAGATAAAAGTATCTCGTTTTCCACCATAAGTGATTTATTTTGACAGATTAAAAAAATAAACATTAAAATAAACTGTAGGAAGTTTCCCAATGTGCTTTATATAATTTTAAGAAATTCTTAGCATCCACAACTGCTGAAGTAAAATCTGAAAATTTTGTAAAATTTTCAAAAAGTCTTTAAAATTGTTGCAATTAAATATTTTGATGTGCCCCTCCAATTATGCGATGTTAAAGATAAAAAAATCTATTTACGCCGGAAACCGATTTTCTGAAAGTAGTTCTGAGATCGCGCCTGTGCTTTTTTAAAAATTCACGCTTATTTTTTCAAGTTTTAGAATTCCCCAACTCTGTTATTCACGAGGGTACGTTAATATGATATTTCACAAACGATTACATATATTTAAAAACTTCGTTTTTAAGAGAGTCATTATATACAAAGTAATATTATTCCTCTATGTCCGGAGAGCACCTCTCTAACACCATTAATTTGAACTTTTGTGAATAAAATCCAAAATATGAAAAAATCCTGGTTCGTTTCAACCACATTTTTCTAAATGTTTAACTTTGAAGAACTGCAATTTGATTGCTTTTAGTGTTACTAATACAATGTTATTAGCCATTTTGCCAAAAACAAAACCGTGTTCGAAATTATGAATATATTAGCTTAAAATTATATTTTATTAATATTTTAAATAATTCAAAAATAAATATTGTTTGAATATCTGAAAAAATTAAAAAATTTTGTTTACTTTATTAAACAAATTATTGAAATTAGTGAGAATATCCAAACACTATATTTTATAAATAGTATAATATTTTAATAAATGAAATAAGGTTTATTTTTCAATAAAAATTTTTACCAATTTAAATATTTGATTTTAAAATTTTGTAATAGGTCCGATATCATTTCAAAATATTATTAAGTTTAAGAATTTAATAATAAAATTTGAAATTTATTATTATTATTATTATTATTATTATTATTTTCTATTTAGATACGAGTAAAATTTGAAATTTATTATTATTACTAGCTGACCCGAGCCGCGTTGCTGGCCCTAAGCAAACATTAGTGTTGTATTACTGAACGATTTAAATTGATATTTTAACGAAATTTACGACCTTTAAATAAAAATCTAAGGAATACCTATTATAAAGTGTTTTTTACAGAAGAATTTAAATATGATGTAGATGTGGGCTCAATCAAAAAATATACGCATGTATTTAAGGCAAATTTGAATTTATATTTATTTATTACTTCATCTTAAGGTTAACGGATAGACAATGTCTTTTTTTTGAACGGAATGATGAGAGCTGTAGTCGAAATTGCAGTTGTAATGGAACGCTGCTTGATTCAAATCAGAACTTGAAGCAATTCTTCTTATGCGTTGATTAAAAATTTTAAAGTTGTTGAATTGCTACATTTGCTCGACGATTTCTCATTGCTAACCGAGCCGTTTCATTTCTCGCCTGCCTTTCTTCCTGCGTTTGTGATGTACGAAGTCGGGCCAAACTAATACGGGGTTGTTCTCGTGCGATTTCTCGTAGATTGTAAATCCGCTGGGCTTTTGCGGTCAATGATCAGAGAAACCACAAATATGCTCTAAAAAAGTATTTTATGTAAAAAACAAGAAATATGATCTAAAACGCGAAAATATGCTCTTAAAAACGAAAATGTTTCTAATTTTTAAACAAGATAAGTTATAATTTTTTTCTAAATGTATTAATGTGCTTACTATTCAAAAAGCTTTTGTTTTTGTTTAGTGCAAAAAGTAATACTGCGACAAAAAAGTTTAAACATTTTACAAACTAGACATTTATGGATAATTCTGGTAAAAATTACGAGCAATATCAAAACCTACTGAGTTATTCAAACAAAAAATGTTTGATCGAATTAATGTAGCATATTTTAGGGTTTCCTACTAAAATTTTAAAAATATTCTTTGTACTAAAAATCGCGACTTTTGACAAGTGTCTCATTTTCAACGATCAATGATATCTGAATTAAATTTATGGTCCCGATCAATTTTATTTATCGCGGTTCTTATACCTATATATCCAAGATTTTTACAAATTGCAACTTGCTACATTAAAATACAAAAACAAAAAGTACAAAGTATTTTTAATGCTCCTTCGATTTTAATGTAATAAAATAACAAAAAACTAAGTTCACGCAGTAGTCCTTGATATTCCATGAGAAAATGTGAATGTGCCTCGCAAAAAACTGATTTTTTTTAATTTTCGCACTTTTTTTCCAAACTTTAAGTGTACCTACTTGTCCACTATTTATGGTACATTAACAACATATAGCACAAAATAAGCATAATTACAAAAAAATTAAAAAAATATTGTCATCAAAATTCGAGAAGTATAGAAGAATGAGGGAAAATTAAGTAATTTTTAAGTAATTTTAATCCCATTTTTTAAGTTTTTTAACTTTGAACAACAGTCATTTTTAACTAAAGTAAAACCTAAGGTGATAAAATTTTGCATCCTATTAGCTTTAAGTTCCGTAACCCGTTTGATTAAAATAATATTACCACAAAACTTGTTAAGGCTTAAAGTCAATTTCAGTTAGGTTAAAAGTATTTGATAATGGCCCATATATATAATATAATATAATATAATATAATATAATTAATATTCAAAAGATATGATCCACATTTAAAAATCTTAAAATTTGTCATGATGACCTGAAACCTCTAAATAATACAACAAAAATTTCAAAAATATTTTCATTACAAAAATTGGACATTTTTAGGAAAACCAATGGGTTAGATAAAAACATCTGCTGTGGGTATCTCTGCTTGTTATCACTTCTACAAGTGTTTAAGCCAGAAAGCTCTCTTTGTGGATTATTTGTATTTATTTCATTCTAAAGCACGTGAGTTTAGCGAAAACTTCGGACTAAATGAGCAATGAGAAAAACTTTTAAATAAAATTGCGTTGAAAATTATGCTCTGAAAATAAATATTTTTTAAATATATCCTAAAAATCACTATATGCAAAAAACATGCCGTTAAGCTGAAATATGCAAAAATATGCAGTTACAAATCTATGCCAAAATGCGAATAATTATTTTATCATTCAATTGCATATTTTGTGGTTTACCTGCTTATTGCACTAAGAAACCTAGTCAATATGGGTATCAAAATTCTTCTTTTGATAAGAATTAACTATTTGAATTAAAACATTTACAAAAATTACAAAACAAGGAAACTTTAACGGGAATGTTAAAAATATAACTAATGTTTTACAAAAAATATTTTTGTGATTCGGTTTACATGTAGAGCTTGTGTGATTCAACTTTACTTAACTATATAGCCTAAGCAATCTGAATTGCGTAATTTAAAAAGTCATAAATTTCATTTTACCTGGTATTTTATTAATTTTATTAGAATCACAAAGCTCTTTCAATCACTGTCGGGTATAAAACGTCAAATTATCACATTGTTTAACATTTTACAATGAATGAACATCTTCAGTACTTTAAATTGTCATATTTTTATTCCTATTTGTATTTTGTACATCCCAAATTAACAAACAAATAAACAAGCAAACAAAAACCATCATTATATATATATATATATATATATGGGCTATTATCAAACATTTTTTGATTTTAGGCCTTAAATTTCTTTCTTTTTTAATGACACATTCAGATCCATTTATATAAATATAAACTTTATATTATAAAGTTTTATATAAAAATTTTTACAAACTAGAATTTTATGTATAATTCAGGCAAAAATTACGCTCAATATCAAAACCTACTGAGTTATATAAATAAAATTTATGATATTTTCACAATTTGATGATATTAATGTAGCTATTTTAGGGTTTCATAGTTTTAAAAATTTTGCGAAAATCAGTATAAGTTATTTCTCCATGAATTGTGTATATGTATGTATATGAATGTATTTTAAAAGAGTTTATTATAAAGACATGATATTTAATATTGTGATCCTTTTTAATCCAAGTAATTTTTTTTTTTTTTTTTTGGTTCATAAGATTTTTATCTTTCGAAATCTTTTGATACGCCTCTTGATTTCCGTTAAGCATTACATACACTACCTAATTATGTCAATTATGATCAATTTCGTGCTGTTCATGCGATGTGCCTTACAGCCCGTCTAGACGTAACATAATATGTAAGATTTTTGTGTCAGAGAGTGTCAAATTCGCTCTCTGAGAGAATTATTTCACTTGTAGATTCAAATATTAATATTATAAGATGTATTATGAGACTGTTGTGATGAGATTTCTCTACACAACCATCTTATAAGATGAACTGTCAAAAAAATACACATACACGAAAGTTTGTTTGTGTGTGTGCATGTGTATTTTGGAAATTATTGAAAAACAATGTTATTTTGTAAAAATTGTTTCCTTTTAGTGTTTGTTTTACATGTTAAAAATCATTTTTATAAAATTCGTGTTAAAAAAGTGCGAATTGCTTAAATAAAAAGGACATGTTTACTCTGTAACTGATTGAAAATAATATCTTATAGGATTTATTAAAATACGTGTACCCCTTATTTAAGATTTAACATAATATAAACAAAATGGTTACTCTCTTCTGCCGACGTTATTTCACATATTATATCAGCGTTAATCTCAGTTGTAGACCTGGGGTTAGCAAAATCTGTTCTGGCAAAAGTGTCCCGTTTTCTACTATCAACGACATTTGATTTATTTTAATTTATAGTGCCGATTAATTATTTTATTACAACTTGTTATATAAAAATACAAAAACAATAAGTGCAAATCTGTCTGTAAATAATATTACCGCAGAACTTATTAAAGTTCAAAATGTTTGTTAATGGCCAATATATAGATAAATTTCATTAGACATCAAATATGAAACGACCATTGGTCCTCTGATTTGGTTGTTATTTAGTATAAACACACTTTTTATACTACAAAAAAAAAAAAAACAACAACAAAACTGTATTATTTTTTTTCAAATTACAGAATATTCGCGGATTTATTCACGATTCTAATTCTATAAAAAAAGCAAAATATTTCACAGTCGTATTTTTAAATTATTCATATCTTTTGAAGCTGAAGTCCGATTTCATTAATTTTGACGGCATTAGAAACGAAATATAATCCTCTTTAAATATCATAATAATATAAAAATTCATTTGCATTATAATATATATAATGTATAATGTGTTTGTGCTGATGTTTGTTACAGCAAAAAATATTTATAAATATTTAATTTAACTTAATTAAAAATATTTAAATTACACCGATTGGATTAGAATCAATTTCTGAGTCGATATCCGTCCATATAAACATTGTATCCAAAATAATTTAATGAAATTTGGTACACATGTTGTTTATAAATAAATAGAATAGTATTTTAATTAAATTTGGCGCATATAAGTTTTATATAAGCATAAATTTTTGTGCTGAATTTCATGAAAATCGATCAATAATTGACCTATATAAACTCCTGTTCAGAAAAACACTTTAACGGGCGGAAATAGCATAAAAATGATAGTATCAGGTTAATATTTGACAAAAATCAGTGATATAAAAATAGTGCCAATTTTTATGAGATTGGACAATAGCTTCCATATAAAGCCCACTTCTGGGGATCACCCTAAAATTCATAAAAATATAATATAATGCATACGTATGTTTCATAGAAATACGCACCATATTTAATACAAATATCGGACCACAATTAGCCACGGGTCCCATATAAGACCCCTCTCCGATTTTGATGACATATACAATGGTGTATGGTATCATACGGTAGGGCGTGACCGAGTATATATCTCTTATTTGTTTATTTTTTCAAATAAACTTAAAAATTGGGAAATTGACTGAATAATTTAGTTTAAGTTTTTATCTGACGAGAAGTTCTAGTATTTTTAATAATTTTTTGTAAAAAACGGCAACAAATTCTTCCATACAAAAACTCATTTCTTTTAGAAAAATTAGTTTTTAGGACTTAAAATATAATAGGTTATGTATGCCGAAATAAAAATACATGTATATGAGTAATTATAAAACAATTTTAATATCATATCTTCTTTTAAATTTTTTCACATAGAAATTCTAAAAAAAAACGGTCGAAGCAAAAATGTACAAAATAAATTTACATATTCAAAATATAATTAGTGTAAAATTGTTGAAGGATTTAAGGTCTAAATATTTAGTTTATTATACCAACTAGATTACCAAATGATTATAGTATGAAAATAAGTTAAAATATAAATTATTTTCAAAAAAAATTAATAATAAATAAGTAAAGATGCCCTGAGGCATCCTTAACCATTAGAGGGTTAAAAATATGCAAATGCATTAATGTTAATCCAATATAATTTCTTACAAATCCTGCATTTTTGACCATCTTAGCATAAAGTGTATTAAAGTACAGCTTAAGTGCTTATTAAATCAATAAAATCGCACATCTACGTATTCGTTTTATACTTCCCTTGATATGTTTTATGAGGTTCCCCAAAATATTACGGTTCTACTGATCAACGTTCATAAGCTGGATCGTTTTTAGAAAAGATATTTTCATAGAAAATGTGGTATCATTTGAAAGGTATTTATAAAGCTCATCCATTGGTATATAAAACATAATTTTACATTCCACAAAATATCCCATTTTTAAGAGTTTTTTCAAAATATAGTTTGTTAATTTTAATAAAATTTCGAATTCTTAAATTTCTACCTGCTTTAATAGATAAGTATCTGATTAATTTTTATTTTAATATTCTTGTATCAGTTAATTTGATACAAAATTTTAAATAACATAGTTAATATTGTTATCAAAATTCTTCTCTTGATAAGAACTAACAATTTGAATAAAAATATTTACAAAACTACTAACATAAAACAAAAATATTAACAGGAATTTTAAACTATTTTACAAAAAAAAAAAATGCTTTTGTGCTTGTGCGATTTAACTTTACTTGATATATATGTCCGCTAAATAATCTAAATAGAGTCTTTTAAAAACTCATAAATAATATTTTACCTGGTATTTTACTAATTTCATTAGAATCATGGAGCCATTTCAATCGCTGGCGGGAATAACACTGAAATTTATATATGACATTGTTAAACGTTTTATAATCTATGAAAATTTTCAGAACATTAATTTGTCATATTTTTCAATCCTTTTTGTATTTTTTTTACATTCATTGTAAATGTTATTTATTTCTTAATAATATTTCTGCAATTTTCGTAAATATTTTAATTCAAACCCATACCCATGCCGACTTTATGAAAAATTTTATATCAAATTGACTGTCTGATAAACCGCAAAATTAAAATAAAAATTAATCAGCTACCAACATCTTATATTTAGAAGCAATTAGAAATTTTAAAAATTAAATTTTCATTAAAAATAACAAACAAAATTTTGAAAAACTTTGAAAACTTTGGGAAATTAAATATATATATATATATATATATATATATATATATATATATATATATATATATATATATATATATATGTGTGTGTGAAAAAGTGGACCAAGATTTGACAAAATTGAGATAGTTGATTTCAAATAGAAATAACATGAAGACTATAAAAGTAGCCTATATAGGGTTTTAAGAAGATGTAAAAATATTTGTGGTCAGGGAAATCCCGGGATTTCCTGTCAAAATACTCTCGAGAATCTTTTTAGATAGTACTTTAGTTTTATTTTAGACTTGTGGAAATGAATATTAAATAAGTTGAACTTCAAAAATATTTACGATTATAAAAAAAAAATAATTGGTTGGGAGATTTTTCATTCTAACACATTTTCTTTTGAAACAACATCTCTTATACAAGCAATAGATCTGTAAATGTTAGATGTGAATGTTATAACTTCAAAATACTTATAAAAGAAATATATATTTTTATCAGGTTTTTGAACACTATAATTGATCCGAAAAATATTGTTTCTTACCAATTTTTAGTATTTTTTAGATTTATATTTACTTTAGTAAGAATTAGTTCAGTAAAAAAATAACGTAAGTTTATCATAAAATTTATCCAATAGAATATTGTATTCTTTTAAAAAGTTTTAGCATCAAAAACACAATAACGTAAAAATCTGAGACAGAGTTTTTAACATAAATTACGAAAGGTACTAATTTTATTTTATAAAATATTTAACATTTTTAATCTTAAAATTTGCGTTATACTTTTATATTATTGCATTTTTCGTTAATTCAGTATGATTTATAATGTTTCGTTATGTCTTATTTAATAAAAAAAAAAAAAGTTTCTTTTCTCGGGAAAAGAAATATTTCGGGAAACCCCAAACCCTAATTCTGAACCAATATGTAATGCATACAGGAAACTGTTGCTTTTAAAATGGATAGTTAAGATTTTGCTGGGAATATCCAGAAATATAGTGAGGACTAAAAATATTAAATCGAAAATTAAAAGTCCTATAACTCCAGAACTGACTTTACTTTTACTTTAGCAAAATTTTTGGAAATTTTGTAAACATGTACAATGTATGATAAGCAATATGTGAGGAATTTAAAATTTGTTCTAAAGTGTCTGTCTTATATTTTTAAAGAATTTTGATGCTCTTACAAAACACTTAACTGAGTAATCCAAATATTCAGCTCTTTCCCTAAAATCTCAAGGAATTTTCGAGAATTTTTGCTTTATTTAGTTTTGCACTCAAAATTAACAAATTTTAGGCTCAAACCATTAACCAGTCAGGCGACAAGTTAAGTGAAAAGTTACGCGGTGATTAAAAATGAAACCAAAAATTTCAGATTTTTTAAATTTTGCAGTTTTTTATAGAAAATTTGTGTGCATAACTTAAATTAAATTTAGAGAACAGATATTCTTCCACAGACGAAATTATTGCATACAGTTTTGATATCAGAAAAACAGGATTCTAATAGCAGCATCACAAACTTCCATATAACTATCGTAAATATTAGTAACTAACAACTACAGTTTGAAATATAGCGTAAACAGAATATCTTAATAAATAGCACTTCGGAGTCAAATAGGCATTTAAAATTTTTCAAATAGAAAAAAATTCATGCAATTTTTAAAATTTTCACCAAATTAGTTCCTCATGATTTTAAACCTTCGGAAAATGTATGCATGTATGTATGTCTTGATGGCTAACTAAAAATTTAAGAAACACCTTTTCACAATTCGCTTGCTGACAACTAACTCGAAGTATAAATTATGTTAATATTGTATAAAATGGAAGCCTTTCATGTACTTTATACTAAAATCTAGTAAAGGTCAAAATATTTGAAGAACTTATAATTTTAAGGATCAAGAAATAATTTCATAACAACAAAAAACATCATTTCATATATCGCATTATAGTTCAAATTTTAAAATAATGAAAACTATTTTCGGTGTAAAACTTATCACTAAATAAGATTTAAAATTTGCAAAAAGATATCGGCCGAAAAGTATAAACTGGAGTTTTCTAGTATTTTGTTTATAATCCGATTTTGCTCATTTTCAATACCAAACAAACCTTATATAATACAAATAATTGAGCATTTCGTCCCCCTAAGATCCTGCTTTCAACAGACAGATGATCAGACGGACGAATATTTTTAGATCGTCTTAGATTTTTCAGAAGACCAGAATATATATACACACGGAATGACAAACCCCATATACCCCCATCAATTTTTGATGGTTGACTTTACAAACCAGTACTGATATTAACTTGATTTGGCTATTATCACCCATAATCCTTAGAGATTTTAAACTAATGAAAAACTTGTGCAATTTGCGAAATCGTGCAAAAAATAAGATACAAAAATTTTCTTTTCAGTGTACTTCAATAAATATTAAAAATATAGTAATAATTTTGAATAGGGACTGGAACTGCAATGACTTTCATCATAAAAGAGGATAACCGTTATTTTATTTTTTTAATCAAAAATAACTGTTAATCTCTGATTTTTATTTTTTCGAGCAAAAATCACTGGTATTTTCCGAATTTAATTTTTTCGAGCAGAAATAAAAGTTATTTTATGATTTTTATTTTTTAGAACAGAAATAAATTATTTTATCATTTTTGTTTTTTTTTTTTTTTTCTAGATAAAATACCCAAAACTATGGCCCTATCCAAAAAATATCGTCAAAAGAAAAAACTATCACTATACCAAAAAATACGACTAAAAAAACTATCGCCATATCGAAAAAATATTCCCAAAACAAACAAACTATCGCCATATCAAAAAATAACGCTTTTTCAATATGATGATAACTTTTTTTTTTCTTTTTACCTATATTTTTTCGATATGTCTATAGGTTTTTCATATATAGCGATAGTTTTTTCATAAATTTTGGGCAATGGTTTTTTTCTTTTTAACAATATTTTTCAATGTGGCGGTATTTCTTTCATATTTTTTATGTGATGTTTTTTTCTTTTTAGCGATATTTTTTCGATATGGCGATAGTTTTGGCAATTTTTAATAATGCTCAAAAAAATAAAAGTCAAAAATAACTTATTTTTGCTCAAACAAATAAGATAAAAAATAACGCTAAAAAGAAAAAACTATCTTCAAAAACAAAGCTATTACCATATCGAAAAATATCGCTAAAAAGAAATACGAGTAACTATCGCCATAACAAAAAAAAGTTCGTTTTGACGATAGTTTTACATATTTATTTAGCGATATTTTTCGATATGGCAATAATTTTTTATGACTATAGTTTTGGCAATTTTTAATAACTATTTTTCAATATGATAAAAGTCACAAAATAACTTTTATTTCGTCTAGAAAAAAAAAAAAATAAAAATTAAAAAATAACTTTTATTTCCGCTCAAACACTACAGTTAATTTTGCTTTAAAAAATAAAAATCAAAAAACAACTTACTTTTATTCGAAAAAAAAACTTATTTTTGCCGAAATAAATCAAATAAAATCAAAACTTTAAAAAGCCGTTATTTGGTTGCTACTTTTTTTTAATATTCACTTCATAGTTTTGATATATGCTGATAAAGTAAAACCTCTATTCTTACGATTTTTAAAAATTTTTATCTTTAAACCTACACAACTTTTACCCACATTAATAAAAATAATTATTGTGAACAGCTTTTGCATACGTAAATATTGATTAATAAAACCATAAATGGCTTACAGTCTAATTTTATTACTAAAAAAAATTTTCTAATGTAATATTTTGATTTTTTATAATATTTAAATAGTGAATAAAATCGCGGTTCTTTTAAATTTCAAAAAATTAAAATAGAAATCTGAAGACCTATGGTATTTTTCATATGTGATGTTTCATGAAATGAATGATCCATTTAGAGGTTTTTTCTTTTAATTTTAAATAAAAGACTTAAAACAGAATTGGATGTTGGAATATTTATTATGACCTGAAAAAACATTCTCTGACATTTACCTTTTAAAGATAATTTTGTCCAAACGTTGTCCGCGACTACGCTGTAGGTGATCCATTCGGAAGGTTTTTTACCGGTTAAATTTAGCCGGTAACGTATTTAACCATTAGTCATTTTTAACCATTTTTATTTTCTTTTTATCCATTTTTACTTATTATGCTAAAAGAATTTTCACTGCATAAACTATTTTCTGTACAAAATATCCCAAAATCTCCGAAAGAAAGCACATTACTTATTAAAATGGTGTGCTTTCTTTAAAGTTCTATATTTCACCATAATATTTTCATGTGAAAAGTATTTTTATTTAAATAAATTATATTAGGAACAATTTTTTTTATTAAACAAATAAAGTCTATAGACTAAATTGTAAATATCACATTTTAATCCCTGTAAGTTTGGTTTCAAAATATTTGACGAATAATGTAATAATTATAAAGGACCCCAGAACTTATATGTTAAAAATAGGATTTTTATTTACCTGACTTTTTCCAACTTCCGGGAGTCGGGATTTTATTTAAGGCATTCTCGGGTATTCGGGAAAAACATAATATTATTTAAAAAGCATTAAAACTAAACAAAAATTTTTTTACATATAATTTACACGGAAATATATCTATCTATCTACTTTTAAAAGAAAATATATGTATGTTTTCTATTATAATATTACCTTACTAAAATTAAAATAGGTATTAAAAATATTATTTAATAAATAAATGTACAGAAACATTTGCACCCATATTCACAAACAAGTTTTAAATTTAAAATACAACATTTTTATGAAAAATTAGTTTTAAATAATATTTTAAATTTAATAGTTTTTTGTGAACATGGGAGTTAACATATTCAAAGTGTCTTTTTAGAAATTCATTGTTATTTTTAAAAATATATTCATACATACATCTTTTTTTTTAATTAAAAATGTTTTATTATTTAAGTATCATGTAATTGAGCATTAACAAATAATCCTGGATAACGTTTATCACAGTCACAGAACATTTTTTAAGAAACTATAAATAGGAAATGTATTAATAATATTTTTCTAAATCTCACTGGGACATCGATTGATTCCTCAAAATATACAAAAAATAATATTTTTTTAGTCTGAAATACATAGTTTTATATGTGTAAAAATGGTTGAAGAAGAAAGGTCAAAATAAAAAATTGTCTTACAAAAATGTGTCGAGATGCATTCATCTAATATTGGTGAGATTTTGTAAGTTTCGTGTTCTAATAACGGTGGTTTCAAACATACAGAATTTCAAATTCGTGTTTTCCAAATATTTAAATAGTTTTATTATTTCAGTATTTCTTGTTTCAGAAATTATTTTTTCTAGTATTTTAGTCACTTAAAATGCAAAATGCTCTAACCACTGGAAAATCAAATGTTGTATTTTTACTGGATTATAATGTGCTAACCCAAACTGCATCTACACGAAAAATTTCATTTTCATATCTTCAAAAATTATATCAATATCAACAAATGTCAAAAGGCCGTAACATCAACTTCATAAACGAAACAGTCGTAAAATTTGTTCCATTTAAGAAAAATTTGATTCAAAAGGCATTTTATGTTCTATCTATTTTTGCTTTAAGTGAACTATTAACAAATTTTACTTAATTGTTTAATTTTAAAGCAAAAGAATTTTAAATTGTGGTTACGGCCTTTTACATTTTCATAATGTTTTTTACTTCTGCAGTAATAAATTAAATAAGTATGATTACGGCCTTTTACATTTTAGTTGACGATATATTTGTTTGATTATGATCATTCAACGTTTTTAATAGAATTTCCGATTTTAAAAATAGTGAAAATGCACATTTTTGTAGTTTTTAATTCCCGGGATTCCCGAATCGGAAAATTCGTTCCGGGAATTCTCAGGATAAAAACCATAGTTAAAAATAATGATAACATAAAACCTGTAGAACATTCATATGTATTTTACGAGGACGTATTTCTGTATAGAAATTGTCCTGATCAAAAATATTAAAAAATTATTTTAAAAGATTAATTGATAAAGCGAAGCCGATTTTTACATTATGTAACTTTTAAGTGATTATAAAAAGTACACTATATTTAACAAGTTATTTCGGTTTTTTTTTTTTTATTTGATTTTTACATTTTATTACTAATAATTTTTAACCATTTTTTGTCACGAATTTTCGGTCACCAAGAATTGACAACACTATTCAAGAATCACTTGTAAAAATATCGTTATTACACAATTTTCATCTGGGTTGTAACATAATTTTTTTAAAAACTTAAAAAGAATAAGAGAAATTACTATATATATATATATATATATATATATATATATATATATATATATATTTTTTTTTTTTGCTTTCCTGAAAAGTTTGATGGAAAGTTTTGAATATAGTCCCTCAATACTTAAATATGCTTAGTGTTTAAAAAAAAAAATCCAAAAAATGTACATCAAAGTAGAATTTTTTTTTTTTTAAAGGAAAATATATTTAAAAATATCGAATAATTCATTACCCAGTTAGAAATTAAGGTATCATAAAGTAGTAATGTTTAACTTGTCAGCATCGCTGCTGACATTGTCCCCTGTTTCCATATAAAAAACATGAAGATACATTATGACATTTTCATATATTTTATCAAAATTCTTTAAGGCAAATTCAGCAGGTTGTAATAGTAGGTACAGAAAAATTGTGAGTTATCTACAAAAATTGCTTAACAAAAACATCGTGGTCCTGATGAGTTTTTTTCACCACCAGCTTCAAAATTAGCCAGTCATTCCACACCACTACCAGAGTCGTTAAGACATCTTATGATTTTGGTCAAAATATAACCAGTTTTAGTCAATTGTAGGAAATGCGATTGTTGTAGTGCAGCAACTACCCTGAAAACGGTTTTTGGGAATATGTTAAGTTTTAAGGAGTGTTTTAAAATTCTTGAAAATGAAACATTCCATTGATTTGATATTAAAAAATCTGATTTTTTTAACCATCAATATTAATAAAAAAAAGGGTATATTCTCATATAAATTAATAAATTAATAAATCAGATAAAATTTTAAATTTTCTGGGTCATAAAGATACACAATTCAAAATCACGAAGTTTTAGCATTAGATAATATTTAAAAATTTTGAACCATCTCAGTAAAAACTAAAAAAACATTCATATTTTTCTTACGATGACGAACAGAGGTTTTTGTTTATAAAAATTTCATGCAGTTATCCTTTTTCCTTTCGTATAGGAAGAGAGTATAACATTTAATATATATATATATATATATATATATATATATATATATATATATATATACGATAACAAAACGACATCAATAACAATGACAACATTGAAATAATGTCTCACCTAAAAGTGATAGAATTTCCATCAATGTTGCAACATCAACATAATAAAATATGGGCTTATAAAACGTTTTACATACTGGTGTTGTTTCTGTTGTTGCAGTAATGTGTCATAGTGACATTTTAAAGTATTGTAACGAAATAACTTTATAGGCATAACTATTAGATATTATGTGTGAAGATGTTACATAAACCTAAATAGATATTACAATGCCTATAATGTTTTCGCGACACTTCTTTAGTTATTGACCCTCTTAATGAAAAAAATAAATAAATTAATAAATAAATAATAAAATAAAATAAGTGATAACTATAAACAAAAGCGAAGGCAGGAGGCAAAAGAAGAAATTGATTAACAGCCAACCAAATTGTAGACACATTCATTAGTTGTCTTTTCTGTCTGAAACATTCATTCTTTATAGCTACTGTGCTGCGCCTGCGTATATTCCCCACACAATTTCATCCACATGCATATTTACATGACTAAAAGAACAATAATAAAATACACTGAACCACGTTAATGGCCAACAACTCAGACTCGTGCACTTAAGACCAGACAAGATCAAGCAGCCTGCCAGACAAAACAACAAAGTATTTAAGACTGCACAACACTATACTCGACAGGTAATTTTTTATATGTGGCGGTCACTGTCGAATGCAACCAAGGAACCAACCGAACTTATTAAAGCGCAACAAAATCAAGAACAATAACATAAAAAAAAGAATAATAACAACGCTCAGCAGCATGAATAGAAATAAACAAATGCATTTAAAACATGTGTATACATTACAGACACAAATTCGATTGTGTTGCATACAATGTTGTATGCAACAGCCAGACAGATATATACACACACAAATATATTACTAGTACACTTACTTACCTTTACTAACGTTTTCCAATAGCCAGCAGTCAAAAAGTAACATGTCAAGTACATACATACATACTTAGGGGACATACGTAAAGAAATGAGTGCTTCTCTCGTGTCCAAGGCACGCACAGTGGGCCAATCGCAAAATTATTGGTCATAAATCTGTATCTGCTAAACTAATGGTAGAATCGAATTAGAAAAGATATAGGGGAGAACCTAAGCTTTCAGAAAAATTATCTTGTAGTCACCCTGTAATAATACGAGATATGCCATAGGTGTCAAAGTTGACTACCTCGAGTATGTAAAAGTATCAAAAAATCGTAACTTCTATAAATCAAGGCCGATTTCAAAGATTTGTACATTTCTGTAAAGTGCTTGGCGATGTAATGAAAAAAACGTGCTAACTGTCCTAAGTTATCTTTTACAGTTAAAAAGATATTTACGCATTAATTTCGATTTTTACCTCGACTTTATTAATTTTTTCGGGAAGGTATATGGAGAATTTTTTTTAAATATTCTGTAATTTCTAATACATTCCGAAATAATTTGCGGAAAAATTGTTTGAATTATTTCAATTTGTCTAGCCGCGAAAAATATTCAAAATCAGCACTCTGAAATTGGCATGGAAAATTGCTATTTTTTTACAAAAATATGGTGCTATTCTTTCACTTTTTTCTCAAAATTTTGTTAATATAAATATTTTATTCTTTACATATTTCGAAAGATAAGGCTTCATAAATGGTTAATAAATAATTTTAAATTAATTTAGATATGCACCCTACAACAAACATGCTGAATTTTAGAAAAACATTTCATGTTTATCGATGGTCTTTTTTTAAATTACTTACGCTCTTTCATTAAAAAATATATTTAGATTGATTTAGTACTAAACAGCTTCCCGCCCGGCCAAAAACGAATGCAGAAGTGCGAATTTTATGAAAAAAGTCAACTTTTCAAAAGACTGTTTTTAAAATTAAATTTATTAAATTAAATTATGTATTATATATACGCACATATGGAAATACATAATAAAATGTTAAAAAATAGTGAATTTGTGAGTTTTAATACGAGTTGTAGGTTTTGAGGCCAATATATTATCCTTTCTGAAGCGGCCTATGTTATATGTCAATAAATTGGTAAATAATTATATTTTTAAATTTTTTAATATTTTGTGTTTTTGGAAAGTAGACGGAGTTTTGCTTGCAAAAAAAAAATATTTTTTTTAGTTTTTAACTTTTTTAAAATATTATTTATTTTTGAAAGATTGGTTGTTGAAGCTCTTTGAATGATTTTTTGAAGAATGAAGTGTTGATGTTTATTTTACATACATACAATACATAAGAAGTAATAGTAATAACATAGTTTAGTGATAAATCAATCTGAATATATTTTTTATTGAAACATCGTCAAAAATAAATAAAAAAGAAAATCTTGTAACATTTGTTTATTAATCAATAAATATGAAATTTTTTCTAAAATTCACCATTTTCGACCAATGCTGGATGTAGGGTGCAAATTTAAATCAATTTAAATTTTTTTATTAAAAATTTATTAAGCCTTGCCCCTTCAAATAAGTAAAAAAATTATTAACAAAACTTTAAGGAAAAAGTGAAAGAATTGTATTATATTTTTGTAAAAAAAATTAGCCATTTTTCATACTGATTTCAGAATGCTCAGTCAGCACAGCTGACTTTGAACATTTTTCATGGGTAAATGAATTGAAATAATCCAAATTTTTTTCAGCATATTATTTTGGAATGTATTAGAAATTGCAAAATTTAAAAAAAGTTCCTCATATATCTCAGAACTAATTCCCGAAAAACTAAATAAATTCGAGGTAAAAAATCAAAAACTCAAAATGCATGCGTAAATAACTTAGGTCAGTTTTTTCATCATCTCGCCAAGCACTTTTACAGAAATACAAAAATCTTTGAAATCTGACTTGATTTATAGATTTTTAAGATTTTTTTTTTTAAATTTTACATACTCGATATGGTCAACTTTGACGCCCTGTAGCTCATCTCGTACTATAAAAGGGTGACTATAAGATAGAAAGCTTAGGTTACGATACGGATTATTTTACGATACGGATTTATAGCCAAAAATTTTACGATTGGCCCCACTGTGGCACGTTTACTAAGGTATTTTTTGCAACAAAATAAGCGAAAAAAAACTTCAGGTACAGCAACAACGAAAAATACAAAAAACAGTAAATTTTATGAAAGAACACACCAAAAAAAAAACTAAATAAGTAAATAAAAACAACTATGCAGCTGCATTATTACATCAATTGCTATGCGTGGCATTTACGAAGGCCTTTAAGCGTCCAGACGTCTGTGGTATTTCACGTTCGAAGAAAAGAAACGTAAGCAAAAATTAAATAAAAAATATACGAAAAATACGAATTACAAACGTACAAACATATATATATATATATATCTTTCCCCATATATACGTACATACATACAATCATACTTACAATGTTCAAACATATGTGTATACTAGGTTGGTCCAAAATTCTCTTTTGTGATCTACGTTTAAACGTGTCTAAAATTATGAATGGGAACATCATTTAGAACATCTTGGCTAAATTACAACTTCCTACAATGTTTGGAACAGGATGCTACACGGCCGTTTATCTTAAAAACAATAATAATAATTAGGGGCGCATTTTCATGCATGCAAATGCATGTTTCCTCCGGAACATTTAAAAAGTACATCATGAAATTAATGAAAAATGGCATTGATTTATTAGTGCATATTTTTCAATATTTAATGGAAAAAAAAACAAAATATCCATTTGTCACATTTTTCATAATAATACATATAAATTTTTAAAAAACATTCCATGTATAAATTTTTACTTTCGTTGCTTATAACATTCCAACAACAATAGTAGACAAAAAAAGTATATGTCAAAATTGCTGCTTTTTATTCTGAATATAAAAAGCTTATATAATATTTTTAGCAAAATTATTTACTTTTAAGGCCTTTTTTTAGAACAAAAGTCAAAGCCGACTGGCCGGTTTACGACCGATCGGCCCATTTTTCGCACACAAATTATTTTTTTAGGCCTATGGGTAGTCTATTCTCCACTCATAAACTAAATCAATTTCACCCTGATTTTTAATGTATTTATGTTTTTGCTTGAAAAGTAGCTCATTGGCAACAATAGTTAGCTTAGTTACGGAATTGTAGTAATATTTTTGTTCGTTTAAAGTTTTGTAATTTAACGTTAAAAATATATTTGATAATAAGAATTCGTGAAGCTATACTTCAGTAGAATCTTAATTATTTATTTTGTTTAAATTTAACAAATTAAATTAAAGAAAAAAAAAACATCATTTTCCTAACCCCTAATTACGTTTTAAATAAATATGTACAATAAGTCAGTAAATTATGAAAAGAAGTTTATTGTTCATCGCATAAATACCAAAAACCTCAATAATTTTAATCGAGTTGAAATCAGAATTGTTAAACATGCGCAAACAAATAATTTCAACCGGGACTTATGTGAAGCCTTTAACTTACACAAATGAAGGTATTCTATCTGAATCTACGCTCAGAAACAATTATGTGGAAAAAGTATATCATATTTAACTTGAAGAAACAAAATTTATATGGATAAGCATGAACGAAAACGAAAGTTTTTGATTAACATTATACAACTTGAAAATGTAAACCACGAAACAATTACCCGTATAATAAATAATTAAATTCGCTTATATTTATCGAACGCTACTATTACCGAATGAGAGGGCATCGATTCTTTAAACACTCAAATAAGTTTAATTTATAGTGATATTGAGAGAATCGAAGTAGCATAAGGCTTAAAAAGTTAAATTAAAGTTTCAAAAAATAAAGAATTTGAGAAAAATAAAAAAACTCAATTATTCAGAAATATAAGGCATAAACACTTGTTCAGAAATAGAAGGAATAAACACTTTTTTCAAACAGAAAAAAAACAGGAGTGGATTTTAATGGATTTATTGATTTAAGATAAACCCCTAAAATATGTCTTTAGCTCCAAAGTTCCACTACTCTTCTTTTATCAGTGTGTAAAATTTCATTGAAATCGGAACAACCGTTCGGAAACTGCAGATTTATTTCCTTTCATTTCGTGAATGGGGCACTGTTCTTTATTTTAATAAAATTAACTCATATAAAAAATTATCTAGAAATCCTTATATCTATATACTAAAACACGTTAATTTGCCTGGCCGAGCAAAACATTAATTTCATTATGCTCAATAATACAGAAAATTTATTATTACGTTTATACGCACGATTATTGCAAATAATAATAATAATAATAATTTGCAAATAAATAACTCACTGTTTGTATGCAAATTGCATAAAGAAATATATTTTCCTTGTTGTTGTGCCCAATGGGAAAAATACAGCAAAAGTAGCAATGCTGTAAGCTTTATTTGCAATTAGTTTCACTAATCGGGAATAGTTTTCGTGAGTTACTTAGTGTCTACATTAGGCAAATTTTTATCAAAACAAACGTCAAAATCAGTGCGAATATATGCAAGGTAACCTTAGCTAAACAGCTGATTATTATTTTGGTCGTTACAATTGTCAAACTGCATATATAAAAAACAATAATGAATACGCCATATTGTTGTTTTTGTCCAACTCTTGCCACCTTCCAACATATCGCGTTAAGTTAAAATTTGTCTTGATAAAAAATTCTTTAATGTAGAAGCTATGTTACTAACTTGCAAATAAAATATTAAGTAAGTTTAAACAACAAAATTTTCATATCGCAATATTATATAATTGTACTTGAATTCAAACATAACGGTTTTAACGGCTGGTTTAAATCTTTCTCAATACTTCTAGACATTTCCGTTTATGTTAACAGCAGTTAACATATCTGTAAAAATTATTAACATAGTTGTAAACATACAACATTGAATAAAAAGCCTTCACCATTGTTTGTAAGTATGGCAACACTAAATGTTTAAGCTGCTTGCTCTAGTTTGTCCGTTAAGAATACTGTAGAAAGAAATAGAGCTTTCAAGAAACATCTAGTAGGTAATACAGTGTATATAAATTGGCCGTGAGAACACCATTGAGTCAGTCTAATTGGAAGCGTCGTTAAGTAAAGACAAATTAACTGCCTTGGCTGTATAATCTTGTACATTAATAAAGTGTGTTGTATAAAGTGTGTAATTTAAGTGTGTGTTTATATTAGAACGCAAGTGACTATTTAAACTGTTATTGTTGTACATTTTGAAATAAAATAAAGAGTCGTTACAACTTTTAAACTACTAAACTGCTGTTATTTGCAATCAAAGTACAGGTTTATTTAAAGGAAATAAACGACCGTTTTTAAAAGGTAAAAACGTAACAATATATAATTGCGAGCGAGAAGTGCTTATAAACGTATGTAGAATAGGGATGTCAATTTCATAGCACAATTTTGCATGGTACAATAAGTAAGGTAACGACATCTCTACAACAATTACAAGGCCAAAAAAAACATCATGTATTTTGTTTTTGCAGTGGAATCTCTTATATCAACTCTAATTTTGACATTTCACATTTTTGTTTACAAAAAACTAAAATACATTTAACATTTCACATAATAAAAAAAGTAATAAGCAGAGGGCGAAGTCGAGTTAAAATTGTTGGCGGCGGCGGCTTAGCAAAAATAGTTCATCGTGTTAAGGAAAGAGTGAGCAAACACGAAAAAAACGATTCTGTGTCAGCTATGGTCAATGTTGCCAAAACGGATTTCTTCCGATAGATCTGCAATATTTTTTATCTGGCGGTTTCTAGCGACTTTTTTTCTTAAAGGTAAATATATTAACCTGAAAGAAGAAAATTCAGCAATTTTTTTACTTATACACATTACTAATGTAACTGAAGTATCAAATTACCAGAAACCCGGAAATTTTATATAAAATCAACTGTTTTTTATATTTTTTTGGTAAATTTTAATCACTTCAACAGAAAAATCTGTCAAACACTGGAGAGTTATTGTGTAATTCGATTCAAACGAAAGCATTTTCAAAAATCAATGTATTTAAAATACAATTTCGAATGATGTACTCTTCGAATCGAAACATATACATTATTTGTATTATAACGAATTATATAGATGATTTTACCTGTAAATGTTTTAAGTTGAGTATAGTGAAATATAAACAATAGGATACGCTTACATACAAATACTGAATCCCAAGAAAGTTTTCTAATTTGATTGCATCCTCTGAAATGCATTTAAGCTTTCAAAATTAAGATTTTTCAATAATGGATATTATTTTTTACATATTTATAGCTTAAAAAATAACAATTTATTGGATTATTTTATAAGAAATATTTTATATAAAAATATATTCGGCGATTTTATTTAAAGTGTAGGCGGTTTCTAGCGGCTATTCAAGCACTGGTGTGAAATAGCCTTAAAGTTTTGGCAACACTAGCTATGGTTATGATTATAGTGTAATAAGAAAGTGACCTCGTAAGCCCAGATGATTAAACATTTTTTAATGTACGTAACGCGCGAGTCTGTGAAATTGTTTTTGTATTTCTATGTGTACAAGCAATTGTTGTTTTTGTAGATGTGCGGTCAGTGGTTATGATCGTATGCCATCAAGTACTATGTAGTGAGTGTTTTTTCGCTGTTTATAACAAATTCACTCAGTGAAAGTCAATTTTTCATGAAGAATTCGAATTATTATAGGATTACTATCAATATGAGTATTATGTGACGAATATTATTTTTCTATTGTTTATCGCTGCTGAGATATTGAAGTCAGGGATCGAAAATGGCTTATTTTATATTCCACCAATCATAAAAATAAAATGTACTTTTTCGACCGAAATGATACCAATTTTGTCAATATATTTTAATTACAAGAATTTAATTTGCAATTTCAAAAGTGCAGCAACAAATTTGTTGAGTTGAACTCGACACAGCAGAGAAATTAATTACAATTCATTCCTTTATTATAATAATATTTTAGTAGAAGGCTTTCGCTAACTTATGTAGAATGGACAGATTTTCAAAAGTAACTCTCGAGATGTCTAGAAGCAAAAATTTCATTAGTCAATTTTTCATCAGCAATACTTTAGACCAGAAAGAGTAAATTTTTGAGCCTTTGTTCTTCCACACACCGTCTAGTACTCTATAATAGATATTTATTAACTCAAAAAAAAAAAACATTATTTTCCGAAAGGTTTATGGTGATACATCACATTTATTATAATATTTTTGTTCCTAAAGTGAGATCTATTTCGAAAAATGGAGAGATTTGTCTTGATAGAAATACATTTATTTTACATCATCCCAGATTTTATTACTTTATGGATGCACTTATTAATAAAATGGAAAGCTTAACTTATAAAGGCGGCTTTTAAGAAATAGTGAATATTTTGGATTCAGCATCAAAAGAGGTTGCTATTTAACAAAAAAAAAATATATATATAAATAATATGAAATTGAACCAACTGAGTTGTGGTAATAAAAGATATAAAAATGTACCAAAAAAAATATATTTGTGGCATGTTTGCCATCCATGATTCAATGTTCTCATTTATTATCGAGGTTTTGAAATTGGCATATTTTGAGATATTTACTCTTACAGAAATATCGATTTTCTAATATTTATTTTTTCTTGTTTTTAATTTTACAAGAGGCGATAAAAACTTCATAAAATCATAAAACTTAAACCTTAAAATCTTTTTTTAAATATTTGGTAAGATTTATTAAAGAACTATATGCATGCCAACTGAAAACTGACCATGGACTTCATATAAATCCATCTTCACAAATCACTTTAAAGTACATAAGTCCAATATAATTGCTAGCATAATAATATTTGACGCGAATAAGATTTATATGGGTAGAAAACCTAGAACAAATTTTTATCACAATCGGTCCACAAATGACCATAGCTCCCGTATAAAACCTACTTTCGGGAATCAGGCGCATAATAAATGTAATTTAAATGGTGATATCAGAGCCTCATGAAAAAAAGTTGCAAATGCACCCCTCTAGAATGAATATTGTTCTATTTTTATATGATTCCTAAAATATTACATAAGAATGTTTAAATTTACGTGATCTGAAAGAAAATTAGTTTTAAATTATAACTTTTCAGTCGCAGAATATTAAGATTTTACTAACTTTCTTCGTCATTACTTTGTTTAAATTCTTTATTCGAACATATAATTTTGTATTTTTCGGGCATTTTTCAACATATATTGGGTTTTAGTATAACATTGGAATGGTCTATCCTGATACTATTGAAGATTACACGTAATTATCCCTTTAATAGCAAGAGGGTCAATTTTATGCATTTTGTTCCCAAAAGGTTAAATAAGTCACATGGAAGTATTTATTGTTCTCAAATATAACTTAGTAAAATACTTGTTAATTTTGGTTTTTTTAAAGAGAAGACTACGTCTTCTATATCTTTATTTAATTAACTTTATTTCCATTATAAAAATATATTTATTTAATTTATTAAAAGAGAAGACTATGTCTTCTATGTCTTTTATTTTGAATTATAATATTGCCGGAAGACTATGTCTTTTTATTCGGACTGTTAATTAATAATTAATTGTTTTCTTACTAACTACTTAATATTATAACTATCGAACAGCAATCATCACATTGAATGCAACGTGAGCTATTAAAGGTGCATTCAATGCAGACATGTCGTCAGCACTTTAAGTAAATATTGTGAGAAAGGTAAATAATTAAATTTGGAACAAACTGAAATGTGTCAGCAATTGAATTGCGACAGGGGGATTGAACTTTATTAAAATAAATATGTTAATTATTAACTCCTCCCTTCTTAAATTGATTGTCCTCAATTATTATTATTTTTTTTTTTTTTATTTTTAAAAGAAAAATTTTAAGCATGCTATGGAAATGATAATTAGACTAAGGATAATAGAGATTGACCATCTTCCAATATTCAAATGTTTCTGAGTAGTTGAAAGTACTTCCGTATTATTAATCTGTAATTCGTTCAGAACTTCAAGTGATAGGAAATTAATATGGTCGCTTTCAAAAGGAGCGGGCTGCATTAATGCGGGATGATTTGTAAAGATGAGGCTTCTATATTACTAAAAGTCCTATTGTTAATTTTAATAGTGCTATTATGAAATTTAATCAGAAACGTTCTAGATATATTTCTCCGCGTTTTATCAACATAAATAACTGTGTTACAATCATTTACTAGGATAACTCCTGACTCGATCTCTTCGATTAATGGGATATGATGATTGTTGCTCGTCACGCATGTAGAATTTTGACTACTTATAAGATTAGGAATACATTTGGTATTTGAAATGTTCTTTATTTGGTTTTCTTTAGAAATTATTATATTATTATATTTTTCACAATCATTTATTATACCATATATAGTTTTTTTCGTTTTTTAAAATCTGCTTAAACTCTAAATTAATTACAGAGTTTTTCTTTTTTACCGGTCTTAAAATTACGTTTTCATAGGTGTCTTTTTTTGTTAAGGGAATCTTAACCAAATAAAATATTTTTTTATTAGTACTATATAAGACAGATACTTTGACAAATTGGAGTGCCTCTTCGGGGCTCACAAAAACAATATTTTTTTCTCTAATTATACTTGTAGCAATTTCAATTTCTTTTTTATCTAATATTAATGGGTTAACAATTCCAAACTTTGTCCATTCGATTCCATTTTGAATATTTATTAACCCTTTCTTAACTAGTCCTACTCTATTTTGTAAATTTATAACTATTTCGTTTTCTATTAATACATCTTTTCTTATTACATTAGAAATTTTATTTACTATTTACTTCGTCGCCTCCAGGGTCTACTTACGGATCCACAAACCTTAAGTAATAAGACGTTTGATTTACCCTTTCTGGGGGTTAGAATAATATTTTCTTTATTGAATACGTCAAGAATATTTCAAATACAAAATATATAGACACTACGAGAAAATAATTTTGATAACTTCAGTTCGGATACCATCGACTTAATAATAGTCGTCTTCAATCGTTTCTTCTTCAACTAGGCTTATTTCGGCTCTCCCTTCTTCAACAAGGCTTATTTTATTTCTTCGGTTTATATTAGAATCGGTTGACCCTATGGCTTATATTAGGACCGGTTCGGTAGTAGAATCTGCTTTTAGCTTTCGGCTTCGACACTCTCGGCTGTCAAACTGGTTCGGGTTTACGGCAGGATCGGTTTCTGGTTCAGGTGGCACTCTTCGCTTCGACTTTGAACTTTCGGTTTCTGGTTCAGGTGGCACTGTTCACTTCGACTTTGAGCTTTCGGCTATGACACTCTCAGCTGTCAAACTGGTTCGGGTTTGCGGCAGGATCAGTTTCTGGTTCAGGTGGCAGCTTCGGAAATCGAAGGTTCTTGGTTCGGTAGTAGAATTAAGATCGGCGTCGTACGTTCGTCTTCGACACTTCGGCTTATATTAGGATCGGTTCGGTTGATCGGCTTATAGTAGGCTCGGTTCAGTAGTAAAATCGGCTTTGAGCTTTCGGCTTCGACACTCTCGGCTGTCAAACTGGTTCGAGTTTGCGGCAGGATCGGTTTCTGGTTTAGGTGGCAGCTTCGGGAATCGAAGGTTCTTGGTTCGGTAGTATAATTAAGATCGGCGTAGTACGTTCGTCTTCCACACTTCGGCTTATATTAGGATCGGTTCGGTTGATCGGCTTATAGTAGGCTCGGTTCAATAGTAGAATCGGCTTTGAGCTTTCGGCTATGACACTCTCAGCTGTCAAACTGGTTCGGGTTTGCGGCAGGATCGGTTTCTGGTTCAGGTGGTAGCTTCGGGAATCGAAGGTTCTTGGTTCGGTAGTATAATTAAGATCAGCATTGTACGTTCGTCTTCGACACTTCGGCTTATATTAGGATCGGTTCGGTTGATCGGCTTATAGTAGGCTCGGTTCAGTAGTAGAATCGGCTTTAAGCTTTCGACTTCGACACTCTCGGCTGTCAAACTGGTTCGGGTTTGCGGCAGGATCGGTTTCTGGTTCAGGTGGCAGCTTCGGAAATCGAAGCTTCTTGGTTCGGTAGTAGAATTAAGATCGGCGTAGTACGTTCGTCTTCGACACTTCGGCTTATATTAGGATCGGTTCGGTTGATCGGCTTATAGTAGGCTCGGTTCAGTAGTAAAATCGGCTTTGAGCTTTCGGCTTCGACACTCTCGGCTGTCAAACTGGTTCGAGTTTGCGGCAGGATCGGTTTCTGGTTTAGGTGGCAGCTTTGGGAATCGAAGTTTCTTGATTCGGTAGTATAATTAAGATCAGCGTCGTACGTTCGTCTTCGACACTTCGGCTTATATTAGGATCGGTTCGGTTGATCGGCTTATAGTAGGCTCGGTTCAGTAGTAAAATCGGCTTTGAGCTTTCGGCTTCGACACTCTCGGCTGTCAAACTGGTTCGAGTTTGCGGCAGGATCGGTTTCTGGTTTAGGTGGCAGCTTCGGGAATCGAAGGTTCTTGGTTCGGTAGTATAATTAAGATCGGCGTCGTACGTTCGTCTTCGACACTTCGGCTTATATTAGGATCGGTTCGGTTGATCGGCTTATAGTAGGCTCGGTTCAATAGTAGAATCGGCTTTGAGCTTTCGGCTATGACACTCTCAGCTGTCAAACTGGTTCGGGTTTGCGGCAGGATCGGTTTCTGGTTCAGGTGGTAGCTTCGGGAATCGAAGGTTCTTGGTTCGGTAGTATAATTAAGATCAGCGTTGTACGTTCGTCTTCGACACTTCGGCTTATATTAGAATCGGTTCGGTTGATCGGCTTATAGTAGGCTCGGTTCAGTAGTAGAATCGGCGTTGAGCTTTCGGCTTCGACACTCTCGGCTGTCAAACTGGTTCGGGTTTGCGACAGGATCGGTTTCTGGTTCAGGTGGCTGCCGTCGGGTCCAAAGATTTTTGGCTCGGTAGTAGAATTAAGATCGGCCTCGTACATTCGGCTTCGACACTCTCAGCTGTCAATCGGGTTCGGGTATTCGGCTGGATCGGTTTCTGGTATAGGTGGCAGCTTCGGGAATCGAAGATCGTATCTTTTTCTACAATACGTACAATGGTTTCTTAAAGCTAATGTCTAGCTACTTATCAAATACTACTACTTATACTTAGTCGTGTATCAACTAAATGAGAATTATATTGCTTGTTGACTATCAAGCAACATCAACTACACAACTAAAGCAGTTGTTATACATTTGTTTTGTGTGTATGTAGTATTTACAGTAGGGGCGCTCAATGTAATTACCAATTACTAATAAAGTATTCAATATATCAGTATGAAACAGGAAAATAATTAAAAATGCATAAGTAAAATAGTGAAGAAAACGGAAAAATTGTAGTAATTTCATAAATTAATATATTAGGAAATATGTAGGTGAAAATAGTAGTATTGAATGTACTATTTCCACGTTACAAACTATTTCCTTTAATGGTTCTTTAATATCTTCTATTGCCCTAGACTTTAAAATTTTTACTAAAGCTTTTTTTGAGAATTTGTCTGTTTCTGTTAGTACAAGATTTCCTTCGGTGGAGTAAATATCAGTATGGACGATTTCTCCAGGATTTTGTGGAATTGGTGTGGGTTGGAATTGTGATTTATTAGGACGAAGATCATATTTTTGTTCTCTGCAAACTTAGCAATTTTTAACAACTCTATTGGATTTTTCCGTCATTTTTGGGAAAATAAAAATTGTTTTATCTGCTCTCTATTTTCCTTAGCATTTCTGTGAGCTCTTCTGTGTTCTTTGATTAAGACCTCTTCTTGTTCTACATCGTTAGTTATTTCTTTGGCCTGTGACTGTGTGAATCTTATTTTATAATTTATGAAATATTCGGAATAAAATTCTTGAATTATTCTCATAATTGGTTCAGTAGTATATAGTCCATTAATTACGCTAGGATTAAGATATTTTTTTAGAATTGAAATTAATATATTTCTGGTATATTACGGTTTTTTTATTATATACCTGTGATAAGTTGAAAAGGGAATTTCAAATTTGTAGTTATCATGGTTGTCTATTAAAATATGAATTTGGTTTTTAAGACGTTTACAGGACATTCCACTGCTAGTATTTTATTGTCTGATGAACTTTCATCGCTATATTGGATTGTTGTCAATGAATTTATCTGTGGTGGCCTAGATAGTGCATCTGCTACCACGTTTGTTTTACCGGGTTGATATCTGAGTTCTAAAATGGCGTTCCATCTCTTCAGTTTGCTGTTAGTATTTTTACTACTAAGAGCAAATGTTAAAGGTTGGTGGTCGGTAAATATGATTACCTTTCAGGATCCGTACAGATAATTTCTCAGTGAATTTAATGACCAAATTATAGCCAACATTTCTTTTTCGTTTGTTGAGTAATTTTCTTCGGTTTTACTCAGTGTTCGGGAAAGGAAGGTTATAGGCTTTTTGTTTTGCGATAAGACTGCATCGATTGCGTAGTCGGAAGCATCTGTCGTTAACTCGAAACATTTTTCAAAGTCAGGATGAGAGAGAACTAGATCACTAGAGACTAACAAGTTTTTTAATTTTTGAAATGTATTCTTGGAGGCATTTTTTGAAATGCGTCCTTCCTCCCCTCTTAAAAGGGATGTCAGGGTCTTAGCAAGTTTCGCGTAATCTTGGATGTAGCGTTTATAATAACCTGACATGCCTACAAAACTTCTTAAATCTTTTAGAGTTTTTGGGGGTTGTAGTTGGGCTATTGCTTCTACTTTTTGTTTGTTAGCTTTTATTCCTTCGGTTCCTACAATAAATCCTAGAAATTCAAATTCTGTTTTTAAAAATTCACACTTGTCGAGCTGTATTTTGAAGTTTGCGGGTTGTAATGTTTCAAATATTTTGTATAGATTTTCAAAGTGTTCTTTTTCGGTTTTGAAAATATAATTATATCGTCTATGTAGACATAGCATATTTTACTTATGTGATCTCTTAAAACATCATCTAAAGTACGTTGGAAAATTGATGGCGAGTTTTTTAATCCGAATGGAAGTCAAACGAATTCAAATTTTCCGTTATTGACTGAAAATGCGGTTTTTTCTATATCGTATTCTTTTAAAGGAATTTGGTAAAAACCACTTTTAAGGTCTACCACTGAAAAGTACTTATTTTTTCCTAAAATTGCGAGAACTTCATTAATTTCCGGGATAGTGTATCTATCGGCTACAGTGATCGTGTTCAGCTTTCTGTAGTCAATGACTGTTCTGAATCTTTTTTCCGCCGAATGCGTGCATTTTTTTCGGGACAATCCAGACGGGTGCATTGTAAGGTGATCTAAAAGGCCTGATTTTACCATCGCTTAAAAGCTCATTTATTTGTTTTTCAACTTCGTTTTTAAGTGCCATGGGATAAGGATATGATTTGCAATATATCGGTGAGTCAGATATGGTTCGAATCTCTCCTTGGATTCGAGAAGTAAATGTAAGTTTTTTATTAGAGTCTTTGAATAAATTGGGATGATTATTTATAATTTCTTCAAATTGAAATTTTTGAACCTCGTCCATATGACTGGTTCTAAATTCCATTTTGTTTATGGATTGGGAAATTTGTTGGTGAATTTTAATTTTGATTTTGCGATTTATTAACATGTATTTTTCCTTAATATGAATTATAGCATTTAATTCCTGTAAGCTGTCATGGCCTAAAATACCATGAAATGATTTTAAAAATGGTAAAGTATAAAATTTAATAGGATGATCGGGTAAATTAAGCAGATTCGCGAATGTATGATGTGTGATTTTAATGTCGCTAGAAACTGAGTTGGCAAAAAAAGGTTTTTCGTTTTGTTTAGGATTGTTAACGAGAGATGATTGAATGTAATTTTTATTAGACCCTGTTTCTATTAAAATTTTTAAGAATTGACAATTTTTCGCCTTACACTCGAAGTATGGGAGCGAAGAATACGTTAACCTAAATAATTAATGTCAGTCAGATCTTAGGTAGGTATTCCATATTGTTGATCCTGTTGATCTAGGGATTCAACGTATTTTCCGATATCTTGATTTTGCAGTTGCTGGTGCTAGTTATATTGTCAAAATTTTGCTGTTTAGTTTATATGTGAAAATTTCGTTGTTGTTTAAATGGTGGTGGAACGTGATTCATTGATGCAGGTCTTTTGCCTTGAGGTTGCATCGTTTGACGGGGTCTGTTTTGGTAGTTAATATTTCTTGTTTGTACCGACTGATCAATTTCCATAGGTTCAGGTCGTTGGGGTTTGGGTTCTGTCGGTTTTGGCGGTTGAAACTGGAATTGTTGTTGCATTTGGTGATGCGGTTGAAACGTTGGTTGGCGGTTATGGTAAGGGAAGGGCTGTTGATTTTTAAATGTGTTTTGTTACATACTGTTCATAGGAATATTATATTTGGTAGAGTGTTGAAAAGTTAATTCTGTGTAAAATGGTCCATTATAATTTTGTGTGTTCAAATTACACATTGAAGGAAGTGGTGGCTGCTGACCATGTTTATGGTTTTGGTTTTTATTCGCGTATTCTGATCTCTAATGTTGGTTTTCCAACTTCGAGCAAAGATGTAGTGCTTGTGGAAGATCTGAAGGTTCACGATTGGCTAGGAGTCTCGGTAGGTCTCCGTTTAAGTCTCTTATAAAAGTATCGAGAGCTTTGTCTCGATATGTCTGAGTCATAAGTCGTAAAGACTCTTGTCCTATTTCCATGCAGCCAATTTTATTTAAAATCAAGGATAGGTGCGAATAGACTTGTTGATAAAAAATTTGAATAGTGTTTTTTCCTTGGATAAGTCAAGTCATTTGGTACTACAGTGTGCCTAAGTCACGTTTATCAGCGTAATATAGAGTCAAACATCTTACTATACTATTCCAGTCTAGTGGCGTATTATATGATTCTAATGCAATGTATACATTCCCTATTACTTTATTCCTAATTCCGTAGTATTTTGGAGTTCCCCTCATTGAGTTGTAGATTTATAATACCCTCTCGACACTTTTTTCCAGGAGTTAAATTCAAAGGGGTTTCCAGAAAATTCAATCAAACTTCTTACTATGTCCGGTATTTTGTCCAAGTCATTTAAATTTCCCCTGTATCTTTCCTATATGGTTAAGTCATTTCCGTAATTTATGTCCGCGTTGGGGTTTATTATAGACTGCACAATACTCCTACACTGTTGCCCACAAATGAAAGCTATCCTATTTTCTAATTCAGCATTCATTTGAAAATTTTGTGGCTCTTCTGGTGTGTTTGGGATTGGGTCGGGGTTAGGAGTATTAAGAACAGGTGGTCTTATTAGATTGTTGGGATTAGCCATAATAGTTTTTAAAATTGTTTTTGAAAAATGTAAAAAAAAATTCCCTTTTTTATATTTTTTTACGTTCTTAATTTTTACTAAACTAAGAATATTTTTGCTTAGAATATTTCTTAAAACTCAAATATAAATTAACATAATTTTAACTTACAAAACGACTAGAACTGCCTTCATGTTTTAGCTGTTGTTAAATTATTAATGTTGTGTTGGTGTTGATTTTATTTTTAAGTAAAGATGATTTTCAACGGGTTAGGGCTGATTAATCTTCCAATGGATGTTAGACTTCTATGTTGAGTTTTGTGTTGATGTTGATTTTTTGATTTTTATGCTGATTTTTATGTTGTTATAGTTCGATTTGTTTTCAATACATATTTTTTTTTATTTTGGTAATGTTTGTAAAGCTTTTTATAACTTGTTAAATCGTTTAGCTAGTTATTATAATTTTTTTATTAATTTTAAGTTTTTTGTCTTAATTTTTCACTGTGGTATTTCTTATTATTTTTTTTTTTTTTTTTTTGTTTAGTTTTACTTCTCGTTACTAAGGATTCAATACAATTCTATAAACGAACGGGTGCCTGCGGACGGACACGTACAGGCTCAGGTTCCGTGGTATATTTTTTATACCAGGTTGCTCGGGCGCCACTTAGTAAAATACTTGTTAATTTTGGCTTTTTTTTAATTAACTTTCTTACCATTATAAAAATATATTTATTTAATTTATTAAAAGAGAAGACTATGTCTTCTATGTCTTTTATTTTGAATTATAATATTGCCGGAAGACTATGTCTTTTTATTCGGACTGTTAATTAATAATTAATTGTTTTCTTACTAACTACTTAATATTATAACTATCGAACAGCAATCATCACATTGAATGCAACGTGAGCTATTTGAGGAGCATTCAATGCAGACATGTCGTCAGCACTTTAAGTAAATATTGTGAGAAAGGTAAATAATTAAATTTGGAACAAACTGAAATGTGTCAGCAATTGAATTGCGACAGGGGGATTGAACTTTATTAAAATAAATATGTTAATTATTAACTTATATATGAATTTATGTTAAAATATAATCAATTCCTTTATTAATTGAATTAAAGAGATTTTTGAATACACGAATTTATAGTTTTTATGATAAATATATGCTTTTGGTGACGTTTATTTTCTTAACTAAGAATTTATTTTACACAAAAATTAAGTTAACCAATTATGGACCGGAAATTTCAAAATATTACTTGTGCCACTAAAGGATTAAATGAATACATATATCAATAGTAATGAATAAAACGTTTCCAATGATACGAGTACGATGGAAAATGTCCAAAATATTCAAACGTTATTTAAAATAAAATCATAGATAATTTTACTAAAATTTTAATTTCGCGAGAATGAAAACTAATTTACAAATTTTTTTACTCAATGTATTAAACGTCATCTGTCATATGTAGTATTTTTTTTTTTTTTATCGAAAACTAAATTTTTGAAGGTATTTTAAAAATAGTTCAGCTCACGTGATCGAAATAATTGAACCGAAATATTTTGTACATTGTCTAAAACATATCAATTTTAAATTTTAGGGGTGTACATTTGCAACATTTTTTATTTTCATACAAATCAATATATTATTTTATAGAAATATAATTTACACCATCAAATCTTATAATAACCGGTCGACAATTGACCATAGGTCCCATGAAAGACTCCCTCCACAAATATTAAAAACGCGTGGTATAGGGTATTAAATGATCAGTTTTGACCGACATGTTTTTTACTTGTTATTTCGAATAAGTTTGCTGGAATTTTTAACAAAATCACATCAAAAGGTCATCTTATATTATTTAAATTATGTATATACGCCCTTTTATTTTGAGGCATTAAAACCCACAAGATAATATATATATATATATTTTTCTGAGTTAATATGATATACATTTTAAGTTTCTTCTCCATATTCTTATACACGTCCATGCTTCAATTAATGAAAATTATTTCAATTTGTCCAATAATTAAAATTGAAATGAATAAAAGTTATTCTGTTAGTTTTTACATTTTTGAAACATTTTGAAATTTGCAATTTTATTTGCTTTAAACTAGTATTTGTGGCAGTTCGTTATGAACGTATTTATTTATTTTTTTTTTTTATTTTTTTATTTTATTTTTTTATGAAATATTCTTCTTGGGTAAATAA
Organism: Protocalliphora azurea; assembly: GCA_932274085.1. Classification (NCBI taxonomy): domain Eukaryota; kingdom Metazoa; phylum Arthropoda; class Insecta; order Diptera; family Calliphoridae; genus Protocalliphora; species Protocalliphora azurea. The sequence goes on along the minus strand of OW026521.1, from coordinate 84,086,818 downwards.
AAATGTGTTCGTTATAAAGGTATGGAAAATGGGCCTGAAGAAAAGTGTTCTCTCTAGCCATAGTCGTTATATCCGTGTTCAACTGTATTATTTTTTGTGTAATAGATATAATAAACACATTCGCAACAAAGAGTGTAAACAAACCAAATACACCATTATAAAAATATAAGGAGTTAGTTCCACTTCGCTCTTACAAAATTTTTTTGTCTTTAAGCCAATTATTTGATATTTGTTCCTTTGTAAATAAATAAAAAAGCGTTGCCATAAAAATAATAACGGAAAAATATTTTAGGAATATATTTTATTATGTGTAATTTATATATTGCAAATAACGACTTTTTCACATATATGGTTTTGCTTGGACTTGAAAAAATGCATATCTGCGTTTTTGTTGATGTATCCTAGTATTACAGTAGTTATTAAATATTTATAAAATATCCATTTAATAAAAAATGTTATACTAAAAATATTTTTTTATTTTCTATAAAATATGATAACTTTAATATTACCTTTATGTCGATATATTTAGGGATAACAGTACGTTTATGAACAAACTCAGAAAAAAATAACTAACTATTAGATATTGCAATTTAACGATCAACTAATTGGTTTGTATCGAATATAATTTAATAGATATTTGAAAACACTCTCAAATGATATACATTTTATTCCTATCGGTTTACAAATAAAAGATATATACATGTTTATATGACGAAACTTTGAATCTTTATATTTCTTAAAGTAAAAGTTGCTTATCTAAAATGTATATATCACTAGCCTTAGAACAAAAAGCTCTACTAAAAGTATGAAAATTTATCAAGATCGGACATATACATATAGTTTAGATAATTTTTAATAATTTTTCAATGTACCTGAACATAAAAAATAAACAAAAAACTCGGATTCTTTAAATTTCTACGGTAGGACAATTTGAGAGAATAAAAGCAAAATGAGAGAGCGGCGACACCTTGTTATTTTTATATTATGAAATTTAAATTTTTACTTCCTCTCTTTGTGCCTATTGCTGTTCAAGAGACATGTCAGATTTAACAACAGATCGATTTCTTGAAATCCGGTCGTTTGTCCGCATGCAGATGGCAGTCAAAGGAAAATGTGCAAAATAAAAATTGAATTTTTTATAACTTTTTTTTTTAACTTACTAGAAAATGTTGACTGGGTAAATTTTGAAAAAAGTATTACATTTCAGTGTAACAATAAAGCTTAACAAGGACCTAAAGAATTATATAAAACTTCGTTCAGGAAAAGAAAGAGTCACAAGAATGAATTCCAAGCCCAAAAAATATAGAAGCAAATAAGAGCTATGCTAAACATTTTCGTCCGCGTAATGGAATGTTGTGTTCATTTCTTCCAAATCAAATATATTAAAGCAAATATCTTAAAGCTATGACTAAGCTTTGGTCTATCAAAGATAAAAAAATTAAATAACAAAGCTCTTCAATAATAAAAATAAATAAATAAATAAATAAAAATGTTTTCAATATTTTGTATTAGCCTGGAAAACATACGTTATTGCTGACTTTTCTCATGTTCCAAGGTACAAGTTTTGTATATCGAATAATCGAGAAAATGGACCTGAATAATATAGAACTGAAACAATAAAAATTTACAAAACAATTTGTCGTATGACAAGTTTACTCAAAATGCGATAAGATACATACATATGTGATTGTTTTGCTTCTTTAGTCTGAATAAACACGAATAATCATAAAAAAATGTTATAAAAAGACATTGATGGCACTAGTGATATGCGAGAGTGCTTTTAAAATTTACTACCCAGATTTAGAATTTTGTAATTACAGTAGAAGCATCCAGAATTGGCAATGTTATTTTAGTTCCACAGAGTATTAGTTATTTAAACTACCCAGAATTTTGGCAGCTGTGAAAGAATTGGATCCAAGCTAAAAGCGAATTTATAAAGGCCCTAGTGCTTAATTACGATTTATAATTTTAAATTCTTATGGAAAGATATAGCGAAAATTTTCGTAAAAGCACTTAAAATTTTTCAGAAGTCATAATACATATAGTTAGCAATTTCAATTAATTTTTATGTAAAAAGATATGTCAGAAAAATCTGGAGAAAAAATGCTCCAGTAGTTGATTTAGTTTTAATTTTAACATATTTCGTTCACCTTTCAATAAAAAAAAACAAATTATATTTTATTTGAACGCATACCTCAATTCTGGTAGAAATTACAGGCAAAGTCAAAACTTACTGAGTTGTTCCAATAAAACTTATGATATTTTCATTTTATGATGGTATTCTTGTAACATATTTTAAGGCTTAAGCGTAAAATTTTTAAAATGTTCTTTATAAAAAATTGCAATATTTAAAAATTGGGGTTCGCATCTAAGTCATTTTTCTATATATAATACGAAAATATATTTTCTTCGAGTTTATTATAAAAAAAAAAAAATTATATTTAATATTTCCAGCAAAAAAATATCCAAAGAAGTCAATAAGATATCATGTAAAATTTATTTTGTATGTACTTTTTTATTAATTCAAGTAAACTAATTTCAATTTTTATATAAATCAAATTTTATATAAATCAAATAATAGAAAAAAATATGCATAACAATATTTTTCATTTGATTACAACATGTTGCAACAGTAATTATTAAGTAACAAGTATTTGTAAATTCTCAACGTTTTATATCTGAATCGCTTTTTAGTAACATCTTTGGATAATGTTCATATAACTTCTTAAGCAAAAGAAACCGTACACTTACTGAAACTTTGGAAGTAATTAAAAAGTACTTCCTTAAAAATGACTTCCATTTATTTTTCCATGCGATGTGCCTCAGCAAAATGTGTTTTGACAAAATGGTTCTGTTTTCAACTAACAACGACGTTTTACTTAAATTTATATTTTTCCCAGTTGAAAGTTTCTTTAAGACATCCTAAAGTAAGGTGTCATGACATTTTCATGTATTTTGTCAAAATTCTTTAAGACAAATTCAGCAGATTGTCAATAGTACGGAAAAATTGAGACTTATCTTTAGTATGATTTTCAAACAGTAATTGAATGACTTCTGCTGACATTGTGACGCATTTGATTAATTTCATTAATTATTAGTCACTGTTATGTTGTGATCACAATGACTTTTTTCACTATCAGCATCGAAATTATAATGTCATTATACAGCACTGCAAGAGTTACTAAAGCATTTTATAATTTTTGTCAAACTATTGCTAATTTAAATCAATTGTAGGAAATGTATTCAAGACAAAATTTTCAGCTAGGTTATTTTTGGCCTGTTTATGCAAGACATGTAAATATTAACACAAGCGAGTGTCACACACACGAGTTCGTAAGGAAATGAGTTTTTTAAAGTACTCATCTATCTTACGTTATTTTACATTGTGTTTTTGCTATTGTCAAATGTTATTGTTGCCTGGATATTTAGTTTTTATATCTTATAAATGTTTTTCATGCAAAATCATGCTTTTTGAACACAAAAATGGCAACCCTTAAATATAAACAAAAACAGCTGTTTTTTTTGTTTACTTAAAAATGTGTTTGAAAAATATTACAAAAATAAATTTACATAATGCAAAAACTAAATTTCTAGCATATTTTATTAATTAACAATAATGTTTCCATCAGTGGCATATTATTTTAGCGAATCGAGTAATTCTAGTGAAAGTGGTGTTGGTGACACACGTATATGCTGGAGGGGAGGTATGTTTATAAAAATGTTAAAGATAACTTTTAAAAATTTGTTATACTTATAGTTTTATCAACGCATTTCCCTTCACGATTACATATTACCGATTGTCTGTGTTTGACATTAATGACATTTGTTAATAAGTTAAAAAAAAAAATACAAAATGTGTACAAAAACGTCAGTTCTTACGTTTTTACTCACAAAAACTCAACACATACCTTACAAAAATGGAAAATAATTTTTTGTACTCATGTCAACAAAAATTTTGAGTGACATGGATTATATAAAAAGGCCATTTAAGTGCGACTTATAGTTTTAAATAATAAAAACTAAGTTCACACAGTAATTCCTCTTATTTCATATAAACCTGCGAAGGTGCCTTGCGAAAGACTGACTGACTAACAAATTTTTATACCCTTCCCAAAAAAACAAAATTCGACTACCCTGTATGTAACTGTGAAAGCCTGCACGATAACAAAAAAGATATAGAATTTACTCCAAAGTCAGATTAGCATATATTTGATTGAATGAGATCCAAAAAAATAAACGCGCAATCAAAAAGTGTTGAAAAATAGGAAAAGGTTAAATAATTTGGAGCTCATTTTCTGAGTTTTCGAACTGAACATTATTCATGATTATAAAATGAAATCTATTTTTCACTCTATAAGTTTCAGGTCTCGTTTATTTAAAATAGTGTTACCACAAAACATATTCTGGATTAAAGTCAACATTAGTCAGGTTAAAAATTTTTCGCAATGACCCATATACACTAAATAATAACTAAGGAAAAATAAATATACAATAAATAAAATAATAGATTGTTCTAAATTTTACATCTTAAAAAAATCATGTATTCGAACTTTTTGGACCCGGTCCCAAATTGTATTTATGTCATTAATTGCGTGTCTGTCCCAAAGGCCTTTCTTGTGATACCAAATTAGCAGAAATTTGAACAAAAAAAGTGCGAAAACCCCGAAAAATTTACCAATTTTATTTTGATCCAGCTCACTAAAGGATAATGTCAGGATGAAAATTTTGAGAAATTTTATCTTAGAATGAAGTAAATTTTCATTAGAACTGTGAAAATCAATATCTTAATTCTTCTCCATACAAACGGGGCCACCCTAGTGCATATACTTTTTAAAAAGGATAAGATGCCGTAAAAAATTCAGTTTTTTTGAAATAAGTCCCGAATTTGTGAGTATGTTTAAAATTTCAAAAATGATGCAGTATATTTGCAGCATATTTTGTCACATTTTAATAGAAAATCATTAATAACGAAGTACCATTTTAAATTTCATTTAAATCTCCTTTTGGCTCTAAAAGTTTTTTCCACCATTTTTGCCAATATTTTTAGATTTTTGCGACTTATTAAAACTGAATTTGTATCACAAGATTTTATACTATATTAGGGTAAGATCATCAAGCATCACCATCTTTGGTAATGTTAAGCGTAAATAATTGATTTTTGAAAATCTGTAAATAATTTTAAAATATAAAAAATATAATTATATTACTTTTTATGATATAAACTTTAAATATGTCATTTCTTACTAATTTATATATGCAGTTAAACAGTTTATTTTATATGGGGTCTTAAAATTACCCTGGACACACTCCTCCTGTTTTTATTTCAATTATGTAGATTAATAAGAAAATTATTCCCACAAAATATTAAGACTTTCACTGTAATGATTCTTTAAATATATTTACTTCGTATGGGGCTACTACTTCCACTAGACATACCCCACCTATTTTAATCTCAATTATGAAATTTTGTTAGAAAATGATTCCCACAAAGGTCCTAAAATTTTTCTTAAATAGTTTTTTAGATTTACGATAATTAAAATTTTCCTTACCGTTATTGTGAATTTTGATACCAAATTATTCACCCAAAATCTTAAGACTTTCAGTGTTAAAGTTCTTTAGATATACAATAATTAGTATTTACTTTGTAGGGGACTACCACTTTCCCTAGGAATTTTTTTAACGTTTTGAATCTGCCTTTTTTAAGGCCTCACAATATGTGTTTAAATCTTAAAACTAAATACTAAATAATTGCTCTCTAATGAGAGAATAGCTAGATAAATAATTGGTTTTCATAGTAACGGGTTGGAAAATCGACTCTACAAAGCCTTGAATTTGATTGAACTTCAGTAGGAAGTCTTTCAAGAGGATTGGACTGATTCTGCAGTTTTATGATGTATTTTCACTGTACTTTTTGAACCTTTAAGTCTCTATGGATATTCTCATTTCTTATATACCATGTACCCTTCATGGTTCTAAGAATTTTTGATTGAGCCCTCTGTATAACATCGATACTCGAATTACTGGCTGTTCCCCATAATTGGATTCCATATGACCCAATTGGTTTTAAAACGGTTTAATACAGGATGATTTTATTGTCACAGCTTAGTTTTGATTGGCTATTTAATTACCAGTGAATGCTAGAAGCTTATATATGAAGTCATTTATTTTCTGTATGACGACGCCAAGTTAGTCGCCTTTAAAAATGAATATCAAGGCAATTAACATAATCTGACTGAGGTATACGTAAAAGGAGACAATATCCTCTTCTGAGGGTGAATGTAACATGGTTACTTTTCAATTCATTTACTCGTATACGTCAGTTTTTCAAAAATGTCTCCACATGTCGAAGGTAAATATCAAGTTGGCTAGATGTTATGTGCGGGTTTTCGTGGGTACTGAGTACTGTCGTGTCATTAGCAAATATAGAAACAGTCAGTTCATTGCATACTGGTATGTCAGAGGACTAAATTAAGTACAAGGTCCGAGAACACTTCTCTTTGAAACTTCTGCTTTTATTTCAAATTCTTCTGTCACAAATTCTTTATTCTTTACTCTAAATAAAAGGTCAGATAAATAGGACTCCAGTAATTTATGGATATATGGTGGTAGTAATCATTTAATTTTATATATTAAACTTTTGTGCCACACTTTATCGAATAGCTGAACAATACTTCTTTAATTCGAAACATTTCTTTATCTCTCCAGTTAGACGATTCACTTGTTCCATATTTTTCACGAAAACCAAACTTTTGAACTGGGACGATATTTCTATGGTTCAAAAATGGTATAATTTTCTTTTGAAAAACTTTCTGAAACAGCTTCGACAAACAAGATAGTAGGCTATTATGTCTATAAGAATATGGTATAGTAGAATCTTTTTCTGGCTTTGGTATCATTTTAATCTGAGAAGTTTTCCATATTTTTGGAATAACTTCGAGCTTTAAGATCACATTGAAAATTATTGAGAGCACGATTATTGCCACATTCGGTAGGTTTTCAATAATGGATGGAGTTATTGAATCATATTGTGATTTTTTAACATTTATATTTTCTTTGATAACTGTATTAATGTCCTCTGGGCTAACAACAATTATATCGTAATTTAATGTAGTGTCAGGTGTTTCTCCCAATACAAAATTATTTTGTTTGAGGAATCGTTTGAAAGACTGAGCTTAAATAGTACGCAAATAAATTGGCCTTATCTTCTGAACTACGGGCCAGGTACCTTCAGCTTTCTTTAAAGGAATTTGTGCCTCTACCGGTGGCTTAACATCTTTCGCTGCCTTCCATAACGAAAAATTAGTATATTTATTATTTGTTAAACTTTCAATGTAATTTCTACTCTTTCTTAGTTTTTTAATTGCTGTGGACCTCAACTTTTGCAGCTGGTGATCTGGTTTGCTGCCAGTTTAAGTTTTCTTTTTTCAAGAAGAAGTTTTTCAATGTCATAATTGGAAATGTGCTTATTATCTTTTTTAATCTTTTGAATTAATTAACGCCGTAAAGTCTTTGACGCATTTGTTTATATCTTCCTCATACTGAAAATATTGATTTGTATGGATGTGACTACTGATGTATTTTCTATATTTTAACCAATTTGTCCTACATGAAGTAATTCGTAAGAAAGTTTGGCATGTTAGTCCGTCCATAATATGTTATTATTATTGTTAAATGGTCAGAAGTTAATGGTCTGTAGTTATTGAGTTCCGATTTATATTTTTAGATATAGCAAAATCTATGACATCTGGAATTTTTCTAGGATCAGCCGGACACGAAATCTATGCGATTTTTACTATCAACTAGTACCTTATAAAACTGTTTATCTCTGGGATTTATCAGTCTATAACACCAGTAAGTGTGTTTGGCATTATAGTCGCCATATGTCAGGAAACGATCTCCTAGTGTGTAAAAGAATTCTTCAAATTTCTCTTAGGTTATTGAAAATCGTGGTAGAATTTATTTGGTTAGTAATGCTATTTACAGGTGCTATTTCAGTAACGCCGTTTCTTTTTAGTTTTGACCCTCTCTTAATTTTTTCAATAATTCCTTATTGACTGGGCACCTGCGCTAATTGGCTGAATGATCGCTTGAGACCTTTTTCCACAATATCACACTGTGACGATGGATGTAGATCTCCGCATGCTACACATAATGTACATAGGGTAAAATAATTTTTAGTATGACCGAACTCCTGCGATAAATAATATTTTCTATGTATTGTCGCGTGATTACCACTTCCCCTGAACCTACCATTCCTATTTTCATCTCAATTCTTGAAGTTAATGAGTAAATTCTTCCCATAAAATTTTTAGACTCTTTGTAATAGTTCTTTAGATATGCGATAATTATTATTTTGCTTGTATGTGGTACCATTCCTCCGGCTCCGATACCACAATAAAATAGCATATTTGAATTTTGTGGGTTTTTAAAACATTAACTTGTTTAAGTCTATTTAAATCGTACAATAAATGGAAATAAAACGTTTTTTTGCAATCCAAAACTCTCTATCTCTTTTTAAAATTGCAAATAATGCAAAATATTAAAAATAAAAATACTAAAAAATTTTCTGCCACTTCTGAGCTTTTTGCACTTGAGTGAACGATATATTCATAATATGTAATATCAATTAATTATGTGCCTCTTAAAAAAAAACACATAAAATGCAATCAAAAATCATAAATATTTGAAAAATTTACAATAAAAGTATATTAACGATGTGTTAGACTACGTCCTTGTCATTCGCTATGTTGATTCTGTTGCTGATGCAAACAGACAGACAACGACGACGATGGAAACGGGTTTCAAAGTATTGCAGACACATAAACTTTAATCGTCGTTTTTATATCTATAATTATCAGCATAAAGGATCTGTGTTAATTTTACAGCTAAATTATGCCACTGCATTAAGAACACAGACTACAACGTATAAATACAATTTTAATCCAATTCAATGTCATGATCATAGAAAATTCAATAAAAATTTATTAAGAAAAAAGTTAAATCATAAATATTAATAAATATTAAGAAAAAGCTAAATCGCTATAAACATTTCTTATGATATAATTGCCGTCGGATGTGTTCGACATCATGAATATATTTTTTGTTTTATTTTATTTTATTCAAATTTTACTTTTATTTTAAGATTGGTCACACTTGGCAAATATATTTATCCAAAAATACATATTCAATTCTAATATGGGCCATTGTCAAACTGGCTGAAACTTACTTTAATCCCTAATAAGTTTTATGGCAATCAGTGTTGTCACGGTAAAACTTTTTTCTAACTAAAGTTTTGGAAAAAATAACCAAATTAGGAAAAAAATAACCAAATTTTAAAAATTCAAAGTTATTATATAAAAATGTATATAATTTTAATATATGTATTCAGGTTTTAAATACTTTACATATTAATCATAAACTTTAGTTAATCTAGGAGAAAAAAGTATTTAAAATTAACTGTTTAGAACAATGTTTATCAAAATGTGATCCCTGATCCAATTTTGCAGGAGGTATAAAGTTTAATAATAAAAATTTAATTATTCTTACGTCCTTGTGATATGATGTCGAAAGCAGACCATATTGTAATAAATTTAGAATTGCAAAGCAGCTGAGTCGAGCAGTAATAGAAAATAAGGTTGACTTTTACAATTATGTGTTTACAGGAAAAGAATGCAAATAAAAATTATTTTTTATAGGGACTTAGCCAATCCAGTTTGGTAATATGAATTAAATATTTTAGAAGCATTAAAATCTATAGATTTAAAGTAAAAGATATATAATTAGGAAGTTTGTCGAAAAGATTCAATATCAATCGTTCATGTACCAAAGCACTCACATGTATTAATTTTTAATAAGTTAATTTAAAAATTGTGTGCATAATTGCGGTTCAATTGAAAATACATTGGGACTGATAGAACACTTTTATTACAGTTATTTGTAAAATAATGTGATGCCCTTTTTATATTTTTTTTATTAGTTATGTTGTCTTGCACAGTTTCCATAACTAAACAATTTACATTTTTTTATTCCCTACAGCACCATTTTGAGGAACATCCTAAAGCAGAGGTTGCCACCTCTTCATGCTTCACGTTTCTTGTTTTTTTCGCGGACCACATTTTGATTTTTAGTATATTAGAAGGCATTTATTTTAGATACAATTACGTTAGCAAAATTCATTTATTTATTAAAAAACAAAAAATAAAAAACTGCCAAAGCTCATAAAAAAATAAAAAATATTGAATGTCTTTGTTTTTAATAAATTTTTAATATTGGGATAATAAATTTCTGAAAAAGTCTAAATTTGGATTTTATGAACAGTAGAAAAACTATAGTAGTTTCACACAAAAATGTAGATACAAACTGTAGCAAAAGTTTTAACATTTCATGCCCAACTATCGTGTAAACTTTGTGATATTTTATTTAAAAATATTCAACTAACATAGATTTAAAGTCAGTTTTGGCACACGAATTATTATTTAGTTATATTGCTTATTCTTAAAACATTATCGGCTATGTCATCAATAGTAATTTTGATTGGATTACGGAGTAAACTAACTGGTTTGGCAGGAATCGGTTTTAAGCTCCAGATAATATCGGACAAATTCATTGTGAAGTTAACCCATGTATAAATATTATTATACTTTTCACATATTCTTTTTGAACATCAGATTAATCCAAGATATCATTTAGTAGTGGAAATAAGGAATATTTTGGTAGAGGAGATTAAAAACGTCTTTTTCATAAAAAAATTTTGAACATATAAGCACTTATTGAATCAAATTCATTTAATATATTAACTTGTCTGCCTTGTAGTTCAATATTAAGATTGTTTAACCTCTCGACAAATTTAGATATAAGAAAAGTAATAAATAAAAATAGTTTTCTGCAAATTCTTTATATAGATCTTCATTTTTGTATAAAAGGAAAATGTCTACTTCTGTCTTTAATTCATATAATTTCTTTAGCATATTTCCCTTCGAAATCCAATGGATATTAATATAAAATAGTAATTTCTGATGTTCTGCATTTAAATCGATATATAGGGCTTTAAGAATTCTATTTCTTAGGACACTAGTTTTTATAAAATTTACTACGTCTATAGAAGTTTGAAGCGCAATTTTAAATATATCAGGTAAGGTTTTCGCATCAATTATTTGTCGGTGGATTACTCAGTAAGATTTCTTGCTATAAAATAAAATAAAAAGTTGGCTTAAATTAGAAACATCAGTCGTCTTGTTATACTGTAGGCCATCAATTATTATTTATTTATTATTATTATTTTTTTTTTTTTTTTTTTTTGTTTTGCAGAGTTGTCTGACAAAAGGATCTCATTTTATCTAACTAACAACGAAGGTAAAGCAAGGCGCAAGGCTTTATTAAAAGTTCACCAATTGCTTGTGTTTTCTTTGCCTTTGCTACTAGCATTGATATATTGCACAAAGCTTGAACAGATTTTCCTCCATCCAAATGACAGACACTTGTAGAATCCAGCTTTGGTATAATTATATATGTCAAAAAATAAAAAAAAATATATAAAATATAAAAAAATATATATATATGTACAATAATTCCATACACATTTTCGGTCTCTCCCGTGGACCACCTTAAATGTTCCTACATACCACCGTTTGGAAAATCTTGCTCCAAAGTATACTCATTAACCGGTCGACTCGAATTTCTTTAACTGGTGGAAATTGGTTCATTATTTCACCTAGTCCCCAAATAAATGTTGTCTTAGAGTAATATTTTGGAGCACAAATATCTTAAATACATATAAGCGTGTTTCTACAAAATTCTGCACAAATAAAACATTTTTAATAATAAAACATTTAAAAAAAAATTTTTATGTACTTACATAAGATATGACACACAGTTTAAAAAGAATCATTTTAAAATTAATTGTAGCTTCTATATAAGTTCCTCTTCCGAAAATCGATTAAAAGTACTTAAATGTTAGTATATTAATAAAATTTGGCTTTCTCACAAAAATCTCCCAATCCATTTCACCTTTTGGTTAAATATTAGAAAATCTTTATATTTTCTGATGAGAGGTTATAGGAACCTTTAATTTTTAAATGTATGATGAATTTTTAGCACACCTTCTTTTTATTGTTTTTTTATTGTTGGCAAGTTTAACAGAGTAAATAGCATTTTTATAACTAATAAAAATAAAATTTTGATTTAACAAAAAAATAACCAAATGGAAAAAAGTCATCGTCTCCACATTAGAAAATAAAATAATCAATTTTGGTTAAAAGTAACCAAAGCGGCAACACTGGTGGTAATACTATTTTAAACGGTTTACAGATCTGAACTCACAAGACCCGAAACTAATAGAGTGCAAAATTAAAGCACCAAAGGTTTGCGATTCCCATTCGCAAAAATTTTAAAATCGCCATTTTTAGTATAAAGAATATTTTAAAAATTTTACTGGAAAATCATAAAATATACCAACAAATATTAAAAATATCATAAGTTTTATTTGAACACTTCATTAAGTTTTGATATTGTATGTAATTTTTCAAGATTGTAAAATTTTTTATATGCTAAACTTAAAATAGGTATAGCTTCGCGCCCCTTGCGCGAAATGATTTACGCGAACAGATACTGCATATATTTGAGTCCATTTATATTTGTACAAATGGATTTTAATGTGCCATTAAAAAGATCTAATTTTTTTTAACCCCAAAAATCAAACATTTTTGGCTCATATACAGTGTCAGCCAAAACTAGCAGAAAAATTTTATATTTAAAAGAGTAATAGTATTTTTTACAAAAATATTCTCTTCCATATAAAAGTTGTTTTCCGCTCCAATTAAAAGCATATAAATTGTCTAATTTTTCCTGTCAATACACAGAAAAAATTATTCAATGAAAATTTTTAAGTAGTTTCTTATTTAAATCATATAATTTATATTTTTAAATTATTTTTGGAAATAATTATATTTGGAAATAATTCTGTAACTTTAGAACTACTGCATGTATTTAAGTGAGTACAGGTTCTTAGCGGGTCTTGGGGATAGGAGGTGGACTTCTTCACTTTGGATATGAGAAAATTTTTAAAAAATCGCCAAAATTTCAATTATGATTTGATTGAAAAAAATTTTACTCATAGATAGTCCTTATAATTCTCTACAAAAAGTAATATGTGTGGGATATCTCGTTTACTATAAAAGATATTTAGACCAAAATAAAATTTTGATCCATTTTGGACATGATTTTTTTGGTTTTTTTTTTTAACTTGGCAGGCTCAATTTGAGTTCTAAAATTTTCCCACAATATTCTCTGAATTTTGTACAAAATTCTAAATAATTTTTGTGTAAAAATCATAAATCTATGTGGTTCCGATAAAACGCTATATTATTTAAAAAAAATTTGACTTTTCTCGAAATGGTGGTGATATTTTTTCAATTTAAAATCCATTATTTTCCTCTGAGCCATATTTTTTTTTTTATGTTTCTAAAAGAATGTTTAACGTAAATTCATGTAAAGCAAATCCGAAGGTATTTTGGGTAACAGTCTCCCCGCTAGCCCTATAAAAATTTCGTAATTTAAATTTTTTGTCTCTTATTTATTTATGGAGCTCAAAAATGTCAAAGTTGAAATTAAAAATGCACCTTGATTGCATACCTAGATATGTTCGATACACGCAAAAAAAATTAACAAGCCATGCCCAACAGGGTGACCATTTTACTGAAAAAAGTCAATTTTTAAAACAAATGGGATTTTGGGTATTTCTTAATAAAAAATGGGCATCTATTTATGTTCTTGTTTTAAAGATTTGTTTTTATATTATATATACTAAAATTTCATACTAAAATTTCTCGGAGCAGGGGGAGGACCTCCTAAATTGGTCATTTCTTTTAATTATTTCTTATTTGACTTTATTACTAAAAATAAATTAACATAAAACTGTGCAAATATTTGGATTTCTTTAATGAAATTTATATCCGTTATTAAAAAACACCTGAGCTACGGATTTTTTTTTAATTTTTAAATATAAATACATTTTTTAAACAACAATCAGCTATAACCATCCATTTGATATTCCCTAGAACAGGTATATTAAGTAGATTAATTATATTATTTTTTTAGAACACGTTATATACGTGTGAGTTTTATAAAAATATTGCGTAGTTTTATAGTACCTAGAAAACGTTCTTCAGTATATAAAAAAAAAAAAAAAAACAAAAAAAAAACTTTTTTGTTTTATTTACATTATTAAAATTTTTATCACAATGACGATAACATTGACATATAAAACTTTGTTCTACGTTCTTTAAGAAATTGCTAAAAGGAATAAAGCTGAATATATGACTACATTAACACATTTTGTTGGAGTGCAAACGAATTCAAGAATTGTTAGAGAATTGGATAAAGTTGAAAATTTTTTCAAATTATTCGAAACAAAAATGAAGACAGTAAATAATTATACGGAAGTTACAATTGAAGTATGGTACCTTGTTAGAAAGTATCATGGAAACTAAAACCACTAATGCAGGACCACCACTTAAGCAGTATGATTAATTGGGGCAGAAATCAAAACAAAAGTTGACTGTCGGAAATATTGGTCACGTAATCCGTTAAAGATTCATTTGCAAAAATAGTGGATATCCTTCCTGATGCAACCCGAAGTCTTAAGTCGACTTCGGATGACAAAAAGTATTCCAACACCTTCAGCAACTTCTGAGTTTTCTGAAAATGAGATGATAGCGCTTATGCTGGAGTTAGGACTAAGCAAAAATAAATATATAAAATTCTGCCATATCACAAATATGTACTGGAAAAAAAGCAAAATATTGTCCCACCATCTAGTGGAATAGATAATGAAAGAGCATTTATTGACTTGTATCAGTTACTTGGAAATACCGCTTCAAGACTTCTCTCTTTCTCTTTCGAAAAACGAGGCATTGGAACTTAATAAATCGTATCTGACGTTAATATGATTGCAGATATGTGATGGATTGTCAACACTATCAGTATACAAACAAGCTTAATCAGGGGAAAGTTGTATAGACTACAAAAGTGTTTTCATAGCATCGCTGATTTAATTGCACTTAAGAAAAGAATATACCATCTACGTCAACTAATGCTACTAAATATGTTTGGAAAACCTCAACTCCAGGATCAAAGGTATATTGAAGATTAATAAAGTTTTAATATATAAAGTAAAGTAAAGTAAAGTAAAGTAAAGTAAAGTAAAGTAAACAATGCACACAAATCTGGATTGATACAATCAAACAATCAATTGAAAAATTAAGTCCGGTTTGCATTGAAATATATGGCTATTATAACAATGTATACTTTGAACTTCAATTAACAATGATTTATGAAATGGTATATAATGCCATTACGAATACTGATTCAGCTTGGACATGCTCTCTATGTGGATTGAAAAAATCACAAATTTTACAAACTCCTGCAGACAGCTGATATTAATAAAGATTACCTAAACTTTGGTATGTCCCTTACATACCCGTATACGCCTTTTGGAATACATGCTTCATATAGCATATAGAAGTGTGCCTAGAAACCAACAAAAAAAGTGTTAAGAGGAACAAGGAACTTTTGGAAATGAGAGGAGATTAAAAAAAAGGCGAATTCAAATTGGAAAGGCAAGGAAATTCTTTGAAAATTATGAAATTACGTCTCCAATTACTGGAATTGATGTGGAACTTCTTCGAAGATTTCATGTGATATTGAGAACAGTTAATAGCAAATATCATATAAATACAGAAAAATTTTAGTTATTCACCACAGATACTTTGAAGCTTTTACAATCATTATATGAATGGAAGGAATTAACAACCACTGTTCACAAAGTACTTTAACATGGTCGTCAGATTTTGGAATCAAACATGCTACCACTAGGTGAATTAACGCAAGAGGCACAGGAGGCCAAAAAGTCTGACTTCAAGCACATTCAACTATTTAGCACAAGAAAAAGTTCGAGAATATGTCAAAAACAGAAACTTTTGAATTACCTTTTATTGTTTTCCAATCCTGCTCTAACATCGATAAGAAATAAATGGAATACCAACAATAATGTAATGTACGAAAACGATGATATTCAGGAGGTTCTTGATATATTCGATATAAATGAATATTTTGTTGGAATAAAATGAAATATACTGAAATAAAAAATATACTTTTTATGCAATATAAACATAAAGCTAATAAAATACTAATATCAGAGGTGACCAGAGGTTGGAAAATACCTCAGCAATAACGGTTCGAAAGTTACAGAAAATTATTTAAAAAAAAAACAAGTTGAAACAGCTGTACACCTATTTATGTATATAGAATGCTGCAGCGCACATTTACCATAGAAATGAAGGAAAATGTGCAAATTTTGCTTAAGGGGATCTAGTTTCAGTTAGTTTTTAAACGAATGTGTAAACTATTTGCGCAAGTATTTGGTATCATTGGAAAGGTTTTAACTTGGAAAATAATAATATATAAATAGTAAAGTATCAGAGCCAAATTTCTTCATTAAAAAAAAAAAAAAACGTAAAACTTTGATGCTTAGTTTTATTTTGTAAAAAAAGGAAATTAATATTTGAACTTAATTAAAATCTGTATAAATGAAGCTATCCTTATGAAATTTTAATGTAATTAAAAGAAATCCATAAGAGAAAAACAAAAATAGATTCCCACTTTTTTATACATAAATACCCAAAATCTCGGTTGGGGGAAAACTTGTTTTATAAATTTACTTTTTTCAGTAAAATGGTTACCCTGTCGTTATCGGAGGCGTTAAATGTTCTTTATGTGATTAGCGAACATATGTGGATGTGTAATTAAAGTGTCTTTTTTAATTTCAGCTTTGACATTTTTAAGTTCTAGAAATAAATAAAAAAAAAAAACAAAAAATTAAAATTAACGAAATTCTGATAGGGCTAGCGGAGAGACTGTTACCCCAAATGCCCTAAAATTTCTTTACATGCAATTGCGTTAAGTATTCTTATAAAAGCATAAAAAATTGTTTGGTCCAAAAATATCACAATCCTTTTGAAAAAAATTACATTTTTTTAAATTTACTGATTCAAAATAATATAACTTTTTATGGGAACCACATATTTATATGACAGAAAAATCTTACATATTATGTTACGTGTAGATGGGCTGTTAGATCTTAAGGATTCCAGGTTACAAAAATTTTACAAATTATTCGGTCAGTACACGAGTTTTATGATATTTTATTGGCATTGCTCTTAAGTATTCTGGTGTTACTTTAGATATTTTTTTCATTGATGCCGAAATTAAAAACCTATTGCATGTCAAAGCTGTACATACTTATATGTGATGTGTTAAAGGTGAGTCGGAGGAAATAATTTTTTTCGATTTTTAAAATAATCAAAAACATGTACATATTTCATATCTTTGTCTATGTGTCCTCCCCTAGGTTATAAAGTTATCTCGAAGAATGTCCTACTTTTAACATATCGCAGAAATGTGCGCTTTTATCGGACCTTTCATTGAAATAAGTATAAGTGAATTTATTTTTGAGGCCCATTTGGACACTGCATTTAAATTTCATAAATTTTTTGTGAAAAGTTATTGCGAATTTTTTTTTTCTCAAATAATATTAAAAATAATGAAATAAATAATTTAAAAGCAGTCTTTATATAATTTTTTAGCGAAAGCATTTTTCCGCAAAGTTATAGATTTATTTATTTCTTTAATTGTACATATCAGTAAATATTTTTATGCATAAACAAAATTCCAATCATAAATATAATTTATATGATTAAAAAATTTGTTCAAATTTATAGAAAATATCAATTAATTTCTTTTAATAACACAGGTCAACAAAATCGCAAAAAAAATATATATTGCGAAAAAATCCGCTAAATTCTTATTCCTTACACTTAATATATTGTAGAAATGAAACATTTTCCATCGCATCACAGTTTTAACCCACTGCCGACCACAGAAAATATGTTTCTCTAAGAATTTTTTACGCTACATAATTTTCTAGGTAATAGGTAGAGCAAATTATTCACTCATGTTTTATAAACAAGAAATTGTATGAAAATAAAATGGAAACTCGGTAAATTTTTGGGCATTATTTCATTTGTTAATTTCAAGATTCTTTATTTAATACGAAAAATATAAGTTAATATCTTTAATGGTCTAAAAGTTACAGGGGTTTAAATCATGCAAACCCATAATTTTACTGAATATATTTTTAATTTTTTTTTTTTTTTTGTAATAAATAAAATGTTTTTTTTTTATTTATTTAATTACTTGCTGTAAAATGAATCGTTTAATTACTCATTATATTATTAATTTTATGTACCGGTCCTCGCCTTTGTCTCGAAAAGCATCCCAAGCAATTACATATCCGCTCCATGATTTGTAGTACCCTCATTTCATATCATATCAACTTCTAAATGTCAGAGAAAAAAAGCCCTGTTCCATTGATTTCGAGTACAGTGGATGTGCTGTCGCCCAAATTCAGTCTTTTTTATTTTTCTTTGAAATTATTAGCATTTTGTAGACCTGTAGGATTATACTCCGGCCTTAACTGCTCTTCTGTGGATTGACCACTTGAAGTAATCTTATTATGATCGTTTTTACTTATTCTAACAATTTATGTATCATTACTGATAGTTGGTGATATTGAACTATTTCTGACGTTTTTAACTTATTTATAATATATGAAACCGTCGATTTTGCCATATTAATATTTTTCAAAGGTCTTAACGGGTCATAACACTTCGGAAATCTCTAATTTAATGATTTTTAACTTATTTAGTTGTGATTTAACTATTTATTTTGATTTAACTATTTTAATTTTCATCATTAAAACTTTTAAAAATTAATATAAATCCTTTTATTTACTTTGTGCAAGAATTATATATATAATTTTTTTCGATATTTTAGACAAGGAAAAATTATTTACAAAATTTCATCATTAAATAACATCAAATATGATCTCTGCTATTGAATATTTTTGCAGAATACTAATTTTTATTTGATGTTTCGAAAAAAACCTATTTTGTTCATTTTGCTTTGTTGCGCTTTGTTAAGAGTTGCTTCAAAATTTAATTAAATTTCATATTATATATTATACACAGAAAAAAAATAAAAATGGATTTTAATTACGAAATTGCTTATATCAATTAAAAATCTGTTGAATTTTTTACATTAAAAGAATAAATAATTATGGTTTCATTATCAAATTTCAAATTTATTAGTTTTTAATAAGACATTTTATTCGTACAAAATTCTCTAATAAATTTGAAATTTGATTATGAATATTAATATTTAATGAGTAGTTTAGTGTATAAAATAACCATATATTTTTTATTCAATGTTTCCAGAAGATCAAGTGACTTGTGATGACATTAATTGTGGCCCTAAACAAGTTTGTCTAATTGACTTGTTAACACACAAACCCAGATGTACTTCATGTCGTTACAAATGTTCACGCAAAAGACTTCCATCGGTAAGTTGTACATAACTGACAATCAAGTTTAAAAAGAAGATGCATACCTTATGTATACACAGGCAGAAAAAAGTATTGGCACAGTGCATAAATTAATCTAAAATTAAATTTCTTTACTTAGAAATATGAATTTTAGGTATTTGATACATCTACTTGTAAGTTTATTAATGACCATTAAACTTGTGTTGTAAAGCAAAATTTTTTTGGAAAAAGGTATTCGCAGAGAGAAGTTAAAAGGTATCCTAATTTTAAGAGTGTTTACGCAATTTAGGTGGTACAATATAGCTACAATATTATTTTCAATTTTGTACTTTTACATTTAAATTTATCCAAAGAATTATACGAAAAATCTCGGAAACTAAATATAAAATAAAATAAAATTAATAAATATAAATAAAATATTTTTAAAGAACAATTACAATCAAAATCAGTCTGAAATTGATACAGTTGATAGGAGAAGCCACTACACGCTTAGCATTTTTAAATTTCCAAATCACCGAAAGTCAGAGTTTCGAATAGCATTATTTCAATGATATAAAGAAGAGTTAATATTAGAGTGATCGATTATTCGACTTTTTGGAGAAACCGGTTTCAAATAGTTGAAATTAAAAAAAAAAAACGCAATTGAATTTTTTAAAATTCAGAAAAAATTGATCAACCGTTTTCCTTTTTTTTTTTTTGGCAGAAGTATATATTTCCTTCAAAATACTATATTTCTTTAGAAATGACTCAACGAATCTTATACAAATTAAAATTTATTAAATATGATTATTTTAAGCAATAAATTTTAATTAGTGTAAGAAATGAATCATCAAAAATAAGAGCTATATATAGTATTAGCTTTTTTTTTCGAACATTACAACAAAAAAGTTGCCGAATAGATAGTAAATGTTTTCCCGAAAAAATTTTATTAAAACCAATAAGAAATTATTTAAAATATGAAACCTTCTTTCAGAAAAAAAAACAAACGAATAGATATTTATATCGGTATAATTTGTATAACCAGAATTTTATGCACTATTTTTTTGGTGCTCGCTTATAAGTATTTCAATCACAAAATATATTTTATTTTGGAAAGACATATTTTCAAATACCAGGATTAGGAATAAAATATTAAAGAAAATTTAATAAATAAGATAAACCAAATAAAGTACTTTATGAAACTGCTTTTGTTATTTAAGATATTTTTTAGGATATCAAAATTGATCGATTTTTTCATTGTTTGAATAAAACGAATAATTCGAATAAGGCATTTTGGTCTATTCGAATTATTCCACCACGCATTAAAGATTATTCGAATTGTTCGAATAATTCAAAATATAAAATAGAAATGTAAAATTTTGGTAAGGTTAAACAAATTTTATTGTAAAAGGAAAACAAAAACAACTTAAAAGCAAACGTACTTTGTGTGTGCCAAACACAAAAAAACATAAAATTAACAATTCTTTTAATACAATAAATAGAGATCGAAATAACTTAAAATAATAGTAGAAAAAGTAATAGCATTTAAATGGTTTGATTTAAGCCGATTTCACTCTTTAATTTTTATAAAATTTGATTTTGAAAAGGCTCTTTCGCTGACTGTTGAAGTTGGCGAAATTATTAAAAGTGAATTCAAGAGCATTTCGTTCTGTCTATATATAAACAATCGTCCATAATGGTATAGTAATTTATTTGTTTTTAATTGTTTAATTCCGATAGTAAATCACCATTATATGCTTCAAAAGATTCCTCTACCTATGTAGGTTTATACGATTCATTTCTCACAGTTTCTCTTCCGAATAATCTTCAAAATATCTCATTTCCAAACTCTTTACTTTCTGTTTTGTAGCTGTACCTTAAATAGTTGGAGTTGGTTGGGCATGTTCCAGAATTTAAATATGAGAATATTTAAAACTTTTAAATGTATTTTATGTGCACCATGTTTTAAATGTGTGACTAATTCTTTAGAAGAAAGAATTGTATACCTTTTCTATTTTTTTTTTTTTTTTTATTAAAAATGCACAAGATAAAAATATACCTTCAAACTCATTTAATGTTAATGTATATTTACTCAATTCTTTAAAGGCCTCATCAAGTAGCTTCAAGGTATTACATAAGTCGCTTAAAAGTTGTATATCAATATCCGAGAGTGTGAGCAATTTGTAATCAATTTGTGAGCAATTTGTAATCAGATAACACATGATTGATGTTCATCGATGTTTAACATCTTTCTTGATGCAAAACATAAGACTACAATGTTTTTTGTTTATCATTAGATTTATTGAAAATTTCGCACATTTACATAGGCGATCAATACCATCTTATATATCTTACTTATAGAACAATTTCAGTTTCTATGTTGAGTCCAAAATCATTCTTTTTTTTTTTTTTTTTTCTTTTGACTAAATAATAAATCTTAGAAGCAGTCCTTTTATTTTTAATTGTTCAAATCCGAAATTAAAATGTTTAATTGATTTGTTCTTAGAATTATAAATTCTTGCTGTAACGTTTATGTATTTATAAAAAAAGTCATCTGACTACTCATCTACTGTTATTGAATGGCAACCTTTTTTCTAAACATTTTTCGGATTTTCGAAATAATAGGTTTTATTTTTCTTTTCGGAATAAAAATTGTCAATATAATTCCATATTTCAGTTGTGTAAATAACAAGCAAATATTTAAATTAAAAAATTAAAAATAAAATTGTTGTCAAATATTATATATTTACTCAAATAATTAAAAATGATAAAAAAAGAAGTTTCAATATTCGACATCAAAATATTCGAATTATTCGTTATTCGAAAAGTCGTTATTCTTCGAACAATTATTCGTATCAAATTGTTCGAATTATTCTAACGAACATTTTTTCGAATGGATATCCTATTATTTTGCTTACAATCAGGAATTTTATTTAAATTATTTTATACCTATGATTAAATTTAAGGTATAATACTCTCATTTAATCTTTTAACATGTTGATGAGTATACCCGAGTGTGGTCCATAAACTTTCAAAAAAAAGATATAAATCTAACTTTAATGGCATTTTTCTTCAGGCTGTATAAGATAACATAATTTGGATGAGACATTTTAAGATTCTGATTCGAAATGTGTAAAAGAAGTTTAAGTCTCAAGAAAAGTTATCTTTAGAACTTTCAAATTTTACACTACTTCGAAAATCTAACAAAAACTTGTTTTCCTTAAAAAATAGATTGTTTGTAGATAACTAAAAAACAAAAAGTGAAAAACATAGTGTCAGAATTAACTTTTGATTTAAAAATTAATACTATAGATTAAAAACTGAAAAACTGAAGAGTATGAGGCGAAAAAAAATTGCAAATTTTGAATATAAACATTTTTTGAATATGAACCATCGATATGTAGTCCTAAGTGAGTGAGAATTCACAAGGTAGACTTTGCCGTACTTTTTCGTTCTTCTAATGTTACTTTTTGAATTTTTTTATAATAATTAAGAATTCACAAGGGAGACTTTGTGTTACTTTTTTCCTTCTTCTAATGGTACTTTTCTATAATATTGAACATAAAAACATGAAATTAAACGTAAAAGGTCCTGAGTGGATAAGAATTAAAAATGAGGGACTTTTTGATATTTTTCGCTCTTCTGATGTTACCTTTTTTAATTTTCTGTAATATTCAACATGGAATTAAACATAAACGTTCCTAAGTGAATTAGATCGCATATGAAAGAACCGTTTGTTACTTTTTCGTTTTTAGTTGGTGTTTTTTTAACCTTCTTTTATGTCGAACATAGCAACATGAACTTGAAAAACATAGAAATAAATCTTAAATAGTATTCCTTTTTCTTTTTTTTGGTAATGCTGACACAGTGTCCTATAGACATTGTACAGTAGATACATCTCCCCCAACATTTTTAGAAATTTGAAGTAAAAGGAGGAAAAGCATCTAGAAAAGATAAAGTATCATCTCCTATACTGTGAAATGTAAGAACAAAATTGTACTAGTTAATTTTTAGATAATTAATTTTTTTTCGATAATTAATTTTTTTAGATAATTAATTAGAATTAGGAGTCATATTTTAATTATTTAGGTTTTTTTGCACTATGTATATATATATATATATATATACATATATATAAAGCTACCAACTTTATATCTAGTCTATGTAGTCCCGCAAGTCCGATAACGCAGCAGCCGCTTAAATACTAGTTAGAGGTAAAATATATAAAGTTCATTAATTTCAAAAATCAGAAAAGCTATGGACTCGAATTTTTTTCAAATTATTATATTTCAAATTAACTACTGGGGCTAAATAATATATTTAATTAAGTTTTTTTTATAGACCTTACCGAGAAAATATAAAAATATTTGAAATCGGATAAGAAACAAAAATTTGGCAAGCATTAACATTTTGCTATATCGGAGGTACGATATTTTGAGCTCCCATAGCTCCGCTCCTGAAGGGTGTATGGGATCCTACTTCTAAAATTGGACACCCCTCTGCTACGCCTGTGTGAAATTTTATCTAAATCCAATCAGCCGATTAGAAGTTATAGATTTATATCCAAAAACTTTCGATTCTGCCCCACATTTATCGGAATCTGAATTTCGTTTCGGAAATTTTAAAATATTTCTAAGGGTGCAGTGATTTATCCTTTCAACTATGTCAATTACTGACCGATTTTCACCTTAATTGTTCTTTAAAAATTTTTACCCATTAGCGTAATCATTCTCAAAATTTTTTAAATTTCTTTCAAATGTTTTGCTTTACAATAGAAGTTTAATGGTCATTAATAAACTTACAAATGAGTGTATCAAATACATAAAACTCAAATTTCTAAGTAAAAAAGTTTAAATGTAGCGACCGAATTTATATTAATTTCTACACTATGTCAATACTTTTTTCAGCCTGAGATATTCTTCTATATTAATTGTATTCGTTTGGAACTTCTTTATTTCTTTACAGTCTTTCCACTTTCAAGAGGGTAAAATTTGTGGTGTCAATAATCACACCTACAATTCATGGTGTGAAATGCTTAAAGACTCCTGTTCAACTGGCTTCTACATTGATGTTAATTATTCAGGGGCTTGTCACTGAACCGTGTACTATATTAAAAACCTTTAATATATTCGTTCGAAGTACATACTAGTTTTGTAGCCATTTAATTTTTTTAACATGTTAAAATCGAAGGGAAACCGAATTCAATACGCCACATAAACAGCGTTTGAAAAACTCCAACTGCTGCCAAGTTTTTCGGATTGGCTAAAACTATAGCTACTGAAAGTTGTCAGTAGTGGTACCAAAAGCATTTATCATTTTTTGTTGTCTAACATTCTCTATAGTACTGCTACTCGCAAAAAAATAAAGCTTGACATGGATCTATAAAACAGGCAGCAGTACTTTTGAAAATAAAATATTTGGCAAATAATCGATTTGTAGTTTCATTTTTATAACTACTAATTTCTCTCTTCCTGCTACCTTCGCTGTGTAGTTAATACTCCTGTTGTGAAGGAAAGGTAGCAATAAACTGACAGACGAGGTAGTTAATAGGTAGCAGAAAAAGTAGTTTTTCAAGCATCAATAAATATAGAACAACTAGAAATCAGATATAAACAAAAGTAAGAACAATACGTTTTTGTTGTAATAAGACTTAAGGTCCAAAAAGTCGACTGCGATGCAACGTATAGTGAAGAAAAGTAGCGTGAAACAATTTGTACAAACAGTCAACAAAAGTAAACGTATCATATTTTTGTGAATATTCATTGTATGAACAACCCTGTTATTTGATTATTTTGGAAAGAAAATAAAACCCAGGATTGTCAAAAAGTCACGCAGCTACGTAAAAATCTATTTATTTCTACTATTTTTGTGTCATTGCATAAAGCAGGTTGAAACAGCTGATTGCGATACGATTTTTGTTCACTGGTTTAGTGTCTATATTAGACAATATTTTATAGAGACAAACGTTAAACGCGAATTTATGAAAAGTAGCAACAGCTACACAAAAACAACAATAAGGCGTTTGACGTTTTTTTATATAAAATTGTCTAACATAGACAAAAAATATAAACTTTTTTGCTCTCCGTCAAATATTGTAAAAATTACAAACTGAATGACAAACTTATATATATCATTTACTCCTGTAGTGAAGAGTATAATAAATAATTTTTTATAGGAAAGTTACAATTTGATCAATTTCAATGTATTTCATTTATTTTAACTAAAGTGAAGATAATATTTCTATAAAAAAAAATTAAACACTACTTTTGAATTCTACTTTTTGTAATTTCCGGTCTATACAAGCCTTTTTCTTGTTCGCACATTGAACCAAAATTTTGTGCGGACATACATTTGGATAGTGTGGACCAGGGATGGAAAACTTGATACTATAGTACTTTTTTTGCTACTATTTAACATTCAAAAGTACCGTAGTACTCCACCGAATCATTTGATACTATCAAATGATTAGCTTGATATTCCACAATTTATAATCTTAACGCTATGAAGTTTATTGAGTTATTTCCATTTCTCATATGTTCCATTGTTTTGGCTAAGACATCACACTTTTGATCTGTTGTATTAGATTTTCTTGTAATTGTTCAAGACATTGGTGATTAATTCAATAAGAAATGCAATTATTTACTATATTTTCAGCAAAATTACAAAATTTGGGTGGAAAATTTGGTAGATTATATATCCCAATTTACCCCAATATATTTTTACTACATTACCCCAACTCCGTAATTTTTACGTTAAGTAAAGATTTGAAAACGCATTATGTTTTTGGGACTTATTTGCAATTTAAATATGTGCAAAAAAAGTATTGAATTTTGTATTCACCGATTTAAAAACGCTATTGATTTGGATCTCTCCCACAGAAACATCAGCACTTAAAAATTTTTTTCAATATATTTTATTTGCTTGCGCTTGAAAAGCGATAAAATGAGAGGTTTCATGAATGTAATATAATTTAAAAATATGGTACAACAATGGAAAATGTATACCAGTAGTCTTTTTTGCAAAAAAAATAAAATAAAAAAAATAAAAATACGCGAAAGAAGTAATATGTATTTTCTTCATTAGCCCATATGCCACAAAAGAAAAAGTACTATTTGAAATTTATTTTGATACCGAAACTAGTTCACGTTTTGTTCTTGTTCACACAATTGTTCGACCAACTATGTTTGCCATCAAACGCCATTTTTTAGGCGGAAGAGAGGCGCTGCATGTAAAAGTATCGTTGCGAAACTGAGGACAAACAAAAAAATTATGATTTGTTCAACAAATGCTTTGCTCACTCAAAACAAAACGAAAACAATTCTGGTCGTTGCTTTGCCTACGTTTTGTTCTTGTGCGAAAAATAAAAAGGCTCGTATAGACGTAGAGTAATCCCGATTTATTTTATTTCTGATTTGTACACTATAGTTTTGTTTTATGAAATGTTGGCAGCCCAGATGACAACTTTAATGTACTTGTAAAATGAACAGCAATGTCCGAACGTTTACACAAGCACAGAGAAGAAATAAGAAGAAATAAAACCAATGTGTTAAACTTTACATTTTGTAAGTGCACATCGTTGTCGTATTGTTGATTGTTTTATAATCATGAAAACATTTTAATTAAAAATTTTTGTTACATAAAACTTCATACGTAAATTTTGAAAGAACAAAACGTACAATTTGTTTAAAAATAATGCTGTTAGCAAAATCAGAATATTGGAAAAAAATTCAGTTTTTCTACGACATATTTAAAAACTGTGTAAAAAATTCTTTATAAATAATGAGATATATAAAACAATAAAATAAAAAAGGCGGATAATTATTTAATTTTAATATATATTTCAAAATTAATTTTCTGGAATTTCATATACAATTTTAAACTTATATAACATTGATAAATATTAATTAAATTTAAAATAAAAGATATTAATATGTAAAAAATAGTAAATCAAAGAAAAGCTATATTTATTATTACTTTGAATTTTATACTTTGCATTAATATTTTTATTGCTATTATATTTACTACCTTTAAAACTAAGCAAAGAAAGTAGCATATTATAAAAACTACACCACTTTCAAAATTATAGTTTTTGACTACAACTATAGATACTGCTACAAAAATTTTAAGGTAGCAGTAGTTTAAGCAAATGGACGACTACAAGTTTTAAACTTTTTTAAACTACAATTTTAGTTATTTTCTACTACTACGACTACTTGGAGTCTAGTTTTTCAAACGCTGCACACAAATAATAATTTATTTAAAATTCAGTGAATTTATGTAAGAAAAACAGCAGCAGTTTTACTGATTATTTCTAGCTAATTTTGACAAGCTAATGTTACCAGTTCTTATTTTTATGAGTATTAATCTCATTTTATTAAACAGAATAAAGATCCCAGAAAAAATTCCTTCGTTTTATATATGACAATAAAGACGTTTATTAGGTTGTCCCGACATTTAAAAATATTGTGAAATATTTTTTATTAGAAATGTTTTCCGCATTATTTCCAGGCACCCAAATATATTTTTAAAAGAAATTTTAACTACGTAACACCACAGTTTAAGTTTCGCTGAGATTCTCATAAATTATACATACAGGACTAAAGTATACAAAGATTGGCTGTATACTTAAATTAGATACTAAACTAACTTTTCGTGACCACATTCTCTTCACTAAAAATAAGTTTAAATTGCTTTATCTACTAATTAATAGAAATTCAAATTTATCAATCAATAACAAAATTCTTCTATTTAAAACAATTTTTCAAGCGTTACTTCTATATGCATCCCCGGTGTGGGGTAACTGTGCAAAATCTCATGTTAAAACCTTACAAATTTGTCAAAATAAACTGTTAAGAATGACGTTAAAAGAGAAATTAAAATACATCAATGATAAATTTAATCTCCGTTGTGGCTTTTCGGATAATCCCCTGATTGTTAATCTACCGATAGATTGAGTGTATTACATTATTTTATCTCTATTCTACCACTTATATTTCTACATTCACATATTTGTTTTCATGTTTTCTTTAGTTTAATCATATATATATATGTATTTATCATTCTTTTTGTTTATTATTTTGAAGGTTTTTTTTTAATAGTATTTTCCTTCATCAATTCTGTTTTTGCTTATTTACTCATCAGTGCTTAGCTTTCCTCTGTGTAATTTTTGGATGTTTTAGAATTAAGGTATTTCACTTCTGTAAATTGAGCGATTTTTTATTTTTTAAGTATTATGTATGATTTTACTACTATAATAAATAATAATAAAAATAATACTTAAATTAATGACATTGATATTCTGTTCCACTAACATTTGACTAAATTTATTATTTCAGATAATATCTTCATCAGATTTTGAAATTTAAAACTAGAATTAGTCAATTTAAAAACAATTAAATGCATACACAAATAAATACTTAGAAACCGAATTAATTAAATTAACAAACAATACAATTAAATATAACAAAATAAAGTTACCCTACAAAAAATGTTTCGAGTACTCGAATTGTATACTTTACATTGTGTTCCTCACGATTAGGTTTACTGGTGTGGAAAATATTAAATGGGTTTCACGGAAAACTTTAAAATTGCATTATATTGGTAAGAAAGTATAAATAGATATTTCTCGAAGTACTTACGAATACTACGTCAGCTACACATAATAAATACTTTAGTATTCGAAAGTAGTCCGAGTACTTGGAACATATTTTGTGTGCTAATAAATTATTTTCAAATATATACAACATATCTTAAGAGGCTTAAATAAATGTTAAACAAATATAATTTATAATTTTAAAATATATAGTACATACTCATATAATATTTACTTATGTCCCATAAATATATACATAAATACTAAATAACCAAGAAAATTAAAAACTAAAATAATATTTTTAATTCAAACTTTACTACATATATATACTCACATAAATACTTATAAAAAGATGGAATTATCATTGAAAATAAATTTATCTCTATAAAAAGGAAAACAAACATTGGGAATTAGATTTCTATGTTATTTAAAGTTTCCTCGAATCATGGCTTAAAGAAAATAATTAGAGAATTTATTTTTCAAAATCCAATAGAATATAGAAAGCCATTTCTAATAATGAATTAATTCATAGACTTAGATTCTTAATACTTTAAACCAGAGAGTATATGAATAGAGACGAAACATTAAGTTGAGAATTGAGTAAAAATGTATTCTTTTAGAAATAATTTTATTTTTATTTATTATTATTATTTTTTTTTTTCAATTCAACCTTCAATTGGCTTTAAAAAATGTTCTCAATTCATTTTGCGAAATATTAAATAAAAATTAAAATCAAAAGCAAAATATGTATTTAAAAATACAAGATTTCAAATAAAAGTTATTGAATAAAGATTCAGATTTAATGTTTGAGAATGGTTTTATTGAATAAATTTTATTTTGAATAAATACCCAGGCGGAAATAGGGCCAACGTTCTTTTCTCAAGGTGGTTCAAACGTTATCAAAATGTGAGACATTATTCTACTCGTATTAAAACGTTATGCCAACACGCAAATGATAACATCATTCCACCATTGTTCAATTGTTTTTTGCATCGTTGACTAAAACTTCTAAAAACTCATTATCTAACACTCTGCCAACATATGTTTTAGGGTTTTCATTCGAACAGAAATTATTTGATTATTCTATTTATCGAACGAACAAAATTATTAAAATCAAATAATTGAATAATTTTTAAAAACGCGTTTTTTTAAATTATTATAATGTACACAAATTTCTTTTTAAAATTTAAGTGTAAATAGTTTTGTTTAATTGGAAAACCTTATCGATACTCGTAGTTATTGAAAATTTCATTAGAATATATAAATGTAAAGGTTAAAGCCATTTACGGACACTGAAGTCACAATATTATTTGGAAAAAAATAGTATAGCTTTTCTAAAGATTTAAAACGTATTAAAATTAGAATAAATGGGAGACGTACAAGTATTCTTAATTTCTGGTAATTTTCCAGGGCATATTAATTTTTTCAAATATTTAACAAAAAAGTGAAACAAAAGTATATGCAAATACTTTATTTTAAAGATTTTTCATTTATTATTTATTTAAAAAATTATTTTAATGATTCAAGTGATGTGGAAATAACTCAAGATTCTGAAATATATGACAATGGTTTGTTAACTGAACTCAATCAAGCAATCCATAAATAATATTAAAAATTAAAAAAATAGATTTTACCAATATTAATGATTATTGACTTTATTTAGAAAAATATAAAAAGGAAAACTAGATTTCCTTTTAATACTCTTTTTACTGTATTGCCACCATCAATAGTAAGTGAAAGGATTTTTTTTCCACATTATTAAATTTTATTAAATTTTGTCAAAGTTTAATAGGAAAATATTCCATACAAATTTGATGAATAAAAAGTTTTTAAATTTAAAATAAATAAGGCCTTTATACAATATACATATTAAAATTATTTTCATAAAAATTTAAATTTTGTAATTATATTCCTTCCAAAATCCGGAATAAAACTATATCGACAGATTTATAAAATATTGAAAGCAAAAAAGTTAAATTTTCTTATCCCTCCCCTAAAATTGTAAAAATGAAGTTATCAATTGTGCACATTAAAGTGACGAATCAGTATACTATTATTAAATATGTAAATAAGTTTATTTGTTTTATATTAAAAAATGAATATTTTGAATTTATACTTTGTTATATTTTTATAAATAATTAATCTTCCTCCAGAACGATTATTCGCTGATACTAACCAAAGACTTAACGGTTTAAATAGAAGACTTCGCTGCAGATTAAAATTTTTTTATTAAACAATCCGCAAAAAATATTAGCAGTCATATGCAACACAATTTCATTTTTTTCCTATTCTGAAATTGATAAAAATACCCTGATGTGAACTATATATCTCGTTTGGAGAAATTAGAAAACATGGTGGAAAATTTCATGAGCATAATGTCAATAATTATAACCAAATTATGCAAATAAATAAATATTAAGATAGGAATATGGGATGACAACGGACTTTCTAATAATAAAAACGAAACTGAAGTTTTTCTTAAAACCAACCAAATATATATATTTTTAATATCTGAAACCCACTTTACGACCAAGAATTATTTTAAAATATATGGATTCAACATCATAATTGCTTTTCATCTGGATAATAGGCCTCAAGGGGGAGCTACCATTTTAATAAAATCAAATATAAGTTATGAAATTTTGGATCGCTTTGAAGAACCTTATTTACAAGCAGCTGAAATTAAAGTGAAGTACAATAATTATGACCTTAATATTTTTTCAATATATTTTCCATCTAGACTCAGTGTTTAATGTCAGCATTAGGATGATTTCTTTAGTAGAATCAGCCCGAAATTCATTGTTGGTGGCGACTTTAATACGAAACATCAATGGAGGGGTTCACGTTTAGTCAACCCATAAGGAAAAGATTTTGTTATTTTTTAGATCGCTTTTAGATATTGGAGATAGTAATGAATTAAATTCGGATCACATACCAATTATCGCTTGTTCTAATAATCATGTTGAACTTGAGGTAGCAAATCAAAATTTATTCACCAATAAAACTGATATTCTTCAGTTTACTAATTACATTGAAAATAATCTTAATTTGAATATACCAATTAAAAACGGATATGAGTTGGAGAATGCTGTTGAAACTTTATCTGGTCTCTATGTCAAGCGACTTTTGTATCCACACCAATAACTACCTCTCAAAACGAAAATATTGTAAGAATATCTGGAGAAATCATAAATCTAATAATGAATAAACGGTACTTATGAAGAATATAACAAAGAAACAGAAATCACTTAAATAAAAATAATTTAAATAATGCGTCAAATCATTTAAAAAGGCGGTTAAAGTAATTTAAAAATGATTCTGTTCACGACTTCTTAAACAACTTAGGTTCAAATCAAAATGATGACTACAATCTGTGAAGGACGACAAAATATCTCAAACATCCAACAAAAAACATATTTCTATTAAAGATACTAATGCAACCTGGTGTAAATCAGACCAGTCCAAAGCAGATGCATTTAAAAATCACTTGAAAAAAATTGTTCTTCCATTTAATCTAAACCAACAAGCACGAAAGATTGAAATAGGAAACTTCCTTAATGTTGCATGTCAAATGAGTTTTCCAATAAAACACGTTACACTGTTAAAAGTTCAGAAAATTGTTATAAAACTTAACAATAAACAACAGGACTTGTTATAGCATTTGTTTCAAAATGATTAAGTCTTTAGCTAGAAAATATATGATCTCTCTAAAGACATTGTTTAATTGTGTTTTAAGATTGAATTACTTTCCGTCTCAATAGAAATTGTTATGATTCCAAAACCAAATAAACAGGAACATTTAATTAGTTCTTATGTACCAATAAGTTCACTACCAATAATTTCAAAATTGTTTGAAAAAATATTACCGAAAAGAATGTTGCCTATATTATAAATGCAAAATATAATACCAGAACATCAATTTGGGTTTAGGCATAAACACAGTACACCCGAACAGTGTCACCGAATTATTGATGAAATTTCTAATGCTTTAGAACGCAAACGTTATTGCTCTACTGTATTTATAGATATACAGCAGCCCTTCGATAGAGTTTGGCATTCAGGACTTCTGTATAAACTGAAAAAAATACTTCCGGCTCCTTTGTACATTCTTTTGGAATCGAACTTACATGAGAGAAAATCTTATGTTAAAGTAAATAATATAAAAACAACATTTGGCTTAATTCACTCTGGTGTTACACAGGAAGTGTTTTGGGACCAGTACTATATAATATTTTTACATCGGATATGCCTATAACAAATGATCTCATATTAAACTTTAAAAAAAGCGTAATTTTAGCCCAATAAAAGATATTCACTTCATTCTTTTTGTATATAATTATATCAGCTAGACAGAGAAATTTATTTGAAAAAAAATTTAGTTCATAGTTTGAAAACTATAAGAGATATATAGCCTGATTTCATAGGTCTTAACGAGAGCTTTAAGAAGGTGTAAAAATATTTGAAATCGGATAAGAAACAAAAATTTGGCAACCGATGAAAAATTTACAGATTTATTTCCTGCCGCACTATGTTTAGTGAAGAAACACTTTGAGCTCGGCCGAAGGTCGCCTACAGAAAAAAAAACTTTTATTAATAATATTAAAAAAATTATTTTCAACAGTGCACAGAGGGTTTCTCGAACAGTTTTCCGGCAGAAAGACCAATTTTAAAAGTTCGAATTTTGAAATCTAAATATCGCATTCAGTAGCTAACAATGCGATGAACTTTAGCCCAAACTTTTTTTTGGTATGCCATTTGTTGAACTAGGTGAGCGCCTCCAAAGTCAATTTTTTTTATTATTATTTTTTTTTTTTTTAAATTACTGGAGTATAGCATAAACTTTAAAAACATAAATTATATATAGTAACATTTTTAGTTTATTTACCTTATATCATAAATTATTGATATCTTAAAATACAGAATCATATATTTTAAATGTCCGTTAATTAATTAGACGATGACAAATGTTCATTTTAAATTTAATAATTTTTTAACTAAAAGGTTATGTAAATATTAAGTTTCAAGATGTATAAGTTGTATATGGCATAGGTTGGAGAACACAAATTAATATGCAGGTTATGGCCAGTATTCCAAGGACTCAAAAATATAACAAAACTGTTCTACCTGGCCTGGCCTAACCGTTGAACAATATTTTTAATTTTCTAACTTAACTTCACAAAAAATATACATATAATTTTTAATTAAATTTGTATACATATTTCTGCATAAAATTATTTCTAAACCCTATTTAATAATGTTAAAAACAACTAAACACTAATACCGCGTAAATTACCATTTAAATTTTTACAAGTCGCAACACAAGATTTATATAAGATTTTCCTATAGTGCAACGACTTGATATAATTTACAACCAAATTTAATTAATCGTTACTACCATCTATATAAAATGTATGCACATATGATTTTCCAAAAACTATTTTCAGTGGGAAGCCATATGTGGGCGCAGATTTGGGCCAATAGTCACAAAATTTAGTATTATAATTTTCACTTTAATTGAAACATTAAAAACGTACATATATTGGTTAATGCCGCAAAACCTCCTTTTTTGCCAAAATGTGCAGTACTCGCAATCTTTATTTGTTCTAATTTCTTAATTGGTCTAACATCTGCATCATATTATGATCCAAATTCACGGACTATGAATTGAGCTAATTTTATCCATATTATACATCAAAATTTTCAGCTTTTGACTTTGAAAATAGACTGAGGTATTTAATATCTATAGTAAAATTAACCACAAATCCAATAGCAAATTCAAAGAAAACTGCATATTTTTTAAAATATCATTCACAAAAATATATATCTTGTTAGTTGAGCCTCTTATTAAAAATCGAAATATTTACTTAGAAAAATTATAAGAATAACTGAATTTAAAATAAAGTTTCCTATTATGAACATTTGTGGCTAAAAAATTACAGTTTCTCCCCCCTGATAAAATATGTATGTATTATTATTAAGCAATGGAAGCCAACTAAGCTATCCAATGAAATAGGATTATACATTGTTAAAAAAAATTTAAATAAAAATAAATACCAAGCAAAAAAACGTGCAAGTCCTTTTTGCAAGCAAGTGCAAGAACTTTTCGCACTTTTTGGAAGTTAATAAAAATTACTTCCAACAAAGTGAAAATAAATGTATTTTTAGCAGAAAAAAGGTTAACAATTTCTACACGCACAATTCAAGGAGATTAAGCGCATTCGAAAATTAAAAAAAATTGTTTTGTTTTTTTTTTTATTTGTTTATCTTTATTCAATTCCATGCACTTAAAAACTGAACTTAAAAATCTATTTACAATATTTTATAAGTTAATTTTATTTTTGAATTATTTCGCTGACGTTTGATGAAATAGTAAGTATTAATTAAGTTGCAAGTATTATTTTTATTAATATGGAAATGCTGACTACTCGATTACGAAATATTATTGTCAACCAAAGAGTAGTCAGTTTGTTGAACTAAAAGAACTTTTAGAGTTAAATATTATTGTTGTTACAAATGAATTGGTAAGGAAAATGTTGAACTGTTAGAATGAGGGGTTGACTTACTCACACGCAGAGAAAAAATATAGTTGTGATGACCATAATCTAAGAGCAACATATTATGATTGGAACATATGATCACAGTGAAAAATATAAATGATTATAAGTAATAATTATTACGATTCCATTTTGCGATATTGTGTCCGACTTTATGATTTGCTTCTTCGTGTTATGGTTCCAATTTTACATATTATTAAACAATCTTACTACATCATTATTCTTTCATTAGATCATTAGATTAGGATTTAATGTTATAACATTTTTCTATCTTATTATATTATTATACCACATTTTCATATTATGATTCCATTTTATAATATTATTACGCCATTCTTTACATTATTATTCAATCTTATCCAATCTGATCATATTATTTCATTTGTTTTTTTTTTTTTTTTTTTTTTTTTAATATTATTATTCCATATTATCATATATTAAAATAAAACATATTAATAAAAAATTATTTTTCTATTTAGAGAAAAGTGTTCATAAGCGAAAAAAAAAGTTTACGTATTATTTGTTCATTAATTATGTTCTTTGTTTAATTATGTTCATTTGTACCACCATATGTGGTTCAAATGCAAGACATATTTGTTTAACTAACCGTGTAATGTTAGTTAATCAATATTTTATATTGCTTGAATCACACTGAGTATAACCTTGTCTATTTAAATTTATTCATATATAAACTAAATGAGAATTACAATGAAGTTGGAAAACAGACATTAAGAACAAAATATATTTAAAAGCAAACAAGTTATGAATTTCCACTAAGTTTGTGAAAATGATAAGTATTATATTTATTTGAAACATTTTATTATCATGGGAATAATAATATTAATATGGTTTAAAAACAGAATATGGTTTAATAACAAGGAAAAGACTGCAAATATTTAATGGTTGCAGATATAATGATATTTTTCATATTAATAAAATTTTGTTTCTGGTAAAAATATATTAAAATTTTTATTGAGTGTAAAAATTAAACGACAAAATTTAAACAAAAACATTGTTATCATGAACACATAGTTATTAAAATTCAAGAAAATTATCGATGAGAACATAATATTGTTGTAGTGATCATGCGGTAACTATGTTTTTTCTCTGCTTGTAAGAAAATAAAAATTTCACAAAATGAAAATAATTTTTATTATCTATTACCAAAGCTAAAATCATATTTTTATTAAAAAAAATTACAAATATAGTTTTAAGAGAAGCACTGAACAAGAAGCAAAAAAGAAGAACATCCTACCAATGACAACCATATGCTAGAAAAATAAGTTCTGCAGCTCTTTTTCAGTACTAAGTACTTCCTTCCAATGACAACACAATGTGAAAATCATGACTTTTTCAGTTCTTTTTTTCCTGGGTATGGAAGTGTATTCTTACTAAATTTCAAAATGAAACAATTGCTATTAAACTTTTACACTAATATCTTTGAATATATATGTAAGGAAATAAAAATTAGTAAAACAAAAATTATTTTTTAATAAAAAACATTAAGAAAACATTTCACTAGTTGTAGATTTTATCGTTGCCAAATCAAACCTCTTTTTTTTATTTGTAAAAAATATTTTGCCAGCGCTTGTTTTTTTTTTTTTTTTTTTTTTCTTTTGATGGTTGGCAATTTCTACCTGGGTACTCTCAAATGCCACAATAATTCCAATTATTTATGTAGTATAAATATTTTGCTACGGACTTATTCATAATCAATTTTTTAATTTATTAAAGGTTTATAAATCAAACCACCCCACGCAAAATTTGTTTTTTAAAATAGAAAATTAAAATATGCAGTATTTATATATTATTTATATTATTATTTATATAAAAAATTATTATACTAATTTAATTTCTCTGGTAAATAATAAGTTTTTAACTACCATTTAAGTAATGTAATGTTTAAATAATTAATCTTATAAATATTGTTAAAATTTAGTAACATATTTTTCTTCAAATGTACGAATTTTTAGAGACGTAAATTATATATAAATAAAAATCAATCGTCCAACACATTGTTAAGTCGTACAACAATTTCTAACATGACTGATAGTATAACTCGTATATCTATATCATAACTAAATTCAAGAAATATTTAATAGTATAAAATTTAATAATTATTAAAATCATTTGTTAACAGCATGTAGTTTTATTGTAATTTAAGATAAATAAAAGTTTTAAATGAATGTGAAATGAGTTGTTTTATTATATTAGTCTTTCATACAGTACATTTTTTGCAACAGCTTGCCATTGATAAAGGAAAGGGAGTTTTAGGTTTTATCAAACGCTGCGGAAGAAAAATCGAAAATGTTTCACGAAACGGTGAAACTACGCAACTTACCTTAGATATGACAGTGGAATCATAAAATTTGATGTTTTTAAGGTCTTACGTTCTCAAAGATTTCTGTATTTCTTCTGTATTCTTTTATTTATTATTTCTGTATCCTTCATCTTCATCAAAAAATTTAATTTTACAATAAAAAATATTCATACAATATTTTTTTTATAACTTTCGATGTGAAATAATTGAAAAACAATATATTTTTTAACTCTAGTAAACTTTTTGAAATAAAGCTCCATAAGTGGTCATCTTACATCGCTGGTATGCAGAATCCAATCATGGACACTGTTGGCTCCAGAATGGATTTTGTAAAGGCCTTCTCAAAACGGTTGTTTTGCAAAAAAAAATACTGATGCTGTGTATAATCGGTGCATACAATATCAATATATGACATATCGTGTGATCGAGAAATTCCTGGTTATTAATTCCGCTAAAAAGTACTCAATTTTTCATAAATATTTTAACTCCATATAAGTTTACAATCGTTTAAAAAGGATGAGAGTTGATTTTTTCAAGGAAAAGAAAAAAAATTCATCCTATGTCCTATGTCGTGTTCGTGAGCATGTTACAAATGATAAAATTTGTATCTATGTGTAAGATTCCGAAACAAAATATCAGTCAGCAGTAGTACTCCTTCAAAGTTTGTCCTACCCCATAAAATTTGCACCCAGGCGAAGCATTTAAAATCAAATATCGATCGATTGTTTCTTGAGAAATCGGGACACTTTGGTAGTGTACGTTTGGAGTATAAAAGTACTATTAGTTGTGAACGGTATACCATCTTCTAAGAAGTAGGGAAAATTATCTGCCAAACACGGATCATTCTCCAGTACGATAATTCTAGCTTTTACACATTGTTTGAAAAAACTGCCAATATTATCAGAGTGAACATCGAATTGTAGGATTTTCCGTTATGCAACCTCGCTTTATTATCCAATAATTTCATTACATTAGCCAGTATCAAAATAAATTACTTGGCTAAATTATTTCGACACTTCGAAAATCGGTTATTGTAACAAAAATACATGTTTTTGAGATGCTTCAATCAAAATTATTATATTGACTGTTATTATTACTACTCTATGAAACAATACTATCCTTTTCATAAAGAAATGATATTGTTTTATACAATTTTCGCAACCCCTCGCACTGCAGGAAAAACAAGCAAAAATTTTAAAAATAATTTTAAAAGAAATTAATTTTCAACAGGAACCTTTAAATATGATTCCTTACTAAGGTGATCGACTCGGTTTTCCAAACGGTTTTAAAATCGGGTTTTTCGCTTTAAGTGCTGTTGGTTTTTTCAAAATGTTAACTTTTCGAATGTCGAATATAACGGATATTTTTAACATAAAAAACCGGTTTTAGAAATAACATTTTATTTGAAAAAATATATGGAGAGCCTATATTCAAAACGCTCTATTTCAGGTTTTCATGAATTCAAATAAAAAATCCAGGTTTTTCCAACTTTATCAACGTTTTTGTATTCCTCTATATTTCAAAATAAACATTTTATTTTTATTTTTGAGTGCAAAAGCCTCTATATCTATATATGTAATTTCTGACTGATTTATACTATTTATACTAAATACTAATATTTGAAGGCAAATTTGGGAAAATTTTGTTAACTACGAGTATGAAGTTATGATGAAAACTTTTTATAATCAATTTTGGATGACCACACGTTTCCTTATAATATTGTGAAAATTTTTTGAAAATCAGACTTCTAGTTTATATTAATAAAAGACGAACTACCTTAAAGAATTAGCAGAGAACATTTTTTTTTCCGTAGATATAAACCCATTGATTCCGTTGGAGTCTTTGCTACATTTACTCCTATCGGACGCGTCCCCAGGTGGCGGATCGGGGGGATTGGTTGTAAGGCACATGATATACACACTCTACTGAATGGTGCATTCTGGCTCATCGCATGGGGGTATATATCATGTGTATTATCTCCGATCTTAGGGCTTTTACAGCTTCTCGCGGACCAAATAAATGTAGTGCACTTTAAGGTCAAGGTGGTAGGCAGCAGTGCTGAGGACCTGAATGGTTAGTTGGTGCCTAAACAAACTAACAGCTAACAGCTCCCCTCCAACGCCCATGGCACGGGTTGGTTGTAATTCTAGCCTAGTCCGCGCACGCCGTCACTGCGCGAGATGGTCCTTTTCCTTTACTGGCATACTCGTGGGACAAAATAGAAAATTCAAATATTCTTGAAAATCGATAATGAGATGATAGGGGTCCAACGTGACATTCTTCTTCAGGAAAGTCAACTGTTGGGCCAGCTATCAGAGACGGATGAGATTCTGGGTATCTCGAGGGATTCCTTCACTGGGACCAGCGCCACTGAGAAACTTGAGAATCTTACTCTCGGCTCTGAAGATGAACATGAGATCACTGTAATCTCAGTTCGCGCTCAGAGTCTGGAGAAGAACTCGAGTGTTGAGGCGGGGTCTGAGCGGGGGGATGGCTCGACGAACTCAGAGGGTCATTCGTCTGGCAGTGGTTTAGTTCGGCAAGACGCGGTAATGCTTGATGCGACAACCGGCGATATAAACCGAACTAAAGAGGAGCATGCTCGTAGTGGCGCAAGAGCCTCTCTTGGTTATCTGCACAAGATAGACAAGAGAGGCCCTTTGCCACTTACAGGTAAGGATAAGTACCTTATCAGGAAGCACAGGAGGAACGTCAAAAGATTCGAACGAATCTACGGCCCTGTCTGTGTCTCTTTGGGAATGTCTTATCCTGAAGGATTGTATGTGGATGCTGGCAACACTCCAGAAGTGTCTCGTGAGAGCACAGGAGAAAAGCCAACCTCTTCATCAATCCCTACCGGAGTGAACTATTCTGGTAGTGGCAACCCGGGCAAACCTGCAGTCCTAGTGAAACAGCAGGCAACGTCTGGTAAGCAACTGCCATTGAAATGGTTGGTCATACACCATCCAGCAAACCTGGCAACCAACAAAAAGTTGTCAGAGATGCTAGGCCTGGAGATGATCAGCCATCAA
Source organism: Protocalliphora azurea (assembly GCA_932274085.1). Lineage (NCBI taxonomy): Eukaryota > Metazoa > Arthropoda > Insecta > Diptera > Calliphoridae > Protocalliphora > Protocalliphora azurea. The sequence continues at coordinate 84,045,906 of OW026521.1, read as the reverse complement.
CTAGTAAAAGGACTTTACTTTCGAAGCCTGCCAGCTCCAGTAGTGGGGCTGTACGAGCTTCGATTGGGAAGCCCTCTACATTGAAGAACGCTGGTCAAAACCCATCCGGCTCTCTTAAAGGCCCTCATAGGGGGGTTGTTAAGAGGGCCAGGTCTGGGGATGACCAGCAACCTTCGATGGCCAAGAAGGTTGTTCACACGCCAAACAGCTCTAGTAAAGGCCTCCATAAGGAGGTTATTAAGAGAGCTGTATCAGGAAGTGAACAACCCTCAACACCGAAAAGAGCGAAGGAATCAGTGTTGCAGAATTTTGTTCAAGCTGCTGTCATTGACAGGGTTGATCCAGATGGGAGGATCAGCGTTGAGCAATGGCGACAAATTGAACACAAGCTCATTGAGGAAATCGCTCTTGTTAAAGGAAGGCCGGATGAGGTATCCTTCAAAGGCGCAGACTGGATGAAGGGTGTCAAGACTATTAACTGCGGGAACGAGAAATCATTTGAATTTCTCAGGAACGCAGTTGCTAGGTGCGACACTCTCTATCCAGGAGCGAAGCTTGAGGTGATACTCGCATCTGAGCTGCCTCTGCGTCCAATAGTGACAGCATGGTTCCCTCCACCCATTTTAGAGGTTGGAACCATTCTGACAGTAATGGAAAATCAGAATAAGGGTCTTCTTACAGGTCAATGGAAGTTGGTTAACACCATGACTTGTAAGGAGAACTAAGGCAGAGACTTCAGATTCGCAGTGGATCAGGAGTCTCTGAAGAAGCTGGAGTCACTGGGGGGAGTTGTCAATTTCGGATTTGGGGTGATCAGGTTTAGGTTCAACAAATCTGATAAACCCAAAGAGGCTGTCAGTGGTGCAAATTAACTTGCATCACTGTGAGGCAGCCTCAACCGAACTGACAAGACTCCTCATTTACTCCAACGTGGACGTGGCCCTCATACAGGAACCCTGGATTAAGAACACCAGGGTATGTGGTCTGAGGGTCACGGGGTACAACCTGTTCATACCATCCACAACGGAAAAGGTACGGACATGTATACTGGCTAGGAATAATCTAAATATTAATTTTCTTCATTCCTTTAGCAGTGGAGACCTTACAGTCGTCCAACAGGAAGCCGCAGGATGCAGCGGGCTTATAATGGCGGCTGTGTACATGCCGTATGAGGCAGCCGATCCACCAGGTATCGCTCTGCAGCAGTTGGCGGAGCACGCTAGGAGGAAAGGCGCGTACATGGTCTTGGGATGTGATGCGAATGCTCACCACTATCAATGGGGAAGCAGGGACATCAACAAAAGGGGTGAGTTGGTATACGATTTTATAACTTGTTATGATCTGCATATCTGTAATAGGGGTACTACTCCTACGTTCAGAGCGAAAGATAGGGAAACAGTTATAGATGTAACGCTGGCTAACCGTGGGGGAAATTATGTTAGGGATTGGAGAGTAGTTTTGGATTACTCTTTTTCTGACCATAGCATGATATCTTTTGGTCTCGACTTTGAGAAGGCGAGGGAGCAGCCCTATAGGAACTCGAGAAGGACAGATTGGAAGTCCTTCAGGAGGTCAGTCTGTAGGGACCTTAGGGATACTGAGGACTGGAGAGATTCAGTTGAGGGTATCGAGTTGGCGGTGAATAATTTCACGAATGTTATTAGGAATAGTTTTGCGCTCAATTGTCCAGTGATTTATCCTGGGAAAAGGAAACAGCCGAAATGGTGGACTAGGGAACTTAGGGACCAGCGGTCTACAGTTAGGAAGCTGTTTAATAGAGCCAAACTAACGAGGAGTGATGAGGATTGGAACAGCTATAGGGATGGTTTCTCTAAGTATAAGAAGGACATTAGACGAGCGAAGCGGACTTCATGGGTAAATTTCTGTGAATCGGTGGACTCTGTTAACGAGTTGTCTAGGTTTAGGCGAGTATTATCCAAGGACCCAGTGGCACCTGGATACATACAACGTGAGGATAACTCGTGGACAGAGTCTAGCTCAGAGTCCCTCAGTTTACTTATGGAGACTCATTTTCCAGGCTGTAGGGATATAGAATCTGTTGGAGGGACAGGTAGCGTCAGTGATAACCTACAACCCGAATCAGATGTTGGGGATACCGATGTGATAAGGGAGATGATCACTAGAGACAAAGTATTATGGGCGGTAAATTCATTCGAGCCATACAAATCTCCTGGCCCGGATGGAATATTTCCGGCCATGCTACAGAATGTCGATGAAAGAGCCATCTCTCTATTGACGGAGGTTTTTAGGGAATGTCTTAGAATGAAGTACATTCCCAGGGGGTGGAGAGAGGTAAGGGTCATTTTCATACCCAAAGCGGGTAAGACGACTCACTCGAAGCCCAGGGATTACAGACCGATCAGCCTATCGTCTTTTCTATTGAAGACAATAGAAAGACTGATCGATCTTTATCTTAGGACTAGTATAGGAACTCAGGTCATTAGCGAGTCTCAACATGCTTATCTCAAGGGTAAGTCCGTTGAGAGTGCTCTGCATGACGTTGTGAGTTACATTGAGCGAGGTCTGCTGCAGAGGGAATATACCATGGCGGCTTTTCTCGATATAGAGGGGGCCTTTAATAATATCACGATAGAGGCTATCGAGGAATCACTTGTTTCGCTGAATATAAGTAAGCTCCTTGTTGAGTGGATAATTCTGATGCTTAGCAGCAGAGTTATCAACTCAAACATGGGAGGGACTTATATGAGGAAACTCGTGACTAGGGGCACACCGCAAGTGGGGGTCCTTTCTCCATTACTGTGGCTCTTGGCCGTGAACGTCATTTTAAGATATTTTGATGCTAAGGGACGGAAGATTGTGGCCTACGCCGATGACGTTGTTTTACTGGTCTCTGGTAAGTTTTTATCTACGATCAGTGAGGTCATGCAGACAGGTTTACGTGATCTGTCCCTTTGGGCCAACAGTAAGGGATTAGGGGTAAACCCCGGGAAAACGGAGCTAGTTTTGTTTACTAGGAAATACAAGGTTGAGCATTTTAGCTTGCCAGTATTGAACGGGATTGAGCTTGCATTGTCAAGTGAGGCCAAATACCTGGGTGTGTACTTGAACAGTAAATTGTCTTGGAGGAGAAACACTCAGGAGAGGGTCAAGAGGGGACTCAATGCCTATTACACCTGCAGGAACTCTATAGGCAAGAATTGGGGTCTTAAGCCGCAAGTTGTATACTGGATTTACACTTCGGTTGTTAGACCTATTCTTACTTATGGCTGTACAGTCTGGTGGAAGGTATTGAGTAGGGAAACGTACAGGAAACTTCTCTCTAAAGTTCAGAGGTGTGCTTCAATTGGCATCTCAGGTGCCAGGAGAAGTACACCTCAGGCGGCGCTGGACATAATCCTCCACCTTCTTCCAATTGGGGAATTCGTGAAGGGTATGGCTGTCCGTGGCCTATTTAGATTGAAGGAACTGGGTTTATTAGGTTCCTCTAGAGCGGGGCATGTCAGCATACTAGATGAAGTCAAATTCAACGGTCGGACACTATCCTTGGCTGAGCCTACGGATTATGTCGGGACCACGATTGACTTCGGGGCTACTCCCGCTTTGGTGTTACCTAGCAGGGATCTTTGGGATGGAGTAGAAAAGCTCTATGAAGGGTGCGCGGTCTTCACGGACGGTTCGAAAATGGAAGTTGGCACTGGTGCAGGTGTATACTTTATGGGAACTGATATCAGACGATCCTACAAATTGTCTGACAGTTGTAGTGTCTTTCAAGCAGAGATTCTTGGCATTTATAAGGCTCTCGGCTTGATTGAAGGGAATGTTGAACGGGGGTCTGAGATTACTATCTATGTTGATAGTCAGGCGGCGTTATTGGCTCTGACTAGTCATTTTGTTAGGTCCAGATTGGTACTTGAGTGCAGAAGGGAATTGAGAAGGTTAATGGGTTCCTATATGATGAGACTATGTTGGGTTCCTGGTCATTGTGACATTCTTGGCAACGAAATAGCCGATGAGCTAGCTCGCAGTGGCTCGGAGCTAGATAGGTCTTTCATAGAGTCATCTGTTAAGATTCCAATTGGGTCCTTCTTTAGGGCCATAGGGGAGTGGACTCTGGACAACACGAATCGAGCCTGGAATGACAGATCGGACTGCAGAGTTTCTAGGGCATTATGGCCTAGCTTAAAACTGGCGGATTCCAAGCATCTTCTAGGTATGAGTCGTGGTAGTCTTAGAGTCATAGTAGGTATGGTTACGGGTCATTTCTCAATAGGGAATATGATGAGTAAGTGGGACATTGGCACATCAGACTTCTGTAGAACGTGCGATGATGTTGAGGAGCTAGAGACAGTGGAGCACATACTCTGTCACTGCGTAGGGCTTCAGCGTAATAGGTTGAAGTGGTTTGGAAGCCATACACTACATGAACTAGGTGAGGTTAATGGCAAAGGACTTGTCAACCTCATAGGGTTTGTTATGGGGATAAAATGGCTTAGGAACAATCATAACTGATTGATTGATTGGGTATAGGTTCCACTTTTCTCTTTTTCTTTTTCTACTTTTCATAAAGGGATCACAATGGGCCGTTTGGCCTCTGGGTGTAGGCGTGAATGCGCCGCCCTTTCCAACCTAACCTAACCTAACCTAAACCCATTGATAGAAATAATACAAAAAGTTCTTAGAGGAATAAAAATGTGTACGGGTCAAAGTCAGTTTGTGGCCAAAATATTTTGGGAGCAATTTTATGATTCATTTTAGATGGCCACAAGTTTTCTGATTATAATGCGTAACTTTGCATGAAAATCGGAGTTCTATTTTCTTTAAAATATAAAAAAAAACTATTATCAAATAATGATATATCTTCTAAACTCACGACATCAATCGTCATGAATGATTTTGATTTGAGTGTAAAAATTAAAAAGTACCAAATTTCATGAAAATCCAACCAGCCGATCAGAAGTTGCAGATTTATTTCCAAAAAATTTCGATTCTGCCCCACTGTGCACTGCTAGAAATGTCATATTCTATATATTGAAAATTGTAAAATTCGTAATTAGGATTGTTTGTTAGTAGATGTGTAACAAATTTGTTCACTTTCAATGTACTGGTTTCAAATCTTGTCTCAAATGTAGGTCAATTGATGTGGACTTTTGTAATTTTTTTGGAGATGCTAAATTAGGAATTCCTGATATTGGTAAGAATTTAGCAAATCTTTGCGAGAAATTCGGGAAAATTGAAAAACTTTTTAATAATTTTGATTTGTTTAAATGATTTTCTCGATATCTTATTCGAATTATGTCTTGTACAATATAACAATATATGCAATGTGTGGTAGGTACCTGGATTTGTTATTCTCTAATACCCCTAACTTATCGCTCTGCCGTTCACCGCCTTTCGTTTGCCCTGAGGATAAGTTTCATCCAACTCCTCTTCTACACATTGATATTTTGCGACTTAGTAATATCAAAAATTCGAAACTGATTGTGTTTTAATCCTGTTAGGACTAATGAGCGCTTCTTAAAACATTTTCTAGCAAATGATACTTGGTAGAATTCGGATCTTGATTTTAATATCAGAATTTTTATGATTCAGTATAAATTCTGGTTCCGTTTAGTACATAAATGAACATTGAAATACACGGAGAATAATACAATGGTAGCACATATAAATTATTCTGTTGCTAGGACTAGATTTAATTCGTTAAATCGTAGGTATTACTCTGATTTGTCTAAAATTCCACATTCCATTTCGATGATTTTTAAAAGTGTTGAGTCGTCAGATAATGCCGAAATCTCTTATCTTTTTGCAGATTATTTTTAACAAATATATATTCCTGGGCTTAGTGTTGAAAATTATCCTTATGATATTAATACTTATAATGTTGTTTCTGATTTTATAATTACTGAGGATGAAGTCTTATGTGGCTTAAAGAACTTGAAATTGTCTTGGTTCTGATGGAGTGATGGAGTGCCGACTTCAATACTCAGAGTGTGTTGTAATGAATTACATAAAAATATTCAAAAAACTAAAAAAATACCTTTTTTTGAAGATGTTCCAGCTCACGAACGGATATCAGTAAAACCGAAATATTTTGGGAAACTTCATAAAGCACACTTTTTAGAGATGTCACACTGTTTTGTTAATGGTCCTTTTAATTTTTTTCTTTCTTTTCATTATCCTTTGTTATGAATTCATTTATTTATATTAGTTTTAATTTTAAAAAGCAATACACGACTCTCACTCTAGTTTCAAACTTCAAATAGTTAAGAACAACATAAATAAAATCAAAACAATATCATAAAATTAAATACAAGAATTTAAATAAAAACAAACAAAAAATAAAATAAAAAGTGTTTTATTAAAAAAAAAAAAAAGATGAAACAAAAACAAAAGGTGACACAAACAAAAAAACTCCAACAACAAACACACAACAAGATTAATTTTCAGGGGGTGTAACACAAACACTTTTTCGAATGAGGCGTCTTAATGTATATAGAAATATGTTATCATATAAATTATAAGACATGTTGAAGTTTCTACAAAATGTTATGTAGATGTTAAACGTAAAGGCATATCAATTCAATCCTCCCATTTACTGTCTGTTCTTCGATGTCTAACGAAAATGAGTAAAAAATAAGTATATGAAATTCATAAATCATTTCGGAATGATTTAAACACAAATATTTTTTTGGACTCACTTTCGTTTGACTTCGAGGAATAAGCAATTAAATATTTTTGATGTTTTGGATTTTTCGTTCATAACTTCTGAAATGATATTTATAATTATTTACAAATTTTAGAATATATATACTAGAGCAGGTCATTCTCCATAAAAAAAAATTATAATAAGTTATGCCAGTCACCCCTAGAATGAAAGAATAGTTCCTAAAGATTCCAAAAACGCAAAAATGACTTTTTTGGCACGCCCTAAAATACTGCCTTTTTCGTGTACAGCATCGCCATTTTAAGTCCGATTGTGAAATGTGGTATGTCGTTGTTAATGGTTTAACAACCGCTTAAATTTTCTCTTTGGTGATTTTTGAATTCGACATCAAATTCTAGATATCACTTCTGGTATCTCGAATACATCCCCCTTAATGTCAAATTATTTTCATATGTATTGAACGTCTTTTGCAAACCTACTATTTTTAGTTTTTATAGTACGATTATTTCATTTTATACAAAAAACTGTGTAAACTTAAGTCTATTTCACTTAACAAAATTGTTGAAATAGTAAAGTAAATTTCTTTTATATGAAAAATATCATTTATTTGAGTTTAATCCCTAACTTTGTCCAATAATGAACTCCACCTAAACTGAAACAAATCACCACCATTTATTTCAACCCCTGATTCAACTCCATCTTTATCATCTAAAATTTTTGCTGGGTATTATAAAGTATATTTTTGTGAATGATATTTCCCAATCTAAATTAAAGCTATTTATAAATTAAGACCCTTCGTTTTTTTAAATAGGCTAATACTGAAAATAGTCGATTGCTAGTAAGAAAACGTAATAATTTTTCTCCGCAATTACCCATTTTATAAAATTTTTAAAATTAGCCAAATAAATCGCCACCTTGTTTATAAATTTCCAAAAAATTCGCCATGTCGCCAAACGGAAAATTTAGTCGCTAAAAGCAATTAAAAATAGACACCTTTGCCACGCCTGGCAGCCCTGGGTACCAAAAAACTACCGAAGCAATGATGCCAGATACAATAAGGAAAAATCTTTCCGTTTTGTTAAAAAAAAATGTCCTTTTTTCCATTTTCAAAAACAGCTTTCCCTCTTATTGTACCTCCTCCTTAAAATCGGTATCTGCGATAAAAAAATTAACAAAAAGTTTATTTCTTGTTTGTAAATAAATAAAACACTTCATAAAAATAATTTAAGTTTAATGATCACAAAGAACTATTTTTAAACCTCGAAAAATACCAAGTTGGAAAAAATCCATTCCTAATATTGCAGTTTACTTTTTTATTCTTATTTTTAGTCCTTCAAAATTTAAAAATTTCCTTTATTTCGATAACAATTAAAATTCCCTTCGCTTGAAATTTTCTTCAAAAATTCCCTCAAAAAAACCGAATTTCATAAAATTTGAAACAATTTTTTTTTTTTTTTTTTTGGTTGAAAAAAAAACAAAACTATTTAAATTTTGTTCTTACATATCACAGTCTAGGAGAGTATATTTTTTAGATGCTTTTACCTCCCAACACTTCAAATTTAAAAAAATCTTGGGGGAGAGATATGTACAGGACATTGAGTCAGCATTAAGAACAATAAACTTTTTAAATGTTTTAGGTTAAAAAGTACCAAAAATAAAATATATAATAGGATTTTCAAAAAATATCAATGGCATGATTGATATATTTCTGAAAAAGAAAGAATGCTATTTTAAATTTATTTCTATATTTTGGTTTATAATATTCGTAGGATACCAATAAAGTACCAGTTGTTTACATCGTAAATGTCCGAAGGTTCAAAAACTACCAAATTATTTATATTATTATTTTTTAATAGAGAAGAATGTGAATAATGGAGCTTGTGGATTCTCACCCATATATATCTTTAATTCCATGTTTCTAAAAATTCAAAGAGTAATATTAGAATAACGGAAAAGTACCTTAAAATCAATTTTAAGGATTGTCACTCACTTAGGACTATACATCTTCAATTTTATTCTTCTAGGCTGAATATTACAGAAAATTCAAGAAGTACTACATATTAGAAGAATGAAAAAGCTCCAAAAAGTCCCCACTTGAGGACTCTTACTCATTAAAGACCACATATATAAAAAAGTTTTTGTTTCTAGGATTAATATAGAAGAAAGTTCAAAAAGTACCCAAGAAGAACGTAAAGTGCTTTCATATAGGATCTTATTCACTAAGAATTATTCATATTTAATACCATGCTTTTACGTTGAATATTATGGGAAATTCAAAAAGTACCATTATAAAAACGAAAAAGTACCTCAAAGTCCCTTCTTGTGGATTCACACTCACTTAGGACTAAACACAAATATTTAAGTTCATATTTCTAGGTTTAATATTAGTAGAACAAAAAAGTACCACAAATTCCCTCATATAAATTATCATTCACTTAGGACCATATATCTTTAACTTCATGTTTCTAGCTTTAATATTATAGAAAATTCAAAAAGTACCACTTATGGATGCTCGGGAATAATGGGATTTACAAATCCTGATTCTTGGGAAATTTAAATTTCTAAATCCCGTTTTTATGCTTTTTATTTTCATAAAGCTTTTCCCGCATTTTGTGAGACTAAACAGTGAGTTCATTTTTTTGTTTTGTTTTTTGTTTTGATAAAACAGCTATCAAATATGGTAAAATACGAGAAGGGGAAAAATATTTTAAGCCTGTTCATATTAGATGCAAATTACTTACTCAAAATTATTTGATTAAACACACAACTACCATAAATTTATTTAACATCTATTATTAAGTAAATTTAGAGGACAATCTTATTTTTATTTTGTTTTAATCAATTTAGAGCAATTTTCTGAGAGAATTTGGAAATTTGTGGATGTCAAAGTAATGTTTATAACGTTTTTATTTAATGTAAAGGTACGGTCAGATTAGGCAAATGTTTGCTTCGAATTTGTTTGCCCGAACGTGCATAAAATTTTTCAAAGCTATACGTAGTTTATTTTTTGGTCGCATTACGCACATTTAGTTTCCCTTTTTTTTTTTTTTTTTTTTTTTGTTCAAATAGACATTAAATATAGTGAAATAGGCAATTAGAAATACATGGGCAAATAGAAAAACATGGGTCACATTTGAAAAATTATTTGCTTCAAAAATTATTTTATCAAACTGTCGAAAACAATAAACTTTTTTTTATATACCGTTTACACCGAACAAAAACTCTCTCTCTCTCATTCTCTTAAGTTTTTCCATACAAATCAAAAACCATTTTCATCTAGTTTTCATTGAAAATCAAATAAAAACTAATAAAATTATTATTTTTGATACAGCCTGTTTAAATGATTTCAGAACAGTGAGCTTTTATATGAAATGAAAAAGTTAAAATTTTCAAATTTCTTGAATAGTTTTCTTTGTTTAATACATTCAGTGAACAAATTATTTTTAAAATATTATAAAAAATATTTTTGCCAACAAAAAATTAACAAAATTGTGCTTAAATAAATTTTGCTAATAAACAAAAACCAAACTGAGAAAAAAGCAGGTATGTAAACGGTATGGTTTTTGAAATTCGGTTTTCACAACAATCAATTAGTTTTTGTTTGGTAGAAATGATATATTACTAAAAATATAATAAACAAAGAAACAATTTTTTAGTTGAATAACATGGAGCAGCTTCGATAACGTTTTTAGAAGAAGAAGAAAAACAAAAACTTGTGGAGACAGTCCTCTGACTTGTTCAGTTATGTGTCCAGCTTGCGGTTGTATTTTTACTCTGTAGCCCCATTGAAAATTTTACATTTGCGGACACTCTAACATGGACCAGAAAAATATTTATCGACAATATATACAACAGAAGATAAGTGAATATTTTTAGAAGATGGTTGGTATAATTATCTTTACAATTTGATTATATCGACCTGTAATATATCGGATACTAACAAACATTAAATATAACATAAAATGCGCTATAACTCCAAAACATAAATGTACTTCAGCAAAATTGTTAGAATAACAAACAAGTAATTATCGGTGACTTTTAGCAGTATGTATAAGACACCCAGGCAATGCTATATCCAACAGTTTTTCGTATAATTTGCTTAGAGTAAAAACTAAGCATATAAAATATAATTACATATCCTTATTTATTATTAAAATGTAGTTTTGTCGTCGGCTGAGGTATCTTAGTCGCCTCCAGGGTCTACTTACGGATCCACAAACCTTAAGTAATAATACGTTTGATTTACCTTTTCTGGGGGGTTAAAATAATATTTTCTTTATTGAATACTTCAAAAATGTTTCAACTACAAAATATAAATATATTACGAGAGATAACTTCAATTTGGATACCATCGGCTTAATAAATGTCTTCTTCAATTGTTTCTTCTTCAACTAGACTCATTTCGGTTCTTCATCTTATATTAGGATCGGTTCGGTTCATCGTTTTTATATTATGTTTGCTTCGGTTATTCAGTTTATAATAGGTTCGGTTCGGTTGTTCAGCTTGTAATAGGCTCGGGTCGGTTATTCAGCATATAAGAGCTAGGCTTGGTTATTCGGCTTGTAATAGGCTCGGTTCAGTTATTCAGCTTATAAAAGCTCGGCTCGGTTATTCGGCTTGTAATAGGCTCGGCTCAGTTATTCGGCTTATAGTAGACTTAATTCAGTAGCAGCATCGGTCGGCTTCGACACTCTCAGCTGCCAGTCGAATTCGGGTATTCGACAGGATCGGATTCTGGTTCAAGTGGCAGCTTCAGGAATCGAAGATTGTATGTTTTTCTACAATACGTACAATGGTTTCTTAAATCTAATGTCTAACTACTTCTCAACTACTATTACCATGCAATTCTACGGATTAATATTCTACTAAGCGAACTAACAGCAGGAAGCCACTCGTGAGAATGAACAACCGAAGTCACTCGTGAGAACGAACAACCGAAGTCACTCGTGAGAACGAACAACCGAAGTCACTCGTGAGAACGAAGCAAACGATTTCACTCCTGTAAAATTTATTTAGGGACCCAACCGAAGTTGAGCGTGCAAAATACGGATTATCGTCTTGTTTGAATCGCCCTGACTGTAACCAAACATTGTTTACTTATACTTAGTCATGTATCAACTAAATGAGAATTATATTGCTTGTTGGCTATAAAGCAACATCAACTGCACAACTAAAACAGTTGTGGTACATATGAATGTTTGTAGTATTTACAGTAGGGGCGCTCATTGTAATTACCTATTACTAATAAAGCAATCAATATATTAGTATGAAATATAAAAATATTTAAAAATACATAAATAAAATAGTAAAGAGAAGGAAATACAGTAGTAATTTCATAAATTAATATATTAAGAAACATGTACATGGAAAAATAAATATTTCCACGTTACAATATATTATTTTATTATTTACAAGTTAATGAAATTATTAAAATGATCAGCAATATTATGTTAGCGGAATTTATTACTTAAAACTTATCACTTTAGATTCAATAAAAATGTTATTTGATATTGCTTTATCTTACAAAAATTTTGTAAGATCAAATAATTATTTTCCCAAAAAAATTGGAAAATATTTTCCATTAAGTGGTCACACTGTGTTCACATTAAACAATTATTATTATTTGCCTAAAATTAGCTGATTTATTGTTTGCCACAGAAAAATATTTTATGGTCACATTACGGCAAAGAAATATTTGTCACTTTCTGTCAAATATTTTCCTAGTCTGATCATACCTTAAGGCGAAGATGCTATTTATTTATAAAATTTACAAAATAAAATAATTAGATAGATTTAGGAAATACGAACTAATACCCAGCAAAACTTTCATTGCTAAATAATGACTTACACTTTAGCAACTTAACTCATTATTTTAACACAGTGATTCATTAGAGGGAACTAGTTACCATAAATGCTTCCAATCAGGGCCTTAAATAATTAATTACTATAATATAAATGCATATAAATCTGATCAATAGTTACAAAACTAGTTACATGTAATGCAGAGGAAAGTTAACTGTTAACACAAAACAACTTCTAGGTATTGCAGACGGGATGTCGATGTTGGCGTTGCATTGAAAAGCATGTCTTTTGGTAACTGTATGTCGTTACCAAGCTTTTGCTGGATATCAATCGAATAATTGCAAGATTTAATAAGCACATTAACAAAGATTACTTAAAAAAATATATATTTAATTTTTTTTATAAGTAATTTACGTTTATACACAAGAACGACCCTGTTTCCTTTTCTCGTCATTTACAAAACAGCCGTATCTTGACAAATCAACATTGTTTTCAGCTATGTAAAAAATTAACTTTCATTATATTAAAAATCATTAATATATTGAAAGTTTTATTTTAAAAATTACCCTACAAACATTTGGAAGATATCTTCCTAGAAGAAATTTACGCAATATCTTCTTTTAATTATTTGAACGAAAATCATCAAAGCAATATTTCTCTAATATTTTATTTTTATCAGTTTAAAGAAAAAACAAAAAAATATATAAAATTTTAATTTATTTTTTATTATTTTTATTTGTTTGCCGCTCTTTGATCTCACATTTATTTTGTTAGGTCAAACAAAAATCCGCTCAAAATAATGGCAAATATTTTACAACTGGTGTTCACTCAATGTTCACACTAGCGACATTTTTAGTTAAGGGCAAATAGTTTTGTTTGTCCAAAATCAGCGGTTATCTTGTGTGAACCGTAAAAATATTTTATGTTCACGTTACGTAAAACAGATATTTGCAAAAATCGTAAATACTAGCGTAATGTGACTTGGCTTGAAAATTACATACAACATATGTGCTACAAAAGTTGGCCAAAGAAGAAAACGGAATTAGTGAATTAATTTTTTTTTTAACTAATAAACTTAAAATCTCTAAAATTTTTGGAACACGAATTGGCTGATTAAACCTTAAAATAATTTATTTAAATTGTAAAGAATCATATGTACTAGCAAAAAAAGCTACTTTCTTTATTTGCTAGTAGTACTTCTATAAAAATAATATTTTTTTTTTTTTTTTTTTTTGACTTTAAAATTGGGTCTAAATGCATATTTTGCATTTTTTGGAATTTATTAATAATTACTTCTAAAAAAGGTAAATAAAGTATTTATTACTAAAACAAATGTTAATTATTTCAATTTTACAAGTTAAAAGTATTTTTATTACTTTTTATTAAAGTTAAAACAGTATTTTAATAAACAATAAAAATATAATTATAAAAAAAGCGCTAAAAAAAATAAAAAAATAATATTCATCTAATGGCAAATATGGATTAAAAATATTACTTCTGGAGCTCTTTTTAGCACTAAGAATTTCTTTCAATGACAACACTATATTCAAATAATTCTTTGAAGCTTTTTTTGCAGAGATATTACACTATGTTTATTTTTCGTTGTTATTATTTAAAAAATCTAGTTTTAATTATAAAAAATGTATGCTTATTTCTTTTTTTTTTTTTTTGTTTTTGGGACCCCGAAATCGGAATTCCGGGAATTTTTTAAAAATCTCGAATACTGAGATTTAAAAAAACAATAATTTTATGTTTCTAGGTTCAATATTATAGAAAATTAAAAAAGTACCATTAGAAGTATGAAAAAAAGTTCCAATATTATATAAAAATTGTAAAAGTACCATAAGAACAAAAAGGTAACACATGAATATTTAATTGAACCATTTCATGCTTCTAGGTTAATTATTACAAAAAATTAAAAAATTACCATTAGAAGAACGAAAAGTCCTCATAATGAATTCTCACTCACTTAGAACTACATATACCTAAGTTCATATTCTTAGGTTTAATATTATAGAAAATTCATCATTGAGTTTGAATAAAATGCAATTTTCCACTTTTAGCCCTTTTTGGTAGTTGTTTGACCCCCATGGATGTAACAAAAATTCTATTCCAGTGAATTTCTAAATTGTAGTGCAATCCTATATTAAAAAAAAATACCAAAAATAGGTACAATTTTTATCCCTTAAACGTTCGAATTTCTAAAAAGTACAAAATTTTTATTTATCATTTTTTGATAAGTTACAAATACGATGTATGTATGATTATTTGTATGTTGACAGGTTTAAAAAAAGTACCAAAATATAGTTTTTACCCATTTTCTCCCTAAAAGAACCGATTTTCAAAAAGTGCCTGATACACTTATCAGCTTACTTTTCAAATAAATAACGATACGTATTATTTTTTTTTAGGAGATACAATTTTTTTAATTTAGGAGGCAAACGTTGTTTTGCCATATAACTTATTTCTAGTGAATATTTTGGTATTTAATTAAAAAGTAGCGAATGTATTGTAAGTGCGTGGACGTGCTTTTACCCTTTTTGCTTTACTTTACGTCCTAAATGTTAAAATTTATAGCCTTTAGTTCCTTCAAGACGTGAAACTATCATCGCCATAATGTTGGAATTTCCAAAAAATGTATATATTTAAGTTTCTTTCACATGTTCACATGTGCATGCCAAAATTTAAGAAACCCGGTTGATTAGTAAAGAAGATATAGGGAGAGGGAGCTTTTATCCCTCTTGCCCTATTTCCCGTCTCAAATAATAAAAATTATAGACTATAGTTCCTTCCAGATGTTACACTATTTGCCTGCCAAATTTAAAGAAAATCTGTTTATTAGTTAAGAAGATATAGGGTGGGGGAGCTTTTGTACTCTTTTACGCCCTAAATAGCAAAAATTATAAGCTATAGTTCCTTCCAAATGTTACACTATTTGCCTGCCAAATTTTAAGAAAATCGGTTTTTTAGTTAAGAAGAAATAGGGAGAGAGAGCTTTTATCCTTTGTGGCCTATTTTACGCCGTCTATTCTCATACCTAACAAATACATATACAAAATTTCATAAAAAGCGGTCAAGCCGCTTCGGAGGAGTTATTTGTGGTACAATTTTTAGTTAAGCATTGTTTCAAAATTGTTTTAAGGAAAAAGAGTACATGCAAGTTCAACACAACAAAACATTTTTTCTGGAAAATATATACGCAATTAAAAAAATCTTAAATAATGTATTCATATTTATATTATCTCTTATCAAAATGTTTGCTTTACTGTCGAATTGTAATTCATATTTGTAAATAAGCGTTAACCATGACATCGGAAATTGTAATTTAAAGAGTCCCCGAGAACTATTTTCTTAGGCATATGATTTAGAAAGATTGCTCAGACCATCTCTGTTGAAGAGTCGAATAAAGGAAATGTAAAAAGAAAATAAATTCCTTTAAGTTTTCTACCAACATTTTTTTTTTGAAATAGTACCTAGGAATTAGCTATTTTAAACTTGTATTAGCTATTTTAAAATTTTTAACTTTGGGATTATGGGTTTGAGCCCTGATAAAAACTATAATTTTGTTTAAGGATTATACAAATTTTTAGTTGTAAAGACACAAACTCCTGGCTCTAAGACACAAATCTACCAAACATGCTATATCTCGTTTAATCAGATTTACATATTAAACGTATTTTTTTAACAAAAAAAAATCAATGGGATTCTGCGAGGATACGAACAAAGGCTTGAAAATTTTTAATCTAGAGCACTTAAACTAGACTATCTCAGGATAGTCCAAAGCATTTGGGGGTGAATTTTTTTTATTTTTTTTGTTTTGAAAAATTCGAAATTACGAGTATGTACAAGATTTTAATAGTTTTATAGTTAAAAATTAAAGTTGATAAGTGGCGATCAATTTTTATACAATATTTTTATAAACAACTTTACAATATATATATATATATATATATATATATATATATATATATATATATATATATATATATATATGTATATATATATATATATATATATATATATGTATATATATAATAATAATAATAATAATAAATATATATATTATAATTTTGACCCTCGCTCTTATTTTACGAGTTATGGATCTGTAAAGTTTTGATATATTTTTCAGAATATCTTTATTAATACATATGCGATTTAAATTATGTTAATACTGTTTTAAAGTTTCAATACCTTTTGAATGATGTATAATATGACCATATTTATTAAATCCTTGAGAGAATTTATGCAATTTAAATTTTTTATTGATATACCGGAACTTAAAAAATTTTGTTATTTCTAAAAAAAAGTTTATTCGGCGAATAAATATACGAGAAAGTCCCAGAGAAAGGCCAAAGGCCGGCTACACGGATAAACCTTTATTAACTTAAAAAGAAAATATTTTTATTTTAACTGGGCCGGTAATATTTTATTATGTTCACATATATTAGTTTTTGACTTGTAAAAAAAAAAGACAATGAGTTTAAACATCACTTTAATGTGTTTTTCCTTTTGGCCTGTTTTTCGTTTGCAAAATATTTCCACAAATTTTTGATTTAAATAAAAATTTCAAACACAAACACTTTTTAATTCAAAAAATAAAATTTTTAAACATATAAAATTTATGAACAAATATAAACTTTATTCAGAATTTTTAATTTTTTTGTTTTTAAACTGTTTGACAATTTTTACAAATTCTTTTTCCAAAAAATTTATATGTACTAAAAACACTAAGAATTTCTTTCTTCCTGTATGGAAATTTAGTATGTTTTTTTTTTTTGTGTTAAATAATAAAACAACTCGAATCGTGATGTTTTTGGCTTTGAAATATATGAAAAAACCAATCAATTTGTTTGTGTTTTTTGAGAAAACGACTTTTGAGAAAACGCCGATTTGTTTCATTCTTTAATATCAAAAACTAACTAATGCAAAAAATTGGAACTAAAGGGAACAGTTCCGAAAATCGATATTTTATTTATTTTTTTTTTTTTTGGAATATATAAAGTAAATATTTTATATTTAATAGGTTTACTCCATTATTTTCCATTACTTGTAAAAAGTAAGATATGATAAGAAAAACAACAAAGTTATCAAATGAAATTTTCAAAAATTCAAAATACCTTGTAAATTTGAGATATTTCGAAAAAAAAAAACGTTTTGATGATAGTTGGTGCAATAAAGATCTCGTAGCTACCTAAATTTTAAGTCAATTTAAGCAAAGAAATAATTTTATTACATTTTTTAATTGAAATTGCTTTTCTATTTCAAAATAACACTTTTTTAAATACTATTTCATTTACGTCAATTTTTCAAATTGTTACTCAAGCAATTATTTAAAAATTTCAAAACGTTATACATTTTTTCAATATATTTTTAAGCAAATCACTTTATGTTTTTTTATTTTTGCCAAACTACTTGGGGTCAAAATAAAAACGTATAAAAAGTTTAAGTAAAATATTTCATATAAAATCGAATAAGTTCTAAAATTTTTGTGCAATTCAAAAGAAAATAAATCTTGTTATGCTTACAAAAAAGTCTCTAAAAAATACTACATCGTTGCATAGCCTTTTGTAGAAAAACGTTTCATTAGAACTTGAAATTTTTCATTTTTTTAAATGTTGTTTAAAAATTTTCTTTCAATATTTGACCAAAGCATATACAAATGTATATGGATAACAAGCTTGACTCTTCTACTTTCCAGATTTTAATTGAAAAATTACCATTTTTAGACATTTATCGTTGATAATTTATATGTTAATGTTTTTATTTCGCTTCCAAAATAAAATTGTCTCAAAACCGGAAAATTTTCATTGTGTATAATTTAATAATATCTAGGATAAATATTATATTTTGTGTGAAAAAATTTGGGGAAACAACATCATAAGCTCATGAGCATGAGTGATGAAAAATGTTACATTTAAATGTTCCAGGTGTTCATCATAAACATTGCCTGGAAACTCGACGTGCACAAAGGCAAAAGGCGCATAATATAAACTGACTTTATCTATAGAGAGAAGTTGTAAATATTTATTGCACCTATCAAAACGAATTCACTGGACTGCATAAATTTACTAGGCAATGAGTCCATAAGCTTTGCTGATGAATTTAGTACAAACATTTTATATTAATACGATTTTCTATAAGTATACTACAATTTTGATATATACTTTTTAAGGAAATCGGATGATTCTGTGCCACGATATGTGCATCTGGTAATGGTACATTAGGGCATTATATAAATTAATAATTTTTATAAAATTCTTGCCGTGCACATATAATTATTTTCTATGAAATATACATAAGAAATAATTTTTTATCTGAATTTTAAAGCTCTAAAATAAATAAAAACTATTAAAAAATGTTTGCATTTGAAGAAAATAAATAACATAAAATTATGTATTTGACAGGGTTAGTAGTAGTATAAATAAAAGAGTAACGTTACTGAGTGATTGACTGACTTACTTACTTACTGATTCATCATCGCACAGCCCAAACACCTGAGCTAGAAAGATAAAATATGGACTGTAGATTGGACTCCCATCAAATAAATCTACTAAGGCGGAATTTTTGTAAATTCGAATGTTTAGTGGGCAAAAACAAATTTAAAAACGGGTAAATTCGGTAAACTTATATCTGCTAAACTAATGAAGGTACAAAAAAGTTTAATAGTTATCGTTATTTATATAAAAAATAATCGGACAGGTGTCTGGTACCTTCTTAAAATTTAGCTCTTTTAGGGAGAAAACGGGTAAAAACTGAATTTTGGTACTTTTTGGCACGCCGAAATAAAATTTACATCGTATTCGTAACTTATCAAAAAGTGACAAATATAAATTTGGTACTTTTTGCAAATTTGAATGTTTAAGGGGTAAAAATTACACCTGTTTTCGGTACTTTTTCATAAAACATTTTTTCATTAATTGACATATACATTAGGGTGATCGACATAATTAAATAAAAAAATAAAATTAAATTAAACATAATTTTCATCAAAAAATAAAACGAAAAAATAAATTCACCACATATTTTTTCGATTTCAAATCGTTTTGTTTTCAAAATCGATTTCCATCACATACCTATTTATATGATTTTTACTTTTTCGAAGGAATATAAGTTATTTTCGGATTGTTATTGATAGTCTTGTAAAAAACAAATCATTCGCCAAAATAAAATGAATCGCCTAAAAGAAAAGTAGTTGCCAAAACGAAAAAAACTCTAAGATAAACAATTCACAAAAACGAAAAATACGAGAAAATAATAAAATATATGAAAAGTCATTCAAACGAAAAAACGAGAAAACGAAAAAATCGCCAAAATAAAAAAGTTGTCAAAACCAAAAAACGCCAAAATAAAAAGAAATCCCCAAAATGAAAAACAAAAAATCGCATAAATAAAAATGCCTCCTAAACGGAAAAAACTATGAAAAGAAATCGTCAAACTGGAAAAAATAATCAATATGAAAAAAATCAAAAAACTAAAAAAATGCAACTACTTATAGTTTTATTCGCCTTCTCTTCTTTCAAAATTTTCGAGAGTTTTGTTTATGTTTTCATGAGGGCCCTTAATATTTATAAATTTCACATTCACCAAAGAAAATAAAAAAATCCATATGTATATTTTCATTGTTTTTTCAGTTATAATATTAAAGCATATTTAAATCTAGAGAAAATTATCTTTTCAACGATACGATAAATGAAATTTGGTGTAGAGGAGGATACATAGGCATGTAAAATTAATTTTTCTCATTTTTATTTTGAGAACTGTGGCAACTCTATAGCTTTAAAAGTTATTAGCATATTTATTTAAATGGTCATAACTTTTGTTATATAAAAGGTTTCAAAATATTTTTTTTTTTTTGCAGTGGATTTGTCAAAGTTTGTAAAAATTCTAAAAATATTTTATTAACATATTTTTGTAAGAATTTTTTTATAGTGACGAGTATCTAACAAAGTCCATCTTTAATTTTTTTTTTTTTTTTTTTTTTTTTGTGGGAAGCCTTATCGGTATACTTGCTACAGAGAAGATTTCAGAGAGGTCAAAATTTTTAAATTTGAAATGGAATTACTCTATACTTTTGTGCAATGTTGAAAAATTATTATTTTTTTCTCTTTTTTATTTATTTTTTAACAAAATAATACAAAATTATTTCATGAATATGAGAATTTAAGCTGACATATGGCCTAGGGGGTAAGAATTAGAATAGTTTTTAGTGTGCTTATGGGTTATCCTAGTGAATATAAGAAGAATTTTTATTTAATAAATTTCAAAGATAATTTTTTAAGTATAAAAGATATTTTGACGGTTCCTTATCCGACATTTAAAAATGTTTGATTTTTGGTTCTATATAAATTATAAATCAATTTTTCAAAGTTTTGGCTAGGGATCGAACTCAGGACCTACAGTCCTTTAGTCACAAGCCCAAGCGGTATACCACATCGTTGTGTTGAATTTTATTATCTTTATTGCCTATATGAAAAGTCTAAAAGGCAACTCAAGTCTAAGTAATACATTTTTATAAAAAACACATCAACATGCCTACAAATTTTTTTAGTAATAAAAATGTTCACAGTTTTTATGAAAAAAAATGATACGAGGATCAAGCTTAACGGTTTGCAGTCAAGAAAACTTCCTCTAGACTACACAATCTCACAACTTTTCAATAGAAAAAATATTTATATGTATATTGCTGCATGTGAGATAGAAAATTTTATTCTTTCTTGGGGAAGAAATTTGGAAAAATTTTTGAGGCTGATCTAGAAAGTCGTTTATAACTCCTCCATTCCTGAACGGACTACGTCCAATTTCAATACCAAGATTCTCGCGATTATATGTATTGAAAGAGAAATATATTTAGGACAAATATACTCAAAAGTTATTTTTAATCATAACAATCACGATTATTTTTCATTTTAAGGTCCTAGATGTATATTTTAAGGCTTTCGTATAAAACAAACTTCATTTTATATGAAGGGTATAAAAGAGGACAAAAAAATCTTCTGGCTTAATATAATCTAACAAATTTATTTATGGCTAGATTGAAAAGAAATCGCTAGATCTTGCTGGAAAATGGCTAAATTGACAATTTTGGTAGTGTTAGAATGACAGCAGATTAGTTTTTGCTGGCTAAAACTATCAAGCTCTATGCAAAAAAAATAGTAATAAAATTCTCTCTCTAATAATTTCTAACAACGTCAAACTCCATATATAAAAAATTTTAGCAAAAAAATTTCTCCGAACTACTATTAGCTTGTTTAATGTGCCTTGATTGAGTTCGAGTTGTTTTCCAATTTTAATTTGTAAGAAAGGAATGATAACAAAATAGAAAAGACTTTAATACTTTAAATTGCTTTGTTTATTTTTTTCTGGTCTTATGCAGTGTTGCCATTTTAGCACTTTCAGTGCTAGATTTAGCATTTGAACAGATTAAAATGCAAATTTATAAAAATATTCTAAATGTTTTTAGCAATTTTTAATAATATTTTTTGAATCAACACTTTTTGGTCTTTTGAGAAAATTTCGTAGTAAATTTGACGGAATTAGTTCTGTTTTAAAATATAAGCCCTATTTCCAGTTTATTTTTAAATATTACAAATAATTCTGAAGAAAATTTGTTTTAAGTTGTCATTTGAACTATATTTTACAAGAAACAAGGGCAAAGAAAAATTAATTTATCTTTACAAAATAATCTAGCCTTGTTATTTGCGGCTGTAGAACAATTTAGCATAATTTTTTTGACGAGTTATACTACGTTTCCACTGAATTCAAAACACCAAGATTTGGGTAAAACGCTCGAAAGTGTTTCCATTGAGCCGATTCGTTTTATATTTTCGAACAAATTTTGAATTAATTTTTAATATAACATTTTTATTATTGTTGTTTACCGAAGAATTCAACTTTTTTATAAAATGTTAATTTTTTTCACATTTTTTTTAACTTGTTGATGTTTTTGTATGAAAATTATTTGTGTCCCCTATAAACATTTGGAAAATATCTACCTGTAAGAAATCTACGCAATTTCTTTTTATTATTTGGACGAAAATCATCCAAGCAATATTTTTCTAATCTTTCTATTCCTAATATTTTAATATATTTAATATAATTAATATATTCAAATATATTTTTATCAGTTTAAATAAAATAGGGCAATAAACAGCAAAAAATATATAAAATTTTAATTTTTTTATTATTTTTATCCTCAAAATATCGCCCTTTGAGATCATCTGGAAGAAATTAATGCAATACTTTTATTTTCAGTCACGATTTTTTCAATTGTCGAAAAATTGTTCAAAAATGAAAAATATTGAAGAAATTTGTTTGCCTTTTAGCAAAAAATAGATATTTTATGTGAGCGTCCCAGTTTTCGTGCTTTATGATGCTAACATTTATGTATGTGCATGCATTTGTTCGATAACATTCAGTTTAAATTGATAACTCAAAGGTTTTTTGCTTTATCGAAAAACAATATTTTCTGACAACGCTGATCTTATGCATTATGAAATAGAAGGTAAAAAAAGTAAACAATTTGTGTTGCTTTTTGAAAGATGTTTTGTTTTATACCGTTCCTTTTTATTTTTAACAAATGCACATTTTTATGTTAAACTAATTATTTTACCTGTATTATCACAATAAGCTCTTTTTATTGTTCTTTTACTGTTAAGACGTTATCACAGAAGTAAGAGGATTATATTTTGACTTGTATATTTTTGACACAAAATAACAATTAATTGGTAATTTTTATTTTTTTGAGCATGTTCAGGTATTAGATGGAAATCGATTGTTTTCAAATCGAACAGTTTAAAAAGTTGTGATAAATTCCGATCAATTTCAAGTATAATTTTTGGAACAATCCTTTGATTTTCCTTTTCGAGCTACAGACCTATTGAAAATCAAGGAAATAATTTTCGAGAAACATTTCAAATTTTATAATAAGATCTTATAAAAATCATATAAATAGGTATGTGATGGAAATCGATTTTGAAAACAAAACGATTTGAAATCGAAAAAATGTGTGGTGAATTTATTTTTTCGTTTTATTTATTGCTGAAAATTAAATTAAACATAATTAAATAAAAAAATAAAAAATAAAATTAAATTAAACATAATTTTCATCAAAAAATAAAACGAAAAAATAAATTCACCACACATTTTTTCGATTTCAAATCGTTTTGTTTTCAAAATCGATTTCCATCACATACCTATTTATATGATTTTTACTTTTTCGAAGGAATATAAGTTATTTTCGGATTGTTATTGATAGTCTTGTAAAAAACAAATCATTCGCCAAAATAAAATTAATCGCCTAAAAGAAAAGTAGTTGCCAAAACGAAAAAAAACTCTAAGATAAACAATTCACAAAAACGAAAAATACGAGAAAATAATAAAATATATGAAAAGTCATTCAAACGAGAAAACGAAAAAATCGCCAAAATAAAAAAGTTGTCAAAACCAAAAAACGCCAAAATAAAAAGAAATCCCCAAAATGAAAAACAAAAAATCTCATAAATAAAAACGCCTCCTAAACGGAAAAAACTATGAAAAGAAATCGTCAAACTGGAAAAAATAATCAATATGAAAAAAAATCAAAAAACTAAAAAAATACAACTACTTATAGTTTTATTCGCCTTCTCTTCTTTCAAAATTTTCGAGAGTTTTGTTTATGTTTTTGCATTTATTTAACCGTTATTTTTTTTTGCACAAATTTTCGCCATATTACAATTTCAGTATTTGATTAATTACAATCGTTAAACGTTTCTACTGACATTTTTTATTGGATTATTAATAAGCGGGTTTTATTTTGTGAAAAATATTGTATACTAAAAATTATTTTTAATTACGCTTTTTTATTTCAATGCAATAGGGGTGGCGGAGTACCCCTGGTATAATCTAGTTTAAATTAATATTTAATTGCTGTCATAAATACTACTAAAAATATCCGCCTTTTGATAACGCTCCTTAGTCTTTTTCATCAATTCTAACTTCTTTTTATTTGACGCAGTTAATGTTAGTCCTGCGGTGGGGTCTTCGCAGCCTAGACCCTTATGGCCGGCATTCGATTCAACGTTAATCTAAAAAGAGTAGATATAATTATGATACTATAAATATATAACAACTAATATTAAAAAATATAAAAGACATACGGGTTCTAAGAGTCCTCCGCTCTCCTGGCTTTTACCTAAAGCTTCTCCTTTATTCCAACCCAATTTGGAGAGCATTCTAAAACCTTTATTATCACTTGAAATTGCACTTTAAATAAAATAAATACGTGATAAATCGAATCCATAAATATAAATTGTTAAAAAAAAATAAAACTATTTATCTTACGTATTAATGGAAGCACTTTGTGTTTTCTCTTTGTCTGTACTACTGCCTACTTTCAAACGTCTAGTAGCAGCACGATCTTGGTAGCTGTTTTTGCTATTTTTACTACTACAGCCAACATCACCGGCATTGCCTGCACCAGTACCTCCATTACCACCGCCTGTGCTTTGTTTTGAATCAACAAACTCTGTAAATTAAAACCAGAAAAACATTTACACTTAAAAATTATATATAACGTTTTAATTTTAATTAAAAGTTTTAAATGTGTTGAGACTAACTTTCATTTTCCAATCCATATTTCTTTTGAATTTTTTTTAACTGTTCCTTGTGTGAAAGTACCACTGCCGATCCAGATGAAATATCGCGATGTTGAGGTTCTATTAAAAGACCCGGTTCACACAAACCACAAGTACTATTGCCTTCGTGTATGTGGCATAAGAGTTTTGTCTGAGCAATTTGTATGACACTGCCATGCACCAAATCATGTGATTCACTTTCTGTTTTAGAGGCCGACATACGAGTACCATTTAAAATGGTACCATTGCGTGAACCCAAATCGACACATTTATATATTGATTTTTTTGTATCATAAGTAAATTTCAAATGAAACTGAGCGGAGAATAAGCAAATAGATAATAATAAATGTGTTAACACTGATTTTTTCTTATTATACCTTTGAAACATTAACATCTGGTATTATGACATCATGATTTCCTTCACGTCCTAAACTGCCACCTTTAAATGTAATCAAACTTAAATTGCCAACTTTCAAGTCATCTAAATTAGTCTCCTGAACAACGATTCGCAGCGAGGGAGGATATTTTTTGGCAATATCTGAAATTTATGTAATAAAAACTCAAATTAGAATACTATACCATACTACTTTACTATCGCGAATTTCTTTTCTTTTAAAATTAATTTATATTACCTTGGAAACGTCCACTACTTTTAAATATGGGCACTTTACGTTTTTCAACATCTGTATCACTTTTACTATCACTACTGCTACTCGAACTAGAAGTAGAAAGTTCGCCATCTTCAAAGTCTACTCGAGATTTTCGCTTTTCTGTCCCAATTTCTTCGCTTTCAGAATCTTCCCCACTAGACGCATTGTGTTTTTTGGAACGTTTACGTTTACGTTTTTTATGTGAAGATTTCTTATGTTTGCTTTTCTTGTCTTTGTTCTTATCTTTCGATGATTTCTTTTTATATGTATGTTCCTTCTTCTGTTTTTGTTGTTCCTTTTCATTTCGCAGTCTTTTCAGTTTCTCACGATCAGTAACAACGCCAAATTCATCAAACACAACTTCGTCAACATCATCCTCATCTCCATCAACATTATCGTCCCCCTGCAACAGTAGAAAAGAAATCCGCGTTTTCATCGAATATTCTGGTCTTTAACTCTTACCTAATGCATTATTACGCATTCGGTCTATATAAAGTTTTGAAAAACGATTTAAAAGTGAATTATTTACGTAATTCTCAAACACGTTGTCATCTTTGCTGAAATTCTGAAACAAAGTCAAATTAACGAGTAACAAAACAATTCAAATCAAATAAAATGTATATTTGGGATGTTTATTAAAAAAGCAATTAGGCAAACATAAACTCTAATTCATTAAGGATTTTTAAACAGAAAATGGGAATGAAGAGAAAATACTGGCGAATGATTTTTAGATTTGGTGATCCGAACAAAGTTGATTTTAAGCTTTAAATAGTTGCGATCGCATTTAAAACAAATTTTAAATCTTACAATTTTGCATGAATCTAAATATCATTCGCTGTATTCAATTAGAAATCTTACCTTTGTCTTCGAGGCTGTCGGTTGTACTTGAACTTGGGAATGGAATTCGTAACAGTTCTTTTCTTGATTATAATTATAATAACATCCAGTATTGCCATCATAGTAAAGACCATACTCCTAAATATGTAATAAAAATTATAAATAAAAAATATTATTTGGATTTCATACGATTTTTTCCAAATCTAAAATTATTTTAAATACCGCATTATAGTAGTAACCAGATTTTTGGTCATAATATAAGCCAGATGTTGGTTCATAAATAAAATTGCTGATATTTTGTGCCTGTTGAGCAGCTTGGCGCATTTCATCTACAAAACTGAATGCATCCTTAGCAGAGACTGAAAAGGCAAAAAAATTTTTTTTTAATATGCATTTGATTTACAAGACAAACTGCACATAGAACTTTGGATTCTATTGTCTGCACAATATATTTAATGTTTTCTTAGACATTAGCATAATAAAATTCAATATACGATCACTACAGTTTTTATTAGCATTATTCGTAGTAAACATTATCATAAATTTCTGAGAAATAATTACTTCAAGAAGATTTCATTTACGATTACAAATATTTCTGCTAAAGTTATGTAAATGCTAAAAAACGCTACCCTTTCTAAATCTAAATATTAATATTAATAATAATTAAAATAACAATAATAATTAAAATGATAATAATAATAAAAACTTTCGCTTGCAGTGGATTAGAGCCTTCTGTATCCCAATTCTTTAGTTTACTACCGTTATTATTAACCCCAGGTCTACAACTGAGATTAACGCTGATATAATATGTGAGATAACGTCGGCAGAAGAGAGTAAGCATTTTGTTTATATGTTATATGTTAAATCTTAAATAAGAGCTACACGTATTCTAATAAATCCTATAAGATCTCATTATTTTCAATCAGTGATAGAGTAAACATGACTTTTTTATTTAAAAAACTCATACTTTTTTAGCACAATTTTTTTAAAATGTTTATTTTTTAAAATTTAAAACAAACATTAAAAGGAAGCAATTTTACAAAAATATTGTTTTTTTAATAATTACTTTTCTCATTTTATAAGATAGTTGTGTAGAGAAATCTCTTCACAACAGTCTCATAATACTCGTACTTCTTATAACACTAATATTTGAATCTACACGTGAGATAATTCTCTCAGAGAGCGAATTTGACACTCTCTAACAGAACTCTCTAAAACGAACTATACATAATTTAACGAATTTTTTCATCAATATAATTTAACGACGAATATCGATAGAAATGCTAGAACGTCATTATTTGAAAAACTTAAATTGTAAAAAAAAAAAAAACAAATATCAAGATTTCACTGTACGTTTTTCTTTTAATCAAAAATATCAAATAATTAGTTAAACAATTAAAACTAATAGTTTTATGATCAGTGCAAATATTGATCATAATACCTTTTTGTAAAAATATTTATTACATGAATGTGTTAAAATCGCTTAGAAAGTCAACTGATAAGAAGTTTAACACAAGAACTTTATTTTTTTTCTATTGTAATCAGCAAAAGTAACAAAATTTTAAATTACATCAACAAAAATGAAAACAAACAATAAATTATAAAAAAATAAGTAATAACACATTTGTATAAAGAGATTAAATGCGGCCTAAAAAAGATTTATTCAACTAATGCATCTAAAGATACATATTTTTTTAGTTCGTCTTCCATAAATAGTGTTGTGTTGAGTGTGTAGTTTTTTAAGAATTTAAGACCTGCTCTTTAGTTGTCATATTACATGTAACTTCTACTTTTTGAAGGTTAAATTAATGGAATTGTACATTTTTGCAATAAAGATAATTTTTTTATTATAGATGTTTAACTAATATTTTCATTGAAATGCATACTGTGGTTCACACAGAAAGTCGGGCAAGTTGTTACAAATAATTTGTCGCTAATTTTTCATATCTCAATAAAACTTTTTTCCAAATATTTTTTTTAATAAATTTGTCAACAATAAAAAAGTATCCAAATGTTGTTACAAAATATTTATGTAACGGTATTTTTTAAGCATCTTGAAAAAATGCCCACAATTATGCTCATATTGAAAGTCGGGCAGTTAACCATTATTTGAAATTAAAACTGATGTATTTGAATTGTAAACTCTTCAGCTAATCTTAGGCATTTGATAACGCCTAATAATTTTTACTTTTTTATTCTATATAGTAGCATTCCATATGCACTTTGACATTTTCCTTATACTTAAAAGGAAAACCTGAACTTCGAATCAGTGTTTCCAGCTCTTGCGAACATAAACGAGCAGAAAGGTTTGAAAAAATCGTTAAAAAGGGCTAAATTAAAAAACAACTGTTTTCTGGTTTTGTGAAAAAGTCAAAAAAAAGAGAATAAAATTTACACTTTTTTAAAAAGTAAAAAACAAAAATATAAACAATTCTACAAATAATCATCTTAAAATATTAATCATATTAAATATTAATCTTAATCTTAAAATATTAATAACAAACTCAGTAAATTTATTTATGGAATTTTTGTTTTATGAACCGCAATCCAGTATTTTTCAGTTCCATTAATACATTTTCATTCAAACAATTTTATTTGTTTAAGATAGTTTTTCAAAAAAGAAATTTCTTTAAAATTTGTCAAGATCATTTTAAAAATTATGGCTGAACCATAGATCAAAATAGATACGAAGCTCAAAAATTGAAAATTGAAAAAAATTACTCAAAAAAGTACACGTGTATTTGTTTACAATAAAAATTTTTACTATTACATTCTTAGACTTAGGTTTTTTTTTTTTTTGACAAGCGACTTAGGTTTTTGACAACGTAGCTTCATATCTATGTTAATCTATGTTGTTCGAAAAAATATTTGAATTCAAGAAAAAAATAAATGTAAGCAAAGTTAATACTACCCATTAAAAAATTACTCAAACAAAAAAGATCGTAACAGGCAAAAAATTTTGTCATATTTGGAAATTCTTTTATTTGTTTTCCAGTCCAGAAAAATATATACGATTTTTATCGTTAATGAAGGGCTTTTTTCGAAACTTTCGGGGCACAGAAGATGTGCTTCCGTGCATTTAGATTCAGAAAATGTTACCGCATTATATGCATATCGTCGTTAAGAGGCCAACAGAGGCCAATATATACTTTTTCTCTTTCAAAGTCGAATAAGTTATTTGATTTATTAAAAAACAGTACGATAAGATTTCGTTAATTATTAAAACTTTGTAAATACATTTAAAACAGTCGTAAGTTTAATATGGAAAATAAAAATTAAAAAAAAAAAATCAAATGCAATGGTATATTTTTAACTTTAAAAATAATAATGTTAAATTAAAAAAATACAAACAAATAATAACAAAAAACTCTTAACTTTAATGCAGGTCAATAGAGCATAAACTAAAAAAGTAATTATGGAGTTATGGGGAAAAAAGTCTTAGCTTATTATTTTTTTGCAAAAAAATATTTTTTCAGTATTTACTTTTTACTTAGTTTTATCAAAGGAGGCCCTTCTATGGAAAATTTTCGAAGTATCTTCCATGTGCAGGTTTATTGGACCGTAGGTCACTTTCGAATATCACGTTTGATAAATATTTCTTCTTTGATTTTTGTGCAGCACTTTGAAGATGTCTTTAATACGTACTTGTTAAGTAACTAACTAACTAACAGCTAACTATATCCGATGAACATACATAGGTATATGTATATATATTATTTTTTCCTTGAGAACATAGACTAGTCCTCTTTTTTGGTTCTGTTTTACTGATGTTTCTTAGAGTGTCAAACATTTTTCACTACCCTTAACTTTTAGTTCAGTATATTAGTCCCAAAATTAAAAATATCTATCTTCCTACGCTGAAAAAAAGTTTAACAAATAAAATACATTCAATGAAATTCATTGATTTTTTGCACTTATCGATACTTTTTTTTTTTTGAAAAAATTTGCACTTATAAACCCTTTAATTTTTTCGCAAATCGAGCTCGTACTGTATTGTATTAAATTATAGCACCTATATAAATTTATATTTTCTCCATTTTTATACCCTACATCACTGTATGTGGTTGGGGTATTATGCGTTTATGCTAATGTTTGTAACACATAGAAAAAAATCTTCGGGTCCCTACCTTAAAGAAGTAGTATTTCTGACTCGATTTTGCAATGTACATTCGTCTGGTAGGCTGGATATCTGTCAATATAAACCTTTTGAACAAAGTTAGCAATTTTAAAGATATTATAATGAAAATTGGATCCAATAATTACTTTAGCGCAAGAACGAACCTTATTGAAATTGAAAATAATTTAACTGGAAAAACGAAATATTTATAACGCGCATAAATCCCATATAACTATTAGCATGAAGTTAATATATGACACAAATAAGTTTTATATAATTTCTTATAATTGAGCTTGATAATCATATATTGAAGGCTTATACTCAAAACCACCTATCTTAGATTTCCACGAAATCGCGTTTTTCACTACAGTAACCGTCATCAACGGTATATTTTGAAACTAAAATTCAAACTTTTTCAAATTTTATCAACGTTTTGGTAATTCTTCTATTTTACAAAATTAATATTTTTGAGTGCAAGTATCTCTATCTCACTGAGTAATTATTTTTTTTATTGTATAAATATATTCACTTTGAATGGCGACTATTACCTCTTTAAACCTACCCTACTTATTTTCATCGCAAATGTGGAACTTGATAAGAAAATTATTCTCACAAAAATCTTAAGACTTTCACTGGTATAGTCCCTTAGATATCAATTAAGATTTACATTTTATTGTGCCTAACACTCACTCCTAGATCTCTCCGCCGTATTTTAATCACAGTTATGTAACCTAATAAGGAAATTATTCCCACAAAATTTTAAGGCTTTTATTCTAATAGTTCTTCACATACGTGATAAATAACATTATGCGACATCATCATCATCTGGGGGAGAAATAATTCTAACTGTATCTGATAGAATTTGATGAGTGCAGTAAACTCTCCAAAGAATTTGTCATTGGTAAGCAAAATTTTTGATTTAAGTTTTCTTTTTTACACAAAAAAAGTTTCAGATAAGTTGAAAAAATAATATAAAAATACTTTTTAGCTCAATTCTTTTTACATAAATAACACAGGTCAAGAAAAATATTTATATCGCGAATAATTCTGCAACATTCTTATTCCTTTGACTTGATACAGTGTAGAAAGATAAATGAAACTTTTCCATCACGTCACAATTTTAACCCATTGACGCCCAAAGAAAATATGCTATGTGGAGTTTTAATTTCTTCTCTTTTCCTTCAAATTATTCACTCATGCTTTATAGACAAGAAATGGTGTTACAAAAATGTAGCATAAATCAAGTCTTCAACTTGATCATAACCATAGCCCCTAGAAGTATTTAAAGTTTTAAAAATTAAGAATTTCTCAATTAACCATTATAAAACCATGGAAAAAATAGGGGTAAATAGTCGATGTAGAGGAGAAATTTGTATTTGGTATAACTAACACATGAACGTAGATCTCAAAGGTTATAAAATGTTTAAAATCAAACTGACAGAAAATGCGTAGATATCAAAAGTTTGAAAACATAAATAAAAGTCAAAATTTAAATAACAAAGTCAACAAAAGAATAGAAAAATTGTATCGTCAATAATTAAATTAAATAATTAATAATATAGTAGAAAGTGAAATGAAACATTTTCATCACGTCTCAATGGAATATTTTTATTTTCAACTTGATTGAAAAATTTATGCATATTTTCAAGATTTTGTAGGGTAAGTTGGAGACATGTCATGTTCTACACTTTTATTGTACTATTCCTTCTCTATAAAACACGGATACTTAATTTGCTTTACCTATAGCTCAAAAAGTTATACGAGGGCGGATCAATAAGTTCGTGAGTTTTTGTTGAAACACAGTTTTTTTTTTTTTTTTTGAAAAACAAAAATTTATTTTTCAACATAATCTCCTTTTAACTCAATACACTTAGTCCAACGTTTCTCCAGTTTTTGCAGCCCTTCCAAAAAATAGGATTTTTCGAGGTCCTTAAAATAGGCATTAGTTTGGTCAATAATTTCATCGTTGGAGCTGAATCTCTTTCCACCGAGCATTTTCTTTAGGTTTGGAAATAGGATGTAGTCACTGGGGGCTAAGTCTGGAGAATATGGCGGATGAGGTACCAATTCGTAGCCCAATTAATAGAGTTTTGCCATTGAGACTGCACACGTGTGCACCCGTGCATTATCTTTTCTTGGCCATATGGGGTCGGTTTCTTTATAAATCGTCATTAAATCGGTCTAATAAATTGGCATAATATTCTCCGTTTATTGTTTTTCCCTTTTGAAGGTAATCGATGTGGATTATCCCGCGTGCATCCCAAAAAACTGTTGCCATCACTTTTTTTCATTTTTAGAAAAATACACGAGGTTGTATGTTTTGAACAGCTGTTAAACGCAAAGTAAATGACGACACTTGCTCAAAATTTGACAGTAGTCTATTGATAGGTGGTACTTGATGGGAATAGTGTTGCTTTTCATATAACTATGGGGGAAGTTCGAAAAGTAACGGAAATATTGATCCGCCCTCGTATAACTCAAAAATTTCTCAGAAGTACATATTTCCTTTGTTCATCAATAGGTTAAAAATGTGACGTGATGGAAATGTTTCTTTTAACTTTATTCACTATATTTAGTTTAAGGAGTAAGATTTAAGCGGAATTATTCACGATGAAATTTTTTCTAATTTTTTGTTTACTGTTATTTAAATTTGGATTTTTATTTTTTTACAAAATTTTAATGTCAAACGCATTTTCTGTCAGTGCGATTTTAAACATTTTTACAATTTTTGAAATCTACGATCATGTGTTAGTTATATCAAATACAATTTCCAATCCACACCCACTCCTTACACTTCATTATTATATGGTTTTATGAGGGTTAATTGAGAAATTCTTGATTTTTACAACTTAAAGTTTTCTGGGGGCTACGTGTGGTAAGACTTAAACTACATTTTTGTAGCACCATTTCCTGCCTATAAAACATAAATGACTAATTTGCTCTATTTATTACTCGTACCTAGAAAATTATATAACCAAAAAAATCTTCATGAAAGCATATTTTCTTTGGAGCTTATTTTTCAATAACTATGGTTGAAATTTGAATAAAAAATCATTTTCTAGGGAATTTCTAATAACTTTAATATTTTCTAACCGATTTTAACTTTTTTTTATCTTGTTTAACTATGAACTGCGAAAAAGTCAAAATTTCTCCAAATAAATGCACCTTACAAACTTCAGGGTCGATGCTGCACGTGTTAACGACATCCGATCACTCTAATATTTTGCACACTATGTTTTTACATCAAAAATAAAAATTCTAGCAAAACGAAATCATAACGACGCAAATCGAAATATTGAAATTTCAAACGGCGACGCAAAGCGAAACGACGAAAATCGGGGATTCAAAATCATATACATACCTTTGGACCTAGTTACAATTCAAATAAACTCAATAAAACTTTATAACTTTTCTCTAAAATGTACACCAAAGTGTTAGATGTTGAAAACATTTACGTTTTGAAAAATAAACCTTTTTATTTTAGTAACATCACAGTTCAACACTAAAAATATATAATTGAAATTGTATTGCGGATGCACTTTTTTATAGGAATACTTATTCCAATTACTAGAAAAAGTTAATCATTCCAACCACGGAAAAAACATCTTGTTTAAAATTTAACACATTTGAAATATTCTTCCCCAAGGAATTTTTAGGTTATATAACAATTTAGGTAAGAACTAGAGCAAATATGTATGTATGTATGTATGTATGTATGTCATTTACATTTTGTAGAAGAGAAATAGTGCTACAAAAATGTAGTACTAATTAGGTTCCTAACTTGTACTATTTACTCGCTAGAAGTTTTGAAAAGATTTAAAATTTCTCTTTTAATGCGCCACAACCAAGACAAGGAGAGCACTTCCCGTAAAACATGGCTAACATCTCGGCTAGATAGTTTCCTTGGTTTTCCGCTTGTGGGAAAATTTTCCACTGATTCATTTTGCTTATATTTACTAACAATATTTTGCACACTGGAAAATGGCATATTCAATAATTTTCCTATTTCTCGATAGGATTTTCCTTCATTAAAATGCTTTATAATTAAATTTTTAACACTTAATTATATTTATTTTCCCTTACCCATGTTTTCTTACAGAACTTGCATTAAACACACAAAGAACACAACTAATAACAATTTTGAACAACTATTCTAGTAAAACAATTATCGTAACGATACGTTATTAAAAAAATATAATAAAAGAGATAGAGTCAGTTATAATTTCCATATATGTATTTAAACTTTTGTCCAGCACATTTTTTTGTTTTTGCAAAATTTACCATTTGCATTAATTTCTTATTAAGTAAATATTTGTTGTGTTTGTTTTTTAATATTCATGCAAACGAATAAAACTGCATACTTTGAACCATTTACAACTTTTCTCAAAACTCCATTTATTAAGGTGTATTTAAACTTTAGTCTTTGACTGCATACCTATTTCCAAAGCGTGTGATTTTTAATCGCTGATAGAGAACTGAAGATAAATTTGTATTTTTTTAATATTTTTCCTATATTAAGCTGAACAATATGGATCGAAAACGGTATTTGAATACAGTTATATTTGAAAACAATAATTTCGGTAACGGTATCGATTACGGTATTTGATCGGTATCGGTATTTATAACGGCATCTGTTCCCAACCTTGTTAAAAATTGGTAAATTGTCTGAATAATTTAGTTTAAGTTTTTATGTAACAGAAAGTTCTAGTATATAATCCTAATAATTTTTTGTAAAAAAATTTCCATACAAAAACTTATTTATTAAAAAATTGTTTTTGTGACTTTAAATATAAAATTTTTATATAGGTTATTTTATTTTTTTGTTTATTTCTAAAAAAAATGAAGGAAATGTGTGCCAAAATAAAAATATATATGAGTAATTAGAAAAACTGTCAAGTTTTAATAACATGTTTTTTTTTTAATTTTTTGACAAAGAAATTCTACAAAAAGTGCACTTAAAACTATGCAAATATAATCTAATGCAATTTGTAACAAATCTTGCATTCTTGACTAACTTAGCTTAAAGTGTATAAAAGCACAGTTTAAATATTTTTAAAATTTAACTAAAATCGGACATCTAAGAATTGAGTTTTAGTTGTTTATAGATGAAAGGGGGAGAACGTTTCAAAAAATTTCATCTGAAAAATGCAGTTGCATTATAATGTAAATTTTTTAAACCGGATTTTTTTTTAATTATGGAATTTAAATAGAAAAATATTTTTATTTTTTTTAATTTCAAGAAAATCGGATGATACAAAGTAAAAATCCGACATTTTTTCACAGATTTCTCCTGGAATTCATGATATATAATATACATTGTTTATTATATTGATATAAGTATTCTTTTCGAACAATTATTACAAATAGATATTTCTAGTTCTTAAGTCTGCGAAATTCCCATAAAGCTCTAATTGTATTTTTAATATTAACAAATTGACTTTTATTTTATGAAATAAAGTTCAATACATATCTTTAGTTTTCAGAAAAAAAAAAATAAATAAATATATATATGTATATATATATATATATATATATATATATATATTCTCACAAATGTTATTTGCAAATAGAGATAAAGAAAAAAATTGTTCATTAACTTTTAAATACGAGAGAAATGTTTTAGGTTTCCTATTATAATGAATTGATTATTTAAAAGTCTGAGAAATGTTTTCAATTATTCGACTCTGACGTGTAATCGATTAATGATTATTTATTTATTTATTTATTTAAGTATTTATTGGGTCAAAAAAGTTATCGCTAAGTTCTATTATTTCAGCACTAATCAGATAGCAATTCAAAAGTTTTTTTTTATTTTATTCAAATACTATACAGGAAAAAAAACCCAAATCTACCAACACTTTTCACAATGCGTGTTGTTTTTACGTATTCGCTATTATATTGTCATATTGGGTTAGTCTCAAAGATGTTTCATATATTTTTAAAAAGGTTTTTTAAAACTTAAATACTGTACAAGAGGTTATGTTGAATATTGGGGGTAGTTAATATGTCACAAAATTGTACTGTATACCCAGAACAAAACTTATAACTGTATCGGTATGTCGTGCCCCTTCAGGCAAGAACTAGGTATTTAGTTCTTAGTTTAGTATAATTTCTTAGGAATTTTCAATTAAAATCCCTAAGATAATACAAATTTGTTATTTTATCCCTGTGAAAATATTCGCCCCTACTACGATCGTCCTCCTCCTCGCATGTTCTATAGATTGTGTTATGTGATACTATACGAATATTTAAATATTAAATTGCACAACTAAATATATATGTTTGGTAATAACCACTATTTACTCCAGCCATCATTTTTTCCTTTATTACTTTATGTAGCGCTGAATAACGAAATAGAAGTAAATGGATAAATCATTTATGTGCATACGTGGCTCAGTTGTCTGGACAAAACGTCTGCTAAACAAATGCGAGAATGTTGGATCAACCCAAACTAGTTTCTAGTTTGGCTTTGGCTAGTTTCTTGAGAAATTATTTAAATTTATATTTGTATGTAAAAACTATGCAGCAAGATATGCTTAAGTATCGTAATAGAGCTAAAAATGTTCATTTTTTTTTCTCTCTTATAATTTGACAAGTAACTAGTTACTTGCTAGAAGTCAAATTCACCTAGTTACGTGGGCATCATGAATTCTTGGACATAACGATTTTTCTGAGTAAGTAGATAAAGTAAAGATTTGAAATAAACTTATATGATCAGATTATTTTGGATTGTTTATTTTTTAAGGTAATAGTTTTCAAATTATCAGTGCTGTCATAGAATCCAGTTGTTATCGAAATTGGTTTTGAGAAAACGACAAAAAAGTTACGTTGGTATCATGAATTATAATATTATCGGTTTTATGTTCGAATCACAATCAGTACCGGTTTTAGGTGTCACAGAAACCAATTTTATCGGTTTTTCTATTGGAAACAAATAAGCTGTCGGATTTCATTTACGCGCTTTTGTTTTTTAAATATTTTGATAAAATGTAAGTAAATTTATGTTTATTTTATAAGAAGAAATTTATATTATTTTATTCATAAAAATAAGACCCAAAACTCCACAATTATAAGATTTATGACAAAATATGTAGATCCTTGGAATGTTCTTCACAGCTTGATAAGCCAACTGTAGAATCCAATTGGCTGAATCACTGAACTGTCCAGAGTCGTTTCTAACTGATTTCTTATAAGATCTTTTAGATAAAATTGTAAAACTGCTACCTGCAACATTGGCGGAATAGTAGAGCGCTAGAAATATTTTTAATGGCGTCAAGTATCATACGGAAAGCGTTTTTATTTAAACGATAATCTTCAAAATAGCTTTAGACACAAACTCACAGTATAACAATGTAATTACAGCGTTACAAGTAGATTGCCACAATCTTTTAAAATTATTCTCGCCATTATCTTTGAGCGCTTTTCTAGCAAAAAAAAAGCTACAACTGCTTAAAAATTTTTCCAGAAAAAGTTACATTAAAAATTGTAAACAAATGGATAAATGTATGAAGCAACATCGGCTTTATTTACATTCGAAAATACCAAATCCTATACGGTTTCATAACATGAAATGAAAAAAGCAAATCCGACTTGGATTCTATGACAGAACTGTATGTAATGATTTTAATTTTCCTTACTTTTGACAAAAAAAAAAATATTGCGTAAAAAACGATTCAAAAATTTTTTATTTTAACCCTTTTATGCCAAAATTATTTCTATAGGTGTTTGGACTTTCTTATAATATAATTCCAAATAATAACTGATGTCAATATCAAATTGGTTGAATTTTTGGTCCTGGGAGGGTGTCCTGAAGCACCTAATGAAATTTTGTTTCCAATTTTAATATATCTTGTTTTCTAAAACGTTTCTCGAAGTTCTAAACAGATTTTGTTGCAAAATTTTAACTTTTCTGCTTTCTATTTGAATAAAACTAAAAGTACTTTGTTTCAAAAATTTTGTTAAACCCCATTTTTTTAGGTTCCCGTTTTTAAATCATTATCAATCATCCACTAACAATATGAATTATATGAATTTTGTCTCAATGCACATGTGAAATATGAATTCGATAAAAATAAAAATTTTAAAAACTAATTCCAAACGACAGATTTTTAAGCAAAAACATGAAGAAAACGCAACATTAAGCTTTAGTCGAGAATTTTTTTTCTGAAAACCTATTAATTTTCAATTTCTTGGTTTAAAAAATTGTCTTAGAGAACAGAACAGAACTCATTTGTAAATAATTTTTTTACACCCACCATCATAATATGTCGGTGCGCTGACGAAGAATCCTATGTGTAATTTTCAGAATTTTTTTATTGGACCATCCGAAATATTTATTTAAATATTTAGATTAGTTTCGAAGCAGCGATCTTTCGTAACAATTAACATGTAATTTTGTATGACTTTCATACAAAAAAAAAAAAAAAATTGTTTCTTCGCTCTTCTGAAAAGTTATTTGAAAACACATAGGACTTTTCGTCAGCGAACCATCGATATACTTTATAAATACTTAAATCTTTTTAAATAAGTAATTTAGCTATCTGCAAGTGTTACTAAAATGAAATTACCAAAAGACTTACGAAGAAAGGTATAAAAATTAGATAAGCGAAAAAAATAAAATAAAAGAATGATAAGCGAACAAACATTTTACCACTAAATTTGTTTATTTAATTATTTTCCTTTCAGACAACAATTGTTTTTGCAAAATAACTTATGTTTGTTATAGCCAGATTCTATTGTCTTATCAAAAATATTAATTTTCTATCACTTTTACTGAGAGAAAGAGCGTATGACGTAAAATAGTTAGCTAGCTGGCTTTAAAATAAACTACACAAATAACGCTCATAAAAAGCAACGCAAAGTTATAAAATTTATAAACCAAAAAATCTAAGAAAATAGTACACAATTAGAAAATAAATTCTTATCAAAGTCAAATCATTCCAGCCAACTTTATTAAAGCATATTTCAAAATGGCATAGAATAAGTTTGCGAAAAAAAATTCTACTTTTACCAATTCAGTTTTCACTGCCACCAGTAACAGTACTCTGGCTGCGATCTTTCGTAACGAAACGTACCAACGGAAAAAAATATACAAATAATATTCAATTAAGTGAAATATTGGCAAAAATCTATAACAAGAACCTTTTTAATACATTAATTGCAATTTAAAGTAATTAAATAGCAGCCAATGAAAAAGGGTGGGCGTTACGCGAATCAAATTTCAAATTAAACAAAAAATTACATCAACCATAATGCATGACGAACGTCTAAAAGAGTTCCTTAAACCTTTTGTACTTAGTGACTCTCAATTACAGGAAGTGTTTAAACGTTTTTGCAATGAAATACGTAAGGGTTTGTCACAGACCGAACACAATCAAGCGGATACCAAGTGTTATGTGACATACGTACAAAATTTACCAACAGGCGATGAAGTGGGTAAATATTTAGCCTTGGATTTAGGTGGTACAAATTTTCGTGTTTTGTTGGTCACTTTGAAAGGACATCATGAGGCAGTTGTTGAATCAATGATTTATGCTATACCCAAGGAAATAATGTTGGGTCCAGGCGAACAGCTATTCGATCATATTGCTCACTGTTTATCGATTTTTGTGGAAGAGCATAAAGTGGGTGGTGAACATTTGCCACTGGGATTTACTTTCTCTTTTCCATGTATTCAGCTTGGTCTAACAAAAGCTCTTTTAGTTCGTTGGACTAAGGGATTTCAATGTTCAGGTGTAGAACAAGAAGATGTTGGTCGTTTACTTAAGGAAGCCATTGCCCGTAGAGGCGATTGTGAAATTCATGTTATGGCAATACTTAACGATACTACTGGCACTCTAATGTCATGTGCTCATCGTAACCCTGAATGTCGTATTGGCGCTATTGTTGGTACTGGTTGCAATGCCTGCTATGTGGAACGTGTTGAAAATGTCGATTTGTTGGAGCCAGAATATAAAACAACAAATAAGAATATTTTAATAAACACCGAATGGGGTGCTTTTGGCGACAGTGGTCTATTGGATTTTATTCGTACTGATTACGACAAAATAATTGATAAAAAATCGCTAAATGCTGGCACTCAACTATATGAAA
The DNA here is from genome assembly GCA_932274085.1 of Protocalliphora azurea. Lineage (NCBI taxonomy): Eukaryota > Metazoa > Arthropoda > Insecta > Diptera > Calliphoridae > Protocalliphora > Protocalliphora azurea. The sequence goes on along the minus strand of OW026521.1, from coordinate 84,005,154 downwards.
AAATGATTTCTGGTAAGAAATTTATTAAAAATAAAAACAAGGAAAAAAAGTTACATTTTGGCGGCCAGATACGTTCATTAATCATCTCATAACTAATTATGAGTCGATTGCCGCACTTAAAAGTCGCATAAAACAGTGATGTCAGATAAAAATTCCAAAAAATCAATAAATTTCATTGAACAATTCCTTTTTTTTCCTTAAAAAAATCCTCCAATGTTCCCTCTGCAATAAAATCGTTGTTTTTAATAAAAACAAATATTTTATATTTATATGAAAATATAAATACATTTTCAATATTTTGACTCTCGTATATATAATTACTCAGAATATCTACTTTATGAAGTTTCAAATAAATGTTGTAGAAATTAAAAATAAATTTTTGGTGAAGAATATAAAAACAGATTATTAAGCAATTGAAAATTCTAAAATATAGTTTTAGTAATAAATAAATTTTTTAATTATTTAATTTGTTGCTGTTTTTGAGGGAAATTTTAAAATTAAAAAAAAAATCCGTTTAATTCGACAAAAGTTGAAATTCTCTCCCATTTATCTTCTCTACAAAAAATTCCTTAAAAAGGGAAAATTTTCTCCATCAGACATCACTATGTAGGGATATTTTTACAACAATTATTATTATTTTTACTAAAAACTAAATTATTGCAATTTAAAAAAAGAGAATTTTGAATGTACATAATTCCTGTAACACCTTTTCCAGATTTTATTGTTGCACGAGTCAGGTTCTGGACAACCGACTTAGGTTTTTGACATCAATTTCTCCTAAGTTACTCCATGCCTGTTTCAATCATGAATTCCAATTTTGCATACCGTTACCGCTAAAAAAAATACATTTACCGAAATGGCTCAAAATACCGATAACGCTAAAATATCTTTACCGAATAAGCCGAAATACTGATAACGCTAAAATGCCGTTACCATTATTTCCCAGTTTCAGAAAGAAGTATTATTTCCGATAAAAGTAAATAAAGTTTGTAGGAATGTTATAGTTATCACAGCCCAACCTTATAATATTTTACTCCACTTTATATTTCATGATAATGTACCGATTGCTTCGAGCATCTATTACCCTAAAAATACTATTACTAAAATAACTTGCAATACCAATAACGCTAAAATACCGTTACCGAAATGCCAATACCTTTACGTTTTTACATTTTTGAATCGGTTGCCAAACTTTACCAATTCTTTTGTTTGAAATTGTTTTTCGACACTATTGTTTAAATTAAAAAATCACTAAAAATTAAAAAAAAAAAACTATCCTAAGCAATTTATTAAATTTAGATAATTTTATTAGCCAGATTAAAATACCGATTTTATTTATGCCGATAGTGTCACGTGAATATTAAAATACTCTCCATGATCTCCATTAAACCAAACATTGATAATGTTAGATTAGGGCCGACAATAATCAAATAATTTTATAAGCAATAAACATAATGATTCTCGAAATTTAATATTGTTAAATTTCAATAAGACTCCAAAACAAATAAATAATTTATATATATATATATATATATATTAATGTGTATATAGGCAAAAAAAGTATCTCCATTATAAAGCTCTAATAATATAGAATAGAAATGGTGAAATGTGGAAAATAAATAACTTTTTAGGTCTGCGCATATAATTATATAGCATATCGTAATATTCCTCTAAGACCTAATAAAGTATAAATATTATGGGTTCTTGTGAAATTCTAGGACTTGCTATGTTCGTCTGTCTTTTGAAAACATCATTCCTCTTTGACAATTTTTTTTTATTGAAATGAGTAAAATTGATTTACAAACAAAAAAGTAAAAGAGTCCAATACTAGAAGATATTTGTATCCGTCGTAAGTCCAGTTCATATTTTTTCTGCAGATATCTCTTAAACAAATGCATGTACGATAACGAAATTGAACAAATAGTACAAAGATCGATATAAACTCAGAAACTTAGTTTCTAATGATCGTTCAAGCCAAAAACTTTAATAGCAAATAATTTGTAATTTTATTTATTTTTCCTAGGTTTCTGAAATTCTGAATTTCAAAATTTCGTTGAACTTAAGCTTAAATTCTACTGACTACACGAGTAAAAATACATTTTTCAATAAAAAAATAATTTGTCTAAGTACTGGTTTTATCAGTTAGTGAAAAATATTTTTTATTTTATAAATTAAAATCTGTCGAAAACTTTTTTCAAAAAGCGCTTAAGTAACAACGCAAAATAATTTTTCCTCAAATTTTTGCATACAAAATATATAAATATTATAGATATTATTCAATTATACATAAAGAAAATTTTGCGTATTTTAAGACAATTTTATTGGGAAGCTAAATAAAAATATTATTCACATATAAATTATCAACGATAAAGGTCTAAAAATTGTAATTTTTCAAGTAAAATCTTAAAAAAAGGTTAATTGTAAATATGCATAATTGTGTATGTACAAATCAATAAAAATTTTGAATTATGCTCAAAAAAAAATGTTTTTTTTTTTTATAAGTTCCTGGATAAATTTTGTTATTGTTTTGTTAATTTCTTCTTTTTAAGATTTTTTGGAAAGCAGAAGGTTGTTATTCATATACATTTGTATATATTTTGGTCCAATATTGAAAGAAATTTTTAAACAACATTAAAAAAAGGAAATTTTTCAAGTTCTAACGCAATTTATTATACATTTTTCTTAAAAGGCTATGGAATGATGTAATGTTTTTTAAAGATTTTTTTTTTTTTTTTTTGTAACAAGATTTATTTTCTTTTAAATTGGACAAATATTTTAGAACTCATTCGGTTTTATATAGAATGATTTATATAAATTTTTATACGTTTTTATTTTTGCCCCAAGTATGTTTCAAATAAAGCCTAAAAATATATTAAAAAGAATTTGATAAAGTTTTGAAATTTTTAAATGATTGTTTGAATATTTCAACGATTTGATAGATTGACGTTGTAAATGAAATAGCTTTTAAAACTTGATATCTTTGTGTTATTTTGAAATAGAAAAGCAAATTTAATTTAAAAAAATTAATGAATTATTTCTTATTTGTAGTAGATATAAAAGATTTAGTGCACCAACTATTATCAAAAAGTTTTTTTTTTGCGAAATATCTTAAAATTTACAGGATATTTTTGTTGTTTTTCTTACAGCTATTATTATTGAATCAAATTCAAAAAAATAAAGTATTTATTTTATTTTTGTAAAAAAATTAACGATTTTTGGAAATATTCCCTTTATCAGATTAGCACCATATTTTTCATCAGTAAGTTTTTGATATTAAAGGATATAATTAGAACTATTTAAGTAAAATTGATATTCTAAGTATCAAAACCTACACAGCTCAACCTTCCGTGTTTTTCAGATCATGCATTTTAATTAATTTCATTGAAATGCATTTATTTGTTTGAAATGCTTTAGAGGATAAAAATTAAATAAAAACACACCTTAAATTATTATCTGTTCAATATTCCATGAAATTTACGAACCAAAGATTCATATATATATATTTTTTTTTTTTTTTGTATTTCTAAAACTAAAAAGGAATAATGAAGAAAAATTTCATTTTTTTTGGTGAAAAAAGAAATATATAGTTCAAAAGCTATTTATAAAAAATACCGTATAAAATTTTATTGCCACTTAACACTTCAATACATAATTTCGAATTTTTCAAAAAAAAAATAAAAATAAAAAAATTCTAAATTATATATCTCTGATCACAGATGGAATCTGGACATAGAACATACATTTCTGGAATCTACTAGTCCTGGCTACTTCCACTCTTCCGCTTACCCGATTCATGTCTGCTCCTTATGGCCATTAGGACCACTTAAAATTTTCGATTTTTGTTCAAAGAAATTTTATATATTGAGTAATATATTTGATTTTTTTTACACTTTTATATTTTAATGTGTTTTATAAAAATATATTATTTTTTTACTTAAAATTTAATTTTGATATAGTATTTTTATTGAAAAATAATTTTGTTCATTTTAACAAATCAATTCACAGTGTGTGGAGCGTATTTAACATTTGTGTGGGACGTATTTAGCTGACGTATTTATTTTCACACCCTTATTTTTTAATATAGCAATGAATTTCCAAATAAGGATTTTTAAAATATTAACATCATTACTTACAAACAACTTTTAAATTTAAAATGTGCTTTAAAATAATTTTCTTTTGCAAATACGGGTATAAATGCATATGTTATTTGTTACCCAACATAAACATTTATTAAAAATTATTTTTAATACCTATTACAATTTATATAATTATATTAAAAAAGTTAACTTCAAGCATATATTTTTATGCTTAGAAAAGTTTTATGGTAAAAAAATGTTCTATGGTAAGAAAAATGTTTCATTCAACTGTGTGAAATGAAAACTGTAAAATAAATTTAATTATTTTTAATTTAATTTTTATTATAAAAGAAATTTAAATAATTGTGTAAACATAAAAATAAAAAATGAGATTGAAAGAATAAGAAATGTTTTATTTGAAATCCTTTATGAAAGAAAATTCCACTTTGGTCACGTTTTGTGTTCCAATGGATAAATTAGGTAAAGTAAAACTTGAGGGTTAATATTGAAAAATATTGACTTTGGTCGAGCATTTATATGCGTGCTAGATCTAAACGTGGTCCGATTTTAATAAAAATTTGTAGATGCGGTCGTCATACTTGCTAAATTATGTATCCATAGTTTTTTTTTCAGTTTGCGATTGTAATTTTAACAATGTAACATTTCTTTTGATTAATAAAAGTTTATTCTCAAATCACACATTTCATTTTAAATAATGATTAACTAATAATTAAACTCCGTATTTACAAAAAATTTGTAAATTTAAAATGCCTTTTAAATCAATTTTTGAAATCAATATATTTTTAATTAAAATTTTAGTTATTTCATTTAATACAGATTTTAATACAATTTAAATCCATAATTTATAAAATAAGTTATAATAGCATTTTATTTCAAATATTAATGCAATTTTTCAGTAAAAATGGCAAAAGTAATCTACTAACATATTATATAAAATATTTTTCATTGTAGGCATGTATTTAGGAGAGCTGGTGCGTTTGATACTAATCGATGCCATTGAACAGAATTTAATATTTGTATTATCACAAAATAAACAAGAATTTATAAAAAAGCTGACCAATGAAACAGAATGTTTTGAGACCAGTATGATATCCGATATTGAAGCCGACACCTTTCCCGAATGTAAGAAAACACGCAATATAATCAAACAAATATTTGGCATTGAAAGGTCAAATATTGAGGATTGTCAAAAATTATGTTATATTTGTGAATGTGTATCACAGCGTGCTGCTAATTTGGTAGCTGTAGGCATAAGTGGATTAATAAATAGAATCAACGAGCCTAAAGTCGTAGTGGGTATTGACGGTTCTGTCTACAGATTCCATCCAAAATTTGATACCTATATGAGATCGGCCATTAAGAAATTGATAGATCCGAAAATTCAGTTTGATTTGATGCTCTCAGAAGATGGATCTGGTAGAGGAGCTGCACTGGTGGCAGCGGTGGCTAGTCAAAATAGTTAATTTTTTATTAATATTAATGAAATTTATACAACGAGGTGGTATTTATTATATAAAATTGGAAATCAAAAATTAAATGTTATACCCTTAAGTTTTAAGAAAAAATTTGGTCTATGTAATTTTAATATTTAATAAATTGTAGACTTAAATGTTCGATTAGCAAAATATACTGAGGTTTGCGTTTAAATAAAATATAGCATAAATTGTTCGTCATAACTCCTACTGATGATTATTTTAAATATTTTTCTCGATCTGAATTCAATTGAAAGATGCGCCATATTATTCTTTTCCCGGTCTTTTTCCACTCTAGGGAAATCGGGACTGAATTTTAAATTTCCCAAGATTTCGGAAATTCCCGCCAAAAATAAATAATTAAAATTTTTAAATATTTATAAGATAATTCAATTAAATGAAGGATAGTAAATGTAAAAATAAACTAAATGATCATAAAACGATAAATTATTTCAGTTCTTTTGACACTTCTATTGACATTTTGAAAATTAAATGAATACCATTTATTATATAACAACTCATCCGAAAATAGAATCATTACCTTGGTTTTCATATTGCCCTATGGTAAAACTTCCCTTGGTATTTTTACGGAAGTAAGCTTTTGTTAAGAAAGATCAAAATAATTGCTGAAGCCCTATTTTTTTCCAGATTTATAACTCATTTCTATAAATAATGTTTTTTCTCATACAAACATATAATTAAGTTATTTTAAATCATGTTCAGTTCCTGTACAATTAGACCTTTTAAAATTACATGGTTTTAAAAGCAAATTTTTTGTAATTTATCTGATAAAAAAAATTCATATACAATTAATAGTTTGGATACTTTTAGGCAAACGTTTTTATTGATGCTTTAGAAATGTAAGTTGTTGCTTGAATATTCCAGACATTTTAAGGAGAATCTTCTTAAAATTTTCACATACGTGCAAATTGTATCTTCAAATCGTAAATATATTTTTCAAATGTCGAATTTTAATTTTTGAAAAAATTTGCGGAATATAATTTTTTTATTTGAAATATTCCCATAAATGGAATTATTTTATTTTCCATCTATTATACAAAAAGCATGAAGGACTCAGAAACTGTCAAATATGTTTAGATATTTCTTTACATATTTAAACTCGTAACAAAATAAATACAAACGAATTAAAAAACACATTATATACTAAAAAAAACATATATGAGTTAGAAAATATAAACATTTCCCTTTAAAAAACTCTAACTGTAACGTTTCAAATGATCATAATTTCTCGCGGAAGAAACATATAACTGCAGAGAATTTTGTAAATATTCTATGCGATATTAAATTTTTATGACAGATTTTCGGTAATATTTCTTTCAAAGGTTTATATTTTTATATAAGGGATACTTTTCATTATTTATTATTTTTTAACTATTTCTATACTCTTTTACAAACCCTAAATACAATGTACCATTTTAAACCTTCATTTGAATCTCATGATTAATTGATTTTTGAAGTTATGTAAATAATTTTGAAAAATAAAAAATGTATGTACACTTTTGGAATGAAAAATTCATAAGAACTTTTCATTTAATATCAGAAACAAATAACACTACTTTTTAGAAATTACCACAATCTATTCTACACGTTTCAGCATTACAACATGAAAATAATTATTTCAAAATATTTTGTAATAATATTTGAATTCTTTTCTTTTGAGGATTCTTCACTCAAAATAAACTTGGCAAACACAAAATTTTAGAAATAGATTTCAATGCAACTACCTCAACGGGTGTTAAAAATGTTTCCAAATTTTTACGGTTTGCGGGCCATCACGTTCAAATGAAGATAAAAAGAGCTGATTCAGTCTTTCACCACCCTATGTATTTCGATATTAAATTAGAGTTAGAAGAAATTGGAATCAATATGGTGAAGCAATTTCCATTGGACCCAATGCATTTGATAGACTTGGGTGTTTCCAAAAAAATGCTTCAAATTATAATAAAACTTATTTTCAATTATCAACAATTTAATAACTGAGACATCTTTTTTGCTACTATCACTTGTGCCTTATATACCAATGGCATTTTGTAGAAAACCCAGTAGCTTTGAAGATTTAGGGAGATGGAAAGCAGTAGAGTTTAAGAATTTCGTTTTGTACTGGGGAGTATATATATATATATATATATATATATATACATATCAAGCGCTAAAACGCTTATTGAAAATTTTGTTATAGAGTTTCTCGATATATATGGCGTCACAAGTGTAACCTATAATGTTCGCAATATGTTACATTTAACGGATTGTATTGAATATTTCGGTTTTTTATGAATTCTTCGGAATATAAATTTGAAAGTGCTCTTCAAAAAATTAAAAAAAAAAACAATAAAAATACCTAAACATATACCACAGCAGTTGTATCATAGACATTCAATTTTGGACATTACAATCGAAAACAAAACGGAAAGTTTAAAACGTCGTGATAACGCTATTATATTTCCCGACAATGTTTTGTGAACTTGAAAAAAAGAAGCAGTAGTAATTATAAGTTTTAAGAACGAACAAAATTATATAAAATTATATAAAAAATTTATAAATATGAAACACCTATGTCGTCAGTTGATTTGGGAATTTCCTTATTTAGTGGAAAATTCATATGGACCTCAGTTAACATACAATACCAATAGTATTATAGAAAAATTCATGTGTTTGTCAATTCAAAATAATTTTTTATTAATTCCACTTTTCCACAATATATATTAAATATATAAAATTCTAAAATGACATCAAAAAGTAAAATAATGAAAATATTGGCGGAAGATAGTAACATAATTGATGTATTAAATAATTTGCAAGCTGAAATATTAAATTTAAAAGGTGTGTATTATTTCATATTTCTATGTGTTGTAAATTATTTAACTTACCTAACATATGAGTTTATTTCTTACAGCTATTTTTCTTTGTCAAAACCTAACATTTAAAAATCAAATAAACGAAATCATAGGGAACGTATCAGATAGCCTAAATGAGTTAAAAGGTAAAATTTAAATATCTGAATATAATATTTAATAATATATCAACTTTTAATCTGCAACAAAACTTTTGGCGCTAGTTAAAAAGCAATGTATTAAAAAGCGATGTATTTATTTATTTAAATAATGATAATTTTGAATGAAATTGAATTTTAATATTATTGTGAAAATTTTAGGAAAATTTGACTTCTATTTTCTTAATTTTTTAATAACAGTGTATTTATGATAAATAAATTTTATCGTTAATTTTAAATGGTTACATGTTTTCTCATTATAATGCGCAAATTTGCATGAAAATTGGAGTTGTAGTTTTTGAAAATGCTAACAAAAAAATAACTACATTGAACAAAACATTTGCCATTTTTTTGATACATATATATATATATATACTTTCGACAAAATGTCAAGGTAAACGAAGATATAATAATAGAATAAAGAGTTCCAACATCGAGTTTTTAAACTCATGATAAAAAATTCCTTCAGAAGTGCTCCTAAAAATAACATAAGTTATCTTTTGAACAAGTAATTTAAGATTTGTGTAAATTTTTGGAGAAATTAAAACATTTTTAATTTTCCTGCAATTTTATTCCGCATACGTTATAGTGAACCAAAACAACGCTTTAAGAAATGCATTAAAACAAATATCTGGATTTGTTCCCATTTCAAAATAAACATAAAATAATCAAATTTGAAAACGAAATAACGGACAATTCGTATAAAGACGCAGTAAGTTCTGTAGTCTAATATGATTTTCAGAATTATAGTGTTTAAAATATTTCTTAAAGATAATGGTGTTCAAATCGCTTTCAAATCCCAGAGATATTAAAGGAAATCTTTCGAGATTTTTTTCGGCAGATGTCATTTTAAACCATAAAATGGATGGAGTTCACGGAAAAAATGACTTCCTAATTATTTAAAAATATTTCAATCTCTTCATAGTAACAAAAAATTCTTCTATAACATAAATCGAACTAAACTAACTGTTGATACAAGTAATATTATTCAGATGCTGTTTCTAATTCATCATAAACAAAAGATGAGTTTTAAGCCGTAAAAGTGATTTTAAACTTGAGTATTCGCAAAAAAGGGCCTTAAACATTTTTAAGTTCATATTAAATGTTTGTTGTACTTGATTTATATCTTAAGATTTTGTTTTTGTTTATTTACAGCTTACTGTTATTTGTTGTTTTTTCTTTGATTTAATTTCTGTGAATTGTGAATTTATTTATCAAAATAAAAAACTAATGCACCAAAAATTACAGTACAAATTCAAATAAAAATCATTAATTAATTAAAACTGATTATGGAAACGTTTCTATGAATGAATTGTAATTTGGAAACGCTTCCTAAGAACTGGTTATCAATATAACAATTTCAATCAAAAATAATTGATAGTAGAATTGGTTCTAGAACTATTCTAAAGAAGGATTTTTACTATTTCCTAACGCTTCTATAGAATTAGTTTTTGTGTGAAAATTTCGAACAAAATTTCGAGAAAAAAAACTTATTAACACAAAGAAACTTTTTTTTTTATTATTTATATAGAAAGAGAAAAGAAATAATAAAAAAAATATATTAAGAGTTTAGATGGATGTAGATGACCCTTTCCCTTTCGGAGAACAGGCTCAGTTTTCTAGACGAAACCTCAAAAAGACCAAGTAAAAAATTCAAATAATTCAAATAGTGCAATATTTGCTTCCATTAATCAACAAATTTTTGAAAATTTTGAAAATGAAAATTAAACCCGTAACCTATTTTAGTGTTTTGGCATAGAAAAAGCAATAAAGTGCATTAGTAACAAGAGATGGATCTATTCTCGTGTTAACTAAAAACCAAAAAATAGTGGAAAAATTCATACAAACAAAAAATTTTAGAGGTCTATGCGAAGTAGAAATCTCACTACACAACATTTAACATTTGTAAATGAAAAATAACGATCGGAATCTAATCCAAACAATTCTTCTATCAATTAACTTATACAGAGTTCCATCCAAATTCATTATTTCCCAAACCCGATGAGATGTAAAAATTGCCAATTTTTAGGCCACACCAAAAACAGGTGTAAAAACCTTACTTCATGTGATTATTGCTAATTGTCTCGGTGATCCTTGTTGGTTATTTGTCCTAAATATAAAGAACTTAAGAAAACTCGTAAAAAAGTAAAAGCACAAAATAAATGCAGCATTGGTAAAGCAAAAAAAAATATATAGACACCTGTAACCAACAGAAACAAAAAACTACAATAAACGAAAATACTAACAATAACTCCAAAATAACAGAAAACAAAAATACATCAACACAACAAAGCAAAACCACACAATCCGAAAAACCATCTATCAACTTATTCCATTCTCTCTCAAATAATCGATTTATTAGAATCAATTCAAAATCCATCAACATAAACAACTCTCTCAACATTAAAAAGTAGTTCAAACTCAAACCTAGACGTACAACCAGAGATGGAAAACGAAAATATTTTTCGGTATCAAAATAAATTTCAAATAGTACTTTTTTCACTCTCAGAGTACTAAAATTCAAATTCAAATTGTAGTTTTTTTATTTTTTATTTAATTTGTAATTTGTGTATTTAAAATGAAGGATTAAATATAATACCAAATCATTAAATGGTTAATTTATTCAGGTGAAACATTATAGTAAAATATGAAGATCTTAATAAAATATGGCCCTGTAATTGAAATAAACTCACGGAGAAAACAGTCGCACAAGATCAATTCCTTAAAATCGAGCACTTCAACTTTAGTTTTGTTAAAATATAATTCATTATCAAATGTCTCTGAAATGTGGAACTGTTTCACTTCAATTTTATTTAAAGAGCATAGAAACTTGTAGTTTTTAGTAATGATTGTACAATTATTTTTGAGTTTACAATTTTGTAAATTAAACCTTCAACTCAAATGTTTCTATAATGTAGGTTGTTTGCCCTATAAACTTATTTGAATTGTCTTAATTAAGTGTCTAATTTTTTGGGAACTCGAAAAACCAGCATTTTTATTTTTATTTATTTAATAGCCAAAGAAATTACAATTTCTTACAGCCTAGCATATATATTATTCTTAAAGCTATTTACAATAAAATATTTTCATAATCATTCATTAACAAAAACTTATTATTTAACTAAGTTAAAAATATTCCTCTTAATGCGGATTGGATTTAATGAGAAATCAATATATGGATAGAAACTGTTGAATTGATTGCATATACGTCTCATGGGATCAAAGTTGGCATAATTGGTTCGAAAATATTTTATTTTTAAAGGAGTATAAATTCTAGTTGGACGATTTGGAATTATGAATTCGATCTTACGAAGCAGGAACTCAGAATTAATTGAACCGTTTACTAAATTAATTACAAATGAAATATTCATATATTTTCTCCTAACTTCAAGAGTAGGGAGATCAATAAGCTGTACTCGACTTTCATATGATGGTAAATTAATATTAGGATTTCATGGAAGATTACGAAGACAAAATAAGAGAAATTGTTGCTGGACCGATTCAATTTTCTTTATATAAACTTCGTATTGAGAATCCCAGACCACGGAAGCATATTCCAGGACTGGTCTTACAAGAGAGATGAATAATTGCTTGGAAACGTAAGGATCATCAAACTCTCTTCCCCAGCGCTTGAGGAAACCTAGAACTCCTTTTGCCTTATTAACGATTTGCGAAACGTGGGAATTAAAGGATTGTTTACAATCAAGCAACACACCCAGATCAAGAAATTCTTCGACTAGATCAAGTTGATATTCATTTATTGTGTATCTACAGAGTACTGAACTTCTTCTGTAGAACATCATGTGTTTACACTTTCTTAAATTCAGATCCATTAGATTCATCATACACCAATCATAAAGATTGTCAAGATCTGATTGGAGTAAGGAACATTGGGAATAGTTAAAGCTAAGGAACAGCTTTACATCATCAGCATACATTAATATTCTAGAATTCTTAATGCAAGCTGGTAAATCATTTATAAATATTAGGAGTAATAAGGGGCCGAGATGACTAGCTTGTGGAACACCAGATAAAACAGGAATGGTTTTTGATGTACATTCTCTGAATAATACACATTGGCATCTATTTTTAAGATATGTGGAAATCCATTTAAGGAAAACAGGAGAAAATCCGAGTTAATCCAATTTGAACAAGATGAGATCGTGATTTACTTTATCGAAAGCTTTACTGAAATCTGTCTATATTGCGTCTGTCTGTAAACCGGAATCAAATGCAGTTATAACTGAAGTTGTGAACTCCAAAAGGTTAGTAGTAGTGGAACATCCTTTTTTGAATCCATGCTGAAATGGCGAAAGATAACATACAACTTGATGCGAAAGGATTTCAGTAACTCGAAAAGTTTTGGAATAACATTTAATTTAGCAATACCTCTATAATTGGAAATGTTGGATCTGCTTCCGGATTTTAACAATGGTATAAGATTTCCTCCAAACTTCAGGAAAGTGACCACTAAACATTGATATGTTGAATAAGTAGGTTATTGGAGATATAAGAGAATGTAAACATTTTATAAGAACACAGCTTGGAACACCGTCAGGTCCACATTTATCAGAATATTTTAGATTCTGTACAGCTCTCAGTACCATCGATTTATCTAATGGACAATTTATTAGGGTTGCAGCAGGAATTGGATATGGATAATTGGAAAGTTCATGTAATTCTTTATCAGAATAGGCGGATGAGAAGAAAGCAGCAAACATATCGCAAATATCTGCATCGTTTGAGGATTCTTTATCTCCAAATTTCATCATGGACGGATATCCAGAGACTCGACGCTTAGAATTTACGAACTGGTAAAAATATTTTGGATTATTTTTAAAGTTTCTTTTCACCCTAAAAAGATAATTATTGTAACATTTGATATTTTCCAAATTGTAAACTGATCTTGATATGGAGTACCTCATATAATCAATAGATAAGCCGGATTTTTTGTATTTTCTATAATGTTTGTTTTTCAAATTTTTTAAGCCATTGAGCTGCTTTGTAGTCCAAGGCGGTCCATGTGCAATTTTTTTCTCGTCATTGGTATTGATTTCTTAAAAATTTTAAATAAGCCATCATAGAATTTATTCAAAATGATGTCAATATTACGAGAGCATACTTTATTGTAAGGAATATATTCAAACCAGTTTTCAGAACAAGTAGGTGATTTAATTTGGAATAATCAGCTTTGCTAAAATCAAAAACCATCTCATTATTTACATTGGATTGTAATGATATCTTTGTTTCGACGTATACGCTTATTTCAAGAGTGGGGTGATACGCATCTTCGGGTGTTAATAATGAATTAATGCGAAGAATATTAATTTCTTCAGGTTGATCAACAAATACAAGACCAAGTAGTTTGCTAAGTTTGTTTACTATGTTGTTTATTTGGAATAGTCCTAAATCAGCAATAGCATCCAGTAATTCAATAGATGTTTCCGATCTTATTGATGGGCTTAAAAAGCATGAATCAGGAGTTTCGCACCATTTAATATTTGGAATATTAAAGTCACCAAGAACAATTATGGAGTCTCCAGGTTTGGATTGATTAGCTACAAATTTTATCGCGTTTGCATGTTGTTCATAAATTTGAATGTTTGACGCAGGAGGAATATAAGAGCAAGTTATAAAAATTGTTCTAAATTTAGCTTTAACACATACGGCGATAAATTCAATATTTTGATCATTGTTAAAAAATATTTCTTCTGAAGGAAAAAGAGTTGAGACAGAAATCAAAACTCCCCCACCTTCTGTGCCCACTCTATCACGTCTATAGATTTGAAATTTACTGCACATTATTTCAGAATTATGAATTTCTTTATCAGATTTATTTCGGAGCCACGTTTCAGTGAGTACAATCATATTATGCTCAATATCAAAACTCTCTAAATAAAGGGATTTTAACTTTGTGTTCATACCTCTAACATTTTGGTATGCGATGGAGATAGCTGAGAAGTTGTAATCATTTTCTGGACAAATATTAATATTTAACGGATTATTTAATTCAATTAGTTTTTTGGATTTGGATCAGAAGCCCTGGGAAGAATTACGTTGTTATCATCACGATAAATAAATTGTCTAACAATTGTATTTTTTGGCCAAAATTGTGGATTAACGAGACGAATGAAGCTCTATTGCGCGCATTTATCTTGTAAATTTGGACATTATTATAATCTTCGATGCCAAGGTTCGTTTTAATATAGAATTCAACATCATTTATTGTTGTATCTACTGAAAAACGGCTAGCAAATATGGTTTTCCTTGGAGCAATAATTTTTAGAGGCTTTGGAGTTACTGTTGTAAATCCGTCTACAAGAGAATTGTTGACCACATTAAAATTAGTTGGGATGTTTGACGATGAGGGAGTTAATAAAATAAGCTCTGGAGGCTTACTGGTAGCAAGATTTGGAATCATGGGCAAGTTCGACGAATTAGATACTGTAGGAGTAACTGAAGTCGACTCTGACGGAATTATATTATAATTGGAAGCATTTGAAGTATGATGAGGCGGAATAAAATTATTTGTATTAGGAGTTACAACAGCAGCAAGACAACTACTTGTATTTGCGGTTGGTAACGGAATAGAATCATTATTAGTAGTAATAACCCTTGTATTTTTAGGAATACAAGGATGTGTTGATGATGACTTAGCAGTTCTTTTACGTTTTGGTCTCGGGGAAGCAGCAAAACTATCTAAATTTGTGAATTTAGAAAAAATTTCACCATATTTAGTTAGTTTTCCTTTTAGAGAAGAAAAGTCTTTTTTAATTCCATCGAACTCTGCTTTATAGCTTTTGAAAAAATTGTAAAATTCAATGCCAATTACTCTGCAATTTGAACAAGTCCACTGTAAGTTTTTGGTATTGTCAGATAATGCATCAGCATCACGAGCTTTGAGGCCACTACATTTTAAGTGGTAATTTCCCAAACACAACCAAATGGAAATCATACGTTCTTCTCCGGAAATACTGCAGTTTTTATTCATACAGTCCATCTCAAAATTTATTAAGGACACACACCAATACAAATATTATCTAGGATTAAAACCAGTAATATGTAATTAAATGGCAACACAGCAGATAATTAGCAAGGACACTAATTATAATATTGATCTTAATAATGGAAAACGGAGTGGTAATATTAGGGAAAATATAAAACGGAGATGTTTTATCTGACAGATTGTTTTATTTGACAAATAGAACTATACCAAATGTATGTCAATGACTATACAAAAACAAATTCATGCAAAAATAAGTCTTAAGGTATATATCCACTATTGTTGTTGTTCAAAACAATAAATAAAACAAATTGAATTAAGACTTAATTGCGAATCCAATTCAATGAACTTCAATATTCTCTAATTAAGATATATATGTGGAACACTTATCTTAAATAAAATAACCAGAAAAGGCAATTATAGATGGTGTTTTTAATTGAAAAAGTTTATAAAATCGCAACACAAAAATTTTTACAGCCGAAACTTTACAAGGTTACCAGACCGATTATAAAGTCAAAGATCATCATGCAAGAATTATGGATTCTAAAAATGGTTGGGATGAATCTATACCTCAAGAACTATACTCAGCCTGGAAATCTTTTGTCTCAGATCTCAATTTATTATCTTGGCTTAAAATTCCTCGTTTTTGTCTTGCTAAATCTGCTAAATCTCGTGTCGCTGCAACAAAAAGAAAATCATTGCCTAAATTAGAATTATGCGGCGCACAACTTATGCCAAAATTACACTCTAAAATCAAAAATCTTTTCGCAATACCAAATCTTGAAGTTTTTCTCTGGACAGATTCTCAACTAGTTCTTCATTCATTAAAATTCTTTAAAATTATCCGTTTTTGTTGGAAACAGGGTATCAGAAATTCAGGACCTTACTAATGCTTGTAGTTGGCGACATGTCCCAACTCATTTCAATCCTGCTGATATTGTTTGTCGAGGTTCAACTGTTCAAGAACTTTCCTCATCTATATACCAGCATTTCTCGCTCTAGATCCTGCTCAGTGGCCTCCAAATAAATTGGATAAATTGCCCGAAGAAAATCAACAATAAATCGATAGAGAAAAACGTAAAACTACAATGTGCCTTGAAGTAAAATCTAATTACATTTTGGATTCGATTGCAAGATATAGTTCATATTTAAAAATCATTCGTATTGCCTGGATGCTTCGTTTTTCTTATAAACCAAAAACTAATATTTTTTGTTCTGATTCTTTGCAGCCCCAAGAATTAGAAAATGCCTTATTTCGTATTGTCTTTAACATCCAGAAACTCCATTTTCAAGAGGATATAAATCGTGCTCTAAAGAAAAAGGATCCTCAAGGCGCTCTAAAGTGTCTCAACCCTTTCCTTGATTCCTCACATGGCTTCAATTTGCTCAAAGGTGGTGGTCGCTTGGACTGATTGATTGATGCTCTCTGAAGGTCAAAAGCATCCTATAATTCTGCCCAGTAAAAATCACTTTGTGAGCTGTTATGTACGCCATCTACATATTAGAAACTTTCACGCTGGACCTAAGGCTCTAATGTCGTTAATTCGCCAGAAATTTTGGATTATCAACTCAAGAAATCTATCTATGTCGTAGCATCGTCAATTTGTGCCCACAATGCATTCGTTATCGCCTAAAATTGCTACAACAGATGATGGGAAATTTACCCGTAGAGCGTCTCAACCCTTCAAGGCCCTTCGCCAGATGTGCCGTTGATTTTTGTGGTCCAGTTAACACTTACTTCCGCATCAGAGGAAAGGTCCCATATAAAACCTATATTACTGTTTTTGTCTGTTGGCAACTAAAGCTGTGCACATTGAAGTTGTATCGGACTTATCAACTGACGCCTTTATTGCCGCTCTGAAAAGGTTGATTGGACGAAGAGGTTTGATCCAAAGAACTTAATTTTTATTGTAAATTTTTGCTCAATTCAATTTATAAATTTTCGCTTTATTCCCCCAATCCGCCAAAATGAAGGGCACCACATTTTGGGAGGCGGCCGTAAAATCTGCAAAGGGCCACTTAACTAAAACCCTGGCTAACACTAGGCTTACATACGAAGAGCTGACAACTGCGATGATCGAGATAGAGGCTACTTTAAATTCAAGACCAATATCACCCCTATCTTCCGATCCAAGTGATTTTGAAGCCCTTACACCTGACCACTTTCTAATTGGCGCTCCCCTACGTAGTTTGCAAGAGCGTGATGTCCCTACAAAAGAAATGAATAACCTTAAGTATTGGGCCCGGATAAGCGCTATCAAACAACATTTTATTTTATATTAACGAACTGCAGACTCACAATAAATGGACTACCTCATCAATGGATCTATAATCTACCCCCACAAAAATGGCTCATGGGCAAAATCATCAATACTGTGCTTGGAAGAGATAATCGTGTTCGAGTGGTTGACATTTAAACAACAAAAGAAGTTATACGTCGCCCTATCCACAGACTTGCTCTACTTTTTTCATCTTGAAAGTATCCTTTCAATGGGGCCGGTATGTTAGGTCACCGTATAATACTTATTAATATGTTGTTAAATTCATTGTTTTATTTTATATTTATTTCTATTTTATTTTGCATTTTTTTTTTTTATTGTATTTAAATTATTCATACTTTTGAGCCACTCATCCCACTGTAATTTGATGTAAATTTTGTTTCTATGGTCCACTATAACTTATTTTGATATTAACCGTTAGGTTATATTTTATTTCTTATTTTGTTGTGTATTACCATCTCATAATGTGTTGTTGTAAACAAAAATTCAGTATAAGTACATATTTTATTTATTGTTTTGTTTTTTGCATATATGTACATTACTAGTGACGAATTTCTTTTATTTGTCTCTCAACATAGAATAACAACAACAACAACAACATAGTAGCCCTTATTTATTTACTTATGATCGTTTGTTATAGTTGAAGACGAACAAGCATCTTGTCTTGTCATTTCTTTTCGCGGTTCACGGTCACAAATCCTTTTAGTAAAGTAAATTATTTTACAATTACTCTGCCCAACGAACATTTCAGTGGCAATATAGATAACAAATCAAAAAACTGATTTGCTCTATATTGCTGCCGGTAAAGAAAAAGCTCCTTATCGTACACATACAAAGGTAATACCCGTCTCACACACTGTTATTTAATTGGAAAAACAACACAAACTATCTGTATTGTATCTATAAAAACACAAACTATCTGTAAAATACGTGAAAACCTATTTGGAAGCTTGAAGACTACATAAGCCTTGAAATCACCAACAATGAATAACATAGCACTAATTTCAAAATAAATATAAAATAAAATATAATTGTATATTTTATTCATAATTAAAGTTTGTTTTTTATTTTTTGTTCTTTATCAAAGCTTTATTCTGCAGAGTTGTTTTATTAAATATAGGAGAAAGTATTGCATTTTTGCTGGTTTATTAGCATTTTCATTTCCTAAAATTTCTACATGGCTCGGTCACCATATAAATTTTTTAAAGCAAACATTATTTGCTGTTATATGTATTTGTCTACTTTATTTTTTGCATATGTATTTTTAAGGGATTGGAATAGGCTAAGACTGTCAGTAGTTAAAATTTTTTCTGACTTTTTTTCATATTTATATGAAAGCATTCAAATGCAGCTTGAGCTTCAGCATCGAAAATTGTTGCGGGATCCTTTAGGATACCGAGAGTTATAATTGAGTCATTTTCATCAACAAGTGCAAATGCTGTTCCATGTATAGTTTTAGACCGGTCTGTGTAAAATATCTTCCAATTTTCTATTGAATATTGGTCTGCAATATCATTTAATATTTGTCTATAAATTGAGTTTAGTGCTGATTCCTTTTTGAGTCTAGTACGGTCATCTAAAAATGTGTTTGATTGATTTTTTTATAATTGAAAGGTTTAAACATTTGCCAAAGATCAGTTAGATTTGATTTAATTTTTAATTCAGTTTTTCGTTTCTTCAAATTGTTTGTGGTGTGATGTAGCAAACTGCTGTTCTGGTTGATTTTTGGAATCAAATCACATTTTACAATTTTAATTCATTCTTCGAAAGTTTGTATTTGTAGATTTTTTTATGGATGTTGTTCGAGATGCTCTTAGACTGCATTTAATAGCGGAGTTATATAAGGTTTTTACTTTTTGAACGCTTGATTGATAGCATTCCCACATATCGTTAAAAATTAGCAACCTGTACTTTGTGCATAAGGTATATATGGTGGTGTATAATTAAATATTCAAATGGCGCTTATGTGAAACTGTATGGTGAATATCAATAAAAAATATAAAACTTTTCAGGCCTGTAGTATTTTTTATTTAATCATGTATTAGTTTTTTCATATGAACTACAATTAATTTAACTTACTGCTTTTATCCTCTTCCGTTTCATGCCTATGCTTTATATCACCATCTTTACTAGCACCATCTCGGTTAGGATCTTCTAACTTTTGTAATTCTGATGAACATTTTTCGTCTTTACGAGTTTCTCTCAGTTTATTGTTTTCTTTAATCTAAATTAAAAATTACCTTGATACTATCTGTACAACTTCCCAGACTGAAATTCATGTTCGTTAAAAAAATATAACGTTGTTATTGCGCTTAGTCAAGATAGTTTGGTAGAAACGCTTTTATAGTATTATCAGAGTACTAAACAAACAAGAAAGAATATATAATTTTTTTTTTTAATTTTTTTTATATACAGTTTAATTTTATTTTATATACCTGACCTAAATTTGTTTTTTCTAGAAAGAATTTTTCAATTATTTTATTAATTCTATATACACAGAAAAAAGTTTTTGCGGAAATATAAGAATTTACTTTCATTGATTTTAGTTCATAATATTTAAGGATAATGTCTTAAATTCTAACACTTTTTTACATTTTTTGAAATGTATCAAAAGTGAAGAAGACTTAAACAAATTGTTTAAATTTGCATTTAGATATATTTTCAATTTGTAAATGTATGTTTGAAATTTTATTTACATAATTTTTGCTTTTCAATGATTTTTGGGCACATTTTGGGGGCAGAAAAACACAGCAGATGCGTTTTTTATTACAATGATGCATGTGCTATAGAATGGCAGCAAATTTAAGCAAATTTCTAATCCTTAATTTTAAATAGTATTTTATTAGAAAATTGCCACTTAAAGTGATTTATTATTAATATTTTCATGCATAAGTATTTTTATTTAGAACTTGAATCAAATCTAATAAAACTAAATTAAAATTTTAGCAACATTTTTGCAAAATTCGCAAAATTATCATTAAGTACAATTTAATAATGTCTATGAACAAATTTTATTTTTTATGAAAAAAGTTTGGGAAAAAATGTCATTTAATTCATAATATTTATGAAAAAAAATTTTAAAATATATGATTATTTTTCTCTGTGTATTCACCATAACGTACTAAAAACAGTGCATTCAAGATTCGTAATATTAAACTTACAATTTACGCAAAAGCATTATTTAAAAAAATTATTCAAGGGACAGAAAGTTAGCTCACTTTCAAATATATTACAGAAAATCAAAGTTACCTTTGAAAAAATGCATTTTTAATATAAATTACAATTTATTAATTCATCCTAATTAAATTACGGTAATTACGTTGAAAAGATTTTATGTAAAAATTTATAAAAACGCCACCAATAAAAATCGCGAAAAATCTAAGTGTTACGAAAATCGGCTAAAACTCGGCTAAACAATCATTTAATTTTCATAAATGATACAAAAACTTCAAACCCGCACACAAGGACGGAATATTTGGTTAAACTGCGAATTTAAAAAATTGAATAATCACAAAATTTGCAAAAATACACCGAATTGTATCTAAAAAATAGTTTGGAAGAAACCCATAAAATATTAATCAATGTATTACATAGACGAGCGATTTAAACACTACTCCTTTCAATTTTGCAGTGTTAAGTCAATAATTTACACTCTTGTTTTAACTAATGTACTAATAAACCTTTTAAATATTTTTCATATACCAAAAAAGAGCAATTTTTTGCAAAAGATAGTATCTAAATAATATATTATATTTTATATATCATCAGATAGTTTACGGAATTTAGGGCCGTTATTATAACTATTACATAACTAAAGTTAGGATGTTATCGGATAATTATCTGTTTTTGGTTATTATAAGTACAAGTTATTCCATAAGTGACCGATAAGCTAAAGGACAGAACATCTGACTATTATCCCAGGTCCACAACTGAGATTAACGCTGATATAATATGTAAGATAACGCCGGCAGAGGAGAGTAACCA
The DNA here is from genome assembly GCA_932274085.1 of Protocalliphora azurea. Classification (NCBI taxonomy): domain Eukaryota; kingdom Metazoa; phylum Arthropoda; class Insecta; order Diptera; family Calliphoridae; genus Protocalliphora; species Protocalliphora azurea. The sequence continues at coordinate 83,983,309 of OW026521.1, read as the reverse complement.
TTTTGTTTATATTATGTTAAATCTTAAATAAGGTTTACACGTATTCTAATAAATCCTATAAGATATCATTATTTTCAATCAGTCACAGAGTAAACATGTCCTTTTTATTTAAGCAATTCGCACTTTTTTAGCACAATTTTTATAAAAATGTTTTTTAACATGTAAAACAAACACTAAAAAGAAAAAATTTTACAAAAAACATTGTTTTTCAGTAATTTCCAAAATACACATGCAGACACACAAACAAACTTTCGTATATGTGTATTTTTGACAGTTCATCTTATAAAATTGTTGTGTAGAGAGATCTCATCACAACAGCCTCATAATACATCTTATAATACTAATATTTGAATCTACACGTGAAATAATTCTCTCAGAGAGCGAATTTGACACTCTCTGACGCAAAAATCTCACATATTATGTTATGGGCTATTAACTTTTATCGCAAGTTTTATGCATTTAGAGCTGCCGTATTTTCTGCTTTATAAAAGAAATAAATATATTCCAGTAGAGTTTTTAGCAATTTTTGTGTTTATATTTATATTTGTTCCAGCGTTAGCCTTTATTTTGTTTTAAATCATTTATTTTAAAAATTTCTTTGTTTTCTATTTATTTATGTTGACGTAACTGGCCGTTACATTAAAAGTTCTGATGTTGCCACTACTTTAACTAGCGGAAAATAATCCGTTATTGCTTTATCCTTGCCGTATTATCAAAATTATAAAATTTACTTTAAAACCAAATTGTAATAACCAAAAATAGATAAAGCTTACTTTATTGCTCACTTTAGTTTATCTTACCTTTAACTATTTGATACCTAATAGGAACGTTATAATAACAGCTCTTAAATGATTTTTTAACTTCTAGTCTTCTTTTGAAAAAGATTTTTCTTGCTTAATTACTGATTATTTAATCTTCCATATTCACGGAGTAACTCAAACTTTAAGTTTTGTAAACGGATTTAGATTTTGAATATTCCTTTCACCGCTTAAAGTTATTATTACCACAATTTAAGGATTGTCATTGTTTCGATTTTGCTCGAGTTTTTTGCGATTTTTATTAGTTGCCGAATATTCGAATTTTAAGGCGTTTTTGCCCTTTTTACATAAAATGTCTGTATATTAATAAATTGCAATTTATGTAATAAATGCATTTTTGAAAGGTAACTTTGATTTTTTGTAATATATTTGAAAGTGAACTAACTATCTGTTTCTGTAAATTGTAAGTTTATATTTCGAGTCTTGGATACAGTGTACTTAGTACATTATGGTCAATATATATAATTAATAAAATTAAAAACTCTTTTCTAGAAAAAGAAATTAATGTTCAAAAAAAAATTATGATAGGTGGGCTAAAATCATGACCACTGTATTTATTTCATATATTTTATTGCATTTGTTTGTGTAAAAGAGCTTTGCAATAAATTCTGTTCAGGTTTAATTTATATTAGCATGTATATTTGTTCTTAATTGAAAATAAAAGTAACTTCATAGAATTTAAATTATAATCCTGTTTTACTACACCTGTTTTTGGAGTATTTGCTTAAATTGTAACGAGTTAACCGCAAATCTTTATTAAAGCTATTATTGTCTCCATCTTGCTACTCGTAATATGCATTTTTTAAGTCACTCGCTTTTGTGAATCTTTAACACTCACAACACTACGCGTCAGTCAGTTAATGATTTTTTATTTTAATATTTTACTAAATAAAAAGAGATTTTTATTACCATTATAATAAACTTTGTTTCCTTTATTTAGAATTTTCTGAGGTAAACCTCTGCACACAAACATTCGTCCTACTCGAGCTAGATTTTCGTAAAAAATAACTTGGAAGGAGACTAATTTTCTTTTTATTTTTTCAAAAGATCGACATATTTAATTTGCATCATTCGCCACTTAATTCCTTCGATTCGTATGGAACGTTACTTAAAAAAGTGCGTAAATTAATTTTTAAATAAAAAAGCGTGTAAAATTTAATAATAAACAAGTTAGAGTGCTATGTCGAATATTATACACCCTTCACTCGTGTTGAGATGTGTTATATGAAAATGAAGTACCTTATATTGGATGAATTACAAAAATATTTACCTATACAATGTCTACACTGGTGCATATTCCTAGAGACGCATTTAATTTTTTATTTATTATTATTTTTTTTTTAGTTATATTCGTTTATCCTAACCTTAATATATATATATATATATCTATATATATATATATATATATATTAGAAATTAGAATTAGAAAAAAAAAAAACATATAAAAACAAGTTTATATTTATTACCGATTGTGATCGATTGTTTCAACCTATTGAATTATACAGTACTAGGGATGCCAAACGGGAAATTCCGATTCGAGAATTTTAAATTTCAAATCCCGAGACTTAAGGATTTCTAAATCCGGTTATATATATATATATATATATATATATATATATATATATATATATATATATATATATATATATATATATATATCCAAACAAAGAGTTTGGAAATCTTCAGATATTGTCCAGAGAAGAACACGGAAAAAACGTAATTTATATATATATATATATATATATATATATATATCCAAACAAAGTGTTTGGAAATCTTCAGATATTTTCCAGAGAAGAACACGGAAAAAATGTAATTTAACATCACATTCAAGAACAAAATGGAATGGTCAAATGGTTTAATGAGTTAGAAATTTCTTTTGAAACACGAAATTAAAATAATTTATTTAAATTATAATCCGTCTTTATAATTTAAATAAATTATTTTAATTCCCAGAAAAAAAAGGAAATTTTACGACAAAACGAGAACTAAGTTCATATTTCGCACTTTTTTAGAAGTTATTGACAATTACTTCAAAAATGAGAAATAAAACATTTTTTACCAAAACAAATGTTTATTATTTCTAAGAAATCCTCAATTTTAGAACATAAAAGTACTTTTTATAGAATTAAAGTAATATTTTTATAAACAATAAACATATTATTCTTTATTAAGCACTGAATAAAAATTATAAAAAATGTCATTCGACATTAAAAAATCAATGCTTCTGTAGCATTTTTTTTTTTTTTTTTTTTTTTTGCACTAAGACTTCCTTCCAATGACAGCACAATGTTCAAATCATTTTTAAAGCTTTCTTTTGCTAGATTTTTATTCTGTTTATTTTTCGTTGTTTCTATTAAAAAAATGTTTTTAATAATGAAAAATGTGTTTAAATAATTTTTTCCCCGATCTCTAATTCGGGATTCCAGAATTATTCCTTAAATCATGAATTCAGGGATTTTCAAAAATCAGTTCCGTTTGGCATCCTTATACAGTACCAATCGGACGCTTGTTTCGAATAATTTTCTTTTGGTACTTAATTAATCAACAGTGCGTTTGTTTACTCGGACGGAGTAGCAAATAATAAATAAAAGTAAATTAATTTAAAATTTTCGTGATTTTGACAATTTATAAATATTAATTAAAATATTTTTCAATTTTCTTCATTTGCCTCTTTTTATGAATGTGTAAAATTAGTACCAATGTGATTCCATAAATTGTTGTATACTTTGACATTTGTTTTCTTGCTTGCTTTTGATCATTTGCAAATTGTCATCCCACCGTCAGTCAGTCAATTTGACTAAAAAATTTGATAGAATCCTAAAAATATAATAATTTGCGCAAATCGAATATTTTTATTTTTAATTTATTTTTTTTTTTTTTTTTTTTTGTGCTAATCCATTAGGAAATAAAATGTCGATTACTCCACTTAATAGATTTAAAAGACCATCGGATCCTGTTATTCAATTTGAGAAAATTTTTTATGCTTTTAATGAAGAGATGCATACCCTAAGAATTTTAGAGGTTCAAAACGTGGAACCTAGTGTCGTAGATGTTGCAGAAAGTAAATATCAAATCACTTATGTTGCTAAGGGGGCTCAAAGTTAAATAAAAAATTTTTAGTCGCTTGGCAAATTTTTGTTTCTCGTCCGATTTCAAATATTTTTATATATTGTTGTAGGCCCTGATAAGACCTATAAAAAACATGCTTACGTGTCCTATCTATCTCTTATAGTTTCCGAGTTATTTGCGTTTGAATTTTTAAGCACCATAATTTTGCATATTCTTTGTCCAGTTTTTTTCATATATATCCTAGTATTTCCGACCGATTTTATTAGTTTTTTTTCTTAACTAGTTAAAGAACAAAATTATCTATTGAATAAAAAAAAATTTGTAGTCGATATCTTTACCGAGTCCAAAAATAAATGATTTTGAATTTGAAAATTGCAAAAAAGACGACTTTTTGTGTTTTTTTAGCCGAAAAAGTATCAACACTCTTTTTTTATCTAAAATAAAATTTTCTTTAGCAACATATAATAGTTTTGCACTTTTTTGAAAGGTAACTTCACAGAGATGACTCTAAGATAAAAAAACAAGCCTAATAACTCAATTGATCATGCTACACACTCTCCCGAATTCGACCCATTTTATATGACATGCGGAATATATTTTAAGAAAATTCAATATGTTGTTAAAAGTTTTAAATCAAAATCTACGGGACTTTGGAAAAATGTGGATTCTATAGGCAAAAATGTAAAAAATCCCATTTTTGGGAATTTTCATTAGTTTTTTGGGAATTCAGGAAAACCCTATCCCTGACTGAAATTTGGTTAACGCGCTTTTGTTTATATTAATAAGATCGATATTTCTTGCAAATTTCATTAAGATATCTTTATTAACAAATATGTTATACAATTAAAAAAAATTGTATTTTATCCAAAAACCCCAAATTGGGCCCCAAAGATCAAGTCAATATTATGTCTCATTTCAGAAATATGTGCCTATAAACTTTTATATTTCCAATTTATTGTATATATGACTATATTATTTGAATAATTACTTAGAAAATTATGAATATTTCTGTATACTTTTAATAATATCTATACACAAAATATTTTTATAAAAATAATTAATAAATATTTTTTTATTTTTAATATTTAAAATTTAAGTAAATCTTTATCCTTTTCTAAGCATTCATATATTTCTATTAATGAATTTAAAATAACTAAACAAACAAAAAATGTCTATTTTAACTTAGTCAATATTATTAATTTTGGTATTTATCTTCTTCCTTAATAAATATTCTATTTCTAATACGATTTTTTATTACTTATTTACATTAAATTTATGTAGACAATTTTTCTAATATTTTAAACTTATACTACTTATTTTCTATAAAATAATCTGTTGTATCTGTATACATATCTAAAAGATAATAAAGGTCCTTCAAGTCTTCAGTATTTTGAGTTGATAAAGGCTCATAATAAATCCAACGTTTTCTCATTGATGATAGTACAGGGTCTGATGATAACAATAGGCTATTAAAAATATCATCGTTTTGTGACGTTCTGGCGCATTAACTCGAGCTGAATAATTGAACGTGCTCAAAATCTCTGTTTCTTGCTTCTTGATCCTCTTCTGTAAGCTCTCCAAGTGGAAGAATATTTCGTTGAATTATAATTTCGCAATGGCACAATACTTTATGTACTGTTGGTGTCATTTCTTTCCATGGATATAGAGAAACAAGTAGTTTAGATATTTCTGTTGCATATTCTCCAAATCGAGCACAGTTAATTTTGTGCTTACTATTAATTGCCATTAATAGTATGTTAGTCCTTTCAAGTAACTCTTTATTAATACCAGTTATTTTTGATGTAGCTTCGAAATTTCCGAAAAACCTTCTTGCTGTGTTTCCAGCATTTGTACTACCACCAGTCGGAAGAGGTTTGTCGATGTTCAATCCCGTCTCTTCTCTGAATTCATCCTGGATTCTACTTTTCTCAGATATTCTAAGTGTTTTTAAATCCTGGTTGCTTCTGTTAAGGTTTTGTTAAATTTTCTGGCACACTTCTATACTTTAAATCATATGCTATGTGCAGAAAATGCTCCATGAACCGTATTCTGGCGTGAAGTGGAGATATTCCGAAAGACAAAAATTATTCATTAATACTCCTTGCTTTACCAATATCCGAAAATTGTGATTTCGTCTCATCACATAGTGAGCATTTCCAAAAAGAAGATGTTTCCGTAATGGCATTACTAACCTTTCCATCAATCATTGTTAGACTAAGTTGAAAGGATATGTCGAATGTGTATTGGTTTATGGTTATTGAAAGAGGTTGTAAATCATTTATTTCATCTTTAATATATTCCACTAAATCCTTTGTTGTTGTCTTCGACTCCTTATGTATTCGAACCAAATAGGTCTGCAAAAATGTTTTCATCCTGGAGTGGTGTTAAGTCATATATCTTCAAACGAGTTTTTACACTTTGATGAAGATTGCTTTAAGAAATAAGATCGCATTCTTAATGGCACCAAAGATGCTTTAAATACGCTTTTATAATCCGCCATTTTCTTACTTCCACTAGCATACTTGTATTCAGGAAGGGATGATAGTCCGTCACATCCCCACTTACAGATTAATACAACGTAGCTGTTATTTACTTTTTCCAACTGATCTGCAGAAAAATCTGCAACTATCCTGGTAGCTGTATTCTCAAGCAAAGAAGATAGCTCTACACATGCTTCCTTTTCGGTAACCGAAATAGATGGTAAAATAGTTTGCTTTTTTTCTTGAATATCCTTGTATGATGGAAGAATTGAATGTCCCTTTTCAAGCAGAGCTCTTCTTAAAATTTTTTATTTGTTTCGGCTGAGGTCCATTTCTTTGAATGTATCAGAAACTTCTTCATTCGAAATTACAGAAAGCTTATGGGCCAGTCTTTTCTTCTTATATCTTGTACTTAAATCATCATATGTCTTGCAGGGTGCTCCAGTTGATATTTTGCACGCCGATATTTCTATATCAGTGTCCATCCAATCGGAATGTTTAATTTTTAATCTGTTAGTACGCTAATTCAAGGACTTCAATTTTACGTCATACAACTTTAAAAAGCTCTCTATCTGAGATTTACCAATGACGTCGACTTTTGCATGATATGTAGTTTTTATGAATTCCACTATAGCTTCTAAACAATTAAGATCATTTTTAGATAAACTTCACAGAACATGTTTCAATGTAATCACTATGGTAATCAACTTCGTTATGATGTTCATAAGAATTAGGTGCGCATTTATATATATCTATTAGATATATCGCACAGGTATATATATTTATTCTGTGAATTTTCATTACGTAAAATATCTGAAAGAGTCAATTTGCTGTTAGGTATCACCCGAAAGGATATTACATGTGCATTGTCACTAGCTCATAAAAATATAGATTTTGAACCATCAGTAATAGATAAATACTGCAGCTAGGTATCACTGAAAAGGATGTACAGGACAATGCCACTAGATCTTAAATATATAAATTTTTAACCAACACCAATAGATAAATACATTTGTTAAATTTAGATAAACACCATAAATGTAAACTAATAAAATACTTACTGATTAAGTTAAAATAGACATTTTTTGTTTGATTTGTTATTTTAAATTCATTAATAGAAATATATGAATGCTTAGAAAATTTGGGAAATATGGCAACCCTATTAAAAATAAAAAATATTTATTAATTATTTTTATAAAAATATTTTGTGTATAGATATTATTAAAAGAATACAGAAATATTCATAATTTTCTAAGTAATTATTCACGCAAAGCTAAAGGCAAAAGTTGCAAGTTCGTAAAAATATAGTCATATATATAATAAATTGGAAATATAAAAGTTTAAAGGCGCATATTTCTGAAATGAGGCATGATATTGACTTGAGTCTTTTTGCAAAAGATAAGCTTAATTTGGAATACATATTTTTAAAATTTCTTTCGCTATTTAGAAATAAACCAAACAAAAAGCCCAATCTGGCGTTTTTGGAGAAAATACAAATTTTTTAATTGTAATAACATATTTGTTTATAAAGATATCTTAATGAAATTTGCAGGAAATGTGGATCTTATTAATATAAATAAAAGCGAGTTAACCAAATTTCAACCAGGAGTAGGGTTTTCCTGAATTCCAAAAAAAAAAAACCAATGAAAATTCCCAAAAATGGAATTTTTTACATTTTTGGCTATAGAATCCACATTTTTCCAAAGTCCCGTAGATTTTGATTTAAAACTTTTAACAATATATTGAATTTTCTTAAAATATATTCCGCTTATCGATTCGTGCTTTGGGATTTGAGAAAATATGGTCTAAAATCAAAACTTTCATATAAAATGGGTCGAATTCGGGAGGGAGTGTACCATGACCAAATGAGTTATTGGGTTTGTTTTATATCTTAAAGTCAACTCAGTAAAGCTACCTTTCAGAAAAGTGCGAAATTATTATATGTTGCTAAAGAAAATTTTATTTCAGATATAAAAGAGTGTAGATACTTTTTCGACAAAAAAAAACACAAGAAATCGGCTTTTTTTGCAATTTTCTAATTCAAAATCGTTTATTTTTGGACTCGGTAAAGATATCGACTTGAAATTTTTTTTTTTCTATTCAATAGATAATTTTGTTCTTTAACTAGTTAAGAATAAAACTAATAAAATCTGTCGGAAACACTAGGATATATTAGTGAAAAAAAAAACTGGACCATGAACATGCAAAATTATGGTGCTTAAAAATTCAAACGCAAATAACTCGAAAACGATAAGAGATAAGTAGGATATGTAGGCATGTCTTTTATAGGTCTTATCAGGACCTACAACAATATATAAAAATATTTGAAATCGGACGAGAAACAAAAATTTGGCAAGTGATTAAACAATTTTTATTTCAGAGGTACCTAAGTTTGAGCCCCCTTAGCTCCGCCCCTGAGGGGTTTGTTGTGCCCTCTTCCAAACTTAACATTGTACACTCCTCTGCTACGCCTATACCAAATTTCATGAAAATCCAACCAGCCGATCAGAAGTTACAGATTTATTTTCAAAAAATTTCGATTCTGCCCCACTGTGCATTCTTCCGTGTGGAGTCTTTACTTACGTTTACTCGCATCGAACGCGTCCCCAGTTGGCGGATCGGGGTCCCGAATATAAGGTTTTTTGAGTTGACGACAGTCATTGGACTGGAGATGACTTACCATTGGTTATAATATACAAATCCGCTTGCGCTGACTGCATGGTTAGATAGTGCCTAAAGAAAATAATCGCTAACAGCTCCCATCCAAAGCCAATTGCACTGGTTATGATCGCTCCATTATTTCACCTAGCCCCCATACAAATGTCCTCCCGGAATAAGGGTTTAACGATCATAAATATCTCAAGTATAGCAATATGTTAATGAAATTCGGTGTAGGGAAGTTTTGTATAAGTTTCAATCTCTGTGCCAAATTTCATGAATTTCATGTAATTTGTAAAAGCCTAGTCAGCGTATGCCCACACTGCGCGAGATGGTCCACTTAGAACGTGCATACTCGTGGGACCAGGATTAGTCAGGAAAGAGATTTAATTAAGGATGTAGGGAAGGTGAAATAGGATTCTGTAGGAGTTTTGGATACTGACTCCGACCTTATAGGAATTTATGACATAATTGTGCAGGAGGAATAATTATTGAATGGCGACTTCTTGTCGAGGAACTCCTTCGTTGAGACTGCACCACGGAGAAACTGAGGGATCTAACCCTTGGATCTGATGAGGAGCACTGTGATTTCAGCTCACACTAAGCACCAAGAGAAAGATCATTCAGCATCCGAAGCGACGTCTGAACGGAAGATCGAACCGACAGGCTCAAAATTGGTTCGGCAAGTAGTGCAACGGCCATCATCACCAGCCGAATAAAAGAGGAGAAAAGGAAGAATAGTGTCATATCTTACTTACTCTATGTTAATATCATGGCTAAGAAAGACTTGTTGCTATTCAGTCTTATCCTAAGGGACTAAATGTGATTGTTGACACATTTTCGAAAGTACTGGTAAGAGTACAGAAACCACGTCAACGATCGTAAGAAAGAAATACCATTTCCAACTCTTTTAAGGGTCTCCCAAAGTAGTCCGTTAAGATGGGTGAAACAAATGAAGACGAACAACTTTCGCTGTCGAAAAAGGCTAGACATAAACCAACCAGCTCTTTTAAAGTGCATAAGCTCCTGCAATAAGTATGTGTTAGAAAAATTAAGAGAGCTTGAGAATTTGTGCATCAAACATATATTGCAGTATGAAAAATCAAAATCGTTTTGATTTCAAAATAAACTCATACTGCAGACCGTTTTGATTTTGTTATTTTTTTTCATGTCATTTATGAAAATTTCAGTTGACTTTTTAAATTGAAAGAAAAAATAATAAAACCCAGATGGGAGAATCAGTTCGGATCTGTGGATGTTAATTGAAGATAGGCTCATCGATGAGATCACCTTAGTGAAAGAAAGGCTAGCGGTGCAAATTAACTTGCATCACTGCGAATCAGCCTCAGTCGAACTGACAGCGCACCTCATTGATTCCAAAATGAATGTGACCTTAATCCAAGAGCACTGCATCAACAACACCAGGGTATGTGGATTAAGCTTCACACTGTTCGTACCATCCACTGAAGATAAGGTAGGAACGAGTATATTGGCAAAGAATGACTTAAAATTTATGATTTCTCATTCTTTTAGTAACGGAGACCTACGACCGTTGGGACAGCTCAAAGGCAAGAAAAACTCGCATTCGCCTCAGTCTATATGCCATATGAAGTGGGCAACATTCCTTTCAATGTCTCTCGCTATCAATTCTATGGCTTTTAGAATACCCAGAATTTCTGCCCGCAACACACAACTATCTATTAAAACGCCAGTTCTTACCTATGGAGTTCTTGCATGCATAGTATGCATTCCAAGATTACTTGCTATCAAGAAACACTCCAAGATATTTGGCTTCGCCCGCTAGTTTTAGTTCAATAAGTCTGATGTGGATAGCCAGGGCATTTTGTCAAATCTAGGCTAGTTAGCAACCGCAGAAAGTAGAAAGGCTTTTAGGGAATTAATGAGGGAATGTCGGATAAGACTTTGCTGGGTACTAGGTCACTACGATAAAGTTGGCAATGAAATAACTGACGAATTAGCTCGAAACGACCCAGTTTTGGTTAGGGCTGAAAGTGAAAGTAGTATGAAACCACCGTTAAGCTTTTACTTCGGGGTAACCAAATACAAATCTACTATTAGGCATGAAAAAGAAAAATCTGAAACCCATAATAGGTATATGAAGGGTCATTGATCAATACGAAAATGGCATGCAGCAAAATAGACAAAAATGGTTAGGCAGTCGTTTCATCGACGGATTAGAGATTGTTTCCGGGATCAATCTAGAAAACTTAATAGGATTCCTCTTAATAATGGGCTGGCTAAAGTCCTGTCGTTGGCTTGGAGGGAACGTGATGGGGCAGTAGACTTTTTTTCACTATCTTATTTATATCTATCTCCCTTCTTTTGATCTCACTTCTTTTATAACCTATTTCTGAACTCTTTCTTTTCTTCCTCCCTCTATCCTGTCACTATTCCGAAGGACTCACAATGGACCTATAAGTCTCCGAGTGTATGCACACGTTTCATCTATTGAAACTTGTACAACCCATCTCAACCTACCTAACTAACTACTACACTGTCGACGAACGTTAAAGTTTCAGGTATTAATCCGACAATTTCGGCCAATTCAAGGAAACTTTGTACTTTAAAATTAGCTTACCCTTAGATCAATCTCTTTTGTTAAAAACTTTGACCCTCCGATAATATATGTTTTGCCTTTCTTTATTATCGGTCCGTAACTTCGCAATTATTTTTCCCATCTTTAATTGGCTCACTCACATTTCTACAATTGTAGCCCGGTTGATATAATTTTAGGAGCAGATTTATATCCACGAATAATATCAGGTGAGGTTCATTGTGATGTCTTGGGAACTTTGATTGCCCAGAAGACTGTATTCGGATGAATTATAACCGGCCTTCTAATAAAATACCAGGTTTAAGTGTATTCAATAGAAATAATAGAAATTTCGACCGAGGATAGTTTGCATAGTACTATTATTAAATTTTGGGAACTAGAGGAACCACCCAGATACTGCGAAGAGAATTATAGTAAAACTACTAGGCGTAACGCTGACGGTCGTTATGTAGGGACGCTACTATTTGAGTCACAGCTTCCCTATTCTATTAATTTGGGATCTTCTAAGCAGAACGTTTTAACCCAATTTTTTAGAATTGTATCTTCTCTGATGCGTAAACAGGAGATAAAAAATGTTCTTAATGAACATTTGAGTTTGGATTACATGAGAACCACTTTCGATAAGTCCACCGAAGTTTCCTTTTCTTGATATCTACCTTATCACCCCGTGATAAAACTTGACCGAAAAACCAACGAAATTACGCGTTATATTTAACGCTTCGTATAATGCTTCGAACGGCAGTAGTTTGAATGATAGCCATTATGTGGGACCCACTTTACAATCAGATTTAGTACTTTGATGCGACTGCTTAATTGTGATATCACTCAGATGCATAGGCAAGGATTTATCTCAATCCCTCTTATACTCTATTTGAACTTTGTTTTGATCTCCGACGGAGGAAGTTAAGTATGAGCTGCAGACTGTAACATTTGGTGTCAATTGCGCCCCCTTACATTGTTACAGTTGGCAGATGAATCGGAAAATGAATATTTACTTGTCGCTCACATTTTGCGGAAATGTATGTACGTTGACGACGTATTAAAGGGAATTCATAACATTTCATCTGCTTTAAGAGCAATAGATCAATTGAAGATCTTTTTATTGTTTGCAAAATTTGAACTAAGAAAATTGACTTGTAATGAAATCCGAATCCTAGACGAAACTTTTGTCTTTTGTTGAAACTATCAGTTCCAAAACCTTAGATATTCAATGGAACGCTCAGTTAGATTCATTCTATTTTAGAGTGGAACCTATTCCCGATAGACCGAATAATACGAAAAGAGTGACTTTGCTTACAACAGCAAGATTTTTTTCCCCGTCAGTTGGTTAGGATCTGTGATAGTTACGGCAAAAATTATTATGCAAATGGACTGGGATGAATTCTTACCTATTTCTACATATTAGAATACCACGATGGTACACTTCGCTGTAGGGAAAACAACTGAAATTCATGCTTCTCTGGTGCTTCCAATAAAGCCTAAGCAGGAGCGATTTATATTCATATAGAATTATTAATAAAGATTCATACTCATTTGCTTTCCTGTAAAATTAGGGTCACTCCTATTAAGTCGATTTAGTTGCCTCGATTGGAACTTTGCGGTGCTGTTTTAGCTTCCGAAGTCTTGAAAACTATAGATAGGGAAATTTATAAGCCCCTACGACAAATATTCTGCTAAACTGACTACTATTGTCCTTTGTTGGTTGAGAAAAACCTCCAGTGGTTTGTCTGCATTTGTGGCGAATCGTGTATCTCGCGTACAAAAAATTGTAGGCACTGTTGGCATCATGAGAAATCGGTGGAAAATCCTGCAGATTTTGGTAATTGCGGAGTCTCTCCATCCGGTGTGTCCAAGAGTAATATGTGATGGCATGATCCAAAATGGATTCATTGGGACATTAATGATCTCTCTCCATTATAAACCGATCTCGAGGTCATAAAAGCCAGTTCATGTGTACTTTCTTTTCTAATTATGAAGTTTTCGTCTCTTGATGGAGATCTTCGTGTAATAGTTTATATTCTACGATTCTTTTATATGACACACCGTGATCAGAAAGGTATACATGCATACGTTTATGACTAATGCAATTACTGGTATTGAAGAAGGAAAGGAAAAATTGTGTTTGGCAATTATGGCTCAGAATGTTCACTTTACGGTGGATTATCAAAAGCACCCGATTATATTACAATATTCAGCTCGTTTTACCATTTTTGGTAAACTTGATTACCATTTAAGGTGGAAATAATTTGATAATAAGGGTTATGCGTATAGAATATTGGGTGCCTAGGTTGAAAGTTTTAGTTAGAACAATAGTGCAAAAGGTGTATATTGAACAAAAAAAAAAAAAAAAAAGAGTAGGCATTCGAATAATAACTGCTTTACCGCCGAAACTGACTGCTTTGAGTTCACTTTTTACGACCACAGGAGGAGATTTTGCTGGTCCTTTTGACACGCGGAATTTTACTTCCGGATTTTGTAAAATATCGAAGGCGTATGCGTACATTTTTGTTTGTTTTTCAACTAAGGCGGTTCATTTGTATGCGACATCAGATTTATCGACAGATGAGTTTTTGGACGCTTTCTATGCTTTATTGCTAGACATGGCTGTCGACGATTTCACATCATTGAAATTTGGACGAGCAGTTAATATTTATCTCGGAAGCAACGGTCATGTTTGTGTCGCGGATATTAGAAAAGAAAACGGGATAGTCGTTTTGACCAGTTAAACTTTACTTATAATTTATTAACCTTAACGGTGGCAGCTTCTGTAGTGGCTCCAGTGGCAGATCCTTTGTTAGCTCCAGAGGTGCCTTCTAATGTCGCACTTCCAGTAATAACGCCAGTCACGACAGCTATCATACCACCTGCGGCCACAATATCACCATCCACGGAGCAGGCTCTTACGATACCTGTTATGACAGCGGCTAAGACACTAAGAGAAAATAGTTCACCTGGCCCTTTGGAGAACTTTGGCTTCCCAAAATACAGCAACTAATGCTCAATCGCGTACAAGAGTCTGTTCTTTGTATAAAAGGACCCATTCTCTCCAATTTTGCTATAGGTTTAAGAAACTGACCAACGAAGAGATTGCAACATATTTTGGTTTACGGTCATTTCCCGCTTTAAGAGACTGTAAGAGTCTTTACAAGTGATTCAAATGTCAAGGTACGCCAAATACATCGGCGGTGACATATCTACCTCTTCGGCACATCATGACTTTCTCCTACGATGCAAGTCAAACTGTTTGTGGGCAATCATGATATTCAAGTTCGTGATGTGATGGACTTATGTTGTAGCATTCGCTACAACATTAGCAACTTATTTACGATTTAAAAATACCCATATCCCAGGTAGATGACACTAAATTTAGCCATATTCTATATACGATTCACTAAAAAAAGATTGAACCTTACTGTAAGATCATCAAATAAAATGGGACACGAACCACTTTAGATGATGTATCTGAATATATAAGAAAGCAAAACAATGGTTTTGAGCTCGCCGACCCAACATTTGTTAAGTCAGAGCAAGTTGCTCTAGTGCTAGACCTGAACTATGCCCGCAAACCCTGTCTTGAAGAATCTATAAGAGCCCGGGTTGCCTATTGGCGCAACATACCATGTTTGGATGGGCGATTTCAGGACAATCATTGTTTTAATTTTTTCTCTTTTAAGTCTTTTTTTTCTAATCTTTATTTTTGTAACTAATAAATAAGTAATGTATAATTTGAAGTAGATCTTATATACTAGACGCAGTTTATGGATCTGTTCAAAACCACAGTAAATGGGTCTGTTTCAAAACCTTTTCTATGTTTTTTTCACTTTCTGTTCAAAACCACACCCACAAGGGTTCAGTTTATAGGTCTGTTGCAAAACCATTTCTACAGTTTATGTTTATGGATATGTTCAAAACCAGACCCGCTAGAATTCAGTTTATGGGTCTGTTGCAAAACCATTTCTACGCTCTTACAGTTAGGTTAGATTAGATAAAATAGGTTGCCATGGTGACTACGGCTCACTTGTGTCCTAATTGGTCCCTTTGTGTTACCTGTAAAGAAAAGTAAAAAGAAAATATGGTAGGAGATAGAGGAAAGAGGAGGGACAGAGTAAAGAAGTTCAGATAAGAAAGTGACAATAGATAAGGATAAAGATATAAAATTGCATACAGAGAAGTGCCGCCGAATGGTTTCCAAAAAAATTGCACAATCTAAGGCCATGATACAGAATCTTTTAATCCTAAAACCAACCCCATTCTCTTACGAAGGAGTTAATGACTCCAATGCTACTGCAACAGCTCAGTGCGGTTGTCAAGAGATCATTGCCCTAAATAGCGAAGGTTCTCTAGAGCAGGACATGTACAGAAGAGGAAAATGGTTTCCTCCTCATACTCGTTGTGACAGCTTCTGCAAAAATCATTCGGCTGGCGTGGGTTCTAAATCTTCAATGTCCCCAGACCGCTGCTACAATGTTTCTCAGTTGTAATCTTGAATAGGAAAGATGACATATTTGAATCCAGCTTAGGCTATATCATCCTGGTAATCTGGCATATGGGTTCGTTTTCCCATCTGTGTTGTGTTAAAAGCTTCTTGCAGTCATAAGGGGACATACCACGGAACCAATCTTTATCTCCGGCCTGTAGAGTTGCACCGTACTTTTCTAAGTCTTCGGCAGTGTTGTTGCCTTGATTCACCCCGTGTCCACGTATCGAATGTAGCATCATCTCATTTATGGATGTCCGGTATTCATGGACCAGACTAGATGCAGTATATACATTCATCAGGGATCAGCTTGGCTGTCAGAAAATATTACGATATTTCCACCGTATATTTTATAATATTGTAATAAAAAGCTTTCGCCATTGTTTGTAAGTATGGCAACACTAAATGTTGAAACTACTAACATTAACATCGAAAGCTCTAAAATTCGAATATACTAGTTTGTCCGTTAAGAACATAGCAGAAAGTGATAGAGAGATAGAGCGAGAAGCATCTAGATGGCAGTGCATTGTATATAAATTGGCCGTGAGAACACCATTGACTCAGTATAATTGGAAGCGTCGTTAAGTAAATATATATTCTTGTACATTATTAAAGTGTGTTGTATAAAGGTTGTAATTTAAGTGTGTGTATTAAAACACAAAGTGACTATTTAAACTGTTATTGTTGTACAGTTTTAAATAAAATAAAGAGTTGTTACAACTTTTAAACTACTAAACTGCTTTTATTTGCAATCAAAGTATACGGGTTATTAAAAGGAAATAAACCACCGTTTTTAAAAGGTAAAAACGTAACAATTGGTGTCAGAAGTGGGATTGCAAAATAATAAGCAGTCATGAAGTTTGAAGAGCTGAAAGTGGAGCAACTCACGAGAGAATTAAATAAGTTGGAGTTACCTACAGCTGGTAATAAAGCAGAATTACAAAAGAGGCTGATAGATGAATTCAAACGGCGTAATATTGACATCAGAACTTACGAATTCGAGTACAAAGAAGAAATGGAAGTTTCTACCCGTGCAACAACAAGCAACATGGATTTATCCAAATTGTTTGCTGCTTTGATGGAGCAATTTAAAGAAGTTAAAGAAGAAAATAAAATAATGGAAATGAAATTTCAAGAAACTTCTACAGTAAATAACGATAAACTTCTTGCTGAGGTTAAAGAAGAAAACAAAATAATGGAAATGAAATTTCAAGAAACTTCTAAAGTAAATAACGAGAAACTTCTTGCTGAAGTTAAAGAAACTTCTAGAGCGACAGACGAGAAATATCGGAAGTTATAAACAGCAGAGTGGACAGCATTGAGGCAAAGGTGTCCGACTTAGAGAGCTGTCTAGATATACAGGCCAAAGTCGTTGATAAAAAGCTGTCCGATTTAGAGAATGAAATAGCCAAAGGTGTTGGTAAAAAAACTACATGATCTAGAAATAAAGATGAATAATCTTCAATGCCAAGATGGACAGGTGCGAATTATTCCAGAATCCTCTAGTAGAATAAAGGCCCCTAGTTTTGATGGCACCACACCATTTAATGTGTTGAAATTCCAGTTTGATACAATTGCCATTAGAAACATGTGGAACGACGAAGAAAAAGCTATAGAGTTGATATTGGCCTTAAAAGGAAATGCAGCAGTAGTTCTTGAAAGCGTGCCAGCATGTAACAGAAATAGCTATGATGACATAATGGAGGCGCTACAACGTAAGTACGCTGGTGAACATAAAAAGGACTTATACCGAATGGAATTGCGTGGTAGAGTGCAGAAACCCAATGAGACTATAAGACTTTGCGTTGGAAATAGAGCATTTGCTGCAGCTTACTTATCCAGGGGAAAACAGCCCGTTTTTGGACCATATCAATATAGAGGCATTTGTTAATGGCATTCGCGATCCTGAAATAAAACACGCGATTTGTGCCACACCTAAACCATCATTTACTGAAACCGTCTCATTCGCACTGGCACAAGAAACGGCGAAAATAATTTCAAAGCCGAAAATATGCAAGGTGCGAAATGTTGAAGTTGTACCTGATAATGAGAGAAATATAGTCGACGAATTAAAAAAGGTTTTGGAGGCGTTTAACGAGAAGCAAAATAGAGCCAGAGTAAAATGTTATAACTGTGGTAAATCGGTTCATATTCAGCGAAACTGCAAAGCACCAAGGAAACGAACCAGATCTGCCTCGCCTCAAAGAAATAACCGACAGTCAAATCATCAATCATCACAAGAATCACCTTTAAACTAAAACGAGCTGGCACTATGGAGCAAGAGCTAGCTCCCACATCTGAGGGCCCCACCATCTCCATATCCGTAATGCAACAGAAAAATAGCAATCTTACTGCTTCGGGGTACATCAACGGTCAGAAGCACGTTTTTACTGTAGACACCGGGGCATCACAGTCTATCGTCAGGCCAAATTTAGTAAAGAAAACAATTGAACCATTATGTGGGGTAAGCCTGCGCACAGCTACTGGGGAGCCGGCCACGGTCTATGGTAAAGTAAATGTGAAATTAACCATTGCCAACGTTACCGTCAATCATGTATTCATTGTTGCCGACATTGTGGACGAAGTCATCATTGGTGCTGATTTCATGATTAGTCACGGCATTACTTTGGATATGGGATAAAAAGTTATGATTTGGCGAAATGTGGAGATACCCCTTGACGTCGGATATGAAAATAGGACTCAAGTAAGAAAGCTAGTTACCGTTGAGCATCAGAAGCTACCACCACAGTCAGAAACTTTAGTATGGGCTCGTATGGAGGGAGATTGTGAGGACAACAGTTTGTGGGTGGTAGAACCAGCAGAAATAACAAGTGATCTTGTAACAGCAAAAGCCCTCGTTAAACCCTGCAACAACAAAATAGTTCCTGTAAGAATGCTTAACCTGTCCAGCTACGAAAAAATCGTTAAGCCAAATTCTGAAATAGGTCAATGCACTTCAGCAGAGGCAGTAATCAATTGCGAGAAAAACCCGCAACCTGCCAATAAATCCACCAAAGAACACGAGCTTCTAGCGGAATATGTGGGGAAATGGGTAGAAGAATTAACGCCGCCAGACAGAAATAAGGCCAAACAGATTCTGAAGAAATATAGCTCCGTCTTCGCCTTAAAAAGTCAAGGCCATGGTAGAACGGCAATTGTAAAGCATCAAATAAATACTGGCGAAGCGAGGCCAATAAAGCAGGCGCCCAGAAGTGTTCCTCTAGCAAAACGAAGTGAAGTGAAGGAGTTGGTCAATGAAATGGAGCGGAACGGTATAATCGAACCATCTTCAAGTCCTTGGAGCTCGCCTGTTGTTTTAGTTAAGAAGAAAGATGGCAGCACTAGATTTTGCGTCGATTATAGAAAACTGAATGACGTCACCAAGAAAGACAGCTACCCGCTACCAAGAATTGACGACTCCCTGGATACACTAGCTGGAACACAATGGTTCTCCACATTGGACTTGCAAAGTGGTTATTGGCAGGTAGAGATTTCAGAAAAAGACAAGGAAAAAACCGCCTTTAGCGCGAGTGATGGGTTATGGCAGTTTAATGTGATGCCATTTTGACTCTGTAATGCTCCAGCCACCTTCGAGCGTTTAATGGAACAGGTATTGAAAGGACTTCACGGGAAGACATGCTTGGTGTACCTCGATGACATAATTGTCATGGGTAAGACTTTTGATGAACATCTGAATAACCTTGAAGAAGTCCTTAAACGTATATCAGCGGCTGGACTCAAACTCAGTGTTAAGAAGTGTGCGTTATTCCAGAAAGAAGTCAAATATTTGGGACATCGCGTAACAGCAGACGGAATATCAACAGATGAGGATAAGATAATTGCTGTAAAGAACTGGCCACGTCCGAGAAATCTCCACGAATTGCGTAGTTTTCTTGGCCTTTGCACATACTACAGACGATTTGTCCCGAATTTCGCCAATGTAGCCGCAAGCTTACATGAGCTGACCAAGAAGTCACAATCATTCCAATGGTGTGAAGCACAAGAACTAGCATTCCAGAAGCTCATGGATCTGTTATGTACCGCACCAATTTTGTCATATCCTATACCTGGAGAAACATTTGTGGTAGATAGCGATGCGAGCGGATACGGAATAGGCGGTGTACTTTCACAAGTAGTCGGTGGCACTGAAAGGGTCATTGGATACTTCAGCCGAACGCTTTCGAAGCCTGAAAGGAACTACTGCGTAGAGTCCAGTGAAGATTGGTCTGTAGCGCAAAGAAATGACCCCATACTGGCAAAAATAATATCGGCAAAAGAAGAAGGTAGAAGGCCAGCCCGCAATGAAATATCCGCCGAAAGTCCATTAATGAAATCATATTGGGCCCTATGGAATAGTCTACAGTTGTTAAATGGCTGCTTATACCGCATATGGGAAAGTGCTGACGGTAAAACAGTGACAAATCTAATTGTAGTACCATCCTCTAAAATAAACGAAGTAATGAAAGAGTTCCATGACGGTCCCAGTGGTGGTCATCTTGGTGTGACAAAAACCTTAGAAAAGTTAAAACAACGTTTTTATTGGGTGGGTTGTCAGCAAGCAGTAGCCGATTGGGTAGCCAATTGTCCACAATGCATAGCAGCGAAGGGCCCAGTAAGAAGAAGTCGTGGACAACTTCAGCAGTATAACTCAGGCGCGCCATTCGAGCGGATTGCAATGGATGTAGTAGGCCCTTTTCCCATCAGCAATGCCGGAAATCGTTACGTTCTAGTGGTTATGGATTATTTCAGCAAATGGCCAGAGGTATATGCCATACCTGATCAAGAAGCTAAAACGGTTATAAGTGTATTTGTGAACAACTGGGTGTGCCGCTATGGTGTTCCACTGGAGTTGCATTCTGATCAGGGTAGAAATTTTGAATCTGCCGTATTCAAGGAAATGTGCGATTTATACGGAATAAGAAAAACCAGAACAACGCCACTGCATCCTCAATCTGATGGCATGGTCGAAAGATTCAATCGCACTCTGGAGGAATATTTAAGAAAAGTGGTCAGTGCACATCAGAAAGACTGGGATGAACACATACCGAAATTTCTATTGGCATACAGATCAGCTGTTCATGACTCAACCTCCCGAACACCTGCAAAAATTGTCTTCGGGACAGAACTCAAGTTGCCTGGTGATTTAGAATTCGGTATTAAGCCCTTATCAACAAATAGGGAAAACACTTCCCAAGAGCAAGATGACCTGAACGAGCTACATGAATTCGTACGCGGACGAATAAAAATGACCAGCGATAAAATGAAAGCCAGATACGATCGAGCAGCGAATTCTGAAGGATTTAACGAAGGCCAGCTTGTACTGTTGTATAACACGCAACGTAAGAAAGGAATGTCTCTCAAACTACAAACCCATTGGGATGGACCATATAAGGTGATTAAGAAATTAAACGAAATACAGAAAGAAAAGAGCCCGAGATCTAAATCGTACATCTAGAACAATTAGCTGCCTATGGTAGAAGTGAATCTGTGCCTATTCGGGACGAACAGGCTTAAGCGGTGGGCAGTGTTACGAAATTGTACTTAAATTCAAATATAACGGTTTTAACGTCTGGTTTAAAATTAAATAATGCTTCTCAACCTTTCTGAATGCTTCTAGACCTTTCTGTTTATGTCAACAGCGGTTAAAATATCTTTAGAAATTATTAACATGTTGTAAACATACAACATTGAATAAAAAGCATTCGCCATTGTTTGTAAGTATGACAACACTAAATGTTGAAACTGCTAACATTAACATCGAAAGCTCTAATATTGTAGAAAGTGATAGAGCTTTCGAGAAACATATAGATGGCAGTACAGTGTATATAAATTGGCCGTGAGAACACCATTGAGTCAGTCTAATTGAAAGCATCGTTAAGTAAAGACAAATCAACTGCCTTGGCTGTATATTCTTGTACATTATTAAAGTGTGCTGTATAAAGTGTGTAATTTAAGTGTGTGTGTTAAGACACAAAGTGATTATTTAAACTGTTATTATTGTACATTTTTAAATAAAATAAAGAATCGTTAGAACTTTCAAACTACTAAACTGCTTTTATTTGCAATCAAAGTATACGGGTTATTTAAAGGAAATAAACCACCGTTTTTAAGAGGTAAAAACGTAACAATATTTTAACTAATCTGTCGCTCTTGGCCATAAAGATTTGGCCTGTAAAATACTGCATTCATTCGGGAGCCTAAAAAACGACATTCGGATCCCAAATTCTGCTATAAAGACACCACTAGCACCATTTATGTTCTTAGAACCATCAGTTTCAATGCATAAGTCACCATCTGGAGACAAACCAGTTGAATCATCAGTAATGGAGAAAGTGTAGAACGTCGAGAGGAGTGGTTTGGGAACGTAATAGTCCATGAGTATAGGCAGAACGTTAATCGTTCCTATTATACTTGAATGTCCATACGTCCTATATTGCCAGCCGCCCGTGGTATTAAGCCTAGTTGCAGTGTTGAGAGCGAGCTTTTGGCCAGAAGGTCCACTTGGATCCAGTTCAGCATCGCGAATAATATCTTTGTAGACGTAGTGCTCATCACGCCGGTGATAATAAGACCCATTCTGCGGAGGACTCCAGTCTCATAAATACAATTCACGTTACCGATATTTATGACCCATTCCTATAGACATAAGTCGCTGTCATAGCTTTCGATGTACTTGCTTGTATATTGAGCTTCCACGAGAGTTTGTTATCCAGAATTGTGCACAGATTTTTAGCACTCGTAAACAGAGCGAGTTCAGTACCATTTAATCTTGGTAACCTAAAGTTTGGGATCTTGTACTTTCTTGAGAATAGCACGAATTTCGTCTCGCAAGAACTTACGCTTAGACCACTGTTGGTTCTCCAATCAATAAGTAATTTAAGCGCCGTCTCCATCCGCTGTGAATGGATTACGGAGATAACCGTGGATATATCATTCACGTAAGCAATGGTTTTGAAGCATGCTGAGAGCGAGATGGAAGATTCTTACCAACTGACATTATGATGTGGATATCAATTAGTATTTCCAATGTTTTTAGCAGAAAAGATGATGATTGACTTATGTGTCTATAATCCTTCGCCTTTATGTGTGAAGTCTTGCCTCCTTTCAGTGTAAAGATAACTTCCCCTATGGTCCATTGTACAAGTACATACGACCAGGTAAGGCACGCTCGATAGATATTTATCAGCCATGGTGTGAACAGATCGACCGACATAATGCCATCCGATCCCGGTGACTGAAGATTTTTATGGCCCATTGTAGCCTATTAGTATCAATGGATACTGAGATATTTTACTTCTCGTTAGGGTTCCATTTATGAAGTCATCACAAAGTTGGTTACCCGGGAAGTGAGTATCCATCATAAGTTCCAGTGTTTCACAACTGTTTGCGGTCCAACTGCTCTCCGCTTTCTGCATATAGCCTGAAACAACAACAGGGGATTTTGACAGCATTTGCGTTTTGCGTTCCTGACGCTCTTACAGTTGATCTGTTTAAATTTTCACCCGCAAGGTTTTAATTTGTGGATATGTTAAAATCAATTTGTTTTTTGAAAAAATTTAAGAAAAAAAATTATATATATTGTTACGAAATTGTACTTGAATTCAAATATAACGGTTTTAACGGCTGGTTTAAATCTTTCTCAAATCTTCTAGGTATTTCCGTTTATGTTAACAGCTGTTAACATAGCTGTAAAAATTATTAACATAGTTCTAAACATACAACATTGAATAAAAAGCTTTCACCATTGTTTTTAAGTGTGGCAGCACTAAGTGTTTATGCTGCTGGCATTATCATCAAAAGCTCTAGTTTGGCAGCACTAAGTGTTTATGCTCATGTCATTACCTACAAAAGCTCTAGATTGTCCGTTAACATTGTAGAAAGAAATAGAGCTTTCAAGAAACATCTAGTAGGCAATACAGTGTATATAAATTGGCCGTGAGAACACCATTGAGTCAGTCTGGTTGGAAGCGTCGTTAAGTAAAGACATATTAACTGCCTTGGCTGTATAATCTTGTACATTATTAAAGTGTGTTGTATAAAGCGTGTAATTTAAGTGTGTGTGTATTAAAACACAAACTGTGTTGTTGTACATTTTTAAATAAAATAAAGAGTCGTTACAATTTTTAAACTACTAAACTGCTGTTATTTTTGCAATCAAAGTACAAATTTATTTAAAGGAAATAAACGACCGTTTTTAAAAGGTAAAAACGTAACAATTGGTGTCAGAAGTGGGATTGCTAAATAATAAGCAGTCATGAAGTTTGAAGAGCTAAAAGTGGAGCAACTCAAGAGGGAATTGAATAAGTTGGAGTTACCTACAGCTGGTAATAAAGCAGAATTACAAAAGAGGCTGATAGATGAATTCAAGCGGCGTAATGTTGACATCGGAGCTTACGAATTCGAGTATAAAGAAGAATTCGAAGTTTCTACCCGTGCAACAACAAGCAGCATGGATTTATCAACAATGTTTGCTGCTATGATGGAGCAATTTAAAGAAGCTAACGAAAGCAATTTAAAGAAGCTAATAACGAGAAACTTCTTGCTGAAGTCAAAGAAGAAAATAAAATAATGGAAATGAAATTTCAAGAAACTTCTAAAGAACTTCTTGCTGAAGTTCAAGAAACGTCTAAAGCAAATAACGAGAAACTTCTTGCTGAAGTTAAAGAAGCCAAAGAAACTTCTAGAGCGACAAACGAGAAACTTCAGCAAATTTCGGAAGTTATAAACAGCAGAGTGGATGGCATTGAGACAAAGGTGTCCGACTTAGAGAGCTGTCTAGATATACAAGCCAAAGTCGTTGATAAAGTTGATAAAAAGCTGTCCGACTTAGAGAGCTGCCTAGATATACAATCCAAAGATGTTGATAAAAAACTACATGATCTAGAAGTAAAGATAAATAATCTTCAATGCCAAGATGGACAGGTGCGAATTATTCCAGAATCCTCTAGTAGAATAAAGGCCCCTAGTTTTGATGGCACCACACCATTTAATGTGTTCAAGTTCCAGTTTGATACGATTGCCATTAGAAACATGTGGAACGACGAAGAAAAAGCTATAGAGTTGATATTGGCCTTAAAAGGAAACGCAGCAGTAGTGCTTGAAAGCGTGCCAGCATGTAAGAAAAATAGTTATGATGACATAATGGAGGCGCTACAACGTAAGTACGCTGGTGAACATAAAAAGGACTTATACCGAATGGAATTGCGTGGTAGAGTGCAGAAGCCCAATGAGACACTACAAGACTTTGCGTTGGAAATCGAACGTTTGCTACAGCTTACTTATCCAGGGGAAAGCAGCCCGTTTTTGGACCATTTCAAGATAGAGGCATTTGTCAATGGCATTCGCGATCCTGAAATAAAACACGCGGTTTGTGCCACACCTAAGCCATCATTTACTGAAACCGTCTCATTCGCACTGGCACAAGAAACGGCGAAAATAATTTCAAAGCCGCAAATATGCAAGGTGCGAAATGTTGAAGTTGTTCCTGATAATGAGAGAAATATAGTCGACGAATTAAAAAAGGTTTTGGAGTCGTTTAACGAGAAGCAAAATAGAGCCAGAGTAAAATGTTATAACTGTGGTAAATCGGTTCATATTCAGCGAAACTGCAAAGCACCAAGGAAACGAACCAGATCTGCCTCGCCTCAAAGAAATAACCGACAGTCAAATCATCAATCATCACAAGAATCACCTTTAAACTAAAACGAGCTGGCACTATGGAGCAAGAGCTAGCTCCCACATCTGAGGGCCCCACCATCTCCATATCCGTAATGCAACAGAAAAATAGCAATCTTACTGCTTCGGGGTACATCAACGGTCAGAAGCACGTTTTTACTGTAGACACCGGGGCATCACAGTCTATCGTCAGGCCAAATTTAGTAAAGAAAACAATTGAACCATTATGTGGGGTAAGCCTGCGCACAGCTACTGGGGAGCCGGCCACGGTCTATGGTAAAGTAAATGTGAAATTAACCATTGCCAACGTTACCGTCAATCATGTATTCATTGTTGCCGACATTGTGGACGAAGTCATCATTGGTGCTGATTTCATGATTAGTCACGGCATTACTTTGGATATGGGACAAAAAGTTATGATTTGGCGAAATGTGGAGATACCCCTTGACGTCGGATATGAAAATAGGACTCAAGTAAGAAAGCTAGTTACCGTTGAGCATCAGAAGCTACCACCACAGTCAGAAACTTTAGTATGGGCTCGTATGGAGGGAGATTGTGAGGACAACAGTTTGTGGGTGGTAGAACCAGCAGAAATAACAAGTGATCTTGTAACAGCAAAAGCCCTCGTTAAACCCTGCAACAACAAAATAGTTCCTGTAAGAATGCTTAACCTGTCCAGCTACGAAAAAATCGTTAAGCCAAATTCTGAAATAGGTCAATGCACTTCAGCAGAGGCAGTAATCAATTGCGAGAAAAACCCGCAACCTGCCAATAAATCCACCAAAGAACACGAGCTTCTAGCGGAATATGTGGGGAAATGGGTAGAAGAATTAACGCCGCCAGACAGAAATAAGGCCAAACAGATTCTGAAGAAATATAGCTCCGTCTTCGCCTTAAAAAGTCAAGGCCATGGTAGAACGGCAATTGTAAAGCATCAAATAAATACTGGCGAAGCGAGGCCAATAAAGCAGGCGCCCAGAAGTGTTCCTCTAGCAAAACGAAGTGAAGTGAAGGAGTTGGTCAATGAAATGGAGCGGAACGGTATAATCGAACCATCTTCAAGTCCTTGGAGCTCGCCTGTTGTTTTAGTTAAGAAGAAAGATGGCAGCACTAGATTTTGCGTCGATTATAGAAAACTGAATGACGTCACCAAGAAAGACAGCTACCCGCTACCAAGAATTGACGACTCCCTGGATACACTAGCTGGAACACAATGGTTCTCCACATTGGACTTGCAAAGTGGTTATTGGCAGGTAGAGATTTCAGAAAAAGACAAGGAAAAAACCGCCTTTAGCGCGAGTGATGGGTTATGGCAGTTTAATGTGATGCCATTTTGACTCTGTAATGCTCCAGCCACCTTCGAGCGTTTAATGGAACAGGTATTGAAAGGACTTCACGGGAAGACATGCTTGGTGTACCTCGATGACATAATTGTCATGGGTAAGACTTTTGATGAACATCTGAATAACCTTGAAGAAGTCCTTAAACGTATATCAGCGGCTGGACTCAAACTCAGTGTTAAGAAGTGTGCGTTGTTCCAGAAAGAAGTCAAATATTTGGGACATCGCGTAACAGCAGACGGAATATCAACAGATGAGTATAAGATAATTGCTGTAAAGAACTGGCCACGTCCGAGAAATCTCCACGAATTGCGTAGTTTTCTTGGCCTTTGCACATACTACAGACGATTTGTCCCGAATTTCGCCAATGTAGCCGCAAGCTTACATGAGCTGACCAAGAAGTCACAATCATTCCAATGGTGTGAAGCACAAGAACTAGCATTCCAGAAGCTCATGGATCTGTTATGTACCGCACCAATTTTGTCATATCCTATACCTGGAGAAACATTTGTGGTAGATAGCGATGCGAGCGGATACGGAATAGGCGGTGTACTTTCACAAGTAGTCGGTGGCACTGAAAGGGTCATTGGATACTTCAGCCGAACGCTTTCGAAGCCTGAAAGGAACTACTGCGTAACGCGACGAGAACTTTTGGCAGTATTAGAGTGTGTGAAGCATTACCACAAATATCTGTATGGCCAACACTTTCGACTGAGAACCGATCATTCTGCCCTCAGGTGGTTGCTGCAATTTAAACAACCTGAAGGACAACTGGCTCGTTGGATAGAGCGGCTTCAAAGCTATGATTTTAGCATCGAGCACCGGAAGGGTTTGAAACACGGCAATGCGGACGCCCTGTCAAGACGGCCCTGCAACGTGGAATGTAAGCATTGTACAAAAATCGAGGAAAAGGAATGTAACATCGATGTTCGACTAATGCATATAGAGTCCAGTGAAGATTGGTCTGTAGCGCAAAGAAATGACCCCATACTGGCAAAAATAATATCGGCAAAAGAATAAGGTAGAAGGCCAGCCCGCAATGAAATATCCGCCGAAAGTCCATTAATGAAATCATATTGGGCCCTATGGAATAGTCTACAGTTGTTAAATGGCTGCTTATACCGCATATGGGAAAGTGCTGACGGTAAAACAGTGACAAATCTAATTGTAGTACCATCCTCTAAAATAAACGAAGTAATGAAAGAGTTCCATGACGGTCCCAGTGGTGGTCATCTTGGTGTGACAAAAACCTTAGAAAAGTTAAAACAACGTTTTTATTGGGTGGGTTGTCAGCAAGCAGTAGCCGATTGGGTAGCCAATTGTCCACAATGCATAGCAGCGAAGGGCCCAGTAAGAAGAAGTCGTGGACAACTTCAGCAGTATAACTCAGGCGCGCCATTCGAGCGGATTGCAATGGATGTAGTAGGCCCTTTTCCCATCAGCAATGCCGGAAATCGTTACGTTCTAGTGGTTATGGATTATTTCAGCAAATGGCCAGAGGTATATGCCATACCTGATCAAGAAGCTAAAACGGTTATAAGTGTATTTGTGAACAACTGGGTGTGCCGCTATGGTGTTCCACTGGAGTTGCATTCTGATCAGGGTAGAAATTTTGAATCTGCCGTATTCAAGGAAATGTGCGATTTATACGGAATAAGAAAAACCAGAACAACGCCACTGCATCCTCAATCTGATGGCATGGTCGAAAGATTCAATCGCACTCTGGAGGAATATTTAAGAAAAGTGGTCAGTGCACATCAGAAAGACTGGGATGAACACATACCGAAATTTCTATTGGCATACAGATCAGCTGTTCATGACTCAACCTCTCGAACACCTGCAAAAATTGTCTTCGGGACAGAACTCAAGTTGCCTGGTGATTTAGAATTCGGTATTAAGCCCTTATCAACAAATAGGGAAAACACTTCCCAAGAGCAAGATGACCTGAACGAGCTACATGAATTCGTACGCGGACGAATAAAAATGACCAGCGATAAAATGAAAGCCAGATACGATCGTGCAGCGAATTCTGAAGGATTTAACGAAGGCCAGCTTGTACTGTTGTATAACCCACAACGTAAGAAAGGACTGTCTCCCAAACTACAAACCCATTGGGATGGACCATACAAAGTGATTAAGAAATTAAACGACGTGGTGTAAATGAAGGTTGTACATCTAGAACGACTAGCTGCCTATGGGAAAAGTGAATTCGTGCCTATTCGGGACGAACAGGCTTAAGCGGGGGGCAGTGTTACGAAATTGTACTTGAATTCAAATATAACGGTTTTAACGGCTGGTTTAAATCTTTCTCAAATCTTCTAGGTATTTCCGTTTATGTTAACAGCTGTTAACATAGCTGTAAAAATTATTAACATAGTTCTAAACATACAACATTGAATAAAAAGCTTTCACCATTGTTTTTAAGTGTGGCAGCACTAAGTGTTTATGCTGCTGGCATTATCATCAAAAGCTCTAGTTTGGCAGCACTAAGTGTTTATGCTCATGGCATTGCCTACAAAAGCTCTAGATTGTCCGTTAACATTGTAGAAAGAAATAGAGCTTTCAAGAAACATCTAGTAGGCAATACAGTGTATATAAATTGGCCGTGAGAACACCATTGAGTCAGTCTGGTTGGAAGCGTCGTTAAGTAAAGACATATTAACTGCCTTGGCTGTATAATCTTGTACATTATTAAAGTGTGCTGTATAAAGCGTGTAATTTAAGTGTGTGTGTGTGTATTAAAACACAAAGTGACTTATAAACTGTGTTGTTGTACATTTTTAAATAAAATAAAGAGTCGTTACAATTTTTAAACTACTAAACTGCTGTTATTTTTGCAATCAAAGTACAAGTTTATTTAAAGGAAATAAACGACCGTTTTTAAAAGGTAAAAACGTAACAATATAGTAATAATTGAACATCTCTAGAAATAAAATGTCATCTTTTTATAATAATTAAATATTAAGAAGCTTTTTGCTTTTGACTACTTTATTGCAAGGTGGGCGGCAATGTTCATGTTTAATTTATATTTGCATTTATATTTGTTCTTAATTAAAAATATAAGTAACTTGTTAGAATTTAAATTATACTCCTGTTTTTCTACTTAAATTCTAACGATTTAACCGCTGACGGTTTATTAAAAGCCATTAATGTCTCCATCTTGCTAATACACATTTTTTTAAGTCACTCGCTTCTGTGTATTTGTTATTGATTTTTTAAAGGTAATATTTTACTAAATGACAAGAGATTTTTATTACCATTATAATAAACTTTTTTTTCTTTTATTTGGAAGTCTCCGAAGTAAACCTCCGCACACAAACAAATTCATTATTGACTTTTATGAGTATACATTTTGAATCCACAATATGAATGTTTATTTCGATTAAATTATATTAAATAAAATTGATTTTTATTATTATATAGATATAATAAAAATCAATTTTGGATTCAATACAAATGGAATATCCATCAACTTCATCGGAAGCTGAAAGACAAAGAAATTTAAAAAAGTCGTAGACGTAAGTAATTTAATACTTTATAAAATTTCTTTTATGTTGCAAAATTAATTTCTACTTTAAATTTTTATTTTCAGATATAATTGATGAAAGGGACCAAATATATAGAAAAAATATTAGCACACAAACGAAAAATAAATTATACCAATGAATATTATTTAATAATTTTATGTTTAGAAAAACCGCCAGAGGAAATGATGTGCATAAGGAAGGAACTAAAAGGCCAAAAGAGAAGACTTCTTTATAGTATTAAAAGAGTTGATTAATTTGATTCAAGTATAGCTGTCGAGAAGGATTTTGAAGATCGCACACTGGTTAAAAATCCAATGGAGAAATTCCAAAATAATAATATAATAAATTGTAAAAAGTGAATGTATTTTATAAATGGAAACACACCAAGTAATCAAGAACATATATTAAAAAATATATTATGGCAACGTTGATAGTCTGACAAGGCATTCAAAATGGTTGTTTTTAACATTTTTATTAAAATGGACCTAGAACTATAAAGGCTCTATCGCAATACCAGAAAAATATATAACAATATGATATAATACAAATTGTAGCATAGGGGATGTATACTAAGACCTTTATTTTAAAAAGTCGTGTATTTGTATTTGTGTTGTTTACCAAAGTTTGGGCATGAAATATCTTGGTTTTCACAAAAAATTGGAGAAAATATAACGTTCTAACCTATTGCAAAGCAGCTATTATTTGAATGCATACTCTTTTTTTTCAATATACACTTTCTATACGCATAACCCTTATTATCAATTTATTTCCACCGTAAATGGTAATCGAGTGTACCAAAAATGGTAAAACGACATGAATATGGTAATATAATGGAATGCTTTTGATAATCCTCCGTAAACTGAATACGTTCCCGTACTAATAATTTATGTATATTTTGTTGTTTTTCTGACAATTTCTTTCTATTTCTGACTAAAATCTGTATTTTTTTTTTAAATTTTATTTCTTTATTATTATAAATTGCAAAAGTATTGCATATTGGCATATTGTCTATTGTAAAAAAATTTTAAAAGTTTATGAATTTTATTACTTTTGTATTTATTTAATTATTGAATTTGGCAAGTATACATTTTGAATCCACCATATTAATGTTTATTTCGATGGAGTTATTTTAAATAAAATTGATTTTTATTATTTTTATAATATAGATATCACCGAAGATACAAATCATCGGAAGCTGAAAAACAAAGAAATGTAAAAAGTCGTAGATATAAAATTTCTTTTATGTTACAAAATTAATTTCTATTGTAAATTATATAGAAATAATGTTAGCACACAAACGGAAAATTATACCAATGAATATTATTTATTAATTTTTATGTTAATAAAAATCGTCAGAGGAAATGGCCTTTTTATATCATCCTTATGCAGAGGATGACATAAAAAGGCCTTAGGAGACGCTTTCTTTATAGTATTAAAAGAGTTGATGAATTTGATTCAGGGATAGTTGTCGAGATGGATTATGAAGATTGCCAGTTAAAATATGTCTTCTATATATTATGAATAAATTCTTAAAATTTTTTTTTTTAATTTATTTAATATCAATTACTTTTTGAGAATAAAATTAGAACAAAAGGATTATAAGAGACCATTGGTACATTCTTTTCGGATGTTATGTCTCAGTCTCTACAAGTTTTGTTTAGCGGATGTTGCAAACCTAAGGAAAAGCGCTAACAAAACATCGCAAATGATAAACCTGTTATACGATCTTATGATGTTTTTTTACAACGTTTTCATACACAAAATACTTTATTAAAAAATATATTTAAATATAAATTTAGTAAACAATAAATATATGTATACATATTAGCTTTGTTCTCGTACTTGTCAAATTAGACAGAATTAGTCAGAAAATATATAGAAATTTTGAATAGGAACAGGAATACTTTTCTGTAAATTCTGACTAAAACCTGCAAGTTTGGTAACGAGTCGTCCTATGTATTTTTTGTATGAAAGCCATATAAAATTATACATTGTACATTTTTTAACCTTCAGAATTAATCCACATATTTGAAACATGATTAAAACTGAAAACTGCTGAAAAAGAACTTCTTTTCAGCACTAAGTACTTCCTTATAATGGCAACATAATGGCTTTTTTTAAGCCTTTTTTTAGTTTTGTTTTGCTGGTGAGTGGCTGATGTAGCATATGACGTGAACCTTTCTAATGTTTTTAATTTTGTATTCTAAATCATATGTATGTAAATTATGGTGCTCCAAATTTTCAAATTTACCGGCAAAAGTCAAATTTTCATTTTTAAATTTAAGAACATTTTTTTATAGCACTCAATTGTCAATATACTGAAAAGAAATAATTAAAAAAAATATATAGATGACAACTTCGTTCCTTAAAACTGTTAAAGTTCACTTTTTCTAACAATACAAATTAACAATTGTAAAGTTATATTTTGCTTTAAAAAATTAAAAATTTTGATTTTAACATTGTATTTTCACTGGAAGGAAGTACTTAGTGCTGAAAAAGAGCTGCAGAAGTTCCTTTTTTTAACCCATGGTTCTCTTCGGAAGGATGCTCCTTTTTATGCTTCTCGTTTATTGTTTTTGAAGAACTTCTCTGAAAACTATGTATATAAAATTTTTTAATAAAAATTTTGTTTTAATCTTAATAAAAGATATTAAAAATATTTTAAAATTTGTGAAATTTTAATTTTCTTAGAAATTATTAACCTTTTTCCTGCTAAAAGTACACTTCTTTTCATTACTATTATTATTATTATTATTATTATTATTATTATTATTATTATTATTATTATCATTATTATTATTATTATTATTATTATTATTATTATTATTATTATTATTATTATTACTATTGTTATTATTATTATTATTATTATTATTATTATTATTATTATTACTATTGTTATTATTATTATTATTATTATTATTATTATTATTATTATTATTATTATTATTATAATTTTTTGAAGTAATTATTAATAACTTCCAAAAAAGCTCAAAATTGAACAATAGGTGATCGTGATTTACTTTATCGAAAGCTTTACTGAAATCTGTGTATATTGTGTCTGTCTGTAAACCGGAATCAAATGCAGTTATAACTGAGGTTGTGAACTCCAAAAAGTTTGTAGTAGTGGAACATCCTTTTCGAAATCCATGCTGAAATGGCGAAAGATAACAAACAATTTGATGCGAAAAGATTTCAGTAACTATCTTTTCGAAAATTTTTGGAATAACACTTAATTTAGCAATACCTCTATAATTGGAAATGTTAGATCTGCTTCCGGATTTAAACAAAGGTATAAGATTTCTTCCAAACTTCAGAAAAATAATCACTAAATATTGATATGTTGAATAAGTAGGTTATTGGAGATATAAGAGAATGTAAACACTTTATAAGAACACAGCTTGGAACACCATCAGGTCAAAATATTTTAGATTCTGCACAGCTAGATATGGATAATTGGAAAGTTGATGTAATTCTTTATCAGAATAGGCGGATGAGAAGAAAGCAGCAAACATATCGCAAATATCTGCATTGTTTGAGGATTCTTTATCTCCAAATTTCATGGAGACTCGACGCTTAGAATTTACAAATTGGTAGAAATATTTTGGATTATTTTTAAAGTTTCTTTTCACCTTAAAAAGATAATTATTGTAACATTGGATATTTTCTGAATTGTAAATTGATCTTTATATGTAATCAATGTATAAACCGGACTTTTTATATTTTCAATAATGTTTGTTTTTAAAATTTTTCAAGCCATTGAGCTGCTTTGTATTCCAAGGCGGTCCATGTGCAATTTTTTTTTTCTCATTGGTATTGATTTCTTAAAAAATTTAAATAAGCCATCATAGAATTTGTTCAAAATGATGTTAATATTACGAGGGCATACTTTATTGTAAGGAATATATTCAAATCAATTTCGGAACAAATTAAGTGATTTAATTTGGAATAATCAGCTTTGCTAAAATCAAGAACCATCTCATAATTTACATTGGATTGTAATGATAGCTTCGTTTCGACGTATACGCTTATTTCAAGAGTGAGGTGATAAGCATATTCAGGTCTTAATAATGGATTAATGCGAAGAATATTAAATTCTTCAGATTGATCAACAAATACAAGGTCAAGTAATTTGCCAAGCTTGTTTACTATATTATTTATTTGGAATAGTCCTAAATCAGCAATAGCATCCAGTAATTCAATAGAGGCTTAAAAAGCATGAATCAGGAGTTTCAAACCATTTAATGTTTGGAATATTAAAGTCACCAAGAACAATTATGGAGTCTCCAGGTTTGGATTGATTTGCTACAAATTTTATCGCGTTTGCATGTTGTTCATAAATTTGAATGTTTGACGCAGGAGGAATATAAGAGCAATGTTCTAAATTTGGCTTTAACACATACGGCGATAAATTCAATATTTTGATCATTGTTAAGAATTATTTCTTTCGAAGGAAAAAGAGTTGAGACAGAAATCAAAACTCCCCCACCTTCTTTACCCACTCTATCACGTCTATAAATTTGAAATTTACTGCACATTATTTCAGAATTATGAATTTCTTTATCAGATTTATTTTGGATCCACGCTCTCTCTCAAAACTCTCTAAATAAAGGGATTTTCATACAAAAAGTAAATAGTTGTTTTGCTCTACTGAAAATTTGTTAAAAAAATAAATAGGATTTTTCATCAGAGCGCCGACGATAAATAAAAGGTAGACACTCGTTGCTAAACTTGCAGGTTTTAGTCAAAATTTATACTCAAAATTTCCATATATTTTCCGACTAATTCTGTCTAATTTGAAAAGTACTGGATGGAACAAAGCTAAAATGTATACATATTTCTATCGTTTACTAAATTTATATTTAAATACATTTTTTAATAAAGTATTTTTTTAATAAACTTTAAAAGTGCTATTTAAACCATCATGAAAACGTTGTAAAAAAAACTATCATAAGACCGTGTAACAGGTCTATCAATTGCGACGTTTTGATAGGTCTTTTTTCCTTGGGTTTGCAACATCCGCTAAACAAAATTTGTAGAGACTGAGACATAACATCCGAAAAGAATGTACCAATGGTCTCTTATAATCCTTTTGTTCTAATTTTATATTCAAAAAGTAGTCGATATTAAATAAATATAAAAAAATTTAAAGAATTTATTCACAATATATAGAAGACATGTTTTAACAGGCAATCTTCATAATCCATCTCGACAGCTATCCCTGAATCAAATTCTTCAACTCTTTTAATACTATGAAGAAGGCGTCTCCTAAGGCGTTTTTATATCATCCTTATGCAAACCATTTCCTCTGACAATTTTTATAAACATAAAAATTAATAAATAATATTCATTGGTATAATTTTCCGTTTGTGTGCTAACATTATTTCTATATATTTGGTCCCTTTCATCAATTGCATCAGAAAATAAAAATTTACAATAGAAATTAATTTTGTAACATAAAAGAAACTTTATAAAATATTTAATTACTTACGTCTACGACTTTTTCAAATTTCTTTATTTTTCAGCTTCCGATGATTTTCATTAAATCCAAATTTTCTTTGATATCTATATTATAAAAATAATAAAAATCAATTTTATTTAAAATAACTCCATCGAAATAAACATTAATATGGTGGATTCAAAATGTATACTCAAACAAATTCAATAATGAATTAATTGCAGTATCTCGTTTACACAAACAATTGTAATAAAATATATGAAATAAATATATAAAAACATTAAATAAATACAAAAGTAATAAAATTTATAAATTTTTGTAGTTTTTTTTACAATATGCAATACTTTTGCAATTTATAATAATAAAAAATAAAATTTTAAAAAATACAGATTTTAGTCAGAAATAGTAAGAAATTGTCAGAAAAACAACAAAGTGTACATAAATTATTAGTACGGGAACGAATTCATGTAAATTCTGACTAAAACCTGCAAATTTGACAAGTACTGGAACAGAGCTATAAATTATTATGCGAGAACGAATTCTTGTAAATTCTGACTAAAACCTGCAAGTTTGACAAGTACACAGAGAAAAAAATTAATATATTTGAAAATTTTTTCATAAATATTATGAATCAAACGACTTTTTTCCCAAACTTTTTTCATAAAAAATAAAATTTTGTTCAAATATATTATTAAATTGTTCATAAGGAATTTTGCAAAAATGTTTTTCAGATTTGATTGCAAATGGTAAACGAAAAATGCAGCACATCATTTTGATAAAAAGCGCTTCTGTTCTGTTTCCAAAATATAGCTAAAAATCATTAAAAACTTAAAATTTTTTAACAAATTTCAAACATTTTTTTTACAAATTGAAAATATAAATGAAAATTTTAAAAATTTTTTCAGTCTTCTTGGCTTTTGATTCATTTCAAAAAATATAAAAAAGTTTTAATACTTAAGAAATTGTGCTTAAATATTATGAACTGAAATCAATGAAAGTAAATTTTTATATTTATCTACAAACTCTTTTCTGTGTACTGAAACACAAAAAATACAAATGAAAAATCTTAAAAATATTTTGCTTACATTTAAAATGTAGAATATTTCTTGAAAGATTTAACAAATTCATAATTTTTTATGATTTTAATTTGAAAATATTTTTTTTAATTTTTTTTTTAAGTTTGCTTTGTTCCCGAACTCCAAGTTGGGTGCACGCGGGATCCCAATGTTACTGAAAAGCGTTCCAAAAGCGTTGGGCAAATGAGAGCTATTTTGAGAGAATAATGTTCTTTTTCTTCTCCTTGCACGAAATAGCCCAGAATATTCCTTATGTAATTTATGTAAATTGCCAAATAATTAAAAAATAAAAATACGCAATACAAAATTTTAACGAAAATGAAGAAAAAAATTATTTGTTTTGTTACTAACAGGAAAGTTTCATTAAAAAATATTAAGAACATTCAAATATGCTGAAAAATAGAATTATATTAACATACGAATTTTTAAAACAGTTTGATGTTTTTTTTTTCTGAGTAAACAATTTTGATTTTTGTGTTCCCGTACTTTTGTAGGTTGATATATTTTTGTGGGAGAAAAATTAGATTTTACCGCAGTTTACCCAAAAAGTACGTAAACAAACCTATATTTTTCCTCACATTTTCTTTTGATTGACTTTTCAGGGAAAATAAATTTGAGAAAGGAACAAATCAATATTACTAGCACAGTTGAAATTAAAATATATTTTTTTAATGTTAATAAAGGTTTTCTGTGTAGACGTCCTTCGGCCGGGCTCAAGAACTTTCTCTTCCATATATGTTGAACACCGGCTACGCTGAATAAACTTTTTTTGGAAATCAACAAATTTATATCAAAAAAATCAACTTTTCCTCTCAAGGAATTAAGGAATATGGTCATTAGGGCTATAACTTTTTCACACTTTTTGCGAATATCAAAAACGGCGTAGTATAGTCGTGTAGAACATTAAAAGTTATTAATAAAAAATATGATTTTTTCGGATCGTTAAAAAAGTTCAAGCAGGGATGGGGTTGAAGTTTGAAAACAACCATTTTTATCTCATAGAAATTTTAAAAAATCTACACATGATATTTGTATATATTCCTA
Organism: Protocalliphora azurea; assembly: GCA_932274085.1. Lineage (NCBI taxonomy): Eukaryota > Metazoa > Arthropoda > Insecta > Diptera > Calliphoridae > Protocalliphora > Protocalliphora azurea. The sequence goes on along the minus strand of OW026521.1, from coordinate 83,945,109 downwards.
TACGTATCACTTATATGCTATTTTGGAATTTATCCACTGCTTTAGATTTAAAAATTTTCCTACGGTTTACAATTCATCGAGTTTCAAAATTCGTTATATGTAAAAACCTGAGTAATATACCTTATGCTTAAAGCGATATAAAAATGTAAGCAATGATCCGAAATTGTACCATCACTAAATGCCTAGATTATCTTTTAAAGGAGTTTTCAAAAAAACACCATTTCCACCAATTTTAAAAAGGAAAGGCGTGTTTTGAAAGACACTGGGTAAAAGAACCTTCAGCAATTCCTTTGCAACAAAGGACTAATATATGTGCAGAGAGAGCAATAAAAGTTGTACAAGGTATTTATCCACTGTGTAAATCATCGCGAACATTTAACTTAAAGTTTATTTCATCCAATAGTATATAAATTTAAAACTACTATGTAAACATAGAATAAATTAATACATGAATATTGTATAAATACAAAAAAAGAATAAATAATAAAAAAATTTCCTAAAAAAAATTATTGGAAGGTTTTAGAAATTTGCTTCCCTGCGTGAGGTTTTTTCGCAAAACGACGGAAGACAGGTGTTTTCATTACTAAAACATTCTTGACCACTCCGTGGTACTATGCCAAAAATTTGGTTATAGCCCTAATGGTCATGATATATGTCATTCGAAAAATACTTTTAAATTATATTAATATAAATTAATTCACATATGTATTAACAAAGATTTTTAGAAAAATATATCAAGACTTTAGAGACCATAACTAGTAAACTAAAACTTTAAACTCTAATCACGATTAAAAGTGCTACCGAATCATTATCAAAATTATTTAAAATTGGTAATCTTGATTTATTCCTTGAGAAATTTCTCTTTAATAACATAGGTCAACACTAAGAAACGATCGTGAAAAATATGTTGCAGATATTGTAGGTATTTTCATTCCAATCACAAGGAATATTTTGGTTTTTTCCATCACTTCATATTTTTAACCCATTGACCACAGAAAATATGCTTTTATGAGAAGTTTTTAGATTATATAATTTTCTAGATAATATGTAGAGCAAATTATTCACTCATGCTTTATAGACAAAAAATGGTACTACAAAAATGTGGTATAATTCAAGTCTCCAACTTGCCACCACTGCCCCCAGAAGTCTTTAATGATGTAAAAATCAAGAATTTCTCAATTAACCCATAAAACCATGGAATAATGAGGTGTAAGAAGTAGGTGTAGAGGGGAAATTTGTATTTGATATAACTAACAGAGGACCGTAAATCTCAAAAATGGTAAAATTTTTAAAATCACACTGAAAACGCGTTCTGACATTAAAAGTTTAAAAAAAATAAAAATCCAAATTTAAATAAGTCAACAAACAATTAGGAAAAAATTTCATCTTGAATAATTCCGATTACTTCTTACTCCTTAGTAGGTTATATACTTTTCTAGGCTATAGGTAGATCAAATTAAGCATCAGTGTTTCATAGAGAAGGAATATCGCAACAAAAGTGTAGAACATGCCATGTCATCTTGCTTACATAGCCCTAGAAGTCTTTAAAATTGTCAAAATCTCAGAAGATATGGGAGCAAAAGTGGATGAACAAGGGGAGCTTTTTCACCAAAACGCTATTACTTAAAGATTATATCAAGGCATATGGAATCGTATTATGTTAACAGAAAACTGTTGCTCCTTAATATGAGAAAAAAATTATAATTAGTATTTTCTTAAATTCTAATTTATATATATATATATATATATATATATATATTAATAAAATATATAATATTAATATATATATATATATATATATATATATATATATATATATATATATATATATATATTAATAAAATAATAAATAAATAAAAATATTCCATTGTGACGTGATGCAAATGTTTCATCTAGTCTAAGGAATAAGAATTACGCGAAATTATTGACGATATAATTTTTTGTAATATTTTGTTTACTTTGTTATTTAAATTTGAATTTTTATATTTATATCCTTTACCACAGGTGTAAATTTGTCATTCCGTTTGTAATTTCTACAATAAGTATACATTTTATGGATTGAGAGGGAAGTCGATATAACTATGCACGTCTGTCTGTTAAAACCAGTTTTTAGAAAGCCACAGTTATCGGATATATGTTTTATTCCTTAGAATGACACTATTAGAAATAAAAAAAACCGAAAAGGCCTCTAAAAATGTATTTGTTTTCGACTTTTCCAAGCCCAATATCGACTACCTTTTTTGCACAGAAAATTTGGAACCTTTTTTTGGAATGTTTTTGAGGAAGAAGAAATTAATAAAATCGGTTCATTCTTTGTAACTGAGATATCGGTCAAAACGCACTTTTTGGTCTTTGTTAGACTTCTATTTAAGCTTCAAAATACTTAAAAGCGTAAATATTATTATTATTATTATAAGATTCGACACAGACGAATATAGCCAACTGGTTTTTCAAACTTTTCATGTTTACGCATTTTCTGTCAGTGCGATTTTAAAAAATTTAACAACTTTTGAGATCTACGTTTATGTGTTAGTTATAACAAATCCAAATTTCTCCTCCACACCGACTACGACTACTTACCACTAATTTTTCTTCTATGGTTTTATGTGGGTTAATTGAGAATTTCTTGATTTTTACAACTTTAAAGACTTCTAGAGGCTAAGTGTAGCGAGTTGGGACTGGAATTATATTACATTTTTGTAGCACAATTTCTTGTCTACAAAGCATGAGTTAATAATTTGCTCTACCAATTATCGAGAAAACTCCACAGAATAGCATATTTTTTTTTTTTTTTTTGGTCGTCAATGGAAAAGTTTCATTTAACTTTCTAAATACACAATATCAATAATTTTGCAGAATTATTCGCGATATAATTCTTTTGCGATTTTGAGGTCTAGTGTAACCGTACTTTATTATTTATTATACCATGATTTTAACATTAACTTAATATTATTTCTTGTACTCTGATAGCACTATAAAAGCGTTTCTACCAGACCGTCATCACACCATCATGACTGAACGCTATAACAGCGCTATATTTTTTTAATGTACATGAATTATTGACTGCCAATTTTTTCTGCCTGGGTCACAAATGATTAATCTTACCAATTTATTAATTTTATTTTTGCATTTTTTTATCTTTTTATCTTGTTTTTTCACCAGGCCATGGAGTTCTTCTATATATTCATATAGATTTTCAGTCTTCATTTCTTTCACTTCCTGAAAGCTTTTTACATTGAATTTAATAAATTTAGATGATTTCTTTTCATCCTTGTCTGTATTTTCAGTTTCACTACTAGACATTGCCTTTTTTTAATAACTTCCCTTTTAGTAGAAAAATTATAGTTCACGTAAAATATTTGCCGAAAAACCTCATTCACTTCAAAAACAAACAAAAAAGAAAGTAATGTCAAAAGTGACAGAGTTTTTGAGTTTTGTTAACATTGTGTCTACATTAGAAAATTTTTTATCAAGACAAACGTCAAACCCAACGCGAATTTATGGAAGGTGGCAACAGTTGCACAAAAACAACAATATGTTGTTTTTTATATATGCAGTTTGACAACTGTAACAACCAAAATAATAATCTGCTGTTTAACTAAGGTTATATTGTAACCTACAACTTAACGCGAATTTATGGAAGTGGCAATAGTTGCACAAAAACAGCAATATGGCGTATTCATTATTGTTTTTATATATGCAGTTTGACAACTATAACATCCAAAATAATAATCAGCTGTTTAACTAGGGTTACCTTGTATATATTCGCACTGATTTTGACATTTATTTTGATAAAAATTTTCCTAATAAAGACACTACGTAACGCTGCAATAATACTGACAAATTATGTCTACATTAAGCAAATTTTTATCATGATAAAAATTTCCTTAGTATAGACTCAACGTAATTATAACGGCATCAACATGTTATTCCAAGAACGATCAACTGATTATTTTTGTTGAAACCGTTGCTAACTACGCGCTAATGTAATTTGGCCTTACAGCCCATCTACATGTAACAGAATATGAAAGATTTTTCTATCAAAGAGAAGATTTACCTACACAACTATCTTATAAGATGAAGTCTTAAAAAATACACATATACGAAAGTTTATTTGTGTGTGTGCAAGTGTATTTTGGTAATTACTAAAAAACAATGTTTTCTGTACAATTGTTTCCTTTTACATTTTAGAAAACATCTTTATAAAAATTGTGCTAAAAAGTGTGAATTTATTAAATAAAAAAGACATGTTTGCACTGTGACTGATGAATCATATAGGATTTATTAGAATACGTGTACCCTTATTTCAGATTTAACATAATATAAATAAAATGATTGCTCTCTTCTGCCGACGTTATCTCACATGTTATATCAGCGTTAATCTTAGTTATATACCTGGGGTTAAAAACTGTCCCATGGCGAAATAAAAGATGTGACAGAGGTTCTGCAACTACAACAAAGCGGTGATTTCTTTAATGTATTTTGTTTTTGTAAAAACATTCTCTAAGCTACCAAAGTATGTTTTGACACTTTAGGATATTGCATTCGAAATGAAACAGGTGGCATCAGTTCTTCAAAAACAACAATACGACGAATTCATTAAATTTTTTTATAAATGCAGATTAACACTTCAGCGGGTAAATAAAAATTGTGCTCATATGAAGTTTGAAAATTCTAAACACTAACAAAATAATCAGCTGATTATTGTTTGCCTTGGTTATGGTTTGCAATTATACTAAAATTCTTAAAAACAAAGAAATGCTAGTCTTTTAAATAATTAATGAATATATTATTTTCTATTTTTATTTATTTTCTAATTTTTAGTCAATGTATAAATTTGTTATTATTTTCACAAACAAATTTTAATTTACGGAAACACAAATGTGTTCTCATAAACAACTCATGACAGATGTAGGTGATGACGCAAATAAGAAAAAATCAGTTGATTAGAAGATGTCACCTGATTTATTTCGTCATGGTATGTCCCACACTAATATTATTATGCGCTTAACATAGTGTCTACATTAGACAATTTTTTTTTTTTGTCAAAACAAACGTCAAACTTAACGTGAATTTGTGGAAGGTGACAACAGTTGCACAAAAACAACAATATGGCGTATTCATTATTATTTTTTATATATCCACTTTGGCAACTGTAACAACCAAAATAATGACCAGCTGTTTAACTGAAGTTACCTTGTTTATATTCGCACTGATTTTGACGTTTGTTTTAATAAAAATTTGCCCAATGTATACACTAGGTAAACCATCAGCACAAATGCGTATTGTTTTATGCATTCATTAATTCATTAAGTACTTTTATACATGGAGTTTGACTCTTCAGCGGGTAAACAAAAATTTTTCTTATATGGAGTTTGATAGTCCTAAGTACTAAAAAAATAAACAGCTGTTTAAGTGAGGTCCTTCTTTGAATTAACCTTACTCCATATCATAATGCAACAAGAAAATGTCCTCGTAAGCCCAGCTGATTTAAACGTTTTTATGTACATACCGCTCGAAACTGTCAAATTGATTTTGTATTCGTATATAATATTTTTAATTCGTTTGTTTACTCTTCTTATTTTCTCAAAATCTATGTTAAAAAAAATCCGTATTTTTCTGTATAGAACTGTTATCACCTTCTATATATTCGCCTTAAACGTTGCCTTCAAGCTCCATACATAAAAAGATTTTGGCTGTTACAAACTTCATATAAAAAAATAGATGAATTTACCTGATTTGCCTGAATTCGCTAGGTCCCAGCAGTTCTATCATAGCGAAATGAAACGCTTGGCAGCAGTTCTACGAAAACAACAATACGGCGAATTCATTAGTTTTATATATTTGTTTGACACTTCAGCGTGTATGCGGAAATTGTGTATATATGGAGTTCGACTGTTCTAAGTACCAAAAAAAGAAAAAAAAAATACTAATCAGCTGATTAAGTAATGTCAGCAGTATGAATTCGCCTTGGAATTCTACAAAAACAACAAAATGGCAAATTCATTACTTTTTGTACATGGAGTTTGACACCTCAACGGGTAAACAAAAATTAAGCTTACGTAGTGCCTATATTAGACAAATTTTTAACAAGACAAACATCCAAATTTAAGCGAATGTGTAGAAGATAACCTCAGTTGAACAGCTAATTACTATTTCCGATTGTTAGATAGACAGATAAATAGAGAAGGTTGACGTGATACCAAAAAGTACCACATCTCCACCCAGAGACCGATCTCGGTCCATTGTGAGTCCCTTCATTGTAAAGCTGTGAAATAAAGAATAAAAAAACAGAAAATAGGAGAATAGGAATAGAAAAGAAAATTAGCAATGTTACCAATCCCCCTAGGGTTGTACTCCTGATTCTACCTTAAACAGTTGATTCCCATGACGAAGCCTATGACGTCTACAAGTTTCACGTCCCGAACGTCTGGCTGCCCAGCCATTTCATCCTACGATGCCGCAATCGTGGACAATGCCATATAATGTGCTGAATAGACTCGGTCTCGTCGACGTCCCCACACATTCTACAAAAATCTAGACCTCATCTTCCCTATCAAACAGTGACCCGTTATGGCCCCTATCATGATTCGTAAGCTTCTCCTATTCAAGCCTAGAAGAGTGCTAGTGCCTGCTTTGTCTAGTGCTTTCCATATCGCCCTCGACACCTTACAGTCCTCTCTACTCTCCCAAGCCGAATTGGTTCTGACCAAGATCCAATCATTGATTTTCCCATAGAAGAAACTAAGTGGTGGTTTCACATAATTTTCCCTCTCCGAGACATCCTTTGCTGCGCTTTGCCTTGCCAGTTCATTGCCTGATATATTGCAGTGGCCAGGCACCCAGCAGAGTCTCACCATGTAATCTTTCATCAGCTCTCTCAGTGACTTCTTACGGGCAGCAACTAGCCTGGATTTCACCAAATGTGTCCCCAGGGCCTTCAGAGCCGCCTGACTGTTCACATAGAGAATAACTTCAGTACCCCTCGCAACGTTCTGCCAGATTATTTCTGCGGCTTTCAGGATGCCGAGAATCTCAGCCTGAAAAACGCTGCACTCATCAGGGAGTCTGAAAGAGCCTTTCATATCCGTGCCCATAATATAGACTCCCGCACCAGTACCTATGTTCATCTTCGATCCGTCCGTGAACACTGCACAACCTTCATATAGTCTATCAGTGCCGGACCAGATCTCCCTATCAGGTATCACCACGACAGGATTTACCCCAAAGTCTGATTCAGCGGCCATGTAATCTGATGCCCCCATGGAGTTCATATTAACCTCACCATAACTGATCTCGTATATGACCCTGGAGTTATCTGCTCTTGATGAACCTAATAGTCCTAATTCCTTAAGTTTCAGCAGACTCTTTGCTGCCATACCCTTCACAAACTCTTCCATGGGTAAGATATGAAATATGACATCCACAGCCGCTTGTGGTGTGCTTCTCATTGCACCTCTAATGCTAATTGAAGCACACCTCTGTGCCTTCGACAAAAGGTTCCTATTACTCTTACGTTCCAGTGCCTGCCACCAGACAGAACAACCATAGGTAAGAATTGGTCTCACCATCGAGGTGTAAATCCAATTTACAACTTTTGGTTTGAGCCCCCAATTCCTACCTACGGAGTTTCTACAGGTGTAGTAGGCATTGAGGCCACGTTTGAGTCTCTCCTGAACATTCCTGTTCCAGGTCAGCTTACTATCGAGGAATACTCCCAGATATTTCGCTGAGTCGTAAAGCCTCAGTTCAGTTCCACACAGTACCGGAACCAACTCTGTGTTTTCCGGATTCACTCCCAGCCCCCTGTCAGCTGGCAAAGAGGATAGCTCATCCAGCGCGGACTGCATGATCTCACTGATTGTGGGAAGAAATTTTCCCTTTACCAGTATTACCACATCATCAGCATATGCCACGATCTTCCGTCCCCTGCTGTCAAATTGACGCAAAATCACGTCGACAACCACTAGCCACAGCAGGGGTGAGAGTACTCCCCCTTGCGGTGTCCCCCTAGTCACTAGTTTCCTTAAGCATACTCCACCCAAGCTCGAATTGACAATCCTGTTGCTTAGCATGAGGATTATCCATACGATCAAGAAGTCATGTACTTTAAGATCCACCAGCGCCTGCTTGATAGCGTCAATCTTGATATTGTTGAACGATCCCTCAATATCCAAGAACGCGGCCATGGTAAATTCCCTATACCGAAGTCCTTGTTCTATATATTCCACCACATCATTCAGCGCACTCTCAACAGATTTACCCTTCAGATAAGCATGCTGAGCACTACTAATGATGTTGGTGCCAATAGAAGATCTTAGATATAGGTCTATCAGTCTCTCTAATCTCTTCAAAAGGAAAGACGATAGGCTGATAGGTTTATAATCCTTGGGTTTCGAGTGACAACTCCAACCACCTTTAGGTATGAATATGACCTTTACCTCTCTCCACCCCCTCGTTATGTGTCTATGTATCAGACACCCCTTAAAAATCTCAACCAGTAGTAGACGAACCACCAACGGTGCATTCTGCAACATAGCCGGAAAAATAAGGAAAAATAAGGCTCGAATGAATTCGCCGCCCATGTAACTTTCTCAACCGTAGTCAGGTCTCTCACCACTGATTCAATTATCAAACTGGCGGCTCTTCCTCATCTGATCCCTCCACCAATGGATCCCTACAACCCGCAAAATGGGTTTCCACACATTAAGTGACTCAGAGCTAGACTCCGTCCATGAACCATCTGATCTCTGGATACTCCCAGGAACACTAGGGTCCTTTGACAGTATCTTCCTGAATCTGGATGGTTCATTGACAGAGTCAGTGGCCTCGCTGTACTTAATCCACGAGGCTCTTTTAGCTCTTCTAATGTCCTTTTTGTACTTATTAAAACACACTCAATAGGTGCTCCAATCTTCGTCCTTACCAGTTCTATGGGCTCTGTTATACAGCCTGCCAACTGTGGTCCGTTGATCTCTCAATTCCTCTGACCACCAGACTGGATTATCCCTCGACATGAACTCCCTCGGAGTTCCAGTCAATCTTGACTCCAGATCCCGCCCGAAAGTGTCCCAATCCGTCCTTCTAGGATTCCTAAAAGGTTTCCCTTCAGAACCCAGAAAGTTGAGATTAAAGGTTATCCTGCCATGGTCAGAAAAAGTGCATCCCATAGCCACCCTCCAATCCTCAACTAGGTCATTAGAGTTAGTCAATGTGATACCGAGTTCCTATCTTTCGTCCTGAACGTAGGGGTATTACCCCTATTACAGATTAAAAGATCATTCGCAATAATGAAATCAAATGTTGACTCACCTCTCTTATTAGTATCCCTGCAAAACCATTGACTGTGGTGTGCATTATCATCGCAACCGAGCAATAGACGTACACCATTCCGTCTTGCGTACTCGGCTAAGTCCCACAGCCTGTCATCCGGTGGTTCCAGCTCCTCGTAGGCCAAGGCCAGTTTACTGCCTCCTAACCGTCTCCTTGAACGACCGTCAGGTCTCCATAACTGAAAGAATTAAGAAGAATTAACTGAAGTTCATTCTTCACTAGAATACAAGTCCTCAACTTGTCCTCAGTGGACGGCCCGAACAATTTGTATCCTTTAGCTCTTAGTCCACAGACCTGGTTGTTATTTAACCAAGGGTCTTGGATTAGGGCCACGTCCACATTGGTCTCACTGAGGTAGGTTATTAATTCGGTCGAGTCCGGTTCACAATGGTGCAGATTTATCTTTATTATCCGCAACCTCTTTTCGTGTAACGAAATTTGACATAGCCAAGCCCGAACGTAACAACCCCCCCAATGAGTCCAATTTCTTAATGGATTCTCGATCTACTGCGAATCGGAAATCTTTTCCCTAGTTCTGTTTACAAGTCAATGAAGAGACAAGATGCAAAGGGAATTCCGACGCTGGTATAACCTCCAGTTGCGCATCTGGACAAAGGTTACCACATCTGCTAATCGCGGCTTTCAGGAACTCAATGGTTCCTTTATTACCGCAACCAACAGTCTTGACACCCCTTGTCCAGTCTGCACCCATGAAGGCTATTTCACCCGGCCTGTGCCTTGCCTGGAAGATTTCGTCTATAAGTCTATCTTCAATCAGCCGCCACATTTCTGTACTAATTCACCCATCTGAATCAGCACGGTCAATGACTTCTGCTTGAAGAATTTCCAACTTGGACGAATCCTTCCCCTTTTTTGACGATTTCCGGTTGTTACAACTGTTAAACTGCATAAATAAAGAACATTAATAAATTCGATGTAGTGCTAAGCGGATAATTTTTTTATATGACGATTTTAGAATTAAAACACAACAGTTCTAATTTTTTTACTCTTCCTCTCATTCAGTGTTGCCGTTGTTGCAAAATAAATCACATATATTTACACTGAATTTATATAAGATGGAAAAAGAAAAAAATCTGCTTTATAGGGAGAAAATAACATTTTATACATGTAGTTTTTTTGTTGTCATGAGTCTTGTTATTAAATACACAAGACTAAATGTATGTAAAAAACCGTCTGCCCTTCATTTAATTTACATTGCTCTCTGAGAACTGCAAACAACAACCACCGCTGCTTACCAGTGTTTCGCTCTTAATGTGTTATTGTTCAACTGTTACCACCTTCCATAAATTCGCCTCAACTTTGACGGCTGTCTTGATAAAAATTGTCTTGAATAGACACTACGTATTGTGCACAGCGTTGCCAACTTAATAAGCATTTTTTTAAGTTGCTGAACTGACTCGTTTTGTATTCGGATAGCATTTGTAGCAGATTTTAATTATGATTCTTACTTTTTATCTGCGAAGAAATTTTTAATTCTAAATTTTACTGAATTTACTCTTAAATTAAAAGACAAATATGTGGCTGCTTTATTGGTTTGATTATAGTTAAAACTTAATTTTCAATTTAAAAATGAAGATCCAGTTCTATATTGCTGCCTTAGTGTATTATGTTCACAGTTGGCTAAGAAAATTTTGAGTAAAAGTTAACAAGAATATAAAATATAAAACTATTTTTAAAACTTAAGTACTATTTCGCCATTTAGTGAGCAATATAACACTGAGCCTAAGCCCTTTATCATTTAAATTTAACACATTTATTAATTTTAAAAATTTGAAATGAAAGTTATAAGGCGTATAACATTCCTTTGTACTTTACCTAGTGTCTACATTAGGCAAATATTTATCAAAACAAACGTCAAAATCAGTGCGAATGTATACAAGGTAACCTTGGTTATACAGCTGATTTTTATTTTGGTTGTTACAGTTGTCAAACTGCATATATAAAAAAATAATCATCTGTTGCCCGCTTCCACAAATTCGCGTTAAGTTTGACATTTGTTCTGATAAAAAATTGTCTAATGTAGATAATGTTAAATATTTTTATATCCCTAGTCTACACGTAGATATTTTTATGTTGTCAATTGTCAAATTCTATCTCTCTCTTTAAAATGTTACGTGTGGATAAATAAGAAATCTATTGCGTAATATATTTCGCAAAAATTCTTTAAACACAAAGCTGCGCAATATGTTTAACATAAGCTGTCAAATTTTACTGTTATCTTTTAAAATTTTGTAATTTTTAGCAAAAAGTAAAGTGCAATATAATTAATTTTGTTTTGAAAAGATAAATAAAGAAGAAAAATATAAAATATATTAAATTTTTCGATAAAAAAAGAAGAAATTGACATATAAATTTCTCATGTACGCTTTCTCCACCCCTTGAAAAAGTTGGAAATAAAATTGTTTTCCCGTTCTTTTGAGGACATTATTTCTAACGTTATGAGATAAAAATGTGTGCGTGTAGACGTACAGTACTAGGATATATAAGATCCTGGCTCCAGAATGCACGGACCAGGGCCTCAAAAGCCGGTATTACCCTATATATGCGTAGGAAGGCCTGGGGAATAAATCGCAGGAATACATAAATTAGGAATACGTAATGCCTCTTCTATATATTATGTATGGAGCGATAGTATGGTGCAAAGCTATGGAGAAATCCATCTAAGGCGGAATCTTTTATAGCGCTTCGTGCAACTCCATCGAAAGCCCTATTTGTTCTAATGAACTGGCAAGCTGTGGATGTTATGCCCAAATAGAACGCCATTATGAAGGCGACAAGACTCGGGACTATAGGTGCATGGAATGGTAGTGGATTCGGCCATGCGACCATTCTGGGATTCCTTAATAGCATTCCTAGCAATATCGATTATTGTCCCATACCCTTTCTTGACAGAAGCTTCTCAGTATCAATCTCAAATACTCCATAATTAAGACTTGGTCCAGTTGAGGTTTATAGTGATGGGTCCAAATCTCCTGAAGGGGTGGTAGGGCATCAATATTTCCGCTTATAGGAAAAACATTTCCTTTAAATTGCCAGATCACTGCAGCATTCTTTAAGCAGAGATCTCGGTCAAAAAGAGGGCTGTGAACTGGTTAATGTACTATAGGGTATTCGGAGCCTATATCCAAATCTGTACTAACAGTCAAGCTTTCGGGCATATTTTCGATATCCACATTGGTACATGAATGTCAGACATCTCTGAATAAGATGGCGAGGGTCATTCAAACACCCCAGAAATGGATACCTTCTTCGAGGTACTCCAACCAACTGGTTGGAGTACCGCTTCTGGCCTGCAGATCAATAATTCTGAGGAACTGTAGATAGATAGATATACATGTTGCCAGCATATATATATATATATATATATATATATATATATATATATATATATAATATCAAAAAAACTCCAAATGCTGGCAACATGTATATCTATCTATCTACAGTTCTCTTTGGTCCCGTTGTGAAACCTAACTCACGTGTCCATAACAGCATTCGAAACGAGCCAACCCAACGCATATATGAAAGAATTGATCCATCTGATGTCAATGTCAGAAATATCTGGTGACACATGCACAAACGGACTTCCAAAATTAGAAGTCCTGATCTCAGTATATATATATATTTGGAAGTGAGTTTGCTAATTCATCTACTTTAGACACTTTTAGACATTCAGACACTTTTAGACGTTCAAATGTAGAGAGTACACAAATTTACAATAACAAAACACATTAGTATCGAATTAAGATCGAAGAAACTTGGATTACAGTCACCTGTTTACATTCCAGATCAAAGAAAAAAGAACAAGCATGCTCAGTTAAATTTTAAAATGATATATAAAAATATATTTATATATATAAAACATACAGAATTTTTAATTCTTAAATTTTATAAAATATTTCACATTTAGTTTATCAGTGACAGTGATTTTAATAAAAAACATTAATGTGCAAATAAATATAAGGTAAGCATTTATATAGTTCTATTATTATGATTATAAAAAATAGAAATATTCCAACTGCATCTTTTTTCTACTAAGTCCATTTTTAGCTTAGAAAAGCGATTATTTTTCGACACTTTCTTGATTTCTTTTTTTTTTCTTCTAAATGATACTATTTCTACACCAAAAGAAAGCACTACAGAGTGTAGTCTATATTCGACTCTAACTACATGAAGTTATTTTTTAGTTTAAATTTCAAAGAAAATATTGGCAGGGTGTATATTTAACTAAAAAATAAAACAAATTTTATTCAAATATAATTTAGCGCTTTTTACCGACTTTTTGAATGATGACCGGCGCGTTTTGGTTCAAAAAAGTTGACAACGCTGTTGTTGGGCGATTTTCTTATTTGTCAGTTTTTTACATTGATTCACATTGACACAACGTGCCAAAATGGGAAAATTTAAAATAGTTTTGTCTTTTGCTTTGCTATTTTATTGCACTTTAAAATGTACGGAAGCAACAAAATTAAATTATCCAAGAGTTTTACTTCCTATATTTGATAAAATTTCAATCAATTTCACTCTTGAAGTTAAAGAAAAAGGATGTTTTAAATGGTAAGATTTTCTTCAAATATTTTGCACAACTTGTCTTTACAATAGCGTTGTTGTTGGTGTTTTTACCGGCTTCTCAGCCAAATATGTGCAGCTGAATCGATGATTTTTGTTTTGGCGCTTGATTAATCTTAACCTTAAAAATGGAATACTGTTACTGATCATATCTATGTACATTTATTTGAAGGTCATCATCACGTCAGGATTTGATTCTGATCACTCCTCTCTACGAAGATGCTGAGAATGAATGTTCTTATAAAGCAACAGTTACTGTGTTGTCACGTGAACGTAGACGCAATACTGCCATAGTGCTGGCAGAAGATGTTGCCAGTGGGGAGTCGCTACGTTGTGATGTCATCTTAGATGTCATTGATAAATTGAGTGTCATTACTACCACAAGGCAGCTTTATTTAGAGGAGGCACCAGAAACATTTGTTATTCACGCTGAAGATTCTCAGGGAAATGCTTTTACCACACTCGAAGGCGTTGAATTCAATTGGGCCATCTCGTCATTGAATAAGGATAACAAAGATTGGTCTCCAGCTTTGAGATTTCTAACATTTACTGAAAGTTCCTACCATGAGGTGCCAGAAGCTTTGGAAAAATTTGAAGCTCAAGGTTTAAAAGGTTATATGGTATTATTAGAGGGTATAAATACAGGTACAGCAAAGGTATGAAAGATGTTTGATATTTAATTTATTCTCTATATTAAATATTTGTGTTTATTAGGTTACAGTTGATCTCCCTTATCCAGAATATAGTCATGTCCAACCACTACGAGTTTATATCAATGTTTTGGCAAATATCATATTAGAACCTTCCGATGTCTATATCTTACCTGGAGATACTGTTAACTTTCGCATATTGCAATTGAAAATGGGCAGATTGCAAGAAATATCATTGAATAATCAGTACTTTTTGGAAATTGATGATGGTAATGTGGCCAGTATTAAGGGTACAGTTGGGACAGGTCTTAAGGTGGGACGTACAATGCTTGTTTTACGTGATCGCAATGTACCAAATGATGGAAGCTTTTCTGCTGGCAACGAACGTACAAAATCATCTGTACCCAGTGCAAGAATTACTGTTTCTAATCCACAAAAACTTGGTCTCAGTCTGTTGCCATATAACAATTGGATTACTGTTGAGGGAGAAAAACATGAAATTGCTGTTGATTTGTATACGCAGTAAGTTAATCGTAAACAAAATGAGTACGCAGCATTTAATATAGGCTTGAGTAATTATACGTTTTTAAATGATTTCTAACAAGAGTGTTATACTCGAATCTATTACATCTACCAACTGCAATTTTTGTGCTACCTTAATTTAAAATGATCACGACCATGTTTTGTTTCCGAGTTTACATCAATCCTTGAACTATTTGTGCAAAAATTCGATGGCATACATGCTTTTGTTTAAGAGATATTGGAGAAAGAGTATGAACTGGTGTTACGACAAACGCTAATGGGTCGATTATGTACAGCCACCGAACTTTAGTTGTGTTATCTAATGGCAAGTTATCGAAAATACTAATTTGAAAGTTCACAAAGAATACCAAGAAAAGAAACTGGCTCAATTTCCTACAATAACATTTCTCTCTCCTCACATACAAGTTCTGTGCCGGTCTGTCGCCAAACGCAACTAAAAAGTGCCACGTTTGGCGCTATATAACATGGTGGCGATTTGTTTGGCTAATTTTTAAAATTTGATTAAATAGGCAATTATAGAGAAAAACTATTAAATTTTCTTACTAGAAATCGACTATTTTTAGTATTTGGCTATCTACTCGTAGCAAAATGAAGAGCCTTAATTTGCGAAATTTTATCCCCAAAAAACATATTTTACAATAGTTATGTTCATGAATAAATTAATTTTTTGAAACAATTTATAAGTTTAATAGAACCAATGTTTTTATATAATGTTAGAATTATTCTTTAAAAAAATAAATAATAATAAAGAAAAATGATAATAAAGTCCAACAAATCTTAAAATTTGAAGACCTAAATAGGGGCTATATGTTAGAGAGGTGTATTTTAAGGTGTATTTTTTTTTTATTCAATTACACTGTGCTTAAAAATAAGTCTAATTTTTTTAACAATGTGGGCACGGCTAATTAAATCGACGACACTGAATTTAGTAGTGTTTCATTTTGAAAGGCTAAAAAGCGGGTTTAGGAAAATTAAGTTTTTAGCTTAAATTTAATAATACGGGGGTAGTATTCACAAACAACTTTTAAACTTAAAATGCATTTTAAATAAAATTTTTGTAAAATGTATTTTAAATTTAAAATCGGTTTGTGAATATATTGATTAATTTTTGAATTTAAACAATATAAGTGTATAATAATGAATTCTTATTATCAAATATATTTTAAATGCTAATAAACAAAACTTTAAACTTGCAAAAAATATTACTATAATTCTGTAAGCAAGTTAAGTAGTGTTACTAGCAACTTTTCGAACAAAAATATAAAAACATTTAAAATCGGGCTAAAACTGATTTAATTTATGATTGGAACATATACATTTATTGTTTAATATACATAAATAATGTCCCTTTTATTTATAATTTTCAATTATTTTGCTACTTCCATAATTAAGTTTAAACCCAAATATCGCGAATACGTGCGCTAACTTCGAAAAACGGCTGTCACCATTGAATTCAGCGTACTCGAATTAACTTTTCCAGTAGGGTGCACAGTTTGTTAAAATTTGCAACTAGCAAGGTATTATTATTATATATTGCAATTATAATTGGCTTTGTTAAAGTTGCATTTACATTTACAAATTATACAAAATTTTTAGTTAATTTTTTAGTATTTCTTCAAAAGATCAAATAATTTTTTTTATTTATTATTATTATTTATTTTAATATCAATTCTATTTACATTTGTTTTACAAAGGTAAAAGCTTTAGAAACTATGTTTCTTTTCTACTTAGTAATGTATTTTACAGTTTTAATATGTATATATATACAATGAATTTTATTATTTGATATGAAGGAAAAGATAAAAACAGACTAAACTACGGGTAAAATTACGTTGAAATAAGTTCATTAATATGAGGGTATGGTGAAGATGTGCATCTTTTGCTAAAATTTGCAGTCAATCTTTCTAATCTATCATGTACAAGTTCGAAACCAGAGAGATCACTTAAACGACGAGTAGAATAATGCCAAGGTAGGTTAAATATCGTCGTAAGTAGCTTATTTTGAGCAGCTTGAAGCTTATTTACACATTAAAATATTACAGGTTGAAATATTGATTTTATGATAAGTTTTGTATTAGAAATGTTTAGCTTAGATCTCCATTAATAAGAATGGAATGTTACAAGATTTCTTCCTTAAAATTTTAGAAACTTTCCAAAATGGAGGATATGATTTGTCAACATTAGACGATGTGTTATTCCAGGATAGGCTTCTGAATTTAAAATCTCATTTTTTATGTTTTTGTTTAAACGCGACATAGCTCTATGATCGCCGATGTCTCTGAATCCTTTTCAATTTCTCCTAAAAATGTTTCTCATTTGCATCATAGTGATTATATTATTTGGTAGCGGATTTGACACTGGTGGTAGACGTTGTTTATTGATAGACATATCTACTTTTATGTATTTTGAAAATTTTGTGGTTTAGATTAATATTACTCGTAATTGGTAAATGATAAGATCCTAAATCATTAATAACTTCGATAGCTGACTAGTGTGGTGAGATGTTTGTTACAAAGAAGTCAAGAGTAGATGGTTGTTTACTTGGATCGGCAGGTACATAAGTGTGTTCATGAGGAAATGCTAATTCTGTTTGATTTAGTTGTATTTTCTCATATAAGACGTTTCCCCAAAAATTATTTCTTAAACATCCCCAGAATCTATGTCTACAGTTTAGATCTCCTACTAGAATATATTTGTTATTGTTGTCCGTTAATTTACGAAGATCAGACCTAAATTTAATTTTTTGGAATTATCAGATCCATGTGCTCCTCTTTTGCATTAACAGGAATAGATGTCTATGGCATCATTACCACAATTTACTCTGATTCCAACATTTTCAATGAGGTCCGTGTTCTTTGGTGGTAACAATTGATGGTGTATATATTTTTTTAATAAAAATGGCAACTCCACCTCCAACTGTTGGATGGTCGCATCTATAGCAGTAGAAACTCTTATTTTTAATTGACAATTTATTGTTAAGCACGTTTCGGAAATTAAACAAATATCAACATTATGTTTTTCCAGGAAGTGAAATAGTTCGTATTTTTTTGGTTTGCAATTAGTTCAAACATGAGATTTTTCAATTTTTCAAATGAAAATAAATTATTGTTAATATTGCTATTAATCTGAGCGAAAGGTTGATTATAATTCCACCTTGACATATTTGGTTTAAACTGTTTGGAAAGTTGTTATAGTCAACTCTGTTAAAAAATTCTGGCTTCGGTCTGGGACTTTTGGGTTGAGTGCGTTTACGAATTTGTTTATACATTTCTCTTTTGGGGCATTCTGTAAACATTGCCTTATGAGGACTTTTACAATTTGCACACTTAACTGTATTAGCTGAGCATACCACTATTTTATGATTACCAGCGCAGTGAGCACAAAACGGTTTTACATTGCATCTACTGGATCCATGGCTGTATGACAATTGTAACATTGAGTGAAAATTTTATAGGAGACAAGAAAACTATATAAAACTAAAAATTAATAATATTCTTTGCTTTTAGACTATTTGTATAAAATTACATTGGTGTTTCACCTTTTGTGGGAGGTGGGCGGTAAAGAGGGTGGACCGTGCCCATGTTTGGTTTCCGAGTTTACATTGGTTCTTCAACTATTCGTGCAAAATTGCTTTATTGAGAAAGATATCGGCCGCAAAGTGTAAACTGGACGGGTACCCGGTTTTTCTAGTATTTGGTCCATAACTTTTTTGTTTATTAACCGATTTTCCTCATTTTTAATACCAAACAAACCTTATATAAGACAAATTTTTCAGCCAAACTTCGTTCCCCTAGGTGGTGCGCCCTGAGCACTATCCTGCTTTCAACTAACAGACTGACTGACGGACGGACATAGCTGAATCGTCTTAGAATTTCACCAGCACACAGAATGTATATATTTTACGGGTCTTAGATGAATGTTTCGATAACGGACTGACAAACTCAATATTCCACACAAACGTTTGGATGGTGGGTATAAAAATGCAATATAGGGTATAACATGATACAATAAAATAAATGTAGAGCCGTTCTCTCTTTTCGTCCCATTATAATTTTATATTATTATAGTAATACATTCATCGCTCTATATTTCTAAATTTAAATAATAACAGAAAATTAAATACTGCTACTGTAAAAGTTTAAAAACTTTTGTTTGAGGTGACACAAAGGTCAAAATCCCATTAATAATACCTTAAATAACCTTTTTAAGATATATTTGCTGTAATTTAATATGTTAGTGAAACGGATATATAAGACACAATTTTAGTTAAAACAAATTACACAATTTTGATAATAATTTCCTAAAATAATTTTCCCTTGTTAATGTGGCAACGATTTTTTCATTTATTTATATAAAATATATTTCAAAAAATCTTTTACATTTCAAAAAATTTTCCTTATATCATGGGGTATAATTTTTGCGTAGATCTATTAACTTTAAAAATTTTAACTTTATAATTAATATTAGGTTAGTATATGTTTTATAAAATTCATTACTTTTGGCAACGTGTAATTATTTTGATTAGCGATGAAATGGTTGCGAAATTGGGGTATTTTTATTATAAACCAAATAGAAGTTTTTCTTCCTGATATTCTTTTGTTAAAAAGCTATTTGGAAATATACTGTCTAACCACAAAAGGTAAAAAGTCGATTTTAAACCCATAAAGTCGCCTATTATTTTCAATTACTTACCATAAAACATTTCTCAAACTAACCCAGTAAAAAAAGACATGCAAAAGAAGTAGTAAATGCATGAGTTCACATGATAATGCACTGATTCATTTTTAGGTGAAAAATGCATGATTTTAACATTAGAGTGAAACAACCCGTCATTAAAATGAGTGCTTAAAACCAATGAAAGATCATATTAATATAAGCATACATTCCTCTTAGTACTTTTATATGTATCAAACAAATAAATAGCACTAATTAAATAAATAAGTTCGAAAGAAGTAGTCAAATATTACATCGCTTTGAACTACTTCAAAAAATATTTGCTGCGAATTTTAAAATTTTCGTTTTAAATTAAAAAAAATGTTTTTTATTGTTTTGAAATATTTATAATATTTTGTTTTTATAATTTTTTTGAAATTTCTTTTTGTAATTATTAAATTTTTTAATGTATTAGTTAAAAAAAAAAAGCTTTTAAAACAGTTTTTTAAATATTTGTTATGGTACGGAAAAAAACAAAATGTCTGCTTTAAAATAATGTCGATTTAAATAAAAATAACATCTTAAATTTCTTTTGTGGTTAGGTTGGTTGTTTATTAAACGCCTGAAGTAGTAAACGTCCCAAAATCACGTTCTACTTTTAATGACATTTGTGTTTTTTTACTGAAAAAAATCTTGGAACTGTACAGTAAAATTCTAATTTAATTTTTAGTTATATTAAAATGTTATTGCAATAAAAAATACAATTTTTATTCAATTCGGATTACAGATTAACAATTAATCTGGATTCAAGAATTTAGAAATGCTGTCAGGATTACGGAATAATCCAGATTGGTGAAGTTCAAATTATACTAGTCGGTAAAGAAATCCTTTAAACAGAATAAGTGGACTAAATAGAATTTCACGTGCTAAACAAATATTTGTTTTCAATTTTTTTTCCACGCATTGATTTTTTTTAGGGGAATGAATAATATGACCTTATTAGGTGGTCACATTAGTATAACTCGAGAATGGTTTGTTCAATTTTTATAAATAAAATTATAGTAAAATTGTTTTCAATTTATATTAACAATATTATTTTATCTGCTCAGTTTCGGAGTTATTCGGAAATTAGTGGCAAAAAATCAATTTTTCATTTTTCAAATTTTCATGCCAAATTGGAAAAATCGTGCACCTTTTTTTATTTTATTTGTAACTTCTACAACAAAACTTTCGTCTTAAAAAGTAGAAATCTTATGATGTTATTATTCACATAGAAATTCTCCATTTAAAGTATTATAAATTTTGTTTTAAAGTAATGTAAAATTTGTTGGCATGTTAATAAAAGATAAAAAATAATAATAATAAAAATTTGTTACGAATAATTTTCTCTTAATTTGTAATTCGTTGCTGATAACTTTAAGTGGTGGAGGAATATTGTTCCATATTCCTTTAGCGTTAATGAAGAATTGTCGAAGGTTAGATTAGGTTAAAAAGGGAGCGTCTTCACGCCTCCGCCCAGAGACCATTCGGTCCATTGTGATCTCTTTATAGAGAAAGCTGATGAATAAAGAAAGAGAAAAATCGTAGTAGAATATAGCAAAATATTGAAAAGAAAGATAGCTAAATATAAGAAAGGTGTGGAACCTAAGTCCCATCAAATCAACCCTGACTACCTCTAAGTCACTTTATTCCCATTACAACCCCAATAAGGTTGCCGAGTTCTTCACCCGCAACCTTCTCTAGTTCGTGCTCCCAAACCATCTCAGCCTACTTCGCTGAAGCCCTACACAGTGACAGAGTATATGCTCCACTGTCTCTAGCTCCTCCACATCATCGCACGCCCTGCGCCAGTGTCTAACTTACTGGTCATATTCCCTATTGCGAGGTGATCAGTAATCATGCCAATAATGATTCTTAGGTTCACACGACTCATGCCCAGAAGATGCTTCGAATCTGCTGGTTTAAGATTAGGCCATAACACAGCATCATTCCTTCTACCTATAGTCCATTGCCTTATGGCTATGAAATATGACCCAATCGGAATATTAACTTAACCGGAACCCAACAAAGTCTTATTCTGTAGGCATCCATTAGCCTCCTAAATTCCTTCCTACACTCCAGCACTAACCTGGACCTTACACAGTAACTTGTCATTGCCATCAGTGCTGCCTGACTAACCACATAGATAGTTACCACAGTGTCCCTCTCAACATTCTCTTCCAGTAATCCTAGGGTCTTGTAAATGCCTAGAATTTCTGCCTGGAAAACGCTGTAACTAGCAGAAAATCTAAAAGATCGTTTGATATCTGTTCCCATGAAGTAAACACCTGAGCCTACTTCCATCTTCGAGCCATCCGTGAAGATAGCACAGCCGCAGTGTAGCTTCTCCGCTCCAATCCAGAGGTCTCTACTAGGTATTTCAATAACGGGAGTAGCCTCGAAGTTAATTATAGCACTTACATAATCCGTTTGGGCGGCCGAGGATAATGTTTGACCATTCAACTTGACTTCATTAAGTATGCTAGCATGCCGCGCTGTGAAGCTCCCTATTAATCCCAATTCCTTCAGTATAAATAAGCCCCGCACAGCCATACCTCTCACGAATTCCTCAATTGAAAGAAGGTGGAGAATGATGTCCAGTGCTGCTTGAGATCTACTTCTCGCGGCACCCGTAGTGGCAATTGAAGCACATCTCTGAAATTTAAAACGAGGGTTCCTATACGTCCCTTTCCTCAACGCCTCCCACCATACCGAAAATCCATAAGTGAGTATAGGTCTCACAACCGATGTGTATATCCAATATACAATTACCGGTTTTAGACCCCAGTTCTTCCCATGGAGTTCCTGCATGCGTAGTAGGCATTAAGCCCCTTCCTGGCCCTTTCCTGAGTATTTTTCCTCCAAGACCTCCAAGAACTGGTAGACTAAATGTCTCAATTATATCTCCTGGTAAACAGAACTAGTTCAGTCTTTTCAGGGTTGGCTCCTAATCCATTACTATTTGCCCATTGGGAAATTTCTCGCAGCCCAGATTGCATGACTTCGCTGATCGTGGGTAGAAATTTACCCGAGACCAACAATACTACATCGTCAGCGTAGGCTACGATCTTACTTCCCATGGCATCGAACTGTTTCAATATGACGTTCATTGCCAAAAGCCACAATAATGGAGAAAGAACACCCTCCCCGTCAGGCTGATCCACTCGATTAAGAATACACCAATACCTAACGATGCGAGTGATTCTTTAATCGTCTCTATCCTAATGTTGTTAAAGGCTCCTTCTATGTCGAGGAACGCTGCCAAGGTGTATTCCTCACCACATCATGCAAAGCACTCTCAACAGACGTACCCTTAAGATAGGCGTGTTGAGCGTCGCTGATGCCCTGAGTTCCTATACTACTTCTCAGATACAGATCGATCAGTCTTTCTATTGTTTTGAGTAGAAAAGACGAGTGAGTCGTCCTACCCGCTTTGGGTATGAAAATGACCCTTAGCTTTCTCCACACCCTTGGAATATATCTCACTTTAAAAAACTCCCTAAATATCTTCACGAGAAGTGAGGCCCAAATGAATCTACCGCCCATCTTACCTTGTCTCCATTGATCATCTCTATAGCATCCTCCTCTGGTCCGGACTGTATGTTATCACTGACACTACCTGTCCTCCCATCAGATTCTACATCCTTACAGCCAGGGAAGTGAGTCTCCATCAGTAAGCTGAGGGTCTCCGAACTGGACTCCGTCCACGAGTTGTCCGCCCGTTGTATATATTCAGGTGCCACCGGGTCCTTGGATAATACCCGTCTAAATCTAGACAACTCCCTAACCGAGTCCACGGATTCACAGAAAATCATCCATGATGTCCGTTTTCCCGTCTTATGTACCTATTATAATTAATGAAGCTTTCCCAATAGCTGTCCCAATCAGCCTCACTCCTCATTAGCTTGGCTCTGTTAAACAACCTCCTAACCGTTGGTCCCTAAGTTCCTTGGTCCACCATTTCGGCTACCTCCTTTTGCCATTATAAATCACCGGGCAACTGAACTCAAAGCTATTCTTAATTACATCCGTGAAATTATTTACGACTTGCTCGATACCCTCAGCTGAATTTCTCCAGCCCTCAGTATCCCTCAAATCCCTATTGACTAACTCACCGAAGGTCTTCTAATCCGTCCTTCTGAAGTTCCAATAGGACTTTCCTTTTGGTTCCACAAAGGCAAGACTGAAGGATATCATGCTATGGTCCGAAAAGGAATAATCCATAACCAACCTCCACTCCTTAACAAATTCACCTCCTTGGTTTGCTAGCGTTACATCTATAACTGTTTCCCTAACTTTCGTTCTGAATGTAGGATCATTACCTCTATTGCAGATATGAAGATTATAAGTAGTTATAAATTCTAATACTAACTCACCTCTCTTGTTGATGTCCCTGCTTCCCCATTAGTAGTGGTGAGCATTCACATCACATCCCAAAACCATGTACGCTTCTCTCATCCTGCTGTACTCCGCCAAATTCTGCAGAGCGATGCCCGGTGGATCGGCCGCCTCGTATGGCAAGTACACGGATGCCAGTATAAGCCTACGGCCTCCAGTGGCTTCCCATTTAACAGCTGTAAGGTCCTCACTGCTAAAAGAATGAAGAAGATTAATGTTCAAATCATTCCTAGCCAATATACATGTTCGTACCTTCTCCATTGTGGACGGTATGAACAAGTTATATCCCGTTACTCTTAAACCACATACCCTGGTGTTGTTAATCCAGGGTTACTGGATAAGGGCCATATCTACTTCGGAGTCAATGAGCTTTGTCAATTCGGTTGAGGCTGCTTTACAGTGATGCAAATTAATTTGCACCACTGATACCACTTTTGGTTTATCAGATTAGAATATCTAAACCTGATCACCCCAAACCCAAAATTGACAACTCCCCCCAGTGACTCCAGCTTCTTCAGAAATTCCTGATCCACTGCGAATCTGAAGACCCTGCCTTGGTTCTCCTTACTGATCATGGAGTTCACAATCTTCCATTGATCTGTAACAAGACCTACATTCTGATTTTCCAATACTGTCAGAATGGTTCCAACTTCTAGAATGTGTGGAGGAAACCATGCGGTCACTATTGGATGCAGGGGCAACTCAGACGCCAGTAACACCTCAAGTTTCGCCTCCGTATAAAGAGTGTCGCACTTAGCAAACTGCGTTTTTGACAAATTCAAAGGATTTCTTATTGCCGCAGTTGATAGTTTTAACACCCTTCATCCAGTCCGCGCCTTTGAAGAATACGTCGTCCGGCCTTCCTCTTACGAGGGCAATCTCTTTAATTAGCTTGTGCTCTAATCCCATTGCTCAATGCTGATCCTTCCATCTGGATCAACCTTGTCAATGACAGCACCTTGAATGCAGTTCTGCAACAGTGATTTCTTCGCCTTTTTCGCTGTTGAGGGCTGTTCGCTTCCTGACCCAGCTCTTTTAATAACCTCCTTGAATTTAACATTGGAGGATGTTCTCCTTTTTGATACCTATTCATTGAGTAGAAAGTCATGTTCACGATGTTTCACAAAATTTATTTTTTGGATGTTCTTTTTTAAGTTAAAGCTAATTAATTTAAATTCTTATATAAACCAATTATTTTTTGATAGAAAGATAATATTTTTCGTTTGTTTAAATCAGTTATTACTTAATAACAAGTGTTTGTAAAAACAGGAACGTTTACATCAGAAATATTTATTTGAATCGCATAAGCACACTTATTGAAATTTTGGAAGTAACGAAGAAATGCTTCCTTAAAAATTACTTCTATTTTTTTTTCTGGGAAGCGTTAATGCGTGTATTGGTTTTCGAAATAGGAATTTTTTTAAAAACTTTATTTTAAACTTCCATAGCTTTGACGGGATTCGCAAAAAGCCATTTACGCGAACATATTTAAGTTTCGTTGATATCTACTAATAGTGGTATAAAATAGCATTAATGTGTCTTTAAAAAAATATCAGATTTTTTTGAACCCTAAAAATTAAAAAACTAAATAGAATTTCCCATATCTGATGGAATAAATTCTATTAAATCTATCTACAAAGTTGAAAGTTTCTATATAAACAATATATATAAATAATAGTTTGAGAACATTTGCATACTTTGGGGACGGTCCTCAAACTTTTCATATACCTTGCGCATAGTTTTGGGGACATGATACATTGGGGACATTTTTTTCGATTTTTGGATTTTTTTTTGAAAATGATTCCACTATAATTAAATTATCATCCCTACATGTCCTTTCATTTATATATACGTCCTTTATGTCCGAATTAATCATTTAAAGATAAATTTGCAGTTGGTAGTGTTGCCATACTTTCACCATAATTTTTCAGTTTTTACCGGCGTTCAAAATTTACATGTGACTGACTTTGATTTCAATTTTTCGCCAAATTTATTATGAGTGGTTTGCGTCTGTCAATCTTGTTCGTTTTAATGTCAAACTTTATATATAAAAAATGTTGCTTTTTTAAAGATGGGTGATTTTACAAAGGTCCAGTTTCCATTATAAAAGGCGCGTAAATGCTATGAGAACGTAAATATGTTTGTTTGTTTTTTATGGAGGAACGATTTTCATGAAATTTTTGTAGCATCATTTTACAACTGAAAACTTCACTGTTTGGTTTTTGCTCTTTAGGTATATGAATATTAGTTCTTGAGTGTTATTTAAAGATGCTGTGTGTAAGGCTTGATGTTTAAACTTTATGTTTTAACATTTGCTTTAACAATCTTGTTTAAACATCAAAAACATTTACAATAGCAAGTTGAACTGTATTAACACTAACATCATGTATTTATGTTTAAAAATTGGATAAAAAGGTATTTACAGTCGAACACGGTTATAACGAACTCGAAGGAACCGACAAATTTAATTCGTTATAAACGTAGTTCGTTATATCCGTAAAATTACAAAAAAAAATATTTGTTAAAAACATACACGTATTTCATTACAATACTAATATTTCGTTTTCCTTTCCTTTAAAAATGGGCGGTATTTATGATTTTTAAATATTAATGATTAATATTTCAGGATTATTTTTTGCATTCATCATTCATTTCACAAATGTCAAACTAAGATTAATTATATTTTTTATACTAATTCAATGTTTTCTTTTATTACTTTGAGTCTACATTAGACAAATTTTTATCAAGACAAACGTCAAAATGAACTCGAATTTATGGAAGGTGGCAACAGTTGTTCAAAAACAACAATATGGCGAATTCAGTAATGTTTTTTATATATGCAGTTTGACAGCTGTAACAACCAAAAATAATAATCAACTGTTTAACTGAGGCTACCTTGTATAGATTCGCACTGATTTTGACGTTTGTCTTGATAAGAATTTGTCTAATGTAGACTCAAAGTTACAGATGTTTTGTGATATTTACTTTTTGAGGAATAGCGATTTTCTAATATTTAGTATTTAATCCTCAAATAATTTCAGTTTTATTATTAGCTCATTTCGATAAATGTATGTTATGTTAAAAAGGTCAGCAATTTTAAATGTAAAATTCATCTTTTATTCGCCGATAATGTAAATTAAAATTAATGAAAATTATTTCCATTTATCCAATAATTTAAATGGAAATAAAAAAAAGTTGTTTCTGTTAGTTTTTAACATTTTGGAACTTTTTTGAAATGTGTAATTTTATTTATCTAAAACAAGTATTTGTGGGAGTTCGTTATAAACGAACTTTTTTATATGAAAAATTCTTTTTGGGACCATAAAAATGTGTTCGTTATAAAAAAAAGTTCGCTATAACCATAGAGTAACACATAGAGACGAAATTCTCGATTGACAATTAAATAAAATTGTTTTTTTGTAAACAAAAATTTGTTTTTATTTTCTTTTGGCAACAACAAAATGTATTTGATTACATGTATTTTGTTGTTGCATGAGTTAGGTTTTTGACAACCGACTTAGGTTTTTGACTATTAGTTTCGTCTCTTGTTTCTCTTTGGCTATAACCGTGTTCGTTAAAACGTAGTAATTTATATGTAAATTTTGAGTAAAATCAATCGGACCGAAGAAAAGTGTTCGCTATAGCCATAGTTCGTTATATCCGGTGTTCGCTAGACCGTGCTCGACTGTATAAAAGATTTTCTTTATTGAAAATCATTTTAAGTTAAGGATTTTCAGCTCTTTTTATTGTTTTGATTAAAAATTATATTTTAATGAATGAACTTTTTGTTAAATGTTACTATTATATGTTATTAAAAAATAATATTTAATATTTATAATATTTCACTTTTATTTTGTTAACAAAAAATAACAAAATTACTGTTTTTATTTTATACATAGATTAGCGTTTTTTTAATCTAATGAGGGGACATCACTTTTTATTGTTTATAAACAAAAACCTCCAAATTTTTGCAAAATTTAAGAATAATTTGATTTTTACTGTCTCAAAAAAGTTGCTGGTTAAATCTTGCTGGAAAGTACGCAAACACACCTAAGGAATATATTATAAAAATGAGGTGTAAATCGATTGGACATATTACGCCAACATACATTTTTTTTAGATTTTTCTTAATACTTATAAAGCTATTTACATAAAATTTGAAGAGAATATTATTCCAGAACTTTATTGCATTGCGCGCCTACCTTTTACGCCCACTTTTTTAAACTTTGAAGCGGCTGATTCGATGTTGACGAAATTTAGACATATTGGAGTTTAAAGCTAGACACTTTTGTAATTTTTTCACTTTTTGAAAAATTAAAATCGCGAATAAATTCGCGAATTTTTCATAATTCAAAAAAAAAAAAAAAAAAAAATGGAGGTATTTAAATGGTTATATGTGTACCAAATATGAAGAAAATCGAATGACCCTCCGAAAAAAATTAGCATTTTTTATAAATGGAATGGACGATATATGTATATTAATATTTTAAAGAATTCACCCAAATGAAATGTTATCCCAACTATAGTTTTGAAGTTGTTTCTAAGTTTACACATTTAAATTTGTATTTGTTTGTAAAAACTGTTTGACAAAAAACAAATAAATACACCAAAATGTGTTGCTTTGCACGACAACTTACGGGAATTGGCGATTTTCCCTGATAATAAGCCGTTACTTTGCGGAAAACTTTAAAATGATTCAGAAAAGTTACAAAAATTGTCAAATACTATAAAGAGGTTAATTTTTTAAAGTATTATCATTAACAAAAACCTGAAAATTTATATTTTGTACAGGTAAAGCTATATAAATACAAATTTATTAAAAAATTCCCTCTGAATTTCGTTTTCAAAATGAATAATCTCAAAATATTTAGAATTATCTCAATGAAGAAGAATTTTTCATACAAAAAACTTCATTTATAATGAACTCCCACAAATACTTGTTTTAGATAAATAAAATTACACATTTCAGAAAAGTTCAAAAAATTTAAAAACTAACAAAAATAAGTTTTATTTATTTACATTTAAATTATTGAACAAATGGAAATAATTTTCATTAATTTTAAATTAAATTATCGGCAAATAAAAAATGAATTTTACATTTAACATAACATATATTCATAGAAAATAGCTAATAATAAAACTGAAATTATTTGAGTATTAAACACTAAATATAAAAAATCGCTATTCCTCAAAAAGTAAATATCTCAAAACATCTGTAATAAAAGAAAACATTAAATTATTTAAAAAAATATTAATCTTAATTTGACATTTGTGAAATGAATGATGAATTCAAAAAGTATTATTTCTGATATATTAATCATTAATATTTAAAAATCTTAAATTACTCTAATTTTTAAAGAAAAGAAATACGCTTTAATTCCAAATATTAGTATTGTAATGAAATACGTGTACTTTATTACCAAATGTTTTTTTTTTTTTTGTAATTTTACGGATATAACGAACTACGTTTATAACGAACTAAATATGACGGTCCTCCTAGTTCGTTATTACGGTGTTCGTTTGTACTCAGTTTAAACGTATCTCTTATTTTATATAAAACATTGCCGTATGATATTTAAGTTGATATGCATTTTTCTAATTTTTTTGTGTTTTCAAAAATGTGAAAAATTTTTAACAATTTTGTGGCGAAGGAATAATTTACAAAATAAAAAATTTTTTATATTTGCAATCAGCTGTCTTCGTATAAACTAACTTTATTACATAAAATAAACACAATGTACATATTTTTTATATAAATGTTGCAGTTTTTATTGAAGACATTCATTTATTAAGAATGGTATTAGTTTGATATTAATATACACAGAAAACATTGTTTCATATCTGGAACGAATTTTTATATAAACTAAGATTTTTACATACCACTTTATTCCCAAAACTTTTATTATATACAAAAAGTATTGGGAATATAAAAATTACATATGAAATAAAAACATGAATAAACATATTATATTATTTTATTTTTAAAAAAAGTAAGTTATACAAGAAACAATTTCAAAAAATTACATAACATTTTATATATATTACATATTTTCAGTTATTTACATTTCTTGCAGCATATAGAGATTGGAAAGTTGATACAATCATACTTATTTAAAACTAAAAAGTAATAATTTTGAAGAGTTTTTACAGTATTTTTATATATTTTTTTTATAAAAATATTTTGAATTAGATTAATGATAATAAAGATACTTTAAAATTGTTGAAAAATAACATAAATTTAGTTCATGCTAACATTTTTATTTTCATTTTATTTTTATTATTTATAATTATAAATATGTAATTATTATTTACTAATACTTCTTTTTTTAATTAGTTAAACAAATATGTATATGGATTTTTTATTTTTAAATATAAATATCCATTATGATGAAAATATAAATATATTTCAAACTGATTTTTTAATCACACTTATGTTTTTATTTAAAATAATATACTAGTGGTTTTCAAACAATCAAATAAGTTCCTCGAATACCTCATAAACTTGTTAAATATACAAGCTTGTAAAAAATCAAACTTTGTTCGAAAATTTTTTTTATACAATTTATAAAATTTACGCCTCAATTTCAATGCGTAAACTTTTACATTTAGAAAATCAAATTGAAATACACAAATAAAATTATATTTTTATTATTTTTTTAACGTTGAAATGCACAAAAAAAAAATCAAAAAAGAAAGTTTGGAAACACATTTTATGAAACACGTTATTAAAACGTATAAATTTTCCAATTGAGTAAATTTACTTGAATTTGAATACTTTGAAATATTTATTAAATGAAAATTTTGTTTAGATTTTTTATCCGATGAAAAAAATTTAAAATTTCTCAATTTGAAATAAATATCAAAAACGATATTTTTCACATTTTATTTCGATCGGAATTTAAAATGAAAATAAAAATTATAATTTTTTAATTGCAAAATTGGATACTCAAATTTTTATAATTTATGAGGAGGGGTTAAAAAATTTAACTGTTTTGTTTTAATTTTTTATAAATCTGTTCAAGTTTTGCAGGACATCTAATGACAAAATTCGATTTATATAAAAAAAATTAATTTACAGAAAATTTTGATTTACCATACTGGATCACTACACCATTTCCCGTCGTATTTCAGTAGTTTATAATTATATTTTAGAATTTTCTAATTATATTTTAGAAATTTCTAATAATAAAAAAATTATATTTATAGTTCAGCATATTCTATTTGTAGTTTAGAATGTTATTTAGAAATTTTCATTTGCATTTCAGAATTTTTCACATTTTATTTAAGAAATGTACATTTGTATTTCAACATTTTCAAATTGTATTTCCGAAATTTCCAAATGTATTTCAGAACATTTAGCCTATATTTTCAAAAGAAAAATTCTTAAATACAATTAGAAATTTCTGAAATACAATTTAAAAATGTTGAAATACAAATGAAAATTCCTTGAAAAAAAAAAAAATAAATAATAAAAATTCTGAAATGCAAATGGTAAAATCTAAATTACATTTAGAATTTTCTGCAACACAAGTAAAAAATTTTAAATTACAAATAGAAAATTCTGAAAATAATTAGAAATTTCTAATTATATATGGAAATTTCTGATATATAATTAGAAATTTCTAAAATATAATTAGAAAATTCTAAAATATAATTAGAAGTTTTTAAAATACAACTGGAAACGTTGTAGTTGTTCGAATTTAAAGAAACGCTAAATGTTGACAATCCGTTATAGTTTTCATAATTTTTATTCAACGCCGTATAATAAATGGCGCTATCAGTTGTGTGTCATCATAAAGTTTTAATATAAGAACGTGTCAAGTTTTAAACCATCTTGAGAAATGTAATATTACGCAAATCTAAAAAGAGAAAAGAGTTCGTATATATAAAGTAAAGTGCATTGATTTTTATGGACAAAAAAATTTTGTAAATATATCCTCATAAAATTAAAAATTTATATGTTTTAAACTAATACCCAAAATATTTGGTTCACTTGAGCTGGACCATTTTTGAAATACCTTCAAAATATGGTAGAGGAACATGGTAGCCGAAGCTGCTGTAG
Source organism: Protocalliphora azurea (assembly GCA_932274085.1). Lineage (NCBI taxonomy): Eukaryota > Metazoa > Arthropoda > Insecta > Diptera > Calliphoridae > Protocalliphora > Protocalliphora azurea. The sequence goes on along the minus strand of OW026521.1, from coordinate 83,912,844 downwards.
AGACCAACAGTGTTTATAAAATCTTAATATATCGTTAATACATATTCCAAGTGTTAATGTCTCTATTATATATAAAAATTTGTATGTAACGAAAATTGTGATATTTCTATTGAAATAAATTGGTACTTAATTGGTATTTAAAATTGGTATTTAAAAAAAGTGAATCTCACGTCAATGAAAACATTCAGACGTAATATTTAGAGAATCATATAAAAACATGCCAATTTTCATTTCTAGAGAGGAACATTTGCAATTTTTTTCGTCACCCAAAATGCAAAACGCCGTAACCACTAAAAAATCAAATGATGGGTTTTTACTGTATTATAATGCACAGACCCACACTACATCTACATAAAAAATTTCATGTTCATATCTTCAAAAATTACATCAGAAACAGTTGCAAAAGTTGTTCCATTTAAGAAAAATTTGAATCGAAGGGTGTTTTATGCTTTTAGTGAACGATTTACAAATTTTACTTAATTGCTTAATTTTAAGCCAAAACTTAAAAATTGTTGTAACGGCCTTTTGCATTTTCATACTGTTTTTTTTTTTTTTTTTTGTTTATTTTTGGTGTAAAATATGAAAAAGTGTGTTTAAGGTCTTTTGCATTTTATGACGATATGTATATATAGTTATAAAATAATCTTTCATTTTTGATTTTACATACATTTTATTTATACCTCCTTTGGTTGTCAATCCATGTTTTGATCTGTTGTGGAGTTCTGTGTTTGAGGACCGGGAATCTTTTTATAACAAAGATGCACTCCGAGAGACTAGGCAGTTTCTCCATATCCTTAAGGCAACCAAAATTTTCAACAATAGCATCCTTTTCCTCCTGAGTCCATCGACTACGTTTTGTCTTACCAAAAGGAGATGCTTAAAAGATTAAAAAAAATTGTATTACTTTTTGCATTTCGTTTAGTTTTATTTCCTAATAAAAATCTAAATTTATTTAAATCTACTTAAACCATAAATGTAAGTATTAAGTGTATTAAATAACTAAACAAATTAAAAGTGATAAATTCGGTTGTACTATACAATTCTAAAGAAAGTTGGTTTATTATCATAAAAGATAGTTTTATTACTATTTATTTTGGTACTGGCCCCACTGTGCAAAATGTATGTTTTAAAATATTTATTTTGGAAAAAATCTTTATTCAATAAAAGTAAACATGATACGTTAGATACTAAAATGTTTCAGCATTACCGAATAAAGCACTCTAATTTGTTTTAAAAATGGTAAGTTTCTTAATAAATTAATAAATTATTAAGAAACATGCCACTTTAACATAAATACTTACTGCTTCTTCTTTTTTTCTTAGGTATTTCTTCAGAAACGGTACTGAAGTCAGATTCGCAAGATTTTTCATCTACAGAATTGGAACCCACTTCCTTGCCATTTTCCTCTTCATCCTCAACGGTATTGTCCAAAATTTCATTTTCTTCCTCATCATCCCCGATAGCATTTAGCAATAGTTTTGAGACGCATGTAATTTCAGCCACAGGAATGGACATTCTATAAACATTTTTGTGAATATCTTTATGATGTCCCATAAAGTTAGCCAATTTGTCGACTGAAGCTTCTTCTATATTTAAAAGCGAAGTATATGTGGCGATGTGCTTCCTTAGAGTTGTCCCCCTTAAACTCTCTGGTATCACGGCACCACATTCCATCGAAAAATCTTTAAGAAGCGGGCAAGCTCTATGATATTGTTTGGATAGCTTCGATGTACCTTTCTTGCAAAATATATACTCATTTGAATTTGTTATCCCTGCTGTCTCTCTATATTTAATAATAACGTCTATAGCCGCAACACATAGCGGGCTTAATAGAACGCTCACCGTCCTTCCGAGTTTTCCTCTGATTGTAATTCTTACAAATTGCTTTGCAAATGCAAGTGACTCCTTCGATATGGTCTTCAAAATATCTTCTTCTATGTTATCAGTAATATCTTCTTTGTTTTGGTAGTTGGACACCGTTAGACGTTCAATTTCCTCAGCTCTTCGTCGATTAAATATTTGTATAAAAATCAGTGTAGCTTTTGTTAAACCGGTCCACGATTGGTAGGAAAATTTTTTTTCAAGAACTCTCATTTCCTCTATTATTTTATTTTTTAAAAACAAATATAATTTTCTTATATCATCTTTAGATGGTAAAACAACTTTTTTGTTTCTTTTCTGGTTTGCTTGATCTTCACATGCCTTTTTGTTTATAAGGGTTGGTATTTCCTCCTCCCATAAAAGTAAAAAATCATCCAAATCTTTTTTTAAATCATCAGCCTTCATTTTAATGAACTCCGTTCGTTGTTTACATCCACATTTTTTAATTAGGGAGGTTAATTGTTGTGCCACAGCTGGGGTTTTAAACCACATTAAGTCGTTATCCCAATTAGCTACTTTACGCAACGCTTTTATACAAGAGTCAAAAAAATGTGGTTTAAAAGTATCTTTTAAATTTTCTATGTTGGGGCACAGCTCCTTAATAGCAATTTTAAAGCGTCCTAATAAGCGCAAATGAGATCGAATCATATCATGTTGATGGGTTAGAGTATATTTTTCCGCTAACTTGTTCCCATATTTTATTATGAGGTCATCATATCGAATGACACTGGTAATTTTGTCATTTCTCAATATTGGAAAAATTTTAGTTTTTAAGACTTCATTGGCTTCCTCATGAATATATTGTGTTAACCTCCTACCAGAAACAAAATTCGTTCGATCATTTTTCTTTAAGCTACCATATTTACGTATATGTATTCTTAGAGTTTTTTTTGAAAAGAAACCTTTACAATTCTTGCAGCAAACGTAATCGGTCACTTTATTTTTGAACTTGGGTTGTTGCTGTCTGCTGACAATAAGAATACCGGTGTTGAAAGTTTCTGTTGTATTATGTAGAAAATCCCCATCTTTTCTTAGTTGGTTAATTACGTTTAAGCGGTCCCTACTTTTTTTCGGTAAATTTAAAATCGCTTTTACTTGTTTTTCGGACTTGTGTTTTACTAGGAGGTGTCGCGCTAATTTTGTTTGTAGTGTTTTACAAAAAACACAAAAATGTTTTTTTGATTTGGAACTGTATGGCACGTTTACCTTTGTTATATTTAAGGGAGCCGATATTTCTTCTATACTTTTTTCAATTTCTTGTGGGCATGTGTTATTAGAATTTAAATTCTCGCTGGTAATTGTTCTATCATTTGTTGAATCAGGCAAATATTCAGACAAGCTGTTGTTTGTAACCAACACACTCTCTTCAGAAAAATGACTTATTTCAGTACTATTGTGGACATTTGTTACAAAATTAGAGTTATAAATAAAATCGGAGTTTGATATGCTACTTTTTTCAAGCGGTAAATTATGACTTATATCTTTTGAAAATGTGGCATTTTGTGTTATATCTTCTTCGGAGGAGTTAACTATTCCAGCGCTACTATTTTCATATGTTGTATAATTTGTTACTGATTTTGAAGATTTGTTAGAGGGAGATGGAGATGAAATGGAAGACGATTTTTCAAAAGATTTATGAGGCGATACTAATGAATCCTGTATTTTAAATGAAGAGCCATTTGTAACATTAATATATTTATTCACATGAGCTGGGGAAATATCCGGTTCAGATGCAGATAATGATGACGATATATTTTTTTGGTAATTTTTTTCATAACTTCTCATAACTTTGTTTAAATGTGTTTTTTTCATTTTATCAACATTTTTACGAATTTTGCTTATAGGTAGTTTTTTGCGGTTTGACTTTAATGGTGATGGAATTTTTTTAGAAGTAGAAACTTGTGGAGTTTGTGCTTTGTGAATATATTTTTTAAATGCATGCCCACTAACTATATTAGTAAAATCAGAAGAGAAAGGTGATTCACCAGACATCGTGCTAGATAATGAAGACGTTTGTGGGTATACAAAATTGTTTTTATTAGGGACATACGAGGACGGTTTTGTTAACGTTGCATTTAATCTTTCCAAGCGAATAACTGGTTGAAATTTATCTAAACGACACTTTATTTGAAACAGCAGTTTTTAGATCTCAAAAATATCTCATTAACCTTTCATTCGAAATATATTTTACATTATATTAGAACGGTGTGATTTGTAAATAAGTATTACAAAATTTGGACAAATACTACATTTTGAGGTCGCTTTTAGTTGACGATTTTCCCAGGTCTACATAGAAATAAAATATATTGTATATAATACAGTAACGGACAAAAATAGGGTCAATATTTACTTAAAACTTTTTGTATTTTCGAAAAAAAAAATTATGCAACACTTGAAGCATTAAATTATAAATCCATATAAAAATAATATTCTTTAATATTAAAGCTATGTTCACATTTATCAAATATTTTACCAAATTTGAGTGACCACGCTTCAAACAAGATTAGGTAAAATGTTAGCTATGATTAATGATAAGTAAAAAATATTTTCCCATTAAAATGGAGGAATTAGAAAATGTTTTGTACAGTGGTTACATCATTTTGGTCAAATATTTGATTAGTCTGAACATAGCTTAACCCTTAAATGCCCAAGGTCAGCGAAGTAGTTGCTTTATACATTGTAGTATAAAATGTAATAAAATTATCAGAAATAATATATATTAATCCATTGATTAACAAAAATTGAATAAATATAATATTTATGAAACATTTATGTACTTTTTGAATTAAAAAATGAATTTATTTTGGATTCAATTCTGTCAAATCTGGTTTCATGCGGGCGTACGATATGTACATTAGGTTTTATATGATTTTTTCTTATTTATGCTTCATGATGTGGACGTACTTTTTGGAGAGGTTGTTGTACATTGCAGGATAATAATTTATTAGCATTTTCTAATTCCAATTCAATCTGATGCATGGGCTAAAATCCAGGTTTACGTTGATGTATCCCTAAACAGAAAAAATTATTACCGTCTTTTTTTCATTCAATCAATCATCTACTTGATTGATTTAATTAATTTATTAATTGGAAATATTTTTCTGTTTTTAATTTTTTTAAGTTTTTAGTAATTGTATAATCATTTTGGTGAGAGGTGCAATTTTAATCAAGTTTATAATTGAATGAATTATTTTCATATATATTTGTTAATTGGTGTATTATTTCTGTGTTACAATTGCTTTTGTATTCTAAAGATACTTTATATGTCAACTTCGACTTTTCATTAGAATTTTATGAAGACTTATTGAACTATTCGTTAATTCAACTCCTCCCATGCGATAATTGTAATTCCTTATAATTTGAGGACATTAAATAATTTTAACGGTTTTATTGAGTCGTAAAGTAACTTGGTTGGGGAACAACTCCCGTGCCTTAAGTGCTGCCTGGCGGATTTTTTTGTTTGGTTTTCGAGAATTTTGCATCTCACTCTCGTATTGGTAAAGGGTTTGTCGTCGCTCAAATGTACCTTTACAGTTTTCGAGGCTTATCTTTTGTCATATCTATTTGGAGTTTATAAAACTCAAGATTGATAATGGCGAAGACCATAAAACTCAGGAACTGAATTCGAGAATTCTTACTTTCTATACGAAGGTATAGATTGGCGACAGTTTTCGAAGGAACCTTCTATTGTGTCATGCCTTGGGAGTATATTATAATAGCTAGTTATGTAGCTTCAAAGCCTCCCAATATAAAAAGGGGTTTATTCTTTTTGTCAAATCTATTCAAAGTTGTAGTTTGTTTTATCTAAATTTCAGCACTATAGAGAACATGTTTTGCTCTGATGTATGTTGACACTAAATTCAACATTATGTTATCTTTCCAAGATAGCGAAGTTTTATCTATTCCTTTTATATACGCAATAAATTCTTAACTTGTTCCACGTTCGAATTTCATAATAATAATTAGCACAAACATCATATGTAACAGACATAAAACTTTAGTTGTAAACGCCTATTGTATTTTTAAAGAAACAACCGGAGAATTATAATTTTTAGAGAATTGTCTATTGATATCAGTATATAATACTTTTCAATATCTGTTAAGAACATAGCTGACAGTACGGAAATATTTTTTTTTATTTAAAAATATTCATAGGTTCTCAGATTTTACACTTTGAAAAAGGTCGTTTATTTATTTTAATAAAAAATATTTTTTGAATTCATTTTGAAATATTTCCTAAACGGCGTAATATAGAAATAAAAAATATTTTTTTAAAAAGCCACATTATGTTTTAAACGATATAAAACCAATTTAAGAAAAATTTATCGAAAACTGTGGCCATAGGAATTTTTTTAAATGGTTGTATTTTTAAAAATACCAGGTTCATTTAAGGGTTAATACTTCTGACCCTATTTTTTTGTTCACACTGAAAAAAGAATTTTGCGCTTGAGATGATGTAATATTTTTGGGCTATTAAAAGATATTATTTTTGTTTAGATTTACAATTCAATATATTTTCAATGATTTAGCACTAAGTTTTATTGTTTTGCATAAAGTTTAGTCGAAAACTCCAAAAATTTCAAATATATATTCTTGACCCTATTTTTTGTCCGTAACTGTAAATATACAGTTTCAAAATTCTATATATTTTTGAACCACTCTAATATTATATATTAATAAAAATCAGATCAAATTTAGTATTATCATAACGAAACAAAACATCGATTTAAAACTTTCAAGTATTGCATAGCGCAGAAATTCGTATGAAAGTGAAAATAAAATCGTATTTATCTCTCATGGGAAACGAATAAAATTTTTCGTTTTCATTTCACATAAAAATATTTAAGTGGAATTGATACTTCGGTCGCATTTAAATGTAAGAAACCTTTCAACATAATATAATTAAAAATAAATTTTACTTACAAATCTGCTCACAATAATAGATACACCTTATAGGATGATATTCAAGTGGCAACAGCATTTTTACATAGAAATTGGATGAAACAATTATTGTGCCAAATAGGAGAGAAATATGGTCCAAAACAAGTACAATAGAATTAGACTTTAAAAAAAAGTAATAAATAAATTAACAGTATCTATTATGGTATTTAAATCGAAAACGTATGTTTAAATCAATTTTCATGCATATACTTGCCATATTTTTCAATAATATGTCATTTCCAGAACATATTCTTTACTAAAAAAAACGAGGTATTTCTAAAGAATTTTCGGAAGTTATCGCCACTTTAATATCATCCTAAAAGTTATATCTATTATTTTGAGCTGATGTGTACATAAATTTACCTTTTGTAAATAATTTAAACATTCTTTAAATTTGACATAAGTGGACTATACGAAAATATTCACTTCTGGAGAAATTTTATAAAATAAAGTTTTTGTTTTGTTTCTTCAGCTCACGCTCACGTCTTCAAAAATGTAAAAAAATTTAAAACGTCAAAAAATTTTTCATTTCTACATTAATGCCAATTGATTAACAAAAAATATTAAAAAAAAAAGAAAATTACGAACGAAAAATATGTTCTGAATTAACTTAAAAACTTTTTGTTTGTATTTTAAAAATATAGAGTTTTTGTCCACTTATTTGCGGTTTAAAAAATTATTAAAATCTTAAAAATTGATTGACGTTGCTTTAAATGAAAGCAATATCTCATCCCTTTTTGTTAACATTCACTTTTAAAGATTTCTTACGTTTAAATGCGGTGAAAATACAATTCCTTTGTTATATTTTTTAATTTTCTTAAAACGATTTTATTTTCAAATGAATTTATGTTCTTTGACATACCCGAATAAATAAACTTTATTAAGTTTCGAAACGAATTTTAGTTATAAAAAATCATACTTTTTGTCAATACTGATTTTTTAACTTCGAACGAAATGAGAATGAGAATCACTTTATTAAATTCTTTACCATTTTTTGAAAAAAATGTTTTTTCCTTTGTTTCATGCTCATGTATATCTTCTATCGATGAATGTTTGAACATCCGGGTTGGTACATTTCGAAATTTATCCAAGTTGCAAAGATTTTCTTCGTTTGACGATTCAATGTTTGCCGCAAAAGATGGGGTTTTAAATAATTGAGGAGTTGACGGTGGTACTTTTGAAGTATTTTGGGATTCAGTCATCGAATTATTTTTTGAAAAATTTGATTGATTTTCATAAAAAGTACTTAACAAATCTTCATTACTTTTAGTTTTGTTATATGAATCTCTTGGATTTGAAGATTTTTTGAAAGGTTTGTTACTTTCAAAATTAAATTCATCTGATATTTTTAAAGACTTAATAGATTTAGATAAAAGAAGTGATTCAATTGGTGAGATTTTCTTCAAAAGAACAATTGGTAAAATTTTATCAGATGGTAGAAAAGTCGTTGCTGATTTTGGCGAAGTCATATTTAGTTTATTATTTTTTTTGCTGATCACTTTTAAATTGGATTAATATTTGCTTATGTAAATGGTTTCGATGAAATTCTCGGTTTGTTATACGTACTACACTTCACTCTTTTGCTAGATACCATACACTTTTATTTTTAATGTAGTGCTTATTTTGCGTTTTAGTTTTTAAATTTAATAAAAATTTCTTATCATCTACAAAATTAAAAAGTATTCTTAATATATAGTAGTATAAAATAAATAAATGGCAGAAAAATAGGGGTATTATATTTTGAAGTAATATTTAAAGTAATTTTTAAATGTCAATAAATTAGAGTTGTTCCCGATAGGCTGTTTATCAGGTTATGTGATTATGTTGTTATATTAAAAACAGAAAAGTTCATTATTAAAAACGAGGGAAAAGGATATAGTCGGTCAAGCCCGACCATATGATACCCTACACCATTGTGTACATTATAATTATAATTTATTAGACTTTGAGTCAAATGTGGACCGATACTCATAAATGTAAAATAAAACAAACGAATACAGAATATTACGTTGATGCTGACATTTATATGAATTTATTCACTTTTGGGTGATTCCCGAAAGAGGGCCTTATATGGGAGCTATGGTAAATTATGAACCGATCTTTGTAAAATTTGGAACTATCATTTATGTTCATATAAAACTTATTTGTGTCGAATATTAACTTGATACTAACATTTTAAAGGTATTTATGACCGTTAAAGTGATTTTCTGAAAAGGGGTTTATATGGGAGCTATGGTTAATTGTGGACCGATCTTTTTAAAAATCGGCAAACTTATTAAGACTTATATGAAACTTATATGTGCCAAATTTCATTAAAATATTGCTATATTTAAGGGATTTATGATCGTTAAACCCTTTTCCGGGAGGACATTTGTATGGGGGCTAGGTGAAATAATGGGCCGATCATAACCAATTTCAATAGGCTTCGTCCCTGCACTATAAGAAACCCGTGTACCAAATTTCATTAATTTTGGTTCAAAATTGCGACCTGTAGTTTGATTACAAGGTTTACATGGACGGACAGACGATCAGACGGACGGACGGACATCGTTAAATCGACTCAGAAAGTGATTCTAAGCCGATTGGTATAAATAAAGGTGGGTCTTAGACCAATATTTTTGGGTGTTACAAACATCAGCACAAACGCATAATACCCTCCCCACCTATGGTGGTGTAGGGTATAATAACCAACTTTGCCCAACTCATACACTTGTTTATAAATTATGTGATTATCTGTTTATTTATAATATTAAAAAATAATAAAAATTGAAACAAGTAATGTAATTTGTTGTTTTTAATATTACTATATAATCACATAACCTAATAACCAGCCTATTAGGAAAATTCTATTGTATATGAAATTTGATCAACTGTTATTTATTTATTCATGTGAACATAAAATTGGTGTAAAAAAATATAAGAAACAAAATAAGGGTTATTCTAAATGTTGAATTATTTTTTATAGTATTAAATCAAAAACAAAACTAACTTCAAAGCATTGTTGACATCTTTGGAAACTAACAAACATTTGTACTTTAGAAGATGTGAATTTGTTTCTTACAGCATTATTTATACATCTTTTTTTTTACTTATAGATATTTTAATAAAAATTATGACTAGCACGATGCAATAACTTTAAGTTTATTGGGAATAACATAAATGGAAATTAACTTTGTTTTATAATACAAATTATAGAAGACTACATAATTAAGGCACAAAAATAAATTTTGAAAGCAGAATTTACAAAATTGTAATTTTGTAGTGGATGTAAAAATGCCCTTTTAAAAACTTCGTTCATTTATTATAAAAAATAAATAGGCTACTCGTTATAAAAAGAGATTTGTCTACATAGATAGATTATATACCTATTTTTTCAACCTATTTTTCCAGCCATATTTTCTATATAGTTTTTTACTTACCATTTTTTGAAATAACAAATGCTGAGTAATTCCCCTATATGCTCCTTACAACGCAAAAACAGATTTCCTTATTATCGTTACTACTGCAAATATTTTTTGATGGGACGATAGAAAAAACAGATTTCCTTAGGATCAGATTTTGCTATAAACAAGACAAAAAAAAAAAAAAAAAATCATTTAAAAATGTACCAGCTCACCTAAATTAAACAATTTAACCGAAAAATTTTGGGAATTAGTTTAAAACATATCAAACTTTAATTTTAGAGGGTACATTTACAACTTCTTTTCTCCCATACAAATCAGGGCACTTTTATTTATATTTCAATAAACAGAAAAAATGTTTTATAAAAAAGTACTAAAAATATATCAGGTATGTGATGAAAATCGATTTCGAACAAAAATGATTGAAAAACGAAAAATGTTGTGAAACGATTTTAAAATTTTATTTACTATTTTAATCGATCGAATTTTATCACATATCTGAATATAAAAAAATTTAAGTTGTTACTCACCTCAACACAGAAAGATCCAATTACCTCAATACAGAGAGATCCACACAGAAATATAAAATTTAATATCCTGAAACAAAATTTAACAAATAAAACAAAAATTAATAATTAATAATTGAAAAACGAAAAATGTTGTGGCATAAAATGTTACTCTCATGAAAAATGAAATCGATCGAAATTAACACAACTTGATCGATTTGAAAATTTGATTTACATTTTAAACTTTAATTGTTACTCACCTCAATACAGAAAGATCCAATTACCTCAATACAAAAATATCCAGACAAAAATATAAAATTGAATGTCCTGAAACAACATTTTAAAAACAAAAATTAATAATTAAGCATTTCATTATCATTATTTAAACATGAACTTTGTGCTTTTAACGAAATTCACAAAAGCACGCGGTTCATGTTTAAAAATTTAAAATATTTATACATTTACTTACCACAAATCCTCCGCGATGTTAATAGCAGCAAAACTTTTTCTGGAATGCAAGCCATTCCATTTTACCGTTATAAATTCAGCGTACCATAAAAAACAAAAAGTGTTGCCACCTCTGCAATATGCTATGTATATTCGGTATGCTTTACTCTTGTTGCAACATTAACACTAACATCAATTGTAAATTTAGATCGTTCATGTTAATGTTAATTTTTGAAATGTTTATACATGGTTGTTAAAGTAAATTAAGAGATTATTTTTTATGTGTTGAACGCAATAATAAAACAAAAAGACAACAAGAAATTGACATGAATGCATGCCATAACTTCGAATCTACATTTGTCAAATTCTTATCAAGACACACTTCAAATTGTTATCAGGATAAAAATTTGTCTAATTAAGTCTAAATTTCGCAGTACTATTCAGCGCTCGAGCACTGACAACTTTATCTTCACGTTGCTGGTAGTTTTTACATGGAAAAGAACGTAACATCAATACAATTTTTAGTAAAAATTGTAATAAAAAGATTTCTGATAACTTTTACTCCAAAATTTTAATAGCTAATATATTTTTATTAATTTGCAATCTGAATTTTCAAAAAAAGAAAGAAAATAATTTTTTTTAATGTGATGTTACGTTATTTTGTTAATATAATAGTTATTTTTTGAACTATAAGACTGAAAATTTGTGACCACACATAATTTGGAAATATAAACTATATATCATCAAAAATCCCAAATTTGAAAATTTCGATGTTACATTGTTTTGCATTTTCGGTGACGATGTCAATATTGTAGAAAATCCAAAAAAAAAAAAAAAAAAAAATACCATTAGAAGATTAAAAAACATCACAAACTCCTCCCTTATGAATTTTCATTCACATATGACGAATTTGACATCAAACAATTTTTATAAAATTGACCCTTTAATAATTTCATACCATTAATTTATTATTTGTAAGGAAAATGAAATTACCCAGAAAAGAACACATATTTATTTCATGTGTATAGTATTCAAAAACGTCCCCTTATTTTAAACTCATCCCGGACAAAAAGTCAAAAATCTCCTAAACAAATGATCATTTTTTTAATTTAATATTCATAAGCTTCCCCTTATTTTAAACTGATCCCGGATAAAAAATCTTAAATCGCCTAAAATCCCTATTTTTCTATAATCGTCTACATGTTATAAATGTTGAACTGATTTTGTTCAGAAAATAAAACTACAGAAGAAGTATTTTTGTGATTGTTTACATATTGTTATATTAAAAATGTTACGATAAAATTGCTTTCGCTATAAATCTGAAATGACACTTGATACGACGATGAAATTTTGACAGATGATGTAAATGATTCCAAATGATCGATTTTCATCAAAACACAAATTTCGAAAATGTTGTCGGACATTTTGGTGGTTGGGGCTTGATATTATATCAAAATCCTCCTTTTTTGAAAAAAACAAGATTATTTAATGATTAGTACAAGGTAGATTAAGAAGGTAACGACGTTAAAACAACTGAGAATTGTTTTTGAAATCAATATGGCGGCCTGTGTTTTAAAATTTGAAGTGTCAAATTGTTGTTTATGTTTACATTTGTTTTGCTTATTTTTGTGTTGTTGCGTCTTTTTCCACTTTTTTATTACATGAAATGTCAAATGGGTTTTAGTTTTTCGTAAAGAAACTTGTGAAATGACAGAATTAAAGTAACAACTGAGATTAACGCTGATATAATATGTGAGATAACGCCGGCAGAGGAGAGTAAACATTTTGTTTATATTATGTTAAATCTTAAATAAGGGGTACACGTATTCTAATAAATCCTATAAGATATTATTATTTTCAATCAGTTACAGAGTAAACATGTCCTTTTTATTTAAGCAATTCGCACTTTTTTAACATAATTTTTATAAAAATGATTTTTAACATTTAAAACAAACACTAAAAGGAAACAATTTTACAAAATAACATTGTTTTTCAATAATTTCCAAAATACACATGCACACACACAAGCAAACTTTCGTGTATGTGTATTTTTTTTGACAGTTCATCTCATAAGATGGTTGTGTAGAGAAATCTCATCACAACAGTCTCATAATACATCTTATAATACTAATATTTGAATCTACACGTGAAATAATTCTCTCAGAGAGCGAATTTGACACTCTCTGACACAGAAATCTTATTAGTACTATATATCTTTAATTTTATGTTTAATATTATAAAAAAAATCAAAAAGTACCATTATAAGAACAAAAAAATACTTCAAAGTTTTCTCTGTGAATTCTAACTCACGTCCACATATCTTTAATTTCATATTTCATTAGGCGATATATAGCAGCGACAGCCGTTGTTTCCTTTTTTTTAATATAAGAATCAATATTACGGAAAATTCGAAAACTACCGTTAGTAGTAGGGAAATGGGAAGGCAATAGTTGTTTTTGTTTTTAATGAGGAGGAAGAGGAATTTTGAAGAGGAAATTGTTTGTATGAAATTGAAAACCAATGAATTTGTTTTTGTAATTTTTTCTTGTGAGTGCATTAATAGGAGGAAAAATTGTTTTGCATTTTATGAAATTGAAAACCAATGTATGTATGTATGTATATATGTATGTATGTATTTATGTAATTATGTTAAAAGTACATACAAACAATTTAACAGGGGAGACAATTTTTATTTATTTATTTTTTTTTGCACTTTTAATTGTGATGAAATTAAAAACTGATGACTTGTATAAATAGCGTTTGAGTATTTTTGGTTTATTCATCTACATATTTTTATATGGTTATTTTTGTTTTTTTAAAGTGGAAACTTGAGAATTGTTTTGTTTATATGAAAAAAAATAACTTTGTGTAAGGTTCTTTGACATTAATGAAGATGTATTTTATGTTGTTGAGTATGGTCATGATTAATATTAAATATTGTAATAACAAATTAAGGGGAGTATTTTTTATTCACATTAAACATTTTTCATATCTAGAATATGTTTAAAATTAGTTTAAGGCTCAATATTTATGTATTTATAATGTTTTCTCAATTTGAAATGATTAATTTTGAATATTCTAATAACAAACTATGGGAGTACATTTTATTTACATAATTAGTTTATAACTCAATATTTCTATATGAAAGCTAAATTAATATTTTCTCTATTTGAAATATTAAAGAGAAATACCCAAAGTATTCAATTTACTTATTTAAATATAAAGGAGTATTTTTAAATTTGTATAAAAAGAGGAATCAAATCATATTTATTACCATTTGATCTGAGGAATACTTCAAAGTATAGTTAGCAGAATGGTAAGCTATCACTATTGTAAAATGCATTTAACTTTTCATGTATTTATAACTTTTTTTTTTTTTTTTTAGATGTATGAACAAATTATTAAATTGGCTCTTGGTATTAAGGCAGAGTATACAAAAATTGATGATATTCCCTTACATCAACCATTCAAAATTTTAAAATTTGAGTGGAAAGAAACACAATATGGATCAAAAGTTATCACATATTTAAATAACAATAAATGGTTTTATCTTCCGCAACGATTCGTGAAATTTTTAAACAAGGAGGATCCCTATTTAACGCATTTGAATGATAAAAACTGAACTATTATTTACAAAGGTCGTCAATCTTCAAATGGGCTTGCAATATTTGAACTTAGTTATAGCTAAAATTTTATAAATAAAACAGTTTTTTAATTTTTTATTTTTATTTTTATTTATTTAATAAAAATATATTAAACTTATATAGTGCTTATTATTATTTTATTTATATAATACTTAAAAATTATTATATATCTAAATTTAGAAGAAGATCCTCGTCTTCGTCCATTATTTTTTTATACTCTTCTGGAACTGAGTATGGTCTGACATCAAGTTGAAGTTTCTCATCTTCCTCCATTAGTTTTAGTTCCTTATACTCCGGAACTAAATTCAATGTTGCGCCCCCTGAAGTATCTGCAGGCTCCAAATAATTTGAAAAGTCTTTGGCTTTGTTTTTATGAAAATTATGACATTTCATAAAATACCTTTAATCAATATTTAAATATATGTTATTTTTCATTAGTCTGTTGACATAATTAAAAGTGATTAGACATAAATTTTAAATAATATGCTTTCTTATAAATGTAAATATTGCAAATCAATTTTTGTGGAAAAAGAAATGCTTGAAGGACATGAGATCCTTCATTGTTCGGAATGCTGGAAATGGTTTTCAAAGGAAAAACATCTAAAGGAGCATGAAAGGACTCATGCCAGCACATCCCATGTCAGTGGTAGAAGTGAGCCTTCTACTTCTAATAAATTTAGTTGTGTTAAGAGCGCTTTCAAAGAAAGAATTCTTACATACCTCTACAGAAACCAAAAAGAGGAAATTCTGCATCCTCAAGAGTTTTTAGAAGATGTAAACCGTGATATTTTTGAAATTTTGGAGAACGCTATAAATAAAAACATAACATTGAAATACAATTTAGAAGTGGAGTGCGAATATATTAAAATTGTAGAAGATGAAATAATGCTAACCACCATAACGCATAGAACAAAAATGTCACTTTTAACCATAAGTGATAGTATTGAAGAATCTTTGAAAGCACAATACACGTATATATGTAAAAAGATGTCAGAATTCCAGGAGAGGGATAGTGGATGGTCCCTAATTCGAATGAAGCACTTGGAAATAAATATAAATAAGGCTTCATTCATTAGAGGCTCCAAATATATACCACTACCACATTGGATAAAGAAAAAAGATGCCTGTTTCAACTATCCAAATGATGATGAATACTGTTTCAAGTGGTGTATCATCGCTTCATTTTTATATAATGAAGCAAATGGATTTGTGAATTGCAATGGATTTGGAAATATTCAAATAAATGAGGATAAAATATGTGTGGAAAATGAAGTGCTAAATTTTGAAAAACTTCAATTTCCAATGAAGTTAAAAGATATAAAGATATTTGAAAGCAAGAATGAACATGTTAGCATAAATGTATTTGGCTGTGAAGGTAATACTATAGTTGGACCGTATTACCTCACATCTGCAGTAAAGAAACACCACATAAATCTTCTTCTTCTTATGGACGAAGAATGGTGTCACTACGTTTACATTAAAGATATCGGAAGGTAATTTAAATAAAAATTAACTACATATTTTATAAATTAAATTATTATTATTCAAATATTTCAGATTAGTAAGATCAAGTTTAACTTCCCACCATGGACGGGTTTTCATTTGCAACGCGTGTCTGCAGTACTCTCCAAATGAGAGGATAATGGAAGATCATTATCTTAACTGTAAAAGAGTAGTACCGAAAATGCCAGAGGGTGATAATAACATTTTATATTTTAAAAATTATCAGAAGGAGTTAGATGTACCGTTCGTTATATATGCTGATTTTGAGACGTATTTGGAGAAAATTGATAACGAGCAAGTAAATATACAAAAACATATAGCTTGTGCTTTTAGTTATTATATTAAGTGTAGTTTTAATGATAATTTAGATAAGTTTAATATTTATTTTGGTAATGATGCTCCTACAATATTCATAGAAAATTTAATTAATGACGCAAAAGAAATTTACTATTTAAATAAGGACGTACCAATGACAGCACTCTCCAATGATGAAACAATTTTGTATAACCTCTCAACAATTTGTCACATATGTAAGCAAATTTTAGGAGCGGACAAAGTACGGAATCATTGTCATTTAACTGGCAAATTTAGAGGAGCAGCCCATAGCTCATGTAATATTAATTATAAAATAGCCAAATTCATACCAGTATTCTTTCATAATTTTTCCTCCTATGATTGTCACTTATTTATGAAAGAACTTTCACAATTTGAGGGAGATATAAGGGTAATTCCTCTCAATAAAGAACTATATATATCTTTATCAAAGTTTATAACAGTTGAAGAAAATCAGGGATTTGAAATTCGGTTTTTAGACTCTTTTCGTTTTATGGTCTCCAGCTTAGAATCTCTAGCCAAAAATTTAAATGACAGTGATTTTCAAATTCTAAATAAAATTTATAATCAAAAACAACAATTTGATTTACTCAGAAGAAAAGGAGTATTTCCTTATTCTTATATTGATTCGATGGAGCGCTTTAATGAAACTAATCTTCCTGCTAAAGAAAAATTTTATAATATTTTAAATAATTCGCATTGTTCTGATGAAGCTTATGATCATGCTAAATCGGTTTGGACAACTTTTAAATGTAATAACTTGTTAGATTACACTAAATTATATTTAAAAACAGATGTTCTCCTCTTAACAGATATTTTTCAAAATTTTAGAAGTATCTGTAAAAGTATATACAAACTTGACCCATGCCAATATTATACTGCTCCAGGTTTATCGTGGGATGCGATGTTAAGAACAACTAACATACGGTTAGAACTTTTAAGTGACGTCAATATGTATAATTTTATACAAGACGGTATTAGAGGAGTACTAGTACAGTGTTCAAAGAGATATTCTAGAGCAAATAATAAATATTTAGAAGACTTTGATAGTAGTAAGCCTTCAGAATATTTAATGTATCTAGATGCTAACAATTTGTATGGTTGGGCCATGTCAGAATATCTCCCATATGGAGAATTCGAGTGGATTTATGATGATGCGGCTTTAGAAGATATTGATGTAACTTCAATATCGGATACATCTGATATTGGATATTTTTTGGAGGTAGATTTAGAATATCCACACTATTTACATGAATTTCATAATGATTTACCCTTTTGCCCAGAAAATAAATTTGTTGGTAAATCTAAATGTAGGAAGCTGATTGCAGACCTAACACCAAAAACAAAATATCAGATCCATTATAGAGTTCTTAAACAATGTTTAAAGAATGGACTGATATTAAAAAAAATACACAGAGCATTAAAATTTCGACAATCTCCATGGTTAAAAACATATATAGATTTGAATACATACCACAGAACAAGAGCAAAAAATGCTTTTGAAAAAGATTTTTTTAAATTATTAAATAATTCTGTATATGGAAAAACTATGGAAAATGTTCATAAACGCAAAGATATAAAAATTGTTACAGATTGGGAAACAACAAGGCGTAATCATTTAGGAGCTAGAGCATTAATTTCAAAGCCTAATTTTTCGAGTATAACTCAATTTTCAGAAAACATGTTTGCAGTTCAGTTAAAGGTTATGCAAGTAACTTATAACAAACCAATTTATTTAGGCTTTGCTGTGCTGGAACTCTCAAAATGGAAAATGTATGATTTTCATTATCAATACATGAAACCAAAATTTCAGTCTAATTTAACATTGAATTATATGGATACAGACTCATTCATATACACTATAAAAACAGATGATTTTTATAGTGATATTCGTGAAGATATTGCCTCAAGGTTTGATACATCAGAGTATCATCCCAATAACATATTTAAACTCACAATATTAAATAAGAAAGTTCTAGGCATGATGAAAGATGAGAATAGCGGGAAAATTATGAAAGAATTTGTGGGACTTCGATCAAAAATGTATTCATTCAAAACGGTTGACATGGAGGAAGTAAAGAAATCTAAAGGAGTTAAAAAATCATGTATACAAAATTTATCAATAATAGACTACAAAAGGTCATTATTTGAAAGAAAAATAATTTCTGATACAATGCATACATTTAGATCGAAGTTTCACCAGTTGTATACACAAAAATTACATAAAGTTGTTTTGAGTTATGCGGATGATAAAAGAATTATTGCTTCTGACCAAATAAATACTTATGCGCGAGGACATTTTAGACTTCAAAGTGACTTTGATAATTTTTTTACAGAGATAGATGACGATATTTTCTTGAATATTGATAGTGAGTATATAGAATTTTTAAAAGATTCATCAGATGATGAATATTTAATGAATGTAGATGTTTAAGTTGTACATTTAATAATTTAAATAGTTTCATATTTTTTAATTTTATTTATAGTTTACATAAGTAGAACTTCAAATGTATATATTTCTATTGAATAGAGTTAACTCCTTAAGATATTATAAAAAATATATTTTTTAATGAAAATGACACTGATATTTATGTTATCACAATGAAACAATAATAAATATATGTCTTTTATTATATAATAAATGTGTTTTATTTTTAAATATTTTTCCATTGTACATTTTCTATTTCGTAATCTAACTTTTTACGATTTCTAGTTAGTCGAGGAGAATATTGATATGGTAAAGTTGATTGCTTCAAATTTTTGTGATTTTCATCCTTTGACAATATTCTTATTTTTGGTGTTCCATTATTTGAAAAATGTTTAAGTCGTTTAGCTGCTGAAGAGGCAGAAGTAGGATTAAGTTTTTGTAATGTTGTATCCATATCAATTTCATCATAATTTTCATTAGTATAAATTTCCTCAGGTAAATTTATATTAGATTGTGTTCCTACACTACTTGACTCTGGTTGCATTGTTTGAGTTTCAATATGTTTCTTATATATTTTCCTAGTTTGTGTTTCATTATCACGTAGGTTACTCAATTTAGAACTTTTAGTTTGATGAGAAGATGATATTTGGCTTCCAATTAAATATTTGGCTAATTCTTGTTTAATATAATACCATTTATTAATATCTTTTAGTGTGTGTGAACTATATATTGGTATTAGTTTTCGATGTAGAAAATTGGAATCAGAATATTTAATTTTAAATTTATCGTAAGTTGATGGATTAAGAACTATTAATTTGGATAAATTATTTGACATTTTCTAAAATTTTTCCAATAACTCCACTTAAAACGGATGAAATAATAATTGGTAGAAATCCTCCTTTTTGAATTAGATGTTTCCTCTTTTGTTTCATTGAGGTTTCTGGTGAACAAACTTTTCTAATTGTATTTTTATATGGTTTTATTTTGTCAAAAACTGCTTTATTGATTTTATGGTTCTCATTAATTATATTAAAAAGTATTTCATTTATTGTTTTAATAACAACATCATCAACATGTTTCAGTATTGCATTTCGTAATTTAGGATCTGCTTTCTTAAGAACGTAAAGAATATGTTTGTTCTCCTTCAACAGTTTTAGGTTCGAGGTCATTGTTTATATTTGCAAATATTAAATAGTGATTTTTATTGAAAATATCCGTTCTAAATCTTAATGCGTTGTGTATTTGTTGAGTGAGATCAATTAATAAATAACCATGAGCCTGCTGCGTACAGTTATTATATACATCAACCAGAGCTTTTGAGTTTTCTGGGTATACTTGGCGAGCTAAATATTGAAATTGTAACTTATCCCTAGGATTTTTAAACATAACTATATATTTAGAGTTTAAAGAAATATCTCTGGAATAAGCACCTTTATGAAAAATGTTTTGTGTTACTAAAATCACAGCTAAATTTCTATGATGAGATCCCTTAGTAAAAAGTTCACACACTTTTTTATTAGATGATTCAACCATTAAATCATCCAATATTATTAAAACCGATTCATTTTCTGCAGTAGCAAAATCCTCTGGAATACCATGTATAAACTCTACATTGTTAATTCTCGGAAGAGAATTTTTTTCTGCAAAACACCAAATAACACGATCTATGTTTTTAGATATTAAATGTTGATTTTTTATCAAATTCATAATAAATGTGGATTTCCCACAACCAGAGGGACCACAAATCATCATAGTGAATGGATATATAAACTGTTGAAACATGTTTACACTTTAGTACACGACATTTAAATGAAGTGAAGCATCAACATTCTATAAATATAAATATGAGTAAAAGAATTCTTGTTGATGAACTACATCGTCAAGCGAGAAAGAGCTTTCAGCGCCGACGATTTATTCAAAAGGGTATTTTAGATACATGGCAGATTGACTTAGTGGAAATGATACCGTATGCAAAATTTAATAGAGGTTTTAAATATATGCTTACTGTAATTGATGTATTTTCAAAGTATGCATACGCATTACCACTAAAAACTAAAACAGGAATAGAAATTTCGAAAGCATTAAAACGTATTATAAAATTAAACAAAGGAAAATCTCCCAAAAATATCCATTCTGATCAAGGGAAAGAATTTTATAATATCTATTTTAAAACTCTTATGAAAGAATATGAAATTAACCATTACAACACTTTTTCAAGTATGAAGGCATCAATAGTTGAACGTTTTAATAGAACTTTAAAGAATAAAATGTGGAAACAATTTAGTATGCAGGGAAATTATAAATGGATAGATATATTAAATAAATTGTTGAAAGAATATAATTCTTCATATCATCGTTCTATAAAAACAGCACCCAATTCTGTTAATAAGAAAAATGAACAGAAACTTCTTAATACTGTATACAGTAATTTGAAGGTTTTCAAAGGAGGAAAACATAAATTAAATGATTTATTTCGCATTAGTAAATATAAAAATCAATTTGAGAAAGGATATACACCAAATTGGTCTACAGAGGTTTTTAAGATAAACAAAATTTACGTAACCAATCCTATAACATATCAACTTGCAGATTTTAATGGAAATATAATTAAAGGTGGATTTTATGAAGAAGAATTGTTAAAAACAAAAGCCCCAAACATTTTTTTGGTAGAAAAAATTTTAAAGCGAAAAGCAGAAAAACTATTGGTAAAATGGCTTGGTTTCGGAAAAGAATATAATTCATGGATTCATCAGAACGATATTAGTAAATAATATATGTATAACAAACAACATACTATATTGATCATTCTTTTTAAAGATGGCTTCAAGTATACAAGAAGAAAATATTTATGTTACTTTATTAAGTAATAATTCAATGGATATTTATAAAAATACTCCAAACACTTTTACAAATTTGCTAACACAATCTCTAAATTTGGATGATCACTGGGTAGTTGGATTATCAGATATTTCATTTTCATTACTGGAAAGAAATAATCAAAACATTGCCAAACGTAGAAAACGAAATACAATTTCAAATGTTGACACACAAGCTATAGTACATGGAAAAACAAAAATATTGAAGCATAGTGCAAATAATGAATATGAAGACATTAAGTTAAAATTTCACGAACTTTTAGAAAGTTCTAATGATTTTATGATAACAAACCCCAATCTGAATAATAAAACAAAACTTTTGAATAAATTAAGTGATACTCCAAAAAGTAATGAATCCACAGAAAAAAAAGATTTAAGTGATAAAAAATCAGATCCTTTAAATAAGTTAAAGAATGATACCTCACAAACAAATTTAGCAACAGAAAAGAAAGTCAACGAATTTGATTCTTATACTAGTAGAGATGAATTAGAAAACGTTGAAAAGGATTCCATTTTAACATCAACAAACCACATTCTGCACAAATCTTTAACCAAATTTTCAGATAATATGACAAATTATTTTACTAAAGTCTTTTCACCAGATATAAATGAAATTGTATTTATTTACACTGATATAATTAAACCACGACATGTAGGTAATAAAAAAACTAAATGTTTGAAAATATTTTCAATATCCACATTGAAAAATTATATTCATTTTAATAGAATTGAATATTTTCCTATTGAATCTTATAACATTAATAATATATCTATAATGATTCGAAATGATGAAGGAGGAATAATAAGTTTGAATGAATTCATACCAGTTTATTGTACTCTACACTTTAAAAAATATATAAAATAAATGTTTAGTAAAATTTTAAATCATTTTTGTAATAACCATGGATGTGATGTATACAAATTATTATAATAATCAGTCTGGAAATAATGTTCAAAATATTGGTGAAATATATCATACACCAAGATTTGTGCAATATGGACGTGGTATTGGATCACTGTTTTCATCTTTGTTTTCACACCTGAAACCATTCTTGAGAACAGGATTAAATTATTTAAAAAATAAGTCATTAGACATTGGAAAAGAAATTTTGGAGGAAATCGGAACAAAACCTGTGAAAGATATTCTATTTAATCAAGGGAGAAAAATTATGAATAATATCAAAGAAGCTACTATTGAAAAAATAAAAACAATGCAGAAAGGTAAAGGGAAGCATATAAAACTTAAACGCTTAAAACAAAAACCGCATAATAAATCCAAACGTTGTAGAGGAAAGAACTTTAACGATATTTTTGGAAATTTAAAATGTCGGGATTTATAGAATGTATGAAAAGTGAATTGGATTTATTTGAATCTCCCCCAATTCAAACTAGTGTAATTAAAACAGAAGAAATATGTTATAATCCAATTGCTTCATTGGATAACTCTAGTACAATTGAATTTGTATCATTGGGGAATGGTGAAACATATAGAGATCTTAATAGTATTTATCTTAGACTAGTGCTTGAATTCAAAGGACCTGGAGGCGTTGTTAATAACTTGTTGCATTCCATATTTAGGAATTGTACAGTTCATTTCAATAATAAAAGTGTATCTCAACCTGACAACAACTATCACTATAGAGCATATATGGAAACATTACTCAATTATGGAAATGATGCTAGATCTACCCATCTTGAATCGTGTGGTTGGGCTACTGATGTGAATAAAATTAATTCATTAATCGATAAAGAAAATCCCGGTTTAGATAAAAGAAAAAAAATTATTTAAGGATGGGAAAAAGGTGGAGCTTTTCGGAAAACTTCATGTAGATGTATTTAATCAACAAAAGTACTTGCTTAATAATGTTGATCTTAAGGTCACATTAAATTTGGAGAAACCAGAATTTTATATTTTAGAAAGTGGGGATAAAAATGAATCTTATCTAAGAATACATGAAGCTAATTTATATATAAATCATCTTACTATCAATAGTAGTATATTAATGGCACATCATAATGTATTACAAAGCAAAAATGCAATTTATCCATATAAGAGAGTAGAAATTAAGACCTTCACTATACATCCAGGAAACCATTCATTATCTCTAGATAATGTTATACTTGGACAATTACCAAATTTCTTAATTTTTGGAATGGTGTCGAACAAAGCTTATACTGGAGATAGAAAAGAAAATCCATACAACTTTCAACATTTTAATTTACAAAGATTTAATTTGGTTGTTAATGGAGTACAATTTCCAGCACAGCCAATAGAATTTAACTACAACAATGGAGGAATATGAAGCACTCGTGGTTATCAAACCCTATTTAAAGGTACCGGAATCCATCATTTTGATAAAGGTCATCAAATTACAAAGGAACTTTTTGATAGCGGATTTTTTTTACTAGCTTTTGATTTAACACCAGATCACAATAATAATTCTAATTGTGGAAATTTAATAAATCAAGGAACTATTCGAATAGAAGGACGTTTCGGAAAACCCATAACAGAGGCAATTACCTGCTTAGTATATTGTGAATTTGACAGTATAATAGAAATTGATAAGTCTCGCACTATAATTCAAACGCTATGAACTCAATAAATATTATAAATACTTTAAATTCAAATAATTATACAAAATATAAATTTAAAGGAGTTTTTGCGAGCAATAAATTACCCAAGACACCTGTTACAAAACCATCATTTTACATAGCCAACACTGATCCATCTTATAAGCCTGGACAGCATTGGGTCGCTTTTTATTTCCCTGAAAATAAACCAGCAGAATTTTTTTGCTCTGCAGGTCAACCTCCAATAAAACCATTTATTTCATTTCTAAACCGAAATTCTAAAACATTTGTCTACAATAAAATGCGAATTCAAAGTGAATCATCAATGTTTTGTGGTGTTTATTGTTGCATTTTTATTTATTTAAGATGTAAAAATTTTACTTTTAATAAAATTTTAAATATTTTTAATTATTTTAATTTACATGAAAATGATATGTTAGTTTTAAGTTTATTTAAATACTTTTATTTGTTTTTATAGAAAATAAAAATAAATAAAGAAATAAATAAGAAAAATATATATTATTTTGTTTTTATTCCAAGTTCTTTTTCCACATTTAGTAAAACTTCCAGGAGAATTTTATCACGACCATCATGCAATGCGAGGAATAGTGGAATGTCTATAGGCGGCAGTATTAAGATTTCTTGAATTTCAATTTGACCCTTGTTTGAAATATAATTTGATTCAATTTTAGTGTTGTTGGATGTATTCATTATTCTGAATATGTTGTTCTTGATAGATAGTCTATTATTTACTAAAATTATTTCTAAAATTCAAAATTCATAAGACCCTTACCAAGTTCAAAATTGCAAGAAGTTATTGTAAAAAAAAAACAAAAATTTTTTTTAAAGTTGTATTATTTTTTATTTATTATTATTTTTTTAAATTAACATATTTGAAATTAAAAATATTTTCCCTATTTACTTATTTTAGACGTTTAGATAATAAATAATATCTTTTTATAAAATCCTCTATTTTGTTTATAAGTTGTATATGCTTTCTACAGTTACAAGTATCAGGACCAACGTTTGCTTTATCATCCGACCATAAACAGTTTTTGAAGTGTAATCCATATTTAGATGATATAGGTTCTTCATTATAATTCCCAGTTTTATTAATAAGTGCCAAATACTCTTCCAGTGTTTTTTGATGTTCAACAAAAATTAAACCATCAAAATTTTGAAGAAATTTTTGAATTTTTGTATGTAACATCTTTATTATAAAGCTTTCTTTTTACAATTAGTTAGTTTTTAAAAATCATGATACTTATATACTAATTAACAAATTTTCTTTATTAAGAATTTCTTGGAATTTTACTATTTTCCCAACTGAAATATGGTTGAGAATTTGGGATGAAAAACTCTCCCACTTCGTCTTCTCCAGCGGAGTTTTCGCTGACAACCTCTTCCAATTCCAAAACATATAAACCATTATCTAACTTCCTCCTTAAAGTAAACTGTTCATTATTAACTCCATCTATTACTTTATCTTCCAAATTATTATATCGTTTGGGAAGATATAACATTCCCTCTTCAAGCTCTGCCATCACCACATTTCCATATTTATTCTTATGGCGGAACATACTTAATACCTTATATGGCTTTGATGGTAGTAAATCCTTTGCTGCTAGATATGGTCTTGTTTTTAATTTATTGAAAGCTGCAACAATATCAGCATTTGTAATCTTATTTGATACCATTTTTGTTCCGCCTTTTAAAAAGTTTATTAACTGATTGAAATAATTTTACTTCAGACAATTATATTTATATCTAATATAATTTATCTCCAAAGAAGAGTAATTTGGGTATATCTCTTAATATTTAAAATTGCGAAAATATTATGAATACATAAATATTGAGCCTTAAACTAATTTTAAACATATTCTAGATATGAAAAATGTTTAATGTGAATAAAAAATACTCCCCTTAATTTGTTATTACAATATTTAATATTAATCATGACCATACTCAACAACATAAAATACATCTTCATTAATGTCAAAGAACCTTACACAAAGTTATTTTTTTTCATATAAACAAAACAATTCTCAAGTTTCCACTTTAAAAAAACAAAAATAACCATATAAAAATATGTAGATGAATAAACCAAAAATACTCAAACGCTATTTATACAAGTCATCAGTTTTTAATTTCATCACAATTAAAAGTGCAAAAAAAAATAAATAAATAAAAATTGTCTCCCCTGTTAAATTGTTTGTATGTACTTTTAACATAATTACATAAATACATACATGCATATATACATACATACATACATTGGTTTTCAATTTCATAAAATGCAAAACAATTTTTCCTCCTATTAATGCACTCACAAGAAAAAATTACAAAAACAAATTCATTGGTTTTCAATTTCATACAAACAATTTCCTCTTCAAAATTCCTCTTCCTCCTCATTAAAAACAAAAACAACTATTGCCTTCCCATTTCCCTACTACTACCGTTAGAAGCAAAATTATAAAAAAATATTAAGAAGAACAAAAAGTCCCTTCTTACGTATACTCATTTACTTAGGACAACATATCTTTAAATTCATTTTTCGAAAATGATAATTATAAAAACGCAAAAACTACCATTAGAAGAATAAAAAAGTACCTCAAAGTTCCATCTTCAATTTAATATCTCTTCTTCCAATATTATAAAAAGTCAGAAAGTAACATTAGAAGTACGAAAAAATACCCTAAAGTGAAATAAATTCTCTTTCACTTAACCCAAATATCTTTATTTTCTTAATATAAGGATCAATATTATCCCAGCAAAAAAAAACGATCAAGAGCTTCCAAAAAAGAACATTTTCACCACTTCAAAAGTAGAACAAAGTGCATATTTTAAACTTTTTTGAATGTTCTTAATAATTACTTCCAAAAAAGTGAAAATAAAAGAAATTTTAGCTGGAAAAAAGGTTAATAATTTCTAAGAAAATTAAAATTTTATAAATTTTAATGCATATATTATCTTCTAATAAGGCTAAAACTGAATTTTTGTAGAAAAAATTCATAAAAATAGTTTTAAAGGAAGTACTTCAAAAGAAATGGATAAGAAGCATAAAAGAAGAACATCCTACCAATGACAACCATGGGTTAAACAAAGAACTTCTGCAGCTCTTTAGCACCAGTAAGTACTTCCTTCCAATGCCAACACAATGTTAAATTCATGACTTTTTCAGCTCTTTTTCAGTTCCTTTTTTGCTGCGTATAGAAAATTCAAAAAGTGCCACTACAAGAATTAAAAAGTACCACAAACTCCACCCCGTGAGACAAAATACAAAAAAGTACCACAAAGTCCCCTCATATGAACTCTCATTCATTTAGGACTATATATCATTAATTTCATGTTTCTGAGTACATTATAGAAAAATTCAAAAAGAAAATTGAACAGTACCACAAAGTCACCTCTTATAGATCTCATTCACTTAGGACTATATTATTTTAATTTAATGTTTTTATGTTAAATATTATAGAAAATTCAAAAAGGAACATTAGGAGAAAACAAAAAGTACCACAAAGTGAATTTAGAACTCAGTTAGGATCACATATTATTAATTTCGTATTTATATGTTCCTAATTATAATTCATAAATGTCCCTTTATTTTAAACTCATTCCGGACAATAAATAAAAAAATCACCTAAGTCCCTATTTTTTCATGCTCGTTACTCTACACATTATTTAGTTTATGTTTCATAATTATTTTACGTCTTACATGTTTAATGTTTTGGCTTGAACTGGTTTTGTTCATAATTATAATATACCAAAATCCTACTTTTTTAGAAAAATTTAAATTATTATTATTATTATTGTTTAAAAAGTAACAAAGAAAAAAATAACACAATTTCTCATTCAATTAGGACCACATATCTTTAATTTCATTTTTCTAAATTCATGATTATAAAAGGTGCAAAAAGTATCGTTAGACGATCAGAAAAAGTATTACAAATTCCTTTATGGATTCTCATTCAATAAGTACTATATATCTTTAATTTCATATTCCTAAATATTAAAAAAAAATTCAAAAAGTACCATTATAAGAACAAAGAAGTGCCTCACAGTTCCACCATTGACCACATATGTTTAATTTTATATCTCTTCATCCAATATCATAAGAAATTCACAAATTAAAATTAGAAATACGGAAAAGTACCCTAAAGTGAAATAAATTCTTTCACTTAAGACCAAATATACTTATTTTCTTAATATGTATAAGGATCAATATTATAGAAAATTAGAAGAAAAAGTATCATTAGAAGCAAAATTATTTAAAAAGTATCATAAGAACAAAAACTAATATATATTCTCATTCGCTCGGGACCACATATCTTTAATTTAATTTTTCTAAATTCATAACTATAAAAAAGTACCATTACAAGAACAATATTATAGAAAATTCAAAAAGTACCATTTGAAGAAAACAAAAGTACCAAGATCAATAGTTCCTTAATTCAATATTGCCCCCTATACCCAAAAACCGATTTTTTTTAAGAATAAAGGGCAAGACAATATTTCCAAATAGTAAAAATCGCAATCATACCAACCAAAACTATTCCACCTAAAGCCTTTCTCAACTAAAAAGACTTCTTTCAGGTTATGTGTTC
This sequence comes from Protocalliphora azurea, assembly GCA_932274085.1. Taxonomy (NCBI): domain Eukaryota; kingdom Metazoa; phylum Arthropoda; class Insecta; order Diptera; family Calliphoridae; genus Protocalliphora; species Protocalliphora azurea. The sequence goes on along the minus strand of OW026521.1, from coordinate 83,883,709 downwards.
TCCAATATCAAGCAAAAAAATGTGTAAGGAGGTTATTTCCGCAATTTTGAAACTTGTGAGTGTTAGCTTCCCAAAAAGGCTTTGCTATAGGGGCGAAATGTGTTCAATTTGACGCGATTCAAAGAATCGTTCACCTGCCGTAATATGTTAAAATACTACCTTAAATACCAAATTTTTTATAGTTTATTTTCAAAATAGCATAGAAGTATAGTTATGAGATATGAACATATATTTACAATATTAGATGTTTGACAATTAATATACATTTAAGTTTAGGAACTTATAGAAAATTTTAAACTTTTTTAGGAAAATAAAATATTTAAAATCTTTTAATATTATTATTAATATCACTAATATATTATATTCTTTGAAATTCTTTATATTTAATATTTACACATTTCTTTTAAATTTTATAAGATTTCCTAATAGCCGGCATTAACTTTTCTTATATCAATTTTTTAATATGCGTTTCTTAGGGAAGTATTATTTTCTAAGCTAAGGAATTGCACTCAATAGGGTGATTATTTAAGCCTTGGAAATCAATTACAAAAGGCTAATAATATCTATATTGGTGTTGGGTGTAAATACATGTTACAGCTAAGAAATATCCTCAAATGCATCCCAAACCAAATACATTGAATTTATAAATAGCTGCATCTTATTGTAAAAAATATATAACATCTGTAAATAAAGATACATTAAAAAATTTATGAACATATATATATATATTATATTTATACCTTTATTATTTTATTAAAAAATAATAATATTTTTAATATTTTGTTAAAAAATAATACGCTTTTTGTTAAAATGTATTTTAGACACAGTAGTACTTTGTTGATTTTATACTTGGTTTGATTTATTTTCTTTTATTATCAACCAATGCTGCAAAACTTTCGCTTTAGTGCTGTATTACTGTGATTTTTATTCATTCTAGCGTTTTTTACTGAATAATAATCGTTTAGGAGAAAAACGCGGTTTAGCAATACTAAGTAACAAGAACAAAGTTTATGAAGTAAAAACTGACGGCGGCAAAATTTAAAGGAAAAATTTGTTAAAAATGTGGCAACAATAAATTTCATGTACGTAGTGCATACAATAAGGACAAGTCTTCATAATATACACGCCGTATATAACTGTCCCCAAACAATGCGTTACATATTAAAATTGATTTTAGTCCTATTAAATATAAAGCTACAGTTAAATATCGGTATATATGTATATATTTTGACGTAAGCGATATAATTGCATCAAAAAAATTAAAGATTTTTAGTGTCCCCAAATTATGCGCAATGCATACGCATATATGTATATATATATATATACATATATATATTTTAATTTATAATATTTTTCACCGTGTGTTGTCAGAAATTAAAAAATATATATGTATATATATATATATATATATATATATATATATATATATATATATATATATATATATATGAAAAATATTGTTCATAGATATTATTTATATATATTGTTTATATAAAATATTGTTTATATAGAAACTTTCAACTTTGTAGATAGATTTGATAGACTTTATTCCATCAGATATGGGAAATTCTATTTAGTTTTTTTATTTTTAGGGTTCAAAAAAATCTAATATTTTTTTAAAGACACATTAATGCCATTTTATACCACTATTAGTAGATATGTACGCGTAAATGGCTTTTTGCGAATCCCGTCAAAGTTATGGAAGTTTAAAATAAAGTTTTAAAAAAAAATTCCTATTTCGAAAACCAATACACGCATATATATATAAATCACATAAAATAGCGATCTAGATCAATTTATATTATATTTACTAAAATAAGGACTCATTTTAAACAGTGGACTTTATATTTCGAAGATGTTCTGAATTAAAAGTATATTCTGAAATTCGGAATTTTTATTAAAATTGTATATAAATTTGCTAAAAATATTTCAATTGTGACTAAAATATTTGGAAATGCTGTTAAGGAATTTTAACTTTACAATACTTTGAAAACAATTAAAAACGTCAATATCCCACGTTGAATTCCGGACGAATTATTTTTTTAACATATATTTGTGAGTGGAATTATACAAATTAATTAATTAAAATTTATTTTTGTTCATTGTTTCTTGTTTTTCTTTTATTCATTTGATTTTACAATTTATTGTTAATTTTCTTTGAATTACAGTGATGATCATAAAATTACATTGGGTTCACGTTACACTGTAAACTCTGAGCTTGATGAAATGTTATTCTTAGTACAGAAGCGCAGTCATAATGGTTCTCGTATCTATGGTGAGGCAATAAGAGAAGGCATGACTCCAGTCTATGGCTCATTTAAAGATGTAAGTTCATTTAATAAAATAGTGTAACAATTAAAATTTTACCATTTCGATTTATTTAGTTAACTGCCCAAGCTGAGCTACAAATCTTTACTGAATTGACTTTGAAACCCAATAAAGTTATCTTACCATTCGATCCGAATGTTATAAAAACACAAAAGATTCAATTCCATGCTCAAGGAGGTGATGGTTCCTATATATGGAAGTCTCAACAACCACGCCTACTTCATATAAATCAAAATGGTTTGGCAACAACGATGATACGCGAAACAGATGCCAAACACAATTTAGACACTTTTGATACATCTACTATGTCTTTGTTAACCCCTCATGCACACGTCAAAGTTGCCTTGGCTAAAAATCAGAAAATAACACGCCAATCTGATATTTACTTTGTGCCCCCAGTAAAATTGGAAATTTTAAAATATAATTTTGAAACCGCTCTTAAGGATTATGTGTATCTTCATGTGGCTGTGTATGCCTATGTCAACCAGACTTTGGTACCATATACAAAATGTGAGAATCTTTTATTTGATTTTGAATTCTCTAATCAAATCTTCCAAGTAGACTACAATAATGTTGGTGTTGATATGGCACCTGATACCTGCCAAGTAGTACGTCTGCGCAGTACTGCTGTAGGTTTGTCACATTTGAGATTATCATACAAATTTCAAGATAAAGTACTAAAGGATGAAGCAATTCTTAGTGTTTTTGAGCCTTTGACAATTTTAAATCCCATTGAAAATTACGTTGTTTTGCCAATAGGTGCCTCACGTAATGTTATCTACTCAAATGGTCCTCAGAAAATTTACACCTTAGAGGCCGAGTTGACAAAAGGCACTGAGTATGATTATAATATTGCTCGGGTTTCGGAAATTGAATTTGATACGCAGAGTAATCTATACGCCTTCAGTGTACTGTGTAGAGAAATTGGTGAAACTGCTGTGACATTTAATGTATTCAATGCCCTATTAGCACCCAATTTCCAACCATATGTCTCCAGAATTGTCACCAAGATTTACTGTGTTAAGCCGCGTTTCTTGAACTTATACACCACGGAACAAATGCGTTCATCTTGCCCCATGGAAATGAAAAATGCATTGCTGCAGCTTAAAGATCGCGATGATAAATTTGAAATAGAAATTGAAGTACAGGATGCTAAAAACCGCAAATTGATGAATATTAGTTCATTGTTTATAGACTGGGAATTTGCCGCAGGTGATCAGCGTTACCAAAGTGGTGCCATAACTTATAATCGCCAATCTGAGGAAGACCATCTAGAAGGTATAAATATTCCAGGCAAAGATCTTCTAGTCACCACACTAGCTGAAGTGTCACAAAATTTCCGCATTAAAGGTGTGGTTACCAAATACGACGATCGTATATTGAGAAAACAAGATATTTATCCTGAGGAGCCACCATTCGGCATGAAGAACGTAAGAAATTGTGCGGATGTTTTGAAAATGTTTTATTACTTTTATATTTTTTATATTACAGCCAAAAACTGGAGAAGTTTTTACGCCCGTTATAGAAAACGAAATACGTTTTATGACTGTCAACAGTACATTCTTCCCCTCTGATCATATCAGCATATTTTTAGCTAAGAATAGACGTGAACGTGTTCCTATGTCACAAGGCAGTGGATTTTATGATTTCCAACTTTCAGAAGTCGGTATTGTTAAGGTCGACTTTGATAATAAAGAAAAGGAATTGATTGTAACACCATTGCGTATTGGTCATGTAAGTTCAGAAAATTTCGTGACTCAAATTATTATCATATATTTGGAGATACAATTTGTTTCCATATAGACTCGTCTAGAACTAATTGATCGTTGTTTAATGAATGAACCTGCTCATCTGTCGATTTCTGTTGTAAGTATTGGCGCCATACGTGTTGAAGCCGCAGATCGTGTCGAACGTACAAAATCGATTGCAGCTATTGTGAAATTGTACGATTCCCATGACAATTTACTACACATTGATCCATTCAATTTACACATTTATGAGTTGTCAGAAGAATTATTTAATTCAAATATTTTGAGTATTCAATTGGGCGACCAGTTCGATTTAGATGTTGGTGAAATAAGGTATGAAGTGAAATACATAAGAAAATAATATAAATTAATAAATATTTTCGGAACATAATTGCACCATAACAGATATATTATTACGGGTAACAATTTAGGCGAAGCAAAAATTGTGTTCAGTGCTGGTAGTGGGGATCTAGTGGTCTCAAGTGAACCTATCAATGTGCAGGTAAAAATATATATTCCATATTTAATTTTTTGTATTATATTACAGCAAAATTTAATGTAATATTATAAAATTCTAGGTATTTCCACCATTACGATTGTATCCTCGCAATTCAACACTAGTGGTGGGTTCAAGTGTGCAAATCTATTATCATGGTGGACCACAACCTGATGTCAATATTGTCTATTTTGTCCACGATAAAAAAGTTATCAGTAAGTTGAAAATTAACTAATTTAGCTGTATATTTAACACATTAACATAATCCATTTGTAATATTTAAATTACAGATATGGAATCGGCTATTGTAACTGCAAATAAATTGGGTGAAACTAAAATCACTGGCAAATGCAAAATGAAAAATCCAATTAACGGCAAAGAAGTTGTGATATCGGAGGATACTATTGAGGTACATGTGGTGCCATTGATAAACATACTAATTAAGACTCCTCTCATTAGAATACGCAGTGGCGCTGTAATGCCTGCATCAATTTGGGGTAAGCAAACGAAATTACATATTTTATAACATAGTTAATATTTATTACCATCCTTTTAGGTGTTCCCGATTTATCACCAATGGTCTTGGGAACATTGGCCAACATGCACATTGTTTGGGCTACAAATCAACCGGACGTTGTTAATATTTATAACATTTTTGCCGATGCTGGTAAGATCTTTATAGATACGATTTCCAAATTACATTTTGAACTATGATACAGCATTATTTTTGGTTAGATAATCCGATAATGCTCACAAAATGTTCATAAAATAAATGTTCTTCGATGAGCTTGAATGGTTGAGTTACAACTCAGGAACAGATACGGAACATACAAATTCATAACAAGGATTATTTTAAAATCACCAATGTTAAGATGCAGAGCAGCATTTAGGAAAAAATTTAAGAATTATTTATTGAGATATGTATTTGTTTCCTAGGGTCTAAAGCATTATATTATACCAGTCAGCAAAGAAATTTTCCTTTAAACAAAAATAGTTAGAATTTGACGTGCTAAACATGAATTTGCTTTTAATTTTTCCATGTATTGATTTTTTAAGGGGAATGTAATGCATCAACCTTATATATCCTGGTGAACAATCGACCTGATTCATGACCTCGCTCATCGCGTGCAAAAATTTATCCGAGACTATCATTACTACGTCGTCAGCGTAGGCTACGATCTTCCGTCCCCTGACATGTCTCAGTATCAGCACCACATTCACAGCCAAGAGCCACAATAATGGAGAGAGAACCCCCCTTGCGGTATGACCCTCGTTACGAGCTTTCTTATACAAGTGTCTCCCATGTTCGAGTTGATAACTCTGTTGCTTGGCATCAGAGTAATATGCTCAATTAGGAATTCACTTATACCCAACGAAGCAAGCGATTCACTGATGGCCTCTATCCTAATGTTATTAAAGGCTCCTTCTATATCGAGAAAAGCTGCCAAGGTATATTCCCTATGCAACAGACCCCCTTCAATATAACTTACCACATCATGCAGAGTACTCTCAAGAGGCTTACCTTTAAGATAGACATGTTGAGCGTCTCTAATGACTTGAGTCTGGTGACTTGTTTAAATGAGTTTACATCCCATCTTACCTTGTCTCTAGTGATCATCTCCTCTATCTTATCTCTGACACTACCTGCCGGCACATCATATCCTATATCAATACAGCCTGGGAAGTGAGTCTCCATCAGTAAGCTGTGGGACTCTGAGCCAGACTTGTACGCACGTTGTATGTATCCAGCTGCCACAGGGTTCTTGGATAATACCCGCCTGAATGTAGACAACTCGTTCACAGAGCTCATAGACTCACAGAAATTCACCCATGATGTCCGTTTCACCAATCAGCATCACATCCTAACTGTAGACCGCTGGTCCACAAATTCCCTGGTCCACCATTTCGGCTGCTTCCGATTGCCAGGATAAATCACCGGGCAACTGAGCTCAAAACTATTTCTAATTACGTCCTTGAAATTGTTCACAGCTTTCTCGATACTCTCAGCTGAATTTCTCCAGCCCTCGATATCCCTAAAATCCGTACTAATTCATCGAAGTACTTCCAATCCGTCCTTCTGGAGTTCCTATAGTGCTTTATTTTTTGATTTCACAAAGTGAAGACTGAAGGATATCATGCTATGGCCCGAAAAGGCATATTCTATAACCACCCTCCAGTCTTTAACAAACTCACCTAGCATTTACAAAAATCAATTTTTTTTTTATAAAATAACAGAAAATATTTGTCTTTAACAACATGCCACGATCACAATTACCAATATTTTGATCAAATTTTTGGCCACTTTCGTTCTAAATGAAGGATCACTACCCCTATTACAAATGTGAAGATTATAACCAGTTATAAACACAAAAACTAACTTACCTCTTTTGTTGAACTCCATCCTTAGTGGGGAGCGTTCGCATCACATCCCAAGCCCATGGTACACTCCTTTCCTCCTGCTATGCTTCGGCATGTACACAGATGGCCTACTGCTTCCAACGGCTTCCTATTGGACAACCGTAAGGTCCCCACTACTAAAAGAATGAAAAAGATTAATATTCAAATCATTCCTAGCCAGTATGCATGTTCGTACCTTCTCCAATCTGGATGAACATTATACCCCGTAACCCTTAAATCACATATCATGGTGTTGTTAATCCAAGGTTCCTGGATAAGGGCCACGTCTACTTTAGAGTCAATAATGAGCTTTTCCAATTCCGTTGCTTCACAGTGATGCAAATTAATTTGCACCACTGATAGCTTCTTTGGGTTTATCAAATTTAGAGTATCTAAACCCTCCCGGCGACTCCAATTTCTTCAGAGACTCTTGATCCACTGCGAATCTGAAGTCTCTGCCTTGGTTCTCCTTACAGGTCATGGAGTTCACAAGCTTCCACTGACCTGTAAGAAGTCCTTCATTCTGATTTTCCAATACCGTCAGAATGGTTCCAACTTCTGGAATGGAATTTTGACACCCTTCATCCAATCTTACAAGGGCGATCTCCTCAATTTTGCTCTTTCCGTCGCCATTGCTCAACGCTGATCCACCCATCTGGACCAACTTCGTTCTGCAACACTGATTCCTTCGTCTTTTTCGATGTTGAGGGCTGTTCGCTTCTTGACCCTTATGAAGGCCCATATCGGAGCTGATCCTCTTAACGACCCAAGGTGGCTCAGAAATTAATTTCATTTGCCAAAATTCACATTTTTTTGTTAACACCGAATTCCAAAATTTTAATTCCATTCAGTAGTAAATATATTGAAACTAAAGTGGCCAAAAATTTGATCAAAATATTGGTAATTGTGATCGTGGCATGTTGTTAAAGACAAATATTTTCTGTTATTTTATAAAAAAATTGATTTTTGTAAATTTAATCAGAAGTAAATTATAATTACTCGCAAACTATTATCGATAATTGACTGCATTTTTTATGTTGGTAGGATAATAGTCTTTAAGAAATGGTATGATGTGCTGCTGTACCATTTAAACCTGCCGTGTTATTAAATGTTTTCTCAGGCACTATATTTGAATCAAATTTGAAGTTTAGTGCAATAGAAGATTTGAGGGTCAAAAGGGGTTAAACAAGTTTTACTACCAGAAGAAAGGCGAAAATGTGCTCTTTAACCCCTTATATACTTTTGTATCTGTCTGGGCCCGTCTCTAGAACCCTTTTTCCATTTGGATAAAATTAGTTCCAAATTTTTTTTCTATGTTTATTTTACCTGTTCATATGACTCAAATATAAATTCACCAAGCCATATAAGTTGTGATAGGTACCTTAAGTGTATTATATAATTATTATTACTATTAACGTATTTTACCTATTTTTAGCCCCTTTTAGTTTTTTAGCACTTTTTTTTTACTTATATATGCTACCTAGAGACATAGTATAACGTAATGTAAGAAAAGGATAAAAGCCACTGGTATTCGAATATAAACTCAGTTGCCATAATACATCTAAGCAATAACAGTAAAATTTTAAAATTTTTATAAAACATGGGGAGTTTCAGCTATAAAGAATTATCCGAAGTTACGTTCAAAGAAAAGTAACGTATATTCATGCAGCACCGAAATACAATTGGACTTCGTCAAAAATTTAATAAAACAATCTTGGGACACCTCCAACATCACTCGACAACTGTAATGATAGATCTAGAAGGCGGAAACTTAAGGATATCAACGAAGAAATCGGATGTGAAAATATTTAAGAAATTTTGCTTCTTTGATCCTTAAAAGTCTTTGAACGCCAAGCGATGAAAAACTGTCCTCAAATGAAGAGGCATTAGCATTATTTTTGGGTTTGAAGTTAACAAAATAGCAACAAACTCAGATTGCATGCGATTGAAAAATGCTCAAATCTCTATGCATCATATCATCACATAACTGCTGCTAAGAAGGACTGTTTACCACCAAAGGACACTATTACAATCACACCGCCTTCGGCACAGGTACAACTTCAAGATCTACATAATCATACAGTTCAACGCTTGCTACCATCATTTAAAGGATTTGATTTGAAAAAATATGGACACAGCAAGTTAATTCTCTTTTGCAAATGTTCTTCTGGACAAAAACAGTACAAGCAATATGTATGTGAAAATACTTCAGACACAGATATGTTCATGGTGTCATTTGTACCATTGTGATTAGTAAAGAATTTGAAAGACTCGGAGCCTTCGAACAGTTGACTGCAAACAAATCATATTTGGAAAAATCAAACACCATCTTTTACGAAATACTGCAGACCAATTAATGTTGAATTTAAAAAAGAAACTCTTGATGCCATTAGAAAAGAAGCCAAATTGCAACACTACAACCATTCGAATTAGAGATTGACATCCAAGCAATTAGTGCTAGCGATGATAGATGGAAAAGTAGGCCAGGTTTTGACTGACACAATGGCTTAATCCAGCTGCATTATATGTCAAACCACATCGAGCCACTTAAACCAAGTCCTGTAAAAATCATTAGATAATACTGATGCATATGAATTTGGATTCTCACCGTTACATACAAGAATACGATTAATGTAACACATACTAAAAATCAGTGGATTTTAAACCTACAGGATCAATAAGAAGCAACGACACCAATAGGTAGGTAGGTAGAGAAGGGTTGCACAAGTACTCGGAAGAGTTCCAGTGCATCCACTTGGAGACCTAGAAGTCTATTGTGAGTCCCTTCGTAGAATTTATAGAAAGAGTAAAAAAAGTGGTAGTAGTGTTAGAGTGATTTAAGAAAGAAAAAGATTAGAAAGCTGAGACCAAGAAAAGAACAGAAAGGAATAGAAAAGACTTGCATAGAAGGAAAAATACTACCGCCTTATTTCGTTCGCTCTAAGCCAACGACACCCTCTTAGCCAGCCTATTCCCATGACGAATCCTATCAAGCTATCCAGATCGATCCTTGATATGCAATCCAATTAGTCAACGAATCGACTGCTTAGCCATTTCTGCCTACTTAGTTGTAGACATGGACAGTGACATATAATATGCTCCACCGTCTCTATCTCCTCATTATCTTCGCACATCCTGCAAAGACCGGAGGAACCTATCTCCCAATTCCCTGTCATTCCCCCTATGGGACAATGACACCAATAAGGAGTTAAGAAGTTAAAAAAAGAAACATGTTCAGGACGAATTTCTCAAATATGGGTTGATTATAGATCAACCAAAACAAGGATCAGGCAATACGAATGATGGGAACACAGCAAGAAGATTAATTTCAGATCGCGAAAGAGCATCTCAAAAAACAGGTGTTGATATAAATCTTATTTCAAGATTTAAAATAATTATCAATGTACCTGTGTGCAATGAACAAATTGATGCTAGAAAATTTGCTGATTATGCAAGGAAACTGCACGAATATATACAACCAAAATGTCTGCAACAGTTTACAAAATCCTTTATCATGGAGGAGATCTCATTAAACACCACGAAATTCTACAAATGAAGATCTATTTAATATATTACTACCAACGTCAGATCTGCTCATCTCTAGCATTCGTAGTCAATGTAAATATGATGAAATTCTGAACTTGATGAAGAAGCAAAAGGGCTATTAGAGGGCAGAAATAATATAGAACTACGTATGGAATATTTGCAGGCGATTTCCCAACCGAATGAAAAATAATTATAATTTTCTTTTATTGCTATTTAAGTAAAAAATAAAATAAACATTGAAAATTTTTAGTTACTATAAAATATAAAAATTTTTGTCTTTAATGTTATTTAAATAAAAAATAATATAAAAAATCCTCATTTTCATACTAAATACTATAAAAAAATTAAAAGCTCAACTTTAGCCTTAAATTTAAATGCTGAACCAATTTTAATGCAATTAAAACTGGAAAAAAATTGAAGAAAGTATCTCTTCATCAACAAAAAGTTACAGAATTTTGGACAATGAGAAACGATTCTGAGCCACTGTGCGACCGCATGCTACTGGTTTTTACAACTCCACTAGTGGTGACCTTGCGGGTTACACTAATAGAGCTGATCGCTTTCTGATGTTCTGCCTTCGTGCTAGCCGATAGCTGATCATCTCCAGGCCTAGCACCCCTCACAATCTTTTATGAATTGCAAAATTTGCTGGATAGTATATGATCAGTCCCACCAGTGGCAGTTATTGGCTTACAATCGTTACCTGTTGTCCCAGAAGGGTTGCAGGTTTGGCTGGTTCGCCTCTACCCTTATCTGTTGCTCCGGCATGGATCGGTGAGGAGCTTGATTTTTCTCTGGAGTACCATCCGCATCCTCACACAACCCTTCAGAATAAGACATTCCCAGCAAGTCCGTACATCCGTTCGAAACTTTTAACGTTCCTCTTGTGCTTTTTGACAAGATACTTATTCTTGCCTGCAAGAAAGAGCCTCTCTTAACTATCTTGTGCAGATAGATAAGAGATGCTTTTAGCTACTCCGAGCTTTCTCCCCTTTAGTTCAGCACATAACAATGGTCGCATCACGCATTACCACATCCTGCCGACCTAAAGCACTGCCAGACGCATGACATTTTGAGCCGGTCGAGCTATCCCCCCGCTCCGACCTCGCCTCTGCGCTTCGGTTCCTCGCTTGTCTCTGAGCGCGAGCTGAGATAACTGTGGTCTAATGCTTATCTTCAGATTAAATAGGAAGATCCCCGAGTTTCTTTGTGCCGCTGGTCCCAGCACAGGAATCCCTCGAGATGCCCAGAATTTCATCAGTTTCTGATAGCTGGCCCAACAATTGATTTTCCTGTAATAAAAGTCTCGTTGAATCCCTATCATCACAGTCTCGTCGTCCGTTATCCTATCCATTTCAGCCCTGTCGCCTTGTGACCGTTCGTGATTTTATATTCAGATTGTCAATTTTCGTCCCACTAGTATGTCAGTCCTAGTCCTGTGCGGCGTGTGCGGACTAGGTTATAGTTTACAACCAACCCGTGCAATAGGCGATGGAGGGGTCTGTTAGCTGTTAGTTTGTTTAGAAACCATTAATTAGAATTTTAATCGATTAATCGAATAAATAAAATATATTGTTCGAATGATTAATTACAAGTTAAAAATATGCAAAAATCAATTTTTGGTTTTATTAACATAAAACAAACCTAAAAATAACAATTCATTAACATAGAACAAAAAATTATCCAAAAATTTGTTCTATATTCAAATTACAGACAAATTATATAATGAAATTAAATTTCTTTTAAAATTATTCATAAAGGATATATTTAGGCAATTTAGCTTTAAAACGATTATTGTTTTTTTTATTTGTTTTTATTTTTTTTAATAAAAACAGATGTGCGGAAAAAATCCTTTCACTTACTATTGATGGTGGCAATACATAGCATTAAAATCAAATCTAGTTCTTTTTTGTAAGATTTTTCTAAATAAAGTCAGTGATCATCAATACTGCTAAAATCTATTTCTTTAATTTTTTTTATTATTTATTGTTTGATTGAGTACAGTTAGTTAGATAGTTAAACAGTCGACCTTCAACACGACGGTTTCGGCTCACTTGGGTTTCTCAGGTCCTTTCATGTTACCTGTAAGTAGATAAAAATATAGAGAAATAAAAAAGAGGAGAGTAGGTAAGGGGGAGGAAGGAAGAGGAGCGAATTCAGAGATTAGATTAAGAATTTTGAAATGAATTAACTATGAAGTATTTATAAAGAAAGTAAAAAGTAGAAAAGGTGAAGCGTGGCAGGGGTGATAAGAGTGAGAGCAAGTTTGAACATTCTGGCGAGAGCAATTGCTGCCGATAAGTCTGGAAGTTAAAACCATCCACATTCCCTTACAAAGGCTCTAATGCCTTCTATTCTGATGTTAGTTAGCTCAGCGAGGCTGTTGTAGTATCTCTGTCCAAAGTGATGCGAACGGAGATCTTCTAATGCAGGGCAGCTACAGAAAAGATGATGAATTGATTTCTCATCTTCTTCATTGTGACAGATTCTGCAGAAGTCATTGACTGAAGTCCTAATCTTATGGCAAGAGTTCCAAATTTGCAGTTACCTGAGATTGCTGCTGTGATGTTATCGAGTAATATCGTAGGTAATTGTAATAGGAACGATGACCTTTGTTTATCCAACTTTGGCCACATGATTCTCCTTATGGTGTACGTATATTCATTCTCCCATCTTTGCTGTGAAAGTTCATACATTGCAGCATCGATAAGCTCTTAAAGGCGTTGAGAGGGATGCCACAGAAATGATCTATATCATCATCTTGTAGTTTAGCATCTTTCTTTGCCAGTTCGTTCGCAATGCAACTGCCGCGACTCGTCCCTTGACCACGCACCCATATCAGTGCGATGTTCGAATGTTTCGGCATCTCATTTAGAAATGTCCGACATTCATGGGCCATAGTTGAGGTGGAAAACACATCTATCAGGGTCTTTATAGCAGCTTGACTGTGAGTAAATATTACGATATATCTACCCTGCTCTGTTGATGCCCATTATTTTAGCCTGTAGAATGCTACATTCATTTGGGAGTATAAATTACATCCTTTTTCCAAATTCTTCTTCATCTTGGAATCATCTACGTAGATATGAAGGATTTTATTAAAGGAAAATGTTGGGTCCAGGGTTCCTGGAAATGGTTTGACCACAGCTTCGTGAATCTAATTTAAATTTCTTGGGTTGATTCCCCATGTCCCCCCAATGGCTTTCCTGCATACATAGATTGCCACTGTAGCCTTTGCTATTCTAACAAGAGAGTTGGGTTTCCAGAACATCTTGATATCTAAGATGATAATGGGACGATGATAATGGGATATTGAAATGGCCACAGATGCATCATCAGCATAGATTACGGTTTTAAAATTTAGGGAGCCCACTTTCACAAGCAGCTTGTTGAGGGCGAGATTCCAGAGCAGAGGTGACAGAACTCCTCCTTGTGGTGTGCCTCTTTAAGCCAGTCTATAAGTCGAGGCTGAGTCGATAGTGGATTTGATGATCCTATATTCAAGTAAATCAGAGATAAATCTGATGGTTGAATTGTCAAGCCCAAGATCCATTAGGGCTTCTAAAATGAAGGCAATTGAGACAGAATTTCACACAGTCTGCTTGTTTCTGAAGAACTTTCAATAGTGTCCAGTCGGCTGTTCTCTTAGCGTGATTCAGCTGTGATCTGAGACCACTAGGGTGACTTAGTCTTTCCTCTATGTTTAGAGGGTTTGCACTTTCGTGTAGTGGCTATCCTAAAGGATTACGTTAGACTACTCACCGCCTTGTCTATGTCACTTGTGTTATATTTCTCTTTCTATTAAGGAACGGTTTACATATACCTATACTTTCACAAATAGAAAATTCTACGTATCTATGATCAGATCAGTTTTCAATCTAGTGTTAGTGTCGGTACTGCTCTATCTGAAATGATGAGCGAGAGTTGGCATCGGTTCCAATAATGACAGGAGCCTTCTTAAGGTTCGCAGCTTTTACCATTTCTTGTCCCAGTTTGTTTGGTGGTGGGTCCTCATGGTTATGCGCCATGTAGCAAGAGAGAAGCCAGATAGATTTCTCCCCTTTTTCCAGTGCTGCTGTCACCGTGTCTGCATCTCTATAATCAGATAGAATGAAGATATTTAGGTGTTTTTTATTTATTTATTTATTTAAATTCACATTAATATTAAAAGCCTTCTTACGCCAATAAATATATATTGCAAATATTTACTCCCGAATAAAGACATTTTAAATAAAAAATAATTTCGCTCATATTCAGTATTTCAATTCAAACGGCTGCCCAGCCAGAATATATAATATACGAAAAAAAGTATAAAGTTTACATAGTCCCATAAGTAGTATAAACATTAAAAAAGAAATTACAAATTCACACAGTTGCGAACCATTTAGGGAAATAATAAAAATAAGCTACAGAGTAGCTAAATATCATAATTTTCAAACGAAATGCAAAAATTCCAACAGCGTGCAATCCTTACGATAAAATTCTTGAAAGAACAACCCAAAAACTGTTTTATATATTCTGCGTTTGGGAAGAAATACGGTTGAGCCTTGTAATGTTATAAGTCCCAGATATAACTACCAGGCTATACCACACATGTGACATCAAAAATGCATGGGCAACTATATACCTCGTCCTCGAAAGGGAATAAAGACTTTAAAACTAATTCGATCAATATAATAATTAAATAACAAACCAAACGTCGAAATACGTAATGGGAAGAAGAGATGCGGTTCCGAACAAAAGTAAGCATCTGATCTTTCATTATATGTTCAACGACCTTCGATAAAGAGTGAAGAATAGATATTGGTCTTAAATCCTGAAAGCCATGGATAACCCTTGACTTCGGGATCGATACCACGCGAACAATTTTCCATATCGAAGGAAAGTGGACCATGTCAAAATTAAATTAATGTGATGCACAAAAAAATGTTAAATATGAAGATAAATAGTTCCAACAAATTGTATAAAGTGAAATCAGTTCCAACACACTTCGACCTTATCTTACAAAAAGCATTAAAATCTCTGATTCAATTACACAAATGAAATAAAGTCAATAACATCATTATTAAAATCAGTAACATTAACAAAATAGCTATTGACCTCATTAACATCATAATCAGAAGTTAATTCATGATCTTTAGTTACTCCACATCCCTTCAAAACCCTCCACATGCGTGGCACATTCAAAATACGCCAAATATCTTTCATCCAAGAAGAATGGTATATCTTAATTCTACGCTTAACTACTGGAACATATTCATAAAGTGATAGAATTAAGGAATTAAAAGAGAGCTCTGAATTTCAACATCACCAAAGCCATAAAAAGAATCAGAGTCAAAACTAGATATGGAAGAAAAAATTCCTTCCCAATCAGTTTTGCTGAAATCTCTATATTGAAAATATTTATATGAGCATCTTACAACAATTTGAAAAGCTGCCAATATGATCGCATAGTGAGAAACTGCAGGGCACTGTACTTGATCAGAATAGATCATAAGAGAAGGATCACTTACTAATCAAATATCTTGTAAAGAAACAGAACCGTGAGACACATCCAGATAGGTGAAATTCCTACTTACTTTTAAAATATCAAATATGTTACAAATAATTCAAAATGAGACAATTTGAACACCTCCAAATGAAACCTTAATAGTGTTTTTCGGATTAATCGTAGTGTTTAGAAATCTGAAAAATAATCTCATATACGTAGGAATACATGAGATTAGTTTTTTTTATAAGTATTTTGAAGTTGTAACATTTACATATCCATTGCTTGGATAAGAGATGCTGTTTCAAAAGAAAATGTTGTGTTAGAATGAAAAATCTTTCAACCAAGTATTTTTTTTTTATAAAATGTAGTTAGTTAGTATTTTCGAAGTTCAACTTATTAAATATTCATTTCAACAATTATATAATAAAACTAAAGTATGGAAAATTTGAACATGACAAAAAGTTGATTTAAAATTTCATCTGAAACTATTTACAAGTAAATTCAATAGTCAAAAATTTATTCATGTAACATTAACGTTCCTCTCAGATAACGTTCCAGTAGTACTACATGTTTTGAACTCTTGCAAGTACCATATTTCGAGAAACGTAAATCTTTCATTGATATAAGGTGTCAAATAGCAAAATGTTTGCTATAGAATTTTAAAACTACGAAAATTAAAAAAATTCCGGGAATTCCTGAGAGTATTTTGACGGGGAACCTCGGGATTTCCCGCCAGAAATTCCGGGACCCGAAACCAATGTTTCAGAAATGCCAACTAAGTTAAACGTTCCATCTATAACATTCTTAAGTTAATCAAATTTACAATTGCTCACAGAAGGCGGAGTGCTTTGACAATTAATCTGCGATACTTTAAGCTGATCAGATAAATTGCGAAAGAGATGCTTAAGATAGTCACTGCTACTAATAATGGGATCTAAATTATCATTACTCATAAATATACAAAAACAGATTCAAAGTGGCGAGGAACCATATGAGTGGAAGCAACGATGTATGAATCATTACCAAAAAAATCATAATCCAAAAAAAAACCTCATATAAAATAGCTATCATTAGAATAGAGAAAATAGAAAAAAATGAAATACAAGCATTCATAAACTAAAGTAATTACAAAATTTTGATTTAATAACACAAATAAAGTACCGTTAAGTAGAAAAATTCAATACAAAAAAGTGTTATTAAATTAATGTACAACAAATTAAAATTATATCTAACACTAATTAACAATATCTACTAATATCATAATTTAATAAATCTAAATATGAAATGCCAATAAAATGAGATCAATTATTAAATAATAATAATTTGTTTCAATAACAAATATATATATATATAACAAAAAATCATTTAAAGAAAATAGTACTCTTAAAGAAAATTAATAAATATTGAAAATAACAATAATAAAAAAGGTCTGCTAAAGTGAACTATTGCAGTTTATGTTGCATAACTCCGCACACTCCGCCATGTTATATTCAACCTCTTTACCATCCGACAGAGCAAGTTTAGCTTTCAACCTATAAGCGTTAATAATTCTATATTTAAAAATTATTTTCTGATGCAGAATCTTTCGGCAAAGATTATTTAAACTAGAGAGTAGTGATCATTTAGATACACCCGGCTAAGAATTTCACTCTTTGAAATGTAAGTGATCATTAACCAAAATAAGTCTCTTGTTATGCATGTAACATACATGGTTTATATTAGAACTGGATAAGTTGATATTATAAAATGCACATAAAGAGCCAATATCAGAGTTTAATTCATGTATTCCGTGGGGCAGTCCACTAATAACAAAATCAGCACGTTTCAGTTTAGATGCACAATGTTATTCTCATCTTCCAGAGCAGAAATTTTCAAGTTCGAAGAAGAATCAATTTAGTTTATTAAATTCCCGCAATCAACAATGTTCGCTTTAATTTCTTTAAACAGTTAAAGGCAGATAAAATCTGAGTCATGGCATCCTTAAAGGCATCAGGTCACTTTGGCTCGTTATAACAAAATTGCCTAAACTTCTCTTCATGGAAAGCATATCTTGACGAAACGAACTATCATCAACATCATTAATAGAAGAGCAAGTAAAACTTGAAGCCACAACTTACAGGATACACATTGAATGCTCCCCTGAGTTTTACATATGGACTCAGACCATTTTCTACATTTAATATTCTTTTAAATATAATAAATTTTGTAAATCACACAAAATGGCAGCAACTTATTCAAAAACAACAACATTACCAACATAAAACAACAGCAACAACTCAAAGCAATACCACAAGAAATTTTTAAACAACTCCAGGTCTTCCAATTCAGAATAAAGTTATAAAACTCGAGCAAATTACCGAAATATTAAAATTAAATTTAAATTATGTTTATACAGCAAAATTAAGTATTTTTTCTATTTTAATGATAGCTGAGATTTGCACAACTATTCAGGCATAGCGTTGCAAAATATTCATTTTAGTTAAAATGTTAGATCTTAAGTTACCTGTGCTGTTTGCAAACAAAAGTTTATAGCCTTTTAAATAACAGTGACGTCGACTTTCTCTGAATCTGAATCCAGAAGAGTGTCTTCGTCCTCCACCACTCCCAGTCTGCAAAGAGTTCCCCAATCTTATCTGGGTCCGATTGGGATGCATATGTGGAGTCCGAAAGCGCGGTGTCGTTTTTAGCGTCTTTACCCAGCGGCTCCTCAAGTTTAACGCTTGGGTTTCGGTGTCAGGCTTGTCATCACCTCGGTAGATACGCAGTCTTATACTATCGAATCCGTAGTATATACGACTTTGCTTCTCCCTTAGTGGCGCCAAGGATTCTTTGTTAAGAACCACATTTCCAGCCGCACCTTCAGGAGCGGTCGGTAAGTCAGCATTTCCGATCTGAATGTACGCCAGAATTTCCGCAGGTTTATGTGGTTCCGCCGGTTCTGCACGGCATCTCACAGAGGTTGCTTGGCTCAGCATCTGCATTTGTTTTTTTTTTGTTGTTTTTGTAAATTTTTCATGTGATTCCCACGAATAAGCAGGTAAGGGGATGTACGATCCATGCAGTGTTAGCGTACATGGACTAGGCAAAAGTTGCACCCGACCCGTGCCCTTGCGTCGGAGGGGAGCCGTTCGCGACTAGTTCCCTTTAACTACTTATTAGCCACATAGGTTTTCGGAACTTCTGCCAAACAACTTAAACTTACAAGGGGGAAAGAAGAAATCGGGAAAGGAAATATATGGGTATTAGGAAATTGGGAGAGATGGGTTTGTCATGTTTTGGTCCGCAGGCACTGCAGTACAGCTCAATTTCTTAAAGAATTTTTACATACTTTCCGGCCATTTGTGATAAAATGTATCTTCCGGTTGAGCAAAGACTTTCGGTTTAGATCTTCATATACATGAGACCATTTGTACAATGTGCCACCTATGTATGAATATCATCGCAGAAAATTTAAACAGACTACAGAAAGATTACTATCCTTAACATTCGAATTGAGAGACCATTTGTACAATGTACCTCACAATTCTGTGTTACCATTTCTTAAAAATGTATCAGTGGAGTTGCCTGAGTTCAGTTAATAAACTATCGTTATACATTTCAGAATCTTCGGCTATTTCCACATCACTTGAATCATTAAAATAATTTTTGAAATAGATAATAAATGAAAAATTCTAAAAAATAAATGACGAATATTTAAAAAAATTAATATGCGCTGGAAAACTTCTAGAATTTAAGAATAACTTATACGTTTCCCGTTTATTCTAACTTTAAGACGTTTGATTAAATCTTTATATAATCTATTCTTTTTTTCCAAATAGCACTGAGACTTCAGTGAAACCTATTAAAACGTGGTTGACACATTTATATATCCTAACGAAATTTTCAATTAGTTTCAACAGAGTTTTCCAACTAAACATAATTTTTTACACTTATAATTTCAAAAATGCATAATAATTTAACAAAAACTCGTTTTGAAAAATAACTTTTTATTCTAAATTTAAAAATTTTGTTCGTTCGAAAAGAATAAAAAATTTGTTCCTCGCATAATCGAATAATTTCTGTTCGAATGACAACCCTAGTAGCATTACTAGCTTTATGATTAAATATATGGTTTTCAGTTAAAAAACTTTTAAGGAAACAAATTCTTTAACTTCAAAAAAAGTTATGTAAAAAGCGGGATTTTGACAGGTTTTGTAAAAAAAGAGGGATTTTTCTGTATTTCAACTCTAAATCTAAATCAGCTTTACTCACAAGATCTTGCTTCACGACACACTTGAGACGTTATAACTTGCGAATGTCTCACGAAATAAGTAATAAATGATGTATAAGAATATACTGAAACATTAAAATATAGTTTTAACGTGTCTTGAATATTCTCAGCAAAATTCCAAATTAAATTTAAAGTTTTAATTTAAATTGGGACTCATTAAAAAGAAAACGTTATCATACTCGATCTGATATCAAAAGCTATTCTTAAACAATTTTTAAACCTACAAAAATTAATACTCGAAAAAAAGAAACTAAAAAAAGATATCTTAGGTTCCGATTATAATATTATATCGAAGTTATGAAAAAGGAACTAGTATGATTTCGAAATTTTGAATTATTTGTTTCCAATGCAATAAAAAACCAAAGAATACAAAGAATTTAAAGCTTGTCAAGAAAACCTAACTCTGTTGTCAATATATATATATATATATATATATTTATATATATATATATATTTATATGTAATAGTGCTGAGACCCCTTTTACCACAAGTCATAAGAGAGTATTAAAAAACTGTTAAATGTAATTCATCACAATTATATTCGCAGATTTTCATAAATTCTCATCTTTTGATGCGGATTACCTTCACAAATATAAATATAATTACATATTTTGGCTTTTTGTTGAAGAATATGAAAAAAATTTAAAATTATTTTAAATTCTATTTTATTTTTAATACCAAAACTAGCAACTTTGTTCGTTCAATTTAAATTTCAACATACAAAAAAGGAATGTCAAAAATATATAAAAAAATTCTCGGTTTGTGGAAAATATTCGTGTTACTGAATTTAAAATGCAATAAATGTGCGTGAAAAAAAATATTAAAAATATTGTGTGGAAAATGTGTCGCGAGTCTAACTTTCACAAGTGTATTGAGTTCACACATAATTTGTATCTGAGGTGAGAGAATTGTTATTGTACGAAAGAGACCTTTGCATTATTTGTATTCTTTGTAAAAAACACAAACATTTGAAAAAAAAACTTCAAAATAAAATTAATAAATTAAAAAATTTTCAACCCTGTAATTGCAAAAATATGTGTCTCTAAGGAACAAAAATCTCTCTGAAGGAACAAAATTTATTTATATTTATTATATTTATTTTAACATTCTTAAAATGACAAACATTTTAAACCTATTTCGGGAAAAATTTCGAAACTTATTTTTGGCTAAAATATACAAGACTTGATAAGACATTCAATCGCTGGTAGGGAATTGAAGATGAATTGAAATAAATAGATTTTCAATATTTTGTCCGTATTCAGCTCATTAATACGCATCGTTTTTGTGTATTTGCTCTCCTTTTTTGTTGCTCGAACCACCAAAGTTTTAAGTGAAAAATCAAAATGGGAATACAGAAAATTCGAGCTACAAGCTTGTGGAAGTTAGTGCAACTGTCCCTCCATAATTAGGCACAAATCAGGGTATTTTTAATTACCAAAAATGGCGGACAAAGTTTTCTATTCCTAGCGGTTCATTGCACGTTAAATTTTTTTTCAAGATTCCATCGTTCATTAGCTTTCGCATATCAGTTTGACAAATATTTCTCCTTTGATTTTTTATGTGATAATTGAAAGTATTTTGTGATTTGAAAGTATTCTTTGGTGAAAAGGAGTCGTATTGTTTTCTGCCACAAATGACATCGCGCGGTGTATTCATCAAATAAAATAAATCGATGACTTTATCACTGAATTATATGTTATCTTTCTCTTGAAAATTGAGAATAGTGTTTAATTTTTGGTTCCGCTTACATTAACGTTATGAAAATACTCACCTCTGAGCATTTGACATTATTTTCTAGATTACATAACATTCGTAAACATAATAAAAATGGTTGAAATTGTCTTTGTAATGCTTTTTCTATATTTCTACACGATCTGCAATATAATCCAACATTAACAATATGACTGAAATGAATCTTTTAGAGACGTAAATATCAAAAATTTGTTATGATAGCACTAGAACTCGAAAAATAGAACCAATCCTGAGAAACGAATACTATATGTGAATTCAGTGTCCCAAAATAAATTAAAATTAGTACTCATCAAAAGTTAACCTGAATTTGTAAACTTGTTCTATTTTTTATTGCCAAATAGTGTTATTTACATACATAGTAGATATGAAAGTAGTCAAATAGTTTTTGGTAACTGAATTTTAAATATACAGTTCTTAATCATGTAATATATTCGATACCTTTTTTATTTAATAAAATCTATTCTTACAATTTTTATTTCCAGGTATTGAATATTCTGATACTGATCTAATTTCCGTGCGCATTAAAGCTTTAAATCCAGGAAAAGCGAAAATTCAAGCAACAGTTCAATTGCCAGGCGGACAAAAAATTTATTCTTTTGTTGAAGTTGTTGGTAAGATTATATTCTTAATAATTAACAATTAAATTTATATTTTTATTGGATTTATCTTTAATATTTACAGTTTTTAAAACATTGGAGATGGAACATCCGAAGCGTATAACAACCGATAGCATTTTGTTGGCACCACGTAGTTCTATACAGTTGAAAGCAAACTTGGAAGATGTTCTCTACCGACTATCAAGTGACAGTAATTCAATTGTTAAAGTGACACCAGATGGCATCGTACGCACTCAAGAGACTTTGGGCAGAGATTTAGTTATCGTATGTATTCAATACAATTATTTATACAAATATAATGTATGCACAAAAGTCTAGCATTTCTACTTAAAATATTTTTTTGCTTTGTTTTGTTTCTTTTAGGCAAAAACATTTGATCAAACCTTAGCTATTGGCATAGAAGTCAAAAATATTCAATATATTTTAGCCTCATTGGAGTATCCAACATTAAAACTAAAACAGACCGAAGAGAAAATACCACGAGGCATGAATTTCGTATTAAAAGTTTCATTGCATGACAATTTGGGTAGTGAATTTTCTCACAATATTGAAGATGTGAATGGCTTAAAATATGAGTTGTCTCACAAGGACATTGTAGATGTTCAAATTGGCAATAATTTAACTGTGGCGGTAAGTTTTAGTAGCAGTATCATAACATGTATATTAGATTAACGCCGTTTGTACGGTGGAAAACAAGTTTTTAACATATTATTTCTCTAAATGTTTATCTTATCGTTATGCTTTTTTAAATATCAAAAACTTATCTTTATGACTACCCTAATGTGCATATGTATGTACATAATTAGTATTAGATTATTTTTGTTTTAATCATATAAATCACGATTATTTTTTTTTATCACCATAAAAGTTTTAGTTTCTTGCTTTTATCATTTAAATATTAAATGTTTTAAACATTCATCCGTCCGTCCATCCATCCACCAACAACAAACATCACCAACTTCGGCGCTACATGTAATCATGTTCGAGTTAAAATTCAATACTGTTTTTTTGTTATTTAGTTTGAAAATATAAGTTTTATGTTTTTTTTTTTATTTTTTAATGTTTTTTATAGAGAAAAAGTAGAAAATCCTAAAATAAAAAACTTTTACCTTCATGTTTTTCAAAAAAAAAGCTATTTTACCACGCTTGGATATTTTAAGTATGTATGTCACATAACAATGACAATACGTAAATATAGTCATGCATGTTACAGTGGATGCTTAATATTCTGGTTACAATTAAAATGAATTAAAAGAAAATTAAAATAGTATAACCTATAATTTGTCCTATTTCACATTTAATGATTTTCTAAATAATTAATTAATATAAAAATATATATTAAATCTACAACTACAACATTACAAAAACATTTTAAATTCTGCTAGTACAATTAAAGTTTTAATTTAACTTTCAATTTCGTAGTATCTTTGATGCAGTGACCGTACTTATGGCCACAAGTTTTCAACAGTACTGACCGCACGTAAACCTTCTATTAAAAAGGAAAAAAAGTGGAACTAGTGTACAAACTAAAAAGAAAGTTATATGAGAAAAAATATAAAATAACACAAAAATTCCACAATAAGCTTCTTACAATCACAGTCAGGGATTTCTTTCATTTTTCCTTCTTTTGTTGTAATAGTTTCTATTTTCCCTTGTCCATGATACAATAAATATATAAACTTGGTTTTGGCATGACACTATACACCTTTAACTATACACAGTTTGGGTTGCACCTAAATGAACTACACCAAAATGGGAAAAACTTTTATAAGGATGTACATATAAAATCTAAACTAAAAGTTTTCTTTTGCGTAATTTAAATGACCCATATGGCTTAAATTTGTGTGTTTATAAGATTGTGTAAAAAGCTGCAAAAAAAAAAAAACACATTTTTTAAAGGATTTACAGCAATAAATGAGAACGGATATTGTTAGAGCGGATTTAAATATAAATTTCGAATAAATTTTATTTACATTTAAAATTTGTTCCAGGTTTATTTGAAATATTGCATTAAATTCGTTGACTTGCTTTTTATACTAAGTCGCAAAAGTTATGGGTCAAATACTAGAAAAAACTTGTGTTCGTCGAAACTCCAGTTCATACTTTTGTGGCGTATTTAACTGTTTTATGTAATCTGGTTCCAATAAAATTGTTGAAAAAAGCTGTTTTTGTTTTAAAAACTGTAAAATCGGAGAAGTAGCAAAAGAAAGCAAAAACGACACAAAAAAGCGTAAAAAGGCAAAAAAAAGCAAAAAAGACATTTTTGTCTTCTCTGATATAACGTTTAGAGTTATTTGACGACTCCTATTATATTGACCAGAAAAAAAAGTAAAAAAAACCCAGTGCTACAAAATAAAAAAATATATTTGGAATGTATGTATGCCAGCCAGACGGACGGACGGACAAAGTTAGATCGTTTTAAAAAGTGATTCTGAGTCGATTGGTATACTTTAAGGGGGGTTACAAACATCAGCACAAACGCATAGTACCCTAACCATCTATGGTGGTGTAGGGTATAAATAGAAAGCACTGAGAAAAAATTTAGGACATTTTGGGTAAAAATTATGATTTAATTTATAATGAAACCAATTATAATCCGTATAATGATATAATATAATAATATTTGGAAGAAAGAATTGTGTATTTTAAAATGGAAAAAAGTAGTTAGTTGTAACTGATTTAACTAATTGATTATACAAGTTTATAGAATTTATGTAGAATTTCTTATATTTTTTCACCGATATTGTTAGGAAATTAAGAGTTCCGAAATATTTTTGAACAAAATTGAACTAAAACGTAATCATGAGATTACTATATTACAAATAAGAGTAAATTATCTTAAAAACTGTATAATAATAAATGATCATCTGAATGCCTTCTAAAGTATTATAAAACCTGGTGCACAGAAATTATTCAGAGCATGATGCTCCAAGTTATCGCAATTCAAGTCGCAAGATATATTTGGACATAATTTTTTCAAATTACTTAAAAAGCTAGTAACCTTTCGGTTGATTATTTGCTGGTATGTTATGGGTAATTTCTAAATGATGCTATTTAGAGATATCACTGTCAATTTGTACCAATTGATATAGCAATAACTAACTAAAATTACATGATGGTAAAGATTGTCAAGTACTTAATTTATTTGGCTATGTTAGGCGATCAGTCATTGTAGTATATGGGTTATGCGATCCCAAATTTCAATTAGCATAATTTTGATACTAAAGATGTTGAGATATGTTTTCGCTATAACAACCATTTAAAGATATTTTATTTATTTTTATTATTATTGCAAAGTGGTTAAAAACTCAACACTAATTTTTATTTGTGTTAAATATGTAGATAATCACCTTTAATCATTAAGTATCATTAATTTTTCCGTAGCGCAAAAACTAGTCATTTTATAGCGTTTCAAAAATGACAAAAAGCACCTTTTAGAAAGAGAAAATCTTAATTTCTCTGAAAGGTATATACAAGTTTGTATTCACAGCAAAACTGTGTATGATACACTTCGTATCATCAGGATAGAACCAGCACATTTAAAAAATCTATAATTTTTGAATGGAGACACATTGATGATTCTAAATTTTTATATAAATAAAACCTTCTGTATTCGACTATTTAAGTACAAAAATGTTTTATAACGGTACCTTTCACTTGTTATTTGTAGTTGAGTATTAGGTTAACAGTATAAACTTTACTTTGTATTTACTTCGAAAATTACATTTTTTATTGCTCGAATAGTAATTTTTATTATTCAAGAGAAATTGCGGCCCATTCTGATTGTATGTCCTTAATAAGCTCATACAGACTGTACGGTCGTACAGTCTTCCTCCTTCATAGGTCTTACTGGTTAGCCAATCCTAAACAATTTCCAATAAGGTTAAAGTCGAAGGAGTGCAGCATCAAACTTAAGACTTCAGTATTTTTGGTTAGAAATTTGTGATTTAACTACATCTGCCGTGTGTGTAGCTGGATTATCATGTCGATAAATCCACTGCATAGTATATTAAATCTTGCAAAAATTTATTCCAGAATATTTTTATAAAGACAAAAGAAGAAAAATATTGTTATAATTTCTCATACCGTAAAAATAAAAATTATAACAATCAAAACAATCCCATTTGAACGCTTTTAAACCAAAGAAACGATATTTCTGCAGTCCTTATCATATAGATAAATTTGCAGATTCCATGTCTTATGTTGTTTAGCAAATTAAATGAGCTGAGGTCAGGGAATTGTACTAAGAGATAGTTATTTCATAAGTTTTGGATGTTATCTGCAAAAAAGCTTGATTTGCTTCTAATTACTCCTTTTTTTGCTTGTCCTGAGGTGTTCAAGCTGTCTAGGTATCTCTTTTGTAATTTTTGTTGTAGGTCTTCTTATTTATAATGTATTTCATTACAAAATTATAACAATGTCCGATTATTCCACCGATTTTGCTATAAAAATATTTTTTAGTGTAATGAACACTGATGAATTTAAAGCATTTTTCAATCCACAGTCACAGAGATTTATAAATATTTTTTATTACCAATTATTTAGAAAAAAACTGAATATGTTTCTATTCTGGTGAAACACTGGAAAAAGCTAATATTCTTACTTTATTTTAAACATCTTAAAAAAGTACCGTTATACGGCAAGTCGAATCGGTTTTTGTTATTTTAAATAAATAGAGAACTAAATTCTTTGTCTGTCTTAAATAAAATAAAACAATTATTCTTTGCGAGGTCTTCCTAAAAGCGTTTCCATTTCTAAAATTTTGCTGGTGGTAATATCTCTTATTAGTGTTTTTTGGATTTTACAGCCATTTGATTTTTTCACTTTATTAGAAAACATATTTTTTTTAATGTTTCCTAATAATAGGAAGAACTATCGATTGATAAATCGGATACTTTGTTACATTGCAAGTGTTTTCTCACCATAAAAATAATCAATTTTTAACTTAATTTATTTAATGAAAAAAAAAAAAAAAAAAAAAATGAAGTTATTGTTAAAATAAAAATGTGTTCAATTTTGCACCAACTAAGAAAAAATTCTGAAATTATTTTTTAAAATAAGCAATTTCTTTCATTTCGCGAATTAAATGCATTATATGGGTTATCATTGTCTCCAAAAAATTTTCACAATGGCTAAAATCAATTTAATTCCATTGTAACCCTGGCTTCTGTTCCGCTTTTTCCAATTTTCTTTTTAATGTGAATCACACACTTTTAAATAAGTTTAAGTGTGGGTTTTTTGCAGATCCCTCTATAACGTACAATATTACTTCATGCCCATTTTTAAACCAGTTTTGAACAAATTTGAATAAGTAAGGACTTGTGTTTAGACTTGAGTCCGGGATCAATATTATGCTGTAATGTCTTCCACATTATATTCTCAGAAATTGGTAAAATTTTAGCGAATAGTTCAAAAAAATTTCCTAGCACGTAATGCTAATAATTATTACCATTGGACCAACACCTATTTGTCGGTTTATAGTTTTCATAGTCTAGCAATACTGATATGGGGTAGATTCCAAACACTAACATTGCAATTATTGATTTCAATAGGTTTCCAGATGTTAATAATTTTCAAATTTATTCAGCATCTCTGTTTCTAAATATTCTTAATCGCTCATTCTTCAAAAATTCTTGTATCTTTTTACCTTTTTATTTTTATTGTCATAATTTGAGACAGTTTTGAGTTTTTGCGAATTTTTCGGGAGGAAATCTATCTAGAAGATACTTTTATTTTTTTTCGGCTTCTGGATTTAAATATTTTTAACAGAATTCTAAGAAGTTTATTTTTTATATATTTTTAAGTTATTTCATTACAGTAAATTTTCATAAAAAAAAGTGTTCACTTTTCCTCCATAATGTACATACGCACATGCATACAGAAAAAATTTGGGATAAAACGAACATACGACGTAGCATGCAGTGAGAAGTAATGGCAATGCATTTTATAGCGATAGTGTCACCACAGCGGCACTCACATTTAACAGCCCGTCTAGACATAACATAATATGTAAGATTTTTGCGTCAGAGAGTGTCAAATTCGCTCTCTAAGAGAATTATTTCACGTGTAGATTCAAATATTAGTATTATAAGATGTATTATGAGACTGTCGTGATGAGATCTCTCTACACAACAATCTTATAAGATGAACTGTCAAAAAATACACATATACGAAAGTTTGTTTGTGTGTGTGCATGTGTATTTTGGAAATTACTGAATAACAATGTTTTTTGTAAATTTTTTTCCTTTTAGTGTTTGTTTTACATGTTAAAAAACATTTTAATAAAAATTGTGCTAAAAAAATGCGAATTGTTTAAATAAAAAGGACATGTTTACTCTGTGACTGATTGAAAATAATGATATCTTATAGGATTTATTAGAATACGTGTACCCCTTATTTAAGATTTAACATAATATAAACAAAATGGTTACTCTCCACTGCCGGCATTATCTCACATATTATATCAGCGTTAATCTCAGTTGTAGACCTGGGGAATGGGATTCTCTTAAATATATTTTCAGATAAATATGCATGTGGTTACTAAAATAGATACTAAAAAGAGAAAATAAAAATCGCAGTTTTTTAAATAATATTTATTAAAATCCTTTAGTTTTTGATTATTTAGTCTATCTTAGGAACAATTTACAATATTATTTAATTGGGCAGAAGTTAAGCCATCAGTATCTACTAATATCGATTAAAAATCAAAATTTTGTCCCTTCACTTCCGAGATTACACGTTTTTAGCACATGAGATTACACGTTTTTAGCACATGAAGGTTTATAACTTGGGTATATAATCTTAAAGTATCGTATGAAACCTACAAGAAAATGATAAAAAACAGTTAACTTATCTTAAGATGATAGTAATATCAGTTCTTGATGGGGATTTCAATATGATGAGGACTCCAACGCATTACTCAAAACAAAAAATAACTTGTTTTTAATAAATTGTAATTGAAATTTTGAACAAACCAAGTCAATAACTGTATCCAATCCCTATTTAGATCCTACGATTAGATTTAGAAAATTATATCATAAAAAGATTCAGCAAAATAAATCAGAAATTCAGAACAAACTATAAGATTCTTAATAAAAATACTCTTGGGAAGACTTTGCGAAAATGAATTAATTATTTGTCCCATAGAATAGAAAAATTATCCCAAAAATTTGTAGGACACATAAGACAATAGATAGCTATTATAATAATCACGATTTTCTTGATTTTTTACTTGATTTTAATCTTTAGTGTAGTACAAAGTTGGTTTCGGTACCTATTTTAATGGCCGGGCTAATTTTCATAATTTGTCCATATCATTAGATCCTTAATATTTTACATACGCCTAATGATACAGTAAATAATGAAACGAAATCATTTGCAAAAATATTAGTTAAAAAATAAGGACTTTTATAAAAATTTTATGCCGTACCTATTTTAAGTGTATATATTTTTTAAGAATAAACAAATTTTTTCTCTTGTTCTCTGTATAATGACGACGGCTAATTACTATCGTATCATTAATTCTTTTGATAATATAACACTGCATTTGATTTTAACCAGTGTTGATTCTTTCGATTGTTCGCATTACACAACCAAAGCCTGAATTTATTTTCTCAAAATATTAAAATATTCAGAATATCATACAATTCCCACTTTGTTTTTAAATATATGAGACATATAAATTGTCCACAATCCACCGAAAATGCTTAACAGGGGGGGAAAAAAACTTCTAAAATCAAAATT
Source organism: Protocalliphora azurea (assembly GCA_932274085.1). Taxonomy (NCBI): domain Eukaryota; kingdom Metazoa; phylum Arthropoda; class Insecta; order Diptera; family Calliphoridae; genus Protocalliphora; species Protocalliphora azurea. The sequence continues at coordinate 83,853,321 of OW026521.1, read as the reverse complement.
CATTGTTCTATAAATTAAATTTTTCGGATTTTATATCCTTAAATATTGGTGAAGAGTATTTTTATTTAGTAAGTTTTTTTTTATTTATTTATTTTATAATTACAATATAATTACAAATTATATTCTAACTCTAACCGAGTTCTAACGAAGACCATAGCTCGTTGTAGTGAAACAGACTAGAGTCTCTAGTGGGAATCGAACCCCACAACCCCCAGACTGACAGACTAGCTCACTACCAACTAGGCCATCGGAGCACCCAATATTTAGTAAGTTAATTTATCTTCTGATACCAAAAAGATGTAACATCAATAAAATTTTAGGAAAAAAATTATATTAACAAGAGTTTGATATTTTCGTGATAACAAATTAAGGTTTTTTTTTTTGTAATTTATGTGGTATTTTTCTTTTCAATTCTATCACTAGTTTATGAAAAAAGAAAAATTTTACTTATTGAGCAAATAGTTTTGTATCAAGAAAAAATTGATTCCTTTTCAGAATTTTTTTGATGTTACATTGTTTTGCATTTTCGTTGACGATATATTTTGTTTGGCCAACATGAAATGAACATCCTTAAGATACTTCGTATTTTAACTTTTTCGTTTTAATTTCAAACCTTTGTAACTTTGAGATTAACCTTACTCAGTTCAATAATTCTTATAGACCTTTAGTATTATCGAAATATTTGCGACAGAAAGACAAAAAAAAAAAAATCATTGAAGCTATCTTGGGAAACCCCAATGCAACGATATATAGACGGATCTGCATATATATATATATATATATATATATATATATATATATATGTCAACTTATAAAAAAAAAATTGTAGCATGAAAATCCAATGCATTACGTTGGTTCATAATCCCACATGGTAACGTAATATTTTTGCTACTGCCCTTGTTATTTATTTACTTTTTTTTTTATCAAGTTTTATATTTTCATAATACATACGTACATAGAGAATGGTTACTTTATGTGTGCGTTGTGAGTCCATATGTTTTTGTGCTAGTTGGCTAGAGTTAGGATGTTGTTTGTTAAAGTTGGTATTTGGTGGTGGTGGTCAGTAAGTTTTTTCCGCACTAACTTCTAAAAACTGTAGTACGAAACATCGCCCAAAGAAGGTATATGTATATTAGACTGCTCCAAAAATATGTATATGGAAATTGCAAACGTTATTTTTTTGGGGCTCCACAATGCCGCCCTGTTCTATTCATCTAAGCAAATGTGTATACCAAAAATTACGCCAATTTTTAGGCTTCGCTCTAATTTATATAATATTATATGAAGTAAAGAAAAAATATTAAATTCTAAGTGGACCTGGGAAAATCGTCAGATTATAACTACCTCCAAATATTGCACAGTGGGGCAGAATAGAAATTTTTTGGAAATAAATCTGTAACTTCTGATCGGCCGCTTGGATTTTCTTGAAATTTGGTACAGGCGTAGCAGAGGAGTGTCAAATGTTATGTTTGGAAGGGGAGCACAACAATCCCCCCAGGGGCGGAGCTAAGGGGGCTCAAATTTAGGTACCTCTGACATAAAAAATTTTGAATCGCTTGCCAAATTTTTGTTTCTCGTCCGATTTCAAATATATTATATATTGTTGTAGGCCCTGATAAGCAACATGCTTACATGTCCTATTTATCTCTTATAGTTTTCGAGTTATTTGCGTTTGAATTTTTAAGCACCATAATTTTGCATGTTCTTGGTCCAGTTTTTTCATATATATCCTAGTATTTCCGACCGATTTTATTAGTTTTTTTCTTACCTAGTTAAAGAACAAAATTATCTATTGAATAAAAAAAAAATTTGATATCTTTACCGAATCCAAAAATAAACGATTTTGAATTTTAAAATTGTAAAAAAGACGACTTTTTGTGTTTTTTTTTAGCCGAAAAAGTATCTACACTCTTTTTTATCTAAAATAAAATTTTCTTTAGCAACATATAATAATTTTGCACTTTTCTGAAAGGTAACTTCACAGAGATGACTTCAAGATAAAAAACAAGCCCAATAACTCAATTGGTCATGGTACACACCCTCCCGAATTCGACCCATTTTATATGAAAGTTTTGATTTTAGGCCATATTTTCTCAAATCCGAACGAATCGACAAGCGGAATATATTTTAAGAATCTTCAATATGTTGTTAAAAGTTTTAAATCAAAATCTACGGGACTTCGGAAAAATGTGGATTCTATAGCCTAAAATGTAAAAATCCCATTTTTGGGAATTTTCATTAGTTTTTATTGGGATTTCAGGAAAACCCTACCCCTGATTGAAATTTGGTTAACGCGCTTTTATTTATATTAATAAGATCCACATTTCCTGCAAATTTCATTAAGACATCTTTATATACATACATATTTGTTATGTTATTACAATTAAAAAAATTTGTATTTTATCCAAAAACCCCAAATTGGGCCCCAAAGGTCAAGTCAATATTATGCCTCATTTCAGAAATATGCGCATTTAAACTTTTATATTTCCAATTTATTGTACATATGATTATATTTTTACAAACTTGAAACTTTTGCCTTTAGTTTTGCGTGAATAATTACTTAGAAAATTATGAATATTTCTGTATAGTTTTACTAATATCTACATATACTCAAAGTATTTTTATAAAAATAATTAATAAATATTCTTTACTTTTAATAGGGTTGCCACATTTCCCAAATTTAAGTAAATCTTCATCCTTTTCTAAGCATTAATATATTTCTATTAATGAATTTAAAATAACAAAACAAACAAAAAATGTCTATTTTAACTTAATCAATATTATTATTTTTGGTATTTATCATCTTCCTTAATAAATATTATAATTCTAATACGACTTTTTATTACTTATTTACATTAAATTTATGTAGACAATTTTTCTAATATTTTAAACTTATACTACTTATTTTCTATAAAATAATCTGTTATATCTGTATACATATCTAAAAGATAATAAAGGTCCTTCAAGTCTTCAGTATTTTGAGTTGATAAAGGCTCATAATAAATCCAACGTTTTCTCATTGATGATAGTACAGGGTCTGATGATAACAATAGGCTATTAAAAATATCCTCGTTTTGTGACGTTCTGGAGCATTTCCTGGAGCTGAATAATTGAACGTGCTTAAAATCTATGTTTCTTAAGCTCTCCAAGAATATTTCGTTCAATTATAATTTCGCCATGGCACAATACTTTATGTAATGTTGGTGTCATTTCTTTCCATGGATATAGAGAAACAAGTAGTTTAGATATTTCTGTTGCATATTCTCCAAATTGAGCAGAGTTAATTTTGTGCTTACTATTAATTGCCATTAATAGCATGTTAGTTCCTTCAAGTAACTCTTTATTAATACCAGTTATTTTTTATGTAGCTTCGAAATTTCCGAAAAATCTTCTTGCTGTGTTTCCATCATTTGTACTACCACCAGTCGGCAGAGGTATGTCGATGTTTAATCCCGTCTGTTCTCCGAATTCATCCTGGATTCTGCTTTCTTCAGATATTCTAAGTGTTTTTAAATCCTCGTTGTTTCTGGTAGGTTTTGTTAAATTTTCTGGCACACTTCTATACTTTAAATCATATGCTATGTGCAAAAAATGTTCCATGAACCGTACTCTGGCGTGAAGTCGAGATATTCCGAAAGTCAGAAATTCATCATTAATATTCCGCAATGGCATTACTAACCTTTCCATCAATCATTGTTAGACTAAGTTGAAAGGATATGTCGAATGTGTATTGGTTTATGGTTATTGAAAGAGGTTGTAAATCATTTATTTCATCTTTAATATATTCCACTAAATTCTTTGCTGTTGTCTTCGACTCCCTTGTGTATTCGAACCAAATAGGTCGGCAAAAATGTTTTGATCCTGGAGTGGTGTTAAGCCATATATCTTCAAATGAGTTTTTACACTTTGATGAAGATTGCTTTAAGGAATAAGATCGCATTCCTAATGGCACCAAAGATGCTATAAATACGCTTTTATAATCCGCCATTTTCTTACTTTCAATAACATGCTCGTATTCAGGAAGGGCTGATATCTGTATTCTCAAGTAAAGAAGATAGCTCTACACATGGTTCCTTTTCGGTAACCGAAATAGATGGTAAAATAGTTTGCTTTTTTTCTTGAATATTCTTGTATGATGGAAGAATTGAATGTCCCATTTCAAGCAGAGCTTTTCTTAAAATTTTTTATTTGTTTCGGCTGAGGTCCAGTTCAAGCATTAAAGCAATTGCTTCTTCCTCTGTAAAATTGGATTGTGATGTTGGAGTAGGTACACTTTCGGCAATCTGTTTAAGACGTTTTGGTGATGCAGTTGGCAGTATTTCAGCAATATTAATTGCACTCTCACCTTGCTTCTCCTTTTTTAACATTTCTTTGAATGTATCAGAATCTTCTTCATTCGAAATTATAGAAAGCTTATGGGCCAATTTTTTCTTCTTAGATCTTGTACTTAAATCATCATATGTCTTGCAGGGTTCTTTAGTTGATATTTTGCATGCCGATATTTCTATATCAGTATCCATCCATTCGGAATGTTTAATTTTTAATCTGTTAGTACGCTAATTCAAGGACTTCAATTTTACATCGTACAACTTTAAAAAGCTCTCTATCTGAGATTTACCAATGACGTCGACTTTTGCATGATATGTAGTTTTTATGAATTCCACTATAGCTTCCAAACAATTAAGATCATTTTTAGATAAACTTCACAGAACATGTTTCAATGTAATCACTATGGTAATCAACTTCGTTATGATGTTCATAAGAATTAGGTGCGCATTTATATATATCTATTAGATATATCGCACAGGTATATATATTTATTCTGTGAATTTTCATTAGGTAAAATATCTGAAAGAGTCAATTTGCTGTTAGGTATCACCCGGATATTAGGATATTACATGTGCATTGTCACTAGCTCATAAAAATATAGTTTTTGAACCATTACCAATAGATAAATACATTTGTTAAATTTAGATAAACACCATAAATGTAAACTAATAAAATACTTACTGATTAAGTTAAAATAGACATTTTTTGTTTGATTTGTTATTTTAAATTCATTTATAGAAATATATGAATGCTTAGAAAATTTGGGAAATATGGCAACCCTATTAAAAATAAAAAATATTTATTAATTATTTTTATAAAAATATTTTGTGTATAGATATTATTAAAAGAATACAGAAATATTCATAATTTTCTAAGTAATTATTCACGCAAAGCTAAAGGCAAAAGTTGCAAGTTCGTAAAAATATAGTCATATATACAATAAATTGGAAATATAAAAGTTTAAAGGCGCATATTTCTGAAATGAGGCACGATATTGACTTGAATCTTTTTGCAAAAGATCGGAAATTATATATGCTAAAGGATAAGCTTCATTTGGAATACATATTTTTAAAATTTCTATCGCTATTTAGAAATAAACCAAACAAAAGGCCAATTTGGAGTTTTTTGGAGAAAATACAAATTTTTTAATTGTAATAACATATTTGTTTATAAAGTTATCTTAATGAAATTTGCAGGAAATGTGAATCTGATTAATATAAGTAAAAGCACTTTAACCAAATTTCAATCGGGTGGGGTTTTCCTGAATTCCCAAAAAAGCTAATGAAAATTTCCAAAAATGGGATTTTTTACATTTTAGGTTATAGAATCCACATTTTTCCGAAGTCCCGTAGATTTTGATTTAAAACTTTTAACAAAATATTGAAGATTCTTAAAATATATTCCGCTTATGGATTCGTGCTTTGGGATTTGAGAAAATATGGTCTAAAATCAAAACTTTCATATAAAATGGGTCGAATTCGGGAGGGTGTGTACCATGACCAATTGAGTTATTGGGCTTGTTTTTTATCTTAAAGTCATCTCTGTGAAGTTACCTTTCAGAAAAGTGCAAAATTATTATATATTGCTAAAGACAATTTTATTTTAGATAAAAAAGAGTGTAGATACTTTTTCGCCTAAAAAAACACAAAAAGTCGTCTTTTTTGCAATTTTCAAATTCAAAATCGTTTATTTTTGGACTCGGTAAAGACATCGACTTCAAATTTTTTTTTCTATTCAATACATAATTTTCTTCTTTAACTAGTTAAGAAAAAAACTAATAAAATCGGTCGGAAATACTAAGATATATATTAAAAAAATGGACCAAGAACATGCAAAATTATGGTGCTTAAAAATTCAAACGCAAAAAACTCCAAAACTATAATAGATAAATAGGATATGTAAGCATGTTTTTTATAGGTCTTGTCAGGGTCTACAACAATATATAAACATATTTGAGATCGGACGAGAAACAAAAATTTGACAAGTGATTAAAATTTTTTTATGTGAGAGGTACCTAACTTTAACCCTTTAACTCCGCCACTGAGGAGTTTGTTGTGCCCCCTTCCAAACTTAATATTGTACACTCCTCTGCTACGCCTATACCAAATTTTATGAAAATCCAATCAGCCGATCAGAAGTTACAGATTTATTTCCAAAAACTGTATTGTTACATTTGTCTATTTCTTTCGGAGAACGGAACACGGGGAGACTTGTAGAATTCATAGTTTCAACGTTTTTGCAACTTGAACTAGTCTAATGTATATGTATGTATTTTATATGAACTTTTATAAACCACAACAACTGACTATAAAATTTGTTATTGTTGTTTGTTATATCCCTCAACAACACATCTTTATAAAATGTATGGAAGATTTAGTTCGTTGGTAATCCTGTTTGTAATATCTTTTGAATATAATTTTAAACAACTTTTGTAGCTACAGTGAGAGTGAATAGAGTACTATATAGATTTTCCAGTTTTAAAATGTCTTCTTATACATCAATTCATAACTCAATTGGTTTAAATTGGTAAATTTAAATCCATATTAACATTATAAAATCAAGTATGTTTATTTGTTTCTTTGTGACGCACTTACGCCTAAACCGCTGAACCAATTTTAATGAAGTTTTAAATATATATTAATTTTAAGATGGAAGGAACTATATGATGTTCATTGCATATTGCTGAAAATTGCAAATATATCAATATTTTTCGTACTTACATTTTTTTTGTGTTTTTTTTTTTTCAATAAAATTGAAAGTTTTAATAGAAAAAGCATTATGGAAAACATTGAAAATAACTAGACAAAGCTGTTTTTTTACGTTTTCTTAAAATTTTTTAATAGCATTTTAGATTCCATGCAACGCAGGAGCATTCGGCTAGTGTTTCATAAGTTGTATTATTTTAATTTGTTTGGAATTTTTATTATTTGTTGGGAATTTAAAAAATTTATATAACTAAAAACAGATTCGGTTATTTAAGATTGTAAAAAGTGTCGCTTCCTTATGTGGCTAGTAGAGTTTGATGTTCGCAGGCTTTTAATAAAATTTATTTATTTTATTAAGTATAAATAATACTCTTTTGAAGAGTAGAATTTTCTTTGGAACTATAAAATTTATTCAATAATTTAAATAGTTTTAAAAAGTATGACATGAGATTAGGAATTGGAACGACAGATTGCGATCTGAATGTGATTCCTTGGCTAATGGGTACAAATGCAGCACTGAATCCAAACCACTTTCTGAACATTCTCCATACTTCATTATTCAACATTCGAAGAGAACATGTAAACATTAATTGGGTGATCAGTTACCATCAATGCAATTCTCGGCTCATAAACTTGTGCGTCAGTTTTGAAAAACAATCTTTTTGGACTGTCTTAATTTAAATGTCTGTTCTTATTGCTCATCATTACAGTTTTAAATTATATTCAGAAGAAGTTGGTGGAAATGTGAGTTTTTCTGCACACTCGAAAAAATCAATATATTAATTATTTGAATCTGTACAGTTGTCGTTTCAATCGAATTACGAATTATGTTAGATTAGAAAGGATGGTCATAAAAGTATCATCTACACTTGGAGAATCAGAGCGTCAGTTGTGAGTATTTTCAAAACAGTCTGGCATTAAGCCATCTAAAACTCATGATGAAACTGACAATATTAGGTGAGGTTTCATGTGCAGTGTTTCTCCGATACATCTCACTTGGGTCCATCGTATTTCTGACGCATTGTGTTACCCCGTTACAGTAATACAGCATTTAGTCCTGCTGTATTATCGCTGATCCAAACCAATCACTACCTAAAAGGAAAAAATATAGTAACCTAGGATCAATGGTACATAAGTCACCCGAATTCGGAGATTACTCAGATCGTACCTTCTGAGGTTTCCCAAGCCACTACTCTGAAAGTAGATAAGATGAAGATATTCGTAGAGGCCTTATCCAAGACACAAGACCTTACTTTAGTATTGCCTGTGTCTTTTTGGCGAACAATAGCTTATAGCTTTTCACGTTTAGTCCACAAATCCGATCCAAACCGATTCTTTTAAGTTTATCGCCAATGTCATTGTCATCGACGTTTCAGTGATCTACAACTCAGGGTAGTCTAACCATATAACTACTGATTAGCCCGCTCAAAATTTTCTACAATCATTAACAAACTTAGATTGATCATTTTTTCCCCAGAATTTCAGTATGGTATCCTGAAATCTTTCCGATTTTAATACATATAGTAAGTATTAAAATCGGTTCATTCTAATTTTGTAAACATAATTTTGTATATTAGGTTTATAACTATTTGTGGACCTCAAAATACAGTAGCAATATTGTCCTGATAATAAAAGCGAGTTTTTTAAAGCAATTCGGACAAAAAACTTCACGCAACAATATTATGTTCTCATTGTTAATATTAATTTTAATAATACTGTGTTCATGATAACAATGTTTTTGTTTCAGTTCTATCATTCAATGTTCACATTCAATCAAAATTTTAATGTAGTTGACTACAATATTTTTATATTTTTGAATATTTTTAACAGAAACAAAATTTCATTAATATAAAAAATATCATTATTTCTAAAACCATTAAATATTATCAATCTTTTTCTTTCTTCTTAAACCATATTTCATTTTCAAACCATATTAATATTATTATTCCCATAACAATAAAATGTTACAAATAAATATTTTTTTTTTTACAAATATGTTTGAAAATTCATAACTTGTTTATAACGAAGGTAGAAAAAAACTTTATTATAATTCTCATTTAGTTTATATGTGAATTAATATACATAAGTAAAAAGTTTTTGTAATATTTGGTGTGATTCAAGCAATATAAGATATTGACTAACTACTAGTAAAGGGTTTAATTAATAAAAAATGTCTTATTATCTTGCACAATAGATGGTACAATATATGACTCAATAAACAATTTATAAAAAAAATTTAATTAATGTGTTTTATTTTAATGTATGATAAGATGGGATAATAATATAATAAAATGGAGCGTTAATATGATAGAATGTGTAAGATAGAAGATGTAGTAAGATAGTATAATTATATGAAAACCTTGAATCATAACATGAAAAAACCAACTATAAAATCGGAAACAATATGATAAAATGGAATCATAACAATTGTTATTTATAATCATATCTATTTTTAGCTCTGATCATATATTCATATATGTTGCTCTTAGATTATGGTCTATATTTACTATATTTTTTCTCTGCGTATGGAAAATATAATATTTTTGATTTTTTAGTGTGTGAACTTTTTTAACGATCGCGAAAAATTAATATCACATTCCTTTATACCTTTCAATGCTCTCCAAGGCTTTTCTATGGTATTGTGGTTACATACATCATACATATATATATATACAGCCAGTTGAATCCCAACCTATAGAGGATTTTTATTATAGTTTGTCTACTGAAATCGACTTTCTGATATTTAGTTCGATTTTATTTTTCATCTCTAAACCTGAGTCTAAGTAAACTTCTTGCCGCCATTCCAACTACATAGTCCCCAAATAGCGGTGGGTATAGCGTGATGTGTAGCGCCGACTCTGGGGTGTTTCCCATGCCTCCCTGATGCCAAGTTAAGTACCCATTATTTTGTTATATCTAAGAAAACACCAAGATTGCGAAATAACTCTTAGAATATAAATAAATGTAATATATTATCTCTAGAGGAGAGTTTTGTTCAAATTAGGAGTCTGCCCACAGTTTTGTTTCTAGCTTTTAAGCAAAAACATGCAATAATTTCCAGATTCAAATTAGAAAATATTTTCGTTTTTCTTCATAAATGATTTTCCATTTGAAAAGCTTCTGTTATAATTAAGTTAAATATTTACTCGAGGTAAACATTTATGATGATAGTGTTTTAGAAATATTTTAAATATTTCTATCTTGTATTTATACACAAGACAGCATGTTCACATGTTCAGCCTTGACCGACATAATACTTACTACATGTTATTTAGATCCTCAAAGAATTTTACAGTATATTTATAGTTATTACACGCAGAGAAAAAGTATAGTTGTAGTAACCATAATCTAAGAGCAACATATTATAATTAGAACATATGGTCACAGCAAAAAATATATATTATTACAGATAATAATTGCAATGATTCCATTTTATCATATTTTATCCGATTTTATGGTTTGTTTTTTTATGTTATGGTTCGAGTTTTTCATATTATTACATCATCTTACTACATTATTATCCCATTCCATCATATTATGATTTCATTACCTTATCATATGATTATCCCATCTTATCATATTATGATTCCATTTTATCATATTATTATTCAATCTCATCATATATTAAAACGGGACCAAATTGTACCCAAGTGAGCTGTCTCCTATTGATTAGACAGCTGCCCACTGAACCATATATTAAAATAAAATGATAAAAGTGTTTAGTAATCATAAAAAATGAATTACATATTATATGTTCATTAATTAATTTTATTTATTTGTACCATCATACATGTGTTGTGCAAGCTAATACAAGATAGTTTTATAAACTAAATCCTTTAATTGTAGTTAATCATTATCTTGTATTGCTCGAATATACCAAACAGAGATGATAAATGATATTGTCAAAATTGTACCTAATAGAATAAAAAATTGTACTTTTGTTTTAATTGTAATTGTATTACTGATTAATTTTATTATAAAAATAAACAAAAAACAATTTTACAATAAAGAATAAAATATTAAAAACAATTCCAGTACATTCATAAATACATAGATAAGCATATATAAAATATTAGAATAACAAAATTTACATATTCAGGTATATAGAGTTAAATATATTATTAAATAATGAGATCAAAATTGACCGTATTATAAAATTAGTCTTTTGGTAATTTTATATTTAATAAGTTCTCAGTTAATTCAAAATTATAGCAACAAGATTCGCTTGATGTTAGTAAATCCTTGGTTCGAATTAAATTGGATACTGTGCCAACATAAAGCCGATTTCTTTCTTTCTTTCGATTTAATAATATTTTGATAAGAAAAAATACGTTCTATGTTGGCTGAAGGGTGTGGTATTGATAATATTGCTTTAATAACTCTTGATATATTTGGAAACATGTATTCATTGAGTTAATTTTCTTATCTCAGTTACTTTGGACTAAAAAATTGTCATGTTTTTATTTTTTAGGGTTTTGATATATTCCATATCAGCAAGTGCTCTAAATTGATTATTAATTGAATTATAGTTTTTATTTTTATTAGAGAACATTTAACTAGAAGAGGAAGAATGCTTTGTCTTCTCCACATTTTGTGGTGTTAATTTATTAAATCATTGCAAAGCTTCATCAAAATTTACCTTTTTTAACTCCTCACAAAATTTTAAATAAAATGTTTTAGAAATTTCCTTAAATTTTATTATGGTGTCCTTTTCAATATTGTTTGTAGATATATATACATCCACTTCTGTCCCACAATATATATCTTCCAGTCAAATATGATTTTGGTAAATATTTATTTTTGAAATTTTTTTCATCCACAATTTTCTTATTTAAAAAGTTTCGTCCTATTTGTCGAAATAAAAATTTGAGGCGTTTCAAAAGTATACGAATTCAGGAGTTTTGGGACTGCATTTCCAAATTAATATCATTAATTATTTCTAGGATATATTCTAAAAATAAAAAAATCATTTTGTATAGGGAGTCCAAAAATACAGACGATATCAAGTTAATTTTTAAATCATTCAACGTAAAATAATACTGTAAGGGTTCCCATTGTTCCAGTATTCGAGAAATAACTTCCTGGCGTGACAACCACCGTGTGGTTGAATATGTATCTCAGTGCCCAAATACTCTTAGAATTTTTTAAAATAATCTCTTCTATTATAGCTATTGCAGAAGTGCTCATTTATTTCTTCAATAAATTTATCAATATCTGATGGAGTACTGATTTTTGACACTGCATATGACACCAGATTTAATAAATGACGTATACATCCATATATAAATGAATTTGGTACAATAGTTTTTAATTTATTTTGATCATCATAACACTACAATTATTTGTTGTTATACCGACTATATTTTTCAATGGAATATTGTTTTTATTTAGTATTTCTATTGTTTTGTTAAATATACCGTTTGATGCCGAGACCTCAATTGGAACCAGTTCCAAAAATCTATCGTGACATTGGACATCAAAAATACGTATTATTGTCAAATTTTTGTATACAGTACAATATGAACTTTCATCGATTTTTAACGAATAATAGTTTTTGCAAAATTCACTTATTCGCATGAAATTTTCCGGACCAGCCATGTTTGTTATAATTTTTTGCCCTTTTAATCTGTTAATTGACAATTTAATAACAATGAATGATTAAATGTTTTTTCTCTGCGTGTACTTACGTACATACGTGTGTACATTAGGGGTATAAATTTTTGCAATTTAGCGAATATCAAAATTTATACGCTATAGCGTTACAGTTTATGGAAAAATATTATGAAATTAAATATTAAATTTTCGCTATCACTAAAAAAGTTGCCGCACCAAACTCGCTCAAGTTTTCAAATTACACATTCTCATAATCTTGAAGTATTGTATTATTTGAAATGATGATGCACGTAGTTTATAATACTTCAATAAATATTTCAGCAAATATTTTGCATTTTTTGCAAATATTAAACATTAATTATTTAAATGAAAATTATATTTTGATATCGTAAAATTGTATATTTTGAAAACGCTTTTGCCAAATATTAATAGATTTTTGCTATTTTCCATCCTATCCGTGATTAAAATGCTAAATTAAGCGTATATGTCAAAAGCAGCGAAATTTATAATAAATCTGACTATATATTTTCTTTTAGAGTCAATAGTAATAAACTAATTAAAGAAAGTTGGTATTATGCGAAAAAAATACACCAAGTATTGCAATTTTTTTATCACAATTGCAGTCAATACATAAAAATTTTATTTGAATATTGTTGATAATTAAAAATATTCAAACAAAACAATTCTCGAATCGTTTTAGAAATTGCTTTCTGTGCGGAAGGTTTTTGTTCAAGTGATTTTTGACATCATTACAGTATAGTGTCCTTTAATTTTTTGTCGAAAAAAGTTCTGCCCCTAATTACCATAATCTAATGTTTAATAAACAAACGTAAATTTCCATGAAATGTATGTATGTACTGACAACATATTTTATTTATCTTTATTAAATTATAGTAAATCATATTAATTTATACTGTTTTTTTACTCATATTTTGTTTTATTTTTCCATTTAAGATAAATCTGCCACGTGAAACGAGCAACATGATTGCTATAAGTTTAAAGGATGCTACTGGAGTTCAACATGCTGAGGATTATATTAAACTGTCAGTTGGTGAATCTAAACATATTTATCCTAACAAGGTAAGTAACAGGATGTTTTAAACTAACATACCAGTACAAGATGTAACTTTAGCATCTTGAATTTAAATTGAAAATTTTACTCATGTTTATGGTAAAATATAAAAACAAATTAGAAAAATAGACTAAAATATGTGACCAAAGACACAAGTAAAATCTAGTAGCCTTTAACTATTTATTTGGATTGTATAATATTGTTATTTTGTTTTCTTTTTATTTGAAGTTAAGATTTATACATACAGTGATGGTCACGATTTTAGCTCACATAACCTGAAATTTTTTGGCCTTAATTTTTCTTCTAGAAAAAAGTTTTCAATTATTTTATTAATTCTATATATTGATCATAATATACTAAATGCACTGCTTCCAAAACTCGTAATATTAAACTTACAATTTAAGCAAAAACATTACTTAAAAAAATATTCAAGCAACGGAAAGTTAGCCCACTTTCAAATATATTACAGAAAACCAAAGTTACATTTGAAAAAATGCATTTTTTAATATAAACTACAAATTATTAAAGCATTGTAATTAAATTAAATTAAGGTAATTTTTGTGAGAATATTTTATGTAAAAATTAGTAAAAACTCTTTAAAATTCGTCGAATATTCGACAACTGGTAAAAATCGTGAAAAATTTGATTAAAAATGTTACAAAAATCGGCTAAAACTTCAACAATCTCTTAACTATGGTCAATAATCCTTCAAGGTATCCAATAATACAAAAAGTTCAAACTCTTACACAAGAACTAAATATTTGGTTAAATTGTGAATTTTCAAAATTGAATAATCACAAAATTGGAAAGAAACTCCTCAACAAGAGATTACTGGGAATTAAAAAGAACCTTTCTAACATACAAATTGTCAATGTTATACTATACAGATTGAAGAACTTTACAATCGGTGTGGTTCCAAAAAAGAATGTAAGTTCTTGATATAACTTGTCGAAGTCGGGTAAAAATACATCGAACTGAATCTAAAAAATTGTTTGGAAGAAATCCATAATATATTAATCAATATATTTCATAGACGAATGATCTAAACAAAGTTCCTTTCAATTTTGCAATGTTAAGCCAATACAATGAGGCAACTTTCGGTGGCGTTAATGGGGACCGGAGAATTGCGACACAAATCGAATCACTATTATTTATACTGTTTTCTTTATAATTGGTTCCAGAATATAAATATTTGAACAGAAGTAAGTTAATTTATAATAATAAAAATGGAGAATTTTTTAAAAACAGTTGGAATTGAAATACTTATATAAATTCTATTTTTATTTTGTAACTTAACACAGAGAATACCTTTACACATCATAGCGACGCAAATCGAAATATTGAAATTTCAAGCAACGCACACCGACATATTTATCCAAATTAGAACGCCAAAAATAATATATATATATATATATATATATATATATATATATATATATATATATATATATATATATATATATATATATATATATATATATATATCAAATTTTTATATTATTTAAAATATTTGTGAAGAAAGTATTAACTTTAACAGCATAAATTTTAGTAAATACTGCAGATATTGATATGATTTTTTTTTGGTATGTAGGAATAAATGTATCCAAATTATTTTGTGCAAGGCAGGATCTTGCCAACCCTCGAAGTATTCTTTATTTTAATAAAATTTATAACAAAAATTTGTCCGCAATTCATAAAAAATATGTTTTTATGTGATTCTACCCGCCCATTTTTAGTGGAAATATATATAAATATATAAGAATATAAAATTTCAGTCCAATGTCTCCAAAAATGGATTTTTGTCGTTCTAAAGGTACGGTCAGACTAGGAAAACATTTGACAGAAACTGACAAATATTTCTTTGTCACAATGTGACCATAAAATATTTTTGAGTTGCAAACAACAAATCAGCTGATTTTGGGCAAATAAAATTATTTAACATTAAAAAAAAACAGTGTGACCACTTAATGGAAAATATTTTCCCATTTGTAAGATATATATATATATATATATATATATATATATATATATCATCGTCTGGGTGTCTCATATATACTGCTAAAAGTGACCGATAATCGCGATTAAAGGTGCCAAAATCAGTTTTTTTACGTATATCTCGCTTATTATGCATCATACTTTATTTTGTTTTGGTGCTATTTCAATATTTATAGAATATAAAATCTTTAGCAATTTTTTCCAAGTACATTTTTGTGCGCCATCATTAGTTCTGTAGTTATAGCGCTTTTTATGTTAGATTTAATATTCTTAGTATCCGCTATATTACAGTCGCAATCGCAATTTGAGCACATAACTGAGCAAAGACTTCGGGCACATAACCAAGCAAGTCAGGGGACTGTCTCTTTAAGTTTTTGTTAGAATCGAAAAAACAGAAAAATTATGATCAATTTTAATGAAAGGTGTAGGGACACTCCTCTTACTTGCTCAAGTATGTACCCGAAGTTTTTTCAGTTTACAATTGAATTTTTACCATGTAGTCTTATTGAAAATTTTACATTTGTGGAACTCTAATATGGACCAGGCCTATTTGACTATATTTCATGTCAGTTTCAACAAACAAAAATAGGAAAATAAATGTGCATAATGTGACCGAAACGTAAACTACGTAATACTTTGGAAAAATTTTATGTACGATCGGGCAAACAAATTCGAAACAAACATTTGCTTAATCTAACCGTATCTTAAAACTGTGACACTGTGCAGCGACACAAAATGAAACGATGCGTATCGAAACGACTCATATCGAGGCCTGTGTGTAGAATGATTTTTTGACTTCTAGGTTTTCGTTGGAAAACCTGTTTAATTATTGATTTTTTGATTTTCAACATTCGCGGAGTAATTCAAACATCAAGTTTTCTAAATTAATTTAGATTTTGTATATTCCCTACGACTCTTTAGATGATTATTGGCCATAAGTCAAGGATTATCAATTTATAATGTAATCAATAAATTGTAATTTATTTTCCAAATGCATTTTTCCAAAGGTAACTTTGATTTTGTGTAATATATTTGAAAGTGGGCTAACTTTCTGTCCCTTGAATTATAAAGTTCAGAAATTTCTAATTACATACATTTCATAAATATCCAATTATATTTCCGCAGTTAAATTATATTTCAGGAATTTAGAATTAAATTTAAGAAATTGCTGAATGAATTTATTATCAAAATCATAAAAATGATAAATAAAGTGTGGTGCGAAGTGCTTTTTATCATTTTCGAAATGCAATAACTAAGAAACAAATAAAAATATTTTCATAATTCTTTCACAATTTAACTGACATAAGTCCAGATAAATGTGTGTAAAATATTATATTATACGACTCATCGTATTTATAAAGTTATAACAAAAATAGGAAGAAGGGAGAAAAAAATGTTGGACATTTTGGATAAAAATTATGGTTTAATTTAAAATGTAGTCAATTACAATTCTTACGTGTACATTTGGGAAAAAGAATTATATATTTTAAATTTGCAATAAATTTAACTATTAAATGGAAAAAAGTAGTTCGTTATAACTAATTGTATATTTGAATAATTGACTGTGCAACTTTATATAATTTATGTAGAATTTCTTATATTTTTCACCGATATTGTTAGGAAATTAATAGTTGCGAAATATTTTTGAACAAAATTAAACCAAAAACATAATCACGAGATCACTAAAATACAAATAAGAGTAAATTATCTTAAAAACTGTATACATTTGTATATTAATAAATGATCATCTGTAGGCCTTCTCCATATTGAACATAATTGATTAATAAATTAGGAAGTGTTGCAAAACCATCAGAGCATGATGGTCCAAGCTTTTATGTTATTTAGAGCAATTCAAGTCTCAAGATATATTTGGATATAATTTTTTTAATAACTTAAACAGCTAGTATTCTCTCTGTATGCTAGGGATTTGCTGGTAGGAGTATGTTACGAATAATTTCTAAATGACGCAATTTAGGGATACCACCCTCAGATTGAAAAAATTAATATAACCAGAACTAACTAAAATTGTATAGTAGTATATATTGTCAAGTACTTAATTTATTTGCCTATTTCTGGCGATCAGTCATTGTAACATATGGGTTATACGTTCCCAAATTTCAATTAGTGTAGTTTTGAAACTAAAGATGTTGAGATATGTTTTCGCTATAATTAAACTATTTAAAGAAAATTTATTCTTATACTTTATACTTAAACAAATTGTACAAAAATTTTGAATTTAACTGAAAACTTCTGTGTACCACATACATTAGCATGTCCAAATTAAAAAGTAAGGTTATGAAACAAAATCGAAAATTATTTGAAAATGGATTAAATCTTAATATTAATTTTTATTTGAGTTAAAAGTAGAGATAATAACCTTTCATTAGGTATCATTAGTTTTTTCATAGTTGAAAAACTAGTCAAAAAGCGCTTCGGACCACACTTTATCTAATTTCGTATCGCTTTCTAACAAGAGATGAATTATTGACCTTATCTCTTGAAAAGTTAAAAAAACAGGCCTTTTTGTAAGACCATCAAAAATATATGAAATTTAATTTTGAATGAAATTAAAGTTAATTTCGAATGATATAAAAATTGCAAAAGGGTTTTGGCCTTTGTAAAGTTTTTATTTGCATTTTCATAATAAAAGCGTACATTAAATTGCTTATATAAGATATGTTTCCCAAAATATTACTTCAAAATGTTTTCATTTACGTGAGCCTCTAAAAATACGGATTTCTTTCAATAGCATTATAAAAATTTTCGCTTTAAGAAAATTAACCTAAAAATATTATAGCGACATAATAACGCTTTATTCGCGAAATATCAAGACTTTATTCATATTTTTTGTCATATTTTAATTATTCAAACATGTAATTGTATATATTTCGGACATTTTTCAACATATATTCGATTTTAAGTTCCGATATTATTGAAAATTACAGATAATTAACCCTTTAAAAGCAATAGGGTAAATTTAATACATTAGGCTCTAAAAAGGTTAAATAAGCAATTTTTGCATATAAGTTAAATGAAAGTATTTATTATACTTAAATATCAATGAATTTATGAAAATATAAAAAAAAATAAAATAAAGAGTCTTTGAAATTTAGTCGCTATTTTACACAAATTTATAGTTTCTTGATATGTTTAGCTTCTTGTGACATTTATTCTTTTAAATTTATTTGCCATAAAAATTAACCTATTATGGTTAGGAGATCCCAAAATATTACTTTTGTTACTAAAAGGTTAAATGGATACATATATCAATAGTGCTGAATAAGACCATTCCAATGATGTTCCAAAATCTGCGATGGAAAATGTCCGAAATATTCAAATTTTAATAAAATAGTATTTAAAAAAAATCGCACAAAATTTTACTAAAATCTTCATTTCACGGGAATGAAAAATAATTTGAAAAAACTTTTTGCTGATTACGTGTTAATCGTCATGTTGTAATTTTTTGATAAAAAGCTAAAATTGTCTATACTGTTTATCGAAAACTATATTTTGGAGGTACGAGTGCTTTAAAAATGGACCAGCTCACGAGAACGATGTAATTGAAACGAAAAAATTTGGGGATTAGTTTATAACATATCAATCTTTAATTTTAGCGGTACATAGTGGGGCAGAATCGAAATTTTTTGGAAATAAATCTGTAACTTCTGATCGTCTGATTGGATTTTCATGAAATTTGGTATAGGCAGAGCAGAGGAGTGTACAATGTTAAGTTTGGAAGGGGGGGGGGCACAACAAATCCCTCAGGGGCGGAGCTAAGGGGGCTTAAAGTTAGGTACCTCTGACATAAAAAACTTTGAATCGCTTGCCAAATTTTTGTTTCTCGTCCGATTTCAAATATATTATATATTGTTGTCCTATTTATCTCTTATAGTTTTCGAGTTATTTGCATTTGAATTTTTAAGCACCATAATTTTGCATGTTCTTGGTCCAGTTTTTTCATATATATCCTAGTATTTCCGACCGATTTTATTAGTTTTTTTCTTACCTAGTTAAAGAACAAAATTATCTATTGAATAAAAAAAAAATTTTTTTGATATCTTTACCGAGTCCAAAAATAAACGATTTTGAATTTGAAAATTGTAAAAAACGACTTTTTGTGTTTTTTTTTTTTTAGCCGTAAAAGTATCTACACTCTTTTTTATCTAAAATAAAATTTTCTTTAGCAACATATAATAATTTTGCACTTTTCTGAAAGGTAACTTCACAGAGATGACTTCAAGATAAAAAACAAGGCCAATAACTCAATTGGTCATGGTTAACGCGCTTTTATTTATATTAATAAGATCCATATTTCCTGCAAATTTTCATTAAGATGTCTTTATAAACAAATATGTTATTACAATTAAAAAAATTTGTATTTTATCCAAAAACCCCAAATTGGGCCCCAAAGGTCAAGTCAATATTATGCCTCATTTCAGAAATATGCGCATTTAAACTTTTATATTTCCAATTTATTGTACATATGATTATATTTTTACAAACTTGCAACTTTTGCCTTTAGTTTTGCGTGAATAATTACTTAGAAAATTATGAATATTTCTGTATACTTTGAATAATATCTATACACAAAATATTTTTATAAAAATAATTAATAAATATTTTTTATTTTTAATAGGGTTGCCACATTTCCCAAATTTAAGTAAATCTTTATCCTTTTCTAAGCATTCATATATTTCTATTAATGAAATTAAAATAACAAAACAAACAAAAAATGTCTATTTTAACTTAATCAATATTATTATTTTTGGTATTTATCATCTTCCTTAATAAATATTCTATTTCTAATACGATTTTTTAATACTTATTTACATTAAATTTATGTAGACAATTTTTCTAATATTTTAAACTTATACTACTTATTTTCTATAAAATAATCTGTTATATCTGTATACATATCTAAAAGATAATAAAGGTCCTTCAAGTCTTCAGTATTTTGAGTTGATAAAGGCTCATAATAAATCCAACGTTTTCTCATTGATGATAGTACAGGGTCTGATGATAACAATAGGCTATTAAAAATATCCTCGTTTTGTGACGTTCTGGAGCACTTCTTGGAGCTGAATAATTGAACGTGCTTAAAATCTCTGTTTCTTGCTTCTTGAGCCTCATCTGTAAGCTCTCCAAGTGGAAGAATATTTCGTTCAATTATAATTTCGCCATGGCACAATACTTTATGTAATGTTGGTGTCATTTCTTTCCATGGATATAGAGAAACAAGTAGTTTAGATATTTCTGTTGCATATTCTCCAAATTGAGCAGAGTTAATTTTGTGCTTACTATTAATTGCCATTAATAGCATGTTAGTTCATTCAAGTAACTCTTTATTAATACCAGTTATTTTTTATGTAGCTTCGAAATTTCCGAAAAATCTTCTTGCTGTGTTTCCATCATTTGTACTACCACCAGTCGGCAGAGGTTTGTCGATGTTTAATCCCGTCTCTTCTCCGAATTCATCCCGGATTCTACTTTTGTCAGATATTCTAAGAGTTTTTAAATCCTCGTTGTTTCTGGTAGGTTTTGTTAAATTTTCTGGCACACTTTCTCATCACGTAGTGAGCATTTCCAAAAAGAAGATGTTTCCGTAATGGCATTACTAACCTTTTCATCAATCATTGTTAGACTAAGTTGAAAGGATATGTCGAATGTGTATTGGTTTATGGTTATTGAAAGAGGTTGTAAATCATTTATTTCATCTTTAATATATTCCACTAAATTCTTTGCTGTTGTCTTCGACTCCCTTGTGTATTCGAACCAAATAGGTCGGCAAAAATGTTTTGATCCTGGAGTGGTGTTAAGCCATATATCTTCAAATGAGTTTTTACACTTTGATGAAGATTGCTTTAAGGAATAAGATCGCATTCCTAATGGCACCAAAGATGCTATAAATACGCTTTTATAATCCGCCATTTTCTTACTTTCAATAACATGCTCTTATTCAGGAAGGGCTGATAGCTGTTATTTACTTTTTTCAACTGATCTGCAGAAAAATCTGCAACTATCCTGGTAGCTGTATTCTCAAGCAAAGAAGATAGCTCTACACATGCTTCCTTTTCGGTAACCGAAATAGATGGTAAAATAGTTTGCTTTTTTTCTTGAATATCCTTGTATGATGGTAGAATTGAGTGTGCCTTTTCAAGCAGAGCTTTTCTGAAAGTTTGATATTTGTATCGGCTGAGGTCCAGTTCAAGCATTAAAGCAATTGCTTCTTCCTCTGTAAAATTGGATTGTGATGTTGGAGTAGCTACACTTTCGGCAATCCGTTTAAGACGTTTTGGTGATGCACTTGGCAGTACTTCAGCAATATTAATTGCACTCTTAGGTTGCTTCTCCTTTTTTAACATTTCTTTTAATGTATCAGAAAATTCTTCATTAAAAATTATAGAAAGCTTATGGGCCAGTCTTTTCTTCTTAGATCTTGTACTTAAATCATCATATGTCTTGCAGGGTTCTTTAGTTGATATTTTGCACGGCGATATTTCTATATCAGTATCCATCCAATCGGAGTGTTTAATTTTTAATCTGTTAGTACGCTGATTCAAGGACTTCATTTTTACGTCATACAACTTTAAAAAGCTCTCTATCTGAGATTTACCAATGACGTAAACTTTTGCATGATATGTAGTTTTTATGAATTCCGCTATAGGTTCTAAACAATTAAGATCACGGGTCTGTCAAATCGTTGACAGACCCGTTTTAGAATTAAAAAATCCTCAAAATGGTGACAAATAGTCAAATCTGCAAACAGGGGTACGGGCAGACGTAATTATTCCACCAACATGATTTAAAATAACATGTCATTCACTATAATAACCGTCATAGCTATGTAGTTTCTCATCATGATTACTCAATTTATTTTTAAGTTATGACTTCGTTTCTAAATATTTTATTTTTTAATTAAATGGAATTACTTAAAAAAAATGTTTACAGAATTTATTACTTTTATTTATTATCACAATGTTTTTATTAATATATCAGAATCCAATTAAGCCATTACAATGAAATTTTGTATGGATCTGGAGGAGATAATACTTAATACACCATTTAACACAGATCTTATAAAATTATATGGTGGATCTGTCAGGCAGTTTTTCTGGGAAATTAACCTTTAACCCTAAATTTCAAATTCAAAAAATTCAAAGAGTTGCCTAAGCTAAAGTATGATCCCCATAAATCTAAATACAATAAATTGATATACGTAAGAAAAACCTTCTTCAAGTTTACGAATTACATAGAAAAACTTTTAATTATTTTAATTTTTGTTTGCTGGGATTTTACATGCATTTGTTGCATACTTTTAAATGTGCTATGGAGCATTGTTTCTTGTTTCTTCTTCGCTTGTTGTTACTCCTGTCGTTGTTATAATCGAGAAGTGGATTGAAAGATATGAGTGAGTGTATATAAAAGTGTGTTGACAACAAATTCCATACAAGTCGCAAACATTGTACATGTATATTTTTTATTTCTTCAGGAAACTAAAGCCAACACTTTGAAATTTGGTTGAACTTTAGTTTAGGAGATATACTTAATTAAAGTTAAAAAATGTGATTCCTTATCAAGTGGCAGGCAGTGTATGCTTTGTTTCAAAAAAATGCTTTTTATAATCTCCACTTAACGTAAAAAATTTTTGGGTGATGTGGTAAAAATATAGTGGTGTAAAGTTTTTTTTTTACAATTTTGCTGAAAATATAGTAAATAGTTGTATTTCTTATCGGTTTAATCACCAATGACTTGAACATATACAAGAAAATCTAATAAAACACACCAAAAGTGTGATGTCTCAACAAAATCAAAATTTTTTTTTCAGCGGAAGCAAAAAACATTATGAAAATTCTAAAGGACGTAACCACAATTTATTTTTTTTTTTTAAATAATGCAATTGATTAAAGTTTTACAATCGTTCACTTAAAACAAGAATAGAGCATAAAACACCATTCAAACCAAATATTTCTTAGATATAACTACAGCCGTATCGTTTAAGCAATTGAATTTTTACTTTTGTTAATATTGAAGTCATTTTTGAAGATATGAATATGAAATTTTTTGTGTAGATGTACTATCCAATAAAAAAATAACATTCATTTTTTTGAGTGGTTATGGCCTTTTGCATTTTAGGATTACCCCCTATTTTTATAAAACGAACGAAAAATTCGTCTCGGCAAATTGTATGGAAAACAACAAATAAACTTGAAATTTATATGAATTTTTGGTTCGTTTTATAAAAACAGGGGGTTAAAGATAAAAAATTTCTAGAACCAACATGTACCATTACATTAATTAGCTTATTAAAGCAAATCTGAATTTAAGAATAGCGGAAATAATTGATGCTGTAAAAATCAAGGTACAAAAAAATTCGGATTACAAACGCAATTTTGTGATCTTCACTTTTAGGAATTGTTTTCGAAAGTTTAAAAATGAAATTAATTTTTTTATAATTTGTTGTTGTGAGGAAGATCGCTATTTTATTTTTGCAAATCGTTCGGACGCACGTACGCGGTAAGTAAGAAAAAAGTGCACATTCGCAGAATAGCTTTGGGTTGTGGTACAACTCTCACGTCAACGTAATTATTTCTTAAGTACGCATTGACTAAGTGTTTGTTGTCGTCTAACTGTATCGTCTTCGGTTTTTCGTGGCTTACATTTGTCACATGCAATCGATTTTGTTAGCCTAAGTTTCATAAGATTGGATTTGGTGCAGTACCACTTAAAACTGAGATTGACATTGGTGGAGACCACTAAAATCAGGAAGCTGACTTGGGGAACCCTAACTTTCTACACGAAGGTGTAGATCGAGTGGATAGTTTGCAAAGGAGGTTTCTTTTGGATGATGGCAATATATTTAGCAAAAAACTACGTTATATACGTTGGTATTATATATATATATATATATATATATATATATATATATATATATATATATATATATATATATATATATATATATATATAATACTAAATATATATAGATAATTAATACATAAATTGATATTATTTTTACGCAAAATGTTAGACAATAATCCATAACAGTTCCATTGCAGGGTTCAAAAGATTTTTGGTTGGTATTATTGAAGTTAAATAAAATTATGATCCACTTTACCCCATTATCCCCTACTTCTATATTTTTTCTAGTTATTTGTATGTATTTTTATTGGTCATTATTTTTTTGTTTGTTTCTTTGTTTGTGTTTACTGTGTCTTATTGACAATTTCAAATGATGTAACAACAACGTAAACAACTTTAATCTATTTAAATAACAATTACTGTCTGTTTATCTAAATGCGAACGAATGTTTGGTTCCACTAAATGCTTTTAAAACAACAAATAAAATTACACAGGTTAAAAAAAAAAAAAATGGCAAAAATATTTATATCGCGAATAATTCTGCGAAATTCTTATTCGTTAGACTTATATAGTGTAGAAAGTTAAATGAAACTTTTCCATCACGTCACACTTTTAAGCCATTCACGGCAAAAAAAAAAATATGCTTCTCTGAGGAGCTTTTAGGTTACATAATAGAGCAAATTATTCAGTCATGTTTTATGGTCATCAGCAACTTAGAAGTTTTTAAAGTTGTAAAAATCAAGAATTTCTCAATTAACCCTCATAAAACTATGGAACACTGAGATGTAAAAAGTGGTTGTAGAGAGGAAATTTGTATTTGTTATAACCAGGGAAACCACAAATATGCAATTGTATGTTTTTTCCTGGACATTGAATAAAGCATTTTGGCATCGATTAGCAAGTGCATATTTTTGCATATTTTACCCTTAACGACATATTTTTGCTTTTATCGATTTTTAGTACATATTTACATCATATTTTATTACTTTTAGAGCATATTTTACCCTTCTAGAGTATATTTTGACATTTTAAGGATATTTTTTTTTTTTATAAATGGATTTCAAATTTGATTAAAGAAAAGAAAAAAAGAGAAATCTAAAAATATTTAGTATTCAAAATTAACTTTAATGGATACCATTTTATCGTTGAGAGGCTTGACTTGTAGCAACAAGATTTAATTTTAATTGATCTTCATTAAAGCTATTTTTGAATTGCAATACAGAGGACGTATTAGCTTTTTAACTTGCCCGAGTAGCATCAATTATTGTTGTAAAAACAATATTATTTTTTATTAAAGCATATGATAACAGGAACAATTTTGATAATTTCTGAACTAATGATAATGTCTAGAATTCGTTGGTAAGCAAATAGAAGATCAATAACCTTTTTATGTGTTATAAAAAAAAATAATAATAATAGGAAATCAAATTTCAACACAGTTTATAAGTTTCAGTTTTGCCTTATCCTCTAACATTAAAATAGAAATAATACACTTTGTTTTAATGAAAAACATAATTTTTGTTAAAAATTATAAAATTTGTTATACAATTTTCGCGTTTTTAGAGCATATTTTTGGTTTTTACTCCATATTTAATGCGCATAAAATCCTATTTTTATAACATATTTGTGCTTTCCGTAGATATCAAAAGTATAAAAAATACAAATTTAAATAACAAAGCCATCAAAAGAATAGAAAAAAAAAAAATTATGTCGTGAATAATTCCACGTAATTCTTATTCCTTAGACTAGATCAGCGATCGTCAAAACCTTAGCACACATGACTTTTTTCTCTTTTGTTATGCTTTTGAAGTGAATAATAAAAAACAGTGTTACCATGGCAGAAATTTTTTTCTATCCAAAGTTTTGAAAAAAATAACCAAATTAGAAAACAATAGCTAACTTTTAAAAATTCAGTTATTATATAAAAATTAATATAATCTTAATATACATATCCAGATTTTAAATATTTTGCATACTAATTATAAATTTTAGTTAGTCTTTAAGGGAAAAAGTATTTAAAATTTAACTGTTTAGAACAATGTTTATCAAAATGTGGTCCCTGATACAACTTTGTAGGGGGTCGGGATATAATGTTATTAATAAAAATTTAATTACTCTTACGTCCTTATGATATGATATCTAAATCACATCAGATTGTAATAAATTTAGAATTGCAAAATGGATGAGTCAGACAGTAATAGAAAATAAGGTTAACTTTTACAATTGTGTGTTCACAGAAAAGGAATGCAAATAAGAGTTATTTTTTATAGGGACTTAGCCATATGGCCAAGAAAAAAGTTTTTTTTCATCAAGATAAAGCACGGGTGCATACGTGTGCAGTCTCAATGGCAAAACTCTATGAATTGGGCTACGAATTGGTACCTCATCTGCCATATTCTCCGGATTTAGGCCCTAGTGACTACTTCCTATTTTCAAACCTAAAGAAATGGCTCGGTGGAAAGAGGTTCACAACCAACGATGAAATTATTGCCCAAACAAATGCCTATTGTAAGGACCTCGAAAAATCCTAGTTTTTGGAAGGGATACAAAAACTGGAGAAACGTTGGACTAAGTGTATTGAGATTATGTTGAAAAATAAATTTTTGTTTCATTCAAAAAGTCACGGACTTATTGATCCGCCCTCGTACGTATTATTTAATTAAGTTGTCTTGCACAATTTTTACATTTTTTGTTTACATTTTTGTTCCCTACAATGTACCAATCGACTCAGAATCTCCTTAGCTAGTAGAAGTGTTCTTTTGAAGTAATATTTTGAAGCTCAAATATCTTAAATACATATAAGTGTATTTCTACAGAATTCTGCACAAATAAAATATTTTTAATCCTAAAATATTCTATAAAAAATTGTGTATGTACCTACATAAATTATGGCATTCAGTTTCAAATTAATTGTAGCTTTTATATAGGGTCCTCTCCCAAAAATCATTTAAAAGTACTTAAATCCTACATATGTTCGTATGTTAATAAAATTTGTCTCAAATCTCAAGTATTAATTACTTTATAGTCGGTCTTCACCGAATATACATTTCTTTTTTAATAGTAATTTATTTTGTAATTATAAGAATTTAGATTGTTTGTTACGTCGTTAGAACTTTTTCTTAAATATTAGAAAATCTTTATATTTTCTATTGATTTAATTTCTTTTCTTCATTTTTCAGTTAAAATTGGAATGAGAAGTTATAGGAACCCTTAGTCTTTAAATGCGTGATGAATTTTTAGCACACTTTTTTTTTTTAAATAGCATTTCTTAAAGTAATAAAAATAAAATTTTGATTTAAAAAAAATTAAAAAAAGAAAAAAAAAAATATAATAAAAGTCATCATTTCCACATTGGAAAATAAAACAACCAATTTTGGATAAAAATTTGGTTAAAAATAACCAAAACAGTCTCGCATGAGCATTGTGTTACGCTTGTTGCCTGAGATACACTCATGAAAAATAATATGAAATAAGTGAGGATTATTAAATAGGATTATTTAGAAATAATTAAGTATGTCACAGTGAAATTTTTTGTATAGTCGAATTCGTAACGTTGTCGTTTTGTTTCTTCAGATCTAATATGTTTTCACAAATCCGAGGAAATATTAAAAACGCACTTTTTTCAAAAAAATGTGGTATTTCTATATCAGAACAATTGATTAATGAAGGAAAATATTTAAAAGAATAACTGAAAATAAAAAAAAAACATAAAAATATGTTTTAAAATGGATTTTTTAATTTTGTGTGCTCACTTCACAAAAATAGGGTTCTTATTCATTTACTGGTAATTTAAATATAACTTTAAATATCGATTGTTTGTTTACATTAATTTTTAAAGGATTTTTACATTTAAATGCGATGAAAATATTAATTTTACTTTGTGGATTGAAAAAGATTACGTACGAATTTTGTGTTCTGTGACATACCTGTATGTTTGAATTCATGTCGGATTCCAACAAAATTTTCCAAGGCTTGAATTTTAGAAATTTGTATGCATATTGGAACTGCACGGAAAAGAGGTACAGGGCGCAATGTATAAAAAATTTGCAAATTTTGAAAAAAGTACATGATTTGGCAGATCATTTTAGCTGTCGCCTACCAGGCAAGAAGGTGATCGTAAAAGAATAAAAAATTCTAAAATTTATAACGAAAACCATTTACATATGTCCCTAAAACAGGTTTTTTTTCAACAACACAATGGATGTCAGATGTTTTGGCTTGATTTATACACAAGCCATTATGCAAAAAATATACATTTTATTTCTATCTAGACTTTGTCATAGAGGTTACTTAAAGTCCAAATATGGCAGCGATGAAAAATGCCAACATAACAATCGTCATTTGAAGGAACTATTTCAATTATTTTGAATACACATACCACCCGAAATTGCATATGCTTGATAATAAAGATGTATAAATAAGTTCCCATTAGATAAAGGTTTTAATTTGAAATGTTTATCCATGTAAACCTTTAAGAGGTTAAAGTTTTTGTTACATAAAATTAATCGCAAGATTTAAATTCAATTTAATTTATTTAATTCAATTTAGTTAAACGTATGCAACAATTGCAACAAAATTAAAAATGTTCTAATATCTCCAAAAATTAACTTAAATTTTATATTATTGTTTCAAAAGATAACTTATTAGGTGTATTCGTTTGCATTAGTTTTATTCGAAAAGAGTTTTTGTGTACATAAAAATAGTAAAAACAGTAAACATTTCAAGAGAATTTTTTTTTTATTTTGCTATATTTTACTTGAATTTTTGTACGAACAAAACTAGTAAAAAAATTAGTATTCCTATTGAATTTTATTTTGAAAAAGAATAATTAGAAAAAAGGTTTAATTTTATCAACGTTTTTTGTTGGAAATTGTGTTCAATTTTGAATAATGTCTTGCACAAATTTTGAAATTATGATTTATACTTTTATAAAATTTACGTGTACAAAATTGTATTGTGATACTAATTTATGCTTCTTTTATGGGAGCCGTGATCAATTATGTACTGATTCTTTTGGTATTTGGAATATTGTTTTATATTTAAATAAGATTTGCAAATTCGTCTACATTTGTCTACATATTGACATTTTTCCCTGATTAATGCTCGTGGCATTATTGATGTGGTTACTTAAGGTTACAAAAGATTTTATTTGTGTTGAATTCTGCAACATTTCAGAGATTTATAGGAGTCAAACCATATTCTCGGAAGACAT
The DNA here is from genome assembly GCA_932274085.1 of Protocalliphora azurea. NCBI lineage: Eukaryota > Metazoa > Arthropoda > Insecta > Diptera > Calliphoridae > Protocalliphora > Protocalliphora azurea. The sequence continues at coordinate 83,823,536 of OW026521.1, read as the reverse complement.
TTGTATGGAAGCTTGCGTTAAATTATGTTCTAAATCTACCTGCAGTTTACATGGACAAATTTAAAACCATTCAGTTGGTGATTCAAGCCGATTGGTACATTTTTAGATAGTTATTATCCTAGTTTTTACCAGCATCAGTAGAGTATAAAAATGAACAGTGCAATAATGATATATAAATATAATGATAGATAAAAGAATTTCATAAGGAAATATGTAAAAAATTGTCTGCAAAGGAAAATATGTCTGTATTTTTGAGATAATTCCAAGTTTCCGTTTAATATAAATAAAAAATTAAATAACAATTTCATTTTTGTTTGGACACTAAAATTTATTTTACTGTTTTCCTTTTTCTTACTTTTTCAAGTAAAATTTTATTCTTGAAATTTTTTTAATTACTCTTTTTTACTAGTTTTGCTAGAATTTTAAACGAACAAACCTGTTATATTGTTTTATATGCTCAATATTTCGATCCCTTTCGTGCAATTTTGGAGCACTTTAGAAATTTTATGAAATCGCGCAGTATTTTGGATTTGAAAGAAATACCAATTTTTGCGCGCATTGATAAAAATGATTATTGCAAACAGATTTTGTATGCATAAATATTCGTTAATAAAACCACAAATCTACATTAGTCAGAAAAAAAAAAAAATTAAAATATTTTCACTTTTTAAAATTCCTTATTTATGTATTTGTAATTTATTTAAAAATGTAATAGAAATCCCGCAAACCTGCTGGATATAATATTTAGTTCAATAGACAAATTTGGCTTTTTATCATGTTTGTTTTAGGGCTCGAAGTAATGAATTAATTAATAATAAAATCTACACATCTGTCGTAAAATAATAAACGAATCTCTTTCTAATGTGGTTTCGTATGATGGCACAAATCCGAGAGATCCAATTAACAATGGATAGAAAACCCCACAAAAACCGTTTAGCGCGGTTAATTCCAACGATCATTGCAGAAAAATCACGTTACCTCCGTAGAAGGTTAAAATGTTCTTATAGTATACCTATTTTCTGTATGTAAAATTCCATAATATGAAGTCTGTGAAAGTTGCACTAACAAACACTCGTATACTTTTCCTACAAATTTGGAATCAGTGTTTGTATAATAAACACTGTTGGATTTAAAAAAAGATGCCAATACGACATGGTTGCCAGAGAATGTCAACGTCGACCTGCCTTCGTTGAAAAAACAATTTTCAAATAAACTACAAGATTTGTAATACCAACAAATTTATTAAACTAGTACACTCATAAACAACACAAGACTAATAAAAAATAGTCCATCTTGTACATAATTAAATATTAAATTAGTTTAATTTATTTTTCTTATACATAATTTACTATACTATAAATATGGTAATGTCAACTAACTTGTAAATTTTTCTTTTCTTTTTTGTTTACTTTCTTATCAATTGGTGTTAACATTTTCATAATCGTAACTATTGTCATTAACATCCAAATTGCTATTACAACTACTATCATCGTCAACGTGGACGTCATCATCATTGACATTGTTGTAACGTACATTCAAATGCACAAACATATATACATAAAAAATATATGTCACTTACTACTTACAATATTGACACTAAAATGCATCCTGTGGCAAATTGAAAAAAAAAAACAACGACAACTTTTGCTATTGCTGTTTATGATACGATGTGCTCTTGTTTTTATCTTCTTCCATCAATGTTTTCTATTTCAATAATGACGACGATGATGTCGATGATGCCATTGAACACCAAACAAATAACCAACAAAAACCCGTTCACCTACCTACCTAACCATCCACCAATCAAACAAACAACATGCTGATTTGTTAATGTTGCTGCTGTTTAAATTGCTGCTCTTCAAATGGTTGTTTCACTTTCAATGGCAACTCTACATTTTAATGCCACTACTGTCGTTTTTATTGTTTGTAAATGGATTTTCATTTTCATCTTCTTCCACCTCGATGTTTGTTTTTGCATTGGTTGCTGCTGCTTATGATATTATTTGCATTAGACAATATTCTCTGTTGGTGACATTATATGCTTTGATTCTCCATTACCATTATCATCGTTTTGGATGAGTTCTGATGAACAAATTATCGCTATTGATAGACAAACAGGTATGTAATATTGTATTTATTACGTTTACGATTATTTTTATTATTTTTTCTATTTTTTATTGTTTTAAAATGCATTTACTGTATTGTTTTTCACACAGACAATGTGTAATATTAGTTTCTAATGTAGAATAGAAATTTATATATGTAAATATAATAAAATTATTTAAGCTTTGTATAAACTAATTTTCGGCTTCAGTAAAATTAGCTTTTACCTATTTTATGGGTTTAAGTTATTTTTTTTTAAGAAAATATCAATACTTGTTTTGTACATTTTCACAAATCTAAAAAGAATAAAAGATCCCAGGAAAACTGTAAGAACTTATTCCAACATCATTAGTTCTATAACTGGTGTAATCAGAACCACTTCAGGTTCTTTAATAACACCCTTAGAACTAGTGGTGCCTCAGCCAATTATACCAAACATGGAGTTGAACCCTATTGTGATTCTAAATTGGTTTTAAAAAATGTTTTTGAGAACTTAAAGATGTGTCTATTCGTAAATGCATCACTGAAAGAACAATAAATTTCCATATATTGTTCTTTCAATAGAAATTTAAATTCTTTATTTTAAATTTAGCGTCAATTAAATTTAATAATATTCGAAATATTACAAACTAATTTCTAATGTTTGATGTTAAAAAAAAAAGATATATATAAAAATATATAAATAAAGATATATATATATATATATATATATATATATATATATATTTTTTTTTTTTTTGACATGTAACATCAAACATTACAAACAAGTTTGTAATATTTCGAATATTATTAAATTTAATTGACGTTATATTTAAAATAAAGAATTTAACTAATATATAAAAAGATTTATATTATTGAAAAGATATCACAAATTAAACAAACAGGAAAATTTTCGTGTCAAGAAATTCTTTTTATATTTATAAAACGACTAAAGAAAATCACAAAATTTCAGGATTTAAAATTTAATATGGCAGCAGCTGGCATGTATAACTGTTTGTGAAACCTTTTTCATCAAAAAAAGTAATAATTTAATGTTATAGTTAATTGGAATTTTATATATTCCACTAGTATTGCGTTTTTTTTTAGTTAATTATGGTCTTGTAATACCTATTACTCTTTGGTCCTATGTGCTTGGAGTAATTATTTCAACATAACTTGAATTTGGCTTGTTGTCCTTGATAAACTCAGATTTATTACCATTTTTTATTAAACGTGCTTTCAAAGCCTGCAAATATTGTTGCACATTTATGTTATTTCATAAAATACCTAATTTCCAACTACTTTGAACAAAATACGTTTGTATATGTCTGTATTTAGGAATCTTTTAAATATGAATGTATGAGTGTTTCTTTTTTTAATGCTAAAGGATTTAGAAGGTTTCCGCCATACTCTGTCTGGATTCAATAATATTACAACATAATTTTAGCATTCCCACCAATTAATTCGCCCCGGAAATTTTTAGGCTTATCAGCACCTATCATAGTGAATGACAATAATGTTTCAACATTTTACCCCAATAAGAGTGTTTTTTCCTCTTAGTTTTCAACCTGTATTTCTATTCGTTCAGTGCCTTTCTTATACTATTAGATTTAAACTCCAAAGTTTCGTAATTTTTGAAGCGATTTAAAACACTAAGCATTTGGAATAATAAGGAATACATTTATGCAAATTATGAAATTTATTTTTATTTCACATTTTTGTTCCCAAAGTACAAAATAAAAAAATAAACAAAAAATCGCATATATATAACAAAACAAAACTTTATTACGAATTTTTGTGGCAAGTGTATAGTCATACACGGAAAAAGTTTTGGTACCCCTGCAAAACAGTTTACAAAAATTATGATAATCCAAAATTGTTTATATTAATTCGGACACCATGATATTTGAAATATTTTTACACTGAGAACTGGTTTAAAGTTAAATTTTTCTAGAACAGAAAGTCTTTTATAAGCTTACAAAAAACGGCCGGACGGGAATTGGTGATTCGGAACCGAAATATAATAATAAATTACCACAAAACTGGAAAAATTTTCAATGAAAATGGTACCATAGTAAAAATATGATAAGTTACATCTACTGTATATACAAAAGGTTATAAATATATTTAAACAATAAAATAAATTGCGAATAGGGCACTCTCCATACAATATAGAAGAAAATTTTCGGAATGGTACATTTAAAAGTGCGTCCCAGATAGCTACTGAGTTAAAGTAGTGTTTCTGTGGACATTATAACGATTTTTACAGATAGAAACAGAAAGAACTCACCAATGGCTACATATCGAAGCCAAATGTATTCTGAAATATATTTTTATTATGTAGAGAAAAAGGTTGAAAATTTGAATCTAGGGTATACATTTTACTCGATTTTTTCATTATTCCATTAATCAGTTAACTTGAAAGCACAGTTTTTAAATTATCGAGTTAATTTTTTAAATTACTCGAGTTATTATATTTTTCAATGCTTATTAAGGAGTAAAACAAGCTATTGTTTTAGTGTTTTATTAAAAAATAAAAAAAAGGCAATAGTTTCGAACATCAAAAATATGCCTACATTAATTGAGATCACTTAATTTAATAATAATATGTATTTAAAATTTCTTTACATTTTTCTCTTATTCTCATAAAGCTTTTGTTTTTCTATATTTACTATATTCTTTGATAGTTAAGTAAATAAGCATAAAAAATTTGACAAGTTCCATTTATGAATTATTTTAGATAAAGAAGTTCAGCGATTTTTAACATAAAGTATAAGTTGCTTAACTAAATTTTAGGTTTAAATCTCTTCTATATCAGAAATTTTATCCAAGCCATCTTCATCATATCCTCTACACCAGGCTGAAAATCTGTTGGTACATCAACTCCATATTTACACATAGTGTCTGCACTATCATTCGTAGAACCAGCAATATCTTTTTCCAAATCAAGTTTTAAATCATCCAATTCGTTTCTTACAAAAATTTGCCACCTCCAAAGCCGCCAAGTTATAAATTATTTAAATTTTACATTTAATTTTTTTTAAGTTGCGTGTATATATTCGTTTGTTTTTCTGATTTAAAATCGACCTAAACTACGTGTTGTAATTCAAATTCGTGGGTATTATTACATTCAACAGGACAAAAACCTAAACACACCCTAAGAGATAGGAAATCGAGGTATGCATATAACACGCCTAATATGCTACAAAAGTTTCCAGCTAAATAATTCGTTAAATCCTTATACAGAATAGGTATAAAATTATGTTTTGGGACTATCATTTTTAGATATCGCGTAAATTGAAACACCAATTAAAACACATAAAATTCACTTTTTATGAAAAATGAAAACATTCACACGGACGTTAATCTTCCTCTTGTCAGTGATGAAATAAAAAAACACGCAGAATCGTATTTGAGGAAGCTTGAAGTACACCCTAACCCACTTGCTCGAAATATAATGAGAAGGAACACAACAGACCTCCGCCTAAGCTAAACCCTTTGATTACATATAATTTTTCGTCCGACAGTGGTTGGACTTAATATAAATTAAGATTTAGAGTTAAGCTTTGAATACTTATTGCTAGTTCACTTAATTTTGAGAAGATTCAATAAATAAATTTAAATGAAAAAAAAACTTTTTATTTTATATTTCCTGTCGATTAAATAATTAATCTTATTGTGCGTTAAATATTTAATGTGGATGATACTATTATTATTAATTTATTTAAATTAAAATAATCTGGAAATTATTTAGACATTCAGATCACTTGATGACGATTTTCCTTGAAATATTAAATTTTGAGAAAATGCCATTGCTAGTCCAAAATTTGCTTTTGAAGAATTCGTTTTCAGGTTGCAAACAAAATTTTATAAAACCCTTTGTACGTTCAATCATATTATTTTTATTTTGTTTGTATATTTTTCATATCTAGTTGTATTCAGATGCATTTAAAATTTTTTTCTATTCAATTGTTTCGGACTTAGGAAACATGTTTTGCTGATTTAGTAGCACATGTTTTTTTGGATTGTTTTTATTGTAGATTTATTAAAAATTTTTATTCTATCCAAAACATTGATATTTCTCTGGCAATTTAAGCTATTTCAAACACTTTCTTAAAATTATTATTTTCTACAAACTCCTACAAAAAATACTTTACTTCGCGCAATTTAAGGTTTGTCATTATTTTTTAAACGTGTTTTATCAAGTTCGCGTTAAATAAAAATTCGTATTTCAAAAAAATGGTGACTATTATTGAATCGTGTTATAAAGAAATCGCGTAAATAAAGTACGTATTTTTTTATTTTGTTAAATACTTGTGTTTCTTTGTAGTTAATAAATAAACACATGAGATACTATTAAATAAATGCTTGTTTTTAAAATATTTTTTGATTAGTTATAAAATGTTTTATATTCGTTGAGGTAAAAAGACTTATGCTGCACACTTTATGTAATGAACAGGGTAAGTTTTTCAAGGTCTTTGGTGAGCTTTAACTTAAATGTTTCTTAACTAAGTTTGTACTTAACCGAGTTTAATTAAGAGTTATTTTGGTGGCGAATACCGTTTTCTATTAAGTTATCTTTAAGAAAAAATAAATACTATATATGTTACTTAAAAAAATTTACATATAACAGAAAAAGAATGTGACTAAAGAAACGGGGAAAATCGACTTTTTTAAAATTTTAAGTATAAATGCATTATAACGGTTCAAACTTCTCTTGGCCCTTTCTCTTAGAAGACGGTTGTTACCTATCAATCCGGCCGTGCTCAGGGCAATGGGGTGGTGTTCTTGTCTTCCTCGAAAATGGCTAAGAACCGATAAAATATAATTTAAAAAGGTAGCTATAACCTAATCAATGTTAACTACATAAAAAAATAAATAATAAAATAAGTGAATGTAATTAGTTTCGGCCTAAAACTTCAAACAAGGAAGAATAATAATCTTAATTTACATTATTATGTTAACAAAAGGATTTATTATTAAAATTAAAGATTCCATTTAAATATTTAACTAATTTAGATTTTTTTTATGTCAACAAGCAGTATGAACTTAACGAACTGTCCTCATGGGCCACTAGTAAGGGTTTAGGGGTCTACCCGGAGAAGACAGAGCTAGTTCTTTTCACCAGAAGGTACAGGATTGAGCAGTTTAGGCTACCGGTACTAGGGGGGACAGAACTAAGACTGGCAAAGGAGGCAAAATATCTTGGTGTGCTCCTTGATAGTAAATTATCTTGGAAGAGGAACACTCAGGAGAGGCTTAAGAGAGGTCTCAACGCCTACTACACATGCAGAAACTCCATAGGTAAGAGTTGGGGACTCAAACCGATGGTAGTAAATTGGATTTACACCTCGGTGGTGAGGCCAATTCTGACGTATGGATGTCTTGTATGGTGGGAGGCAATGAGAATAGGAAGTCGTAGGAATCTTCTGTCTAAAGCCCAAAGATGTGCTTCGATTGGCATAACAGGTGCCGTAAGAAGCACACCTCAGGCGGCACTTGACGTCATTCTGCATCTCCTACCCATTGAGGAGTTCGTGATGGGAATGGCTGCAAGGAGCCTGCTTAGACTTAGTGAACTAGGACTTACAGGATCAATCAGAATAGGACATTCCAAACTTTTAAACGAGGTTAATCTCGGTGGACATGCCCTGGTTCCCTCTGGATCCACGGTCTATATGTGCACGGAGGTCGATTTCGGGGAAAATCCTATACTGATTATTCCGAGTAGGAACCAATGGTCGGATAGGGAGAAACTATTCGGTGGTGTATCGGTATTCACTGATGGTTCCAAAATGGATACAGGCACTGGTGCAGGTGTGTATCTAGTTGAGGGAAACATCAGGAAGACGTATAGACTACCGGATAGATGTAGCGTGTTCCAGGCGGAAATTCTAGGTATTCTTAGGGCCACAGAATTGATTGCAGGGAACATAGAAGTGAATACAGAGGTAACTCTGTATGTGGATAGCCAGGCAGCGCTGAAAGCCTTGAAAGGACACTTTGTCAAATCTAGGCTAGTTAGCGACTGTAAGAGGGCTCTTAGGAGATTGATGAGAGATTACCATATCAGACTCTGCTGGGTACCGGATCATTGCGGGATAAATGGCAATGAGGTAGCTGACGAATTGGCTAGGAACGGCTCAGCTTTGGATAGGACTGTAAGTGAAAGCGGTGTGAGACCATCTCTAGGCTTTTACTTCAGGTTAATTGGGGAGTGGATTCGGGATAGAACTAATCATGCATGGGAAAGTAGAACGGACTGCAAATTATCAAGGGTCCTATGGCCCAAACTTGATAGAGCAGATACAAATCTACTTTTGGGCATGAAAAGGGAAAACCTGAAGACTATGATAGGTATTCTGACAGGTCATTGTCCCATAGGGGGAATGATAGGGTATTGGGATAGAGGTTCCTTCGGTCTTTGCAGAGTGTGCGAAGGTAATGAGGAGCTAGAGACGGTGGAACATATCATATGTCACTGTCCATGTCTACAACTAAGTAGGCAGAAATGGTTAGGCAGTCGATTCCTTGACGAATTGGACAGTATATCGACAATAGAGCTCGATAGACTAATAGGATTCGTCATGGGAATAGGCTAGCTAAGAGGGGGTCGTTGGCGTGGAGCGAGCGACCTGGGGCGGTAGTACTTTTCCTATTCTGATTCTTTCTATATTCTTTATGAAGGGACTCACAATGGACCATTAGGTCTCCGAGTGGATGCACAAGCACTCTTATGAGTGCTGGGCAACCCTTCCCAACCTACCTACCTATGTCAACAAAGTTATAAATTTAGTCGTATCACTTACCAAACATTATCCAACGATGACAGCAGGCCTGATGTAATCTTGAATTTGATAAATAGGTTCGATGATATTGAAATTTTAATTCTCACTATCGATAATTTAAGTCAAAATTTAAATATTCAAAATTTTGTAAAGTGTATTGATGTAGTGATATATGTGTAGTTTATAAGTAAGTTTTAAAGTGTAATAAGTGTAAATGTTTATACATATGTGTGTTTACATTATTTAAATAAAAATTACGTTAAATTAGTTTAAATTTAAGATTAAACAAATTTAAATTTGGTTAAAAGAAAGTTAAAAATAATTAAGTGAGATGAAAGTTAAATTAAGTTAGAAAAAAATTTAAGTTAAAATTAAGTTAGGATTTAAATCAGATTTAAGTTAAGTTTTAAAAGATTTTAAGTTATGTTCTAAAAGATTTTAAATGAGGATTATATTAAATTTAAGAAAGATCAAATTTCATATAGACAAGTAAGATTTAATTATCATGATGATTGATTAATTATGATGAGATGAATTAGATAAATTAATTTACGTTTAAAATGAGTTGTAGTTTAAGATGATTAGGTAGTTTTAATTCAATATTTTATGATTAGCGTAGATATGTTTCCGAAAAAATATCTTGAAAATTGGTCTGATTGGTGTAGCACTGTCCAATCTATCCAAATTTAAATTAAATTTTCAGTTATTTTCACTGTTGTAACGTTCTTTTTCTTATAAATTCGTTTTTTCTCTTTCTTATTCATGAAGATGAAATATTACTTATCGGTATTCTTCCCAACAGATTGTTGCAGGATTTTCATTCACCCTTTTCTTATTTCTTGTGTCCTTTATTTATTTATGTATCTTATTTTCTTATTCTTCAAATTAAGCACAAAAATTTTATCCTATTTCCTGTATATTTAATATACAGGTGGTCTTTGCCCTTCGATAAATTTGTATGAATCAAAAAATATTTAAAAAAATTTTTTTTTTCATCGTACAAAATTTTCAATGAATATACATTTAAAAAAAATAAATAAATTAAAGTATTTTCAAACTTACGAAATATTTTCATATTCATTTTGCTCTCACAGCATATAACTTGATTCCGTTAAGATTTTTTAAAAAATTCTTTCTTTACACAATTTTGTTATTTCTTGTTAATACTAAAAAAATTCGTCTGAAATTTGAACTCGCTATAGCAGAAGAACTTCACCAAGGTACGTCAAAAAAAAAAAAGAAAAAAATATTTTTGAAGCCCAATATCTCATAAACTATAAGAGATGTTTTTTGTGGATCTTGACCAGCAGAATCCACTTATATAAAAATCTTTCAAATCGGTTTAGATATAACGAATAAGGATCGTTCTAAATGTTTGTCATAACCGAGGTGTCCAACTTTGGAACCCAGTGGACCCAAACTGCATATCATTTTTTAATGGGACACTGTACAGTGGGGCCAATTGCAAAATAAATAGGCTTAGGTCCGGATCTTTGAAACCGTTACAGTGGGCCAAATTTGACCACCTCGGGAGTGAAAAAGATATCGGAAATTTTATAAATATAAACCGATTAATTATTTAAATATTTATTAACTTTCTTTCCTTTTTCGATTTTGCCCCATAACTTTTAAAATAAAATTCCTACCTTTTTTTAATACGCTGAAATTCTGTATAATTTTCTAAATTATACTAATTTTTTTTAGTTATCTCAATCCGAACAAGAAAAAAATTTCAAAGTAAAAATTTCAAAACAAGTCTCAAAAATTACATTTTTTTTATTTTTTTTAAATTTTGTTAAAAAAGTTGAAAAAATTTTTGGCATAAGTGTAATTCTGAAATGTTCTGATCGTTCGCCCTATATCCAGCAGTGGTCAAAAGTTATGAATTTTGGATAAAAAGTTCAACTTAAAAATTTTGAACAACAGGTCTCAAAAATTACAATTTATATCCAAAAAAGTAACTACATATTTATTTATTTATTTTTAATTTTGTTAAAAAAGCTCAAAAGTTTTTGACATAAGAGTAACTACTACATCTAGCAGTGGTCAAAAATGATCAATTTTGGATGAAAAGTTCAACTTTTTGAGTCTGTAGAAAAATTGATTTTTGATTTCTATACTTCTACGAATTAAATTAGATAGTTCAATATGTTTTTAAAAGTTTTCAAAAAATTGTGAAAGCCTACCGGTCAATTTAGTCACACGAGGCAATTTTCTAAAAACAGCCCTAAATCACTCTTCCATCGCAAATTTGCACCAAGATGTATTTTTTCTATCAATTTTCACTAAATTTTCTTAAAATATTTTTAAGTAAGGGTTGCGTAATGAAATTTCATATTAAAAAGTGAATTTTGGTAAGATTACCTATTTCCGAAAAAGGATTTTAATAAATAGGTGCAGGTAATCAACCAACATTTTTACCTTGGGAACAAATATCGATACCTGATATGTTGACTTCCTGTATATAATCGAACTTCATTAAAAGAATTAATTAATATATCTTTAACAACAATTTACATAACATTCACATTTATGTAAAATTTTGTGGGAATATCTTCCGCTTGGAGTTACACGTCAAGAGAAATGCTCAAGTCTTGTAAATACCATTGCACAGTGTGGCAGAATCGACATTTTTTGGAAATAAATCTGTAACTTCTGATCGGCTGGTTGAATTTTCATGAAATTTGGTATAGGCGTAGCAGAGGAGCGTACAATTTTAAGTTTGCAAGGGGGGGGCACAACAAACCTCTCAGGGGCGGAGCTAAGGAGGCTCAAAGTTAGGTACCTCTGACAAAAAGTTTTTAATCGCTTGCAAAATTTTTGTTTCTCCTCCGATTTCAAATATTTTTATATACTGTTGAAGGCCCTGACAAGACCCATAAAAACATGCTTACATGTCCTATTTATCTGTTATAGTTTTCGAGTTATTTGCGTTTGAATTTTTAAGCACCATAATTTTGCATGTTCTTGGTCCAGTTTTTTTCATATAAATCCTAGTATTTCCGACCGATTTTATTAGTTTTTTTTCTTAACTAGTTAAAGAACAAAATTATGTATTGAATAAAAAAAGTCGATATCTTAACCGAGTCCAAAAATAAACGATTTTGAATTTGAAAATTGGAAAAAAGGCGACTTTTTGTGTTTTTTTAGCCGAAAAAGTATCTTCACTCTTTTTTATCTAAAGTAAAATTTTCTTTAGCAACATATAATAATTTTACACTTTTTTGAAAGGTAACTTCACAGAGATGACTAAGATAAAAAAAACAAGCCCTATAACTCAATTGGTCATGGTGCACACCCTCCTGAATTCGACCCATTTTATATGAAAGTTTTGATTTTAGATCATATTTTCTCAAATCCCAAAGCACGAATCGACAAGCGCAATATATTTTAAGAATCTTCAACATGTTGTTAAAAGTTTAAAATTATAGCCAAAAATGTAATAAATATAAACTAATAAAATACTTATTGATTAAGTTAAAATAGACATTTTTTGTTTATTTTGTTATTTTAAATTCATTAATAGAAATATATGAATGCTTAGAAAAGGATAAAGATTTACTTAAATTTTATTGAAAATAAAAAATATTATTTTATAAAAATATTTTGTGTATAGATATACCGAAATATTCATAATTTTCTGAGTAATTATTCACGCAAAGCTAAAAGCAAAAGTTGCAAGTTTGTAAAAATATATTCATATATACACTAAATTGGAAATATAAAAGGTTTAAATGCGCATATTTCTGAAATGAGGCATGATATTGACTTGAATCTTTTTGCAAAAGATCGGAAATTATATATGCTATTTAGAAATAAACCAAACAAAAGGTTCAATTTGGGGTTTTTGGAGAAAATACAAATTTTTTAATTGTAATAACATATTTGTTTATAAAGATATCTTAATGAAATTTTGCAAGAAATGTAAATCTTATTAATATAAATAAAAGCGCGTTAGCCAAATTTCAATCGGGGGTAGGGTTGTCCTGAATTCCCAAAAAAACTAATCAAAATTCCCAAAAAATGGGATTTTTTCATTTTTTGCTATAAAATCCACATTTTTCCGAAGTCCCGTAGATTGTGATTTAAAACTTTTAACAACATATTGAAGATTCTTAAAATATATTCCGCTTGTCGATTCGTGCTTTGGGATTTGAGAAAATATTTTCTAAAACCAAAACTTTCATATAAAATGGGTCGAATTCGGTAGGGGGTGTGTACCATGACCAATTGAGTTATTTGGCTTGTTTTTTATCTTAAAGTCATCTCTGTGGAGTTACCTTTCAGAAAAGTGCAAAATTATTATATATTGCTAAAGAAAATTTTATCTATATATATAAAAGAAAGTGATGTTAGTTACTATTGTTATAACTCAAGAACGACTAGACCGATTTTGATGATTCTCACCAATTCGGACCGGTCACCGGCCAGAAAAGGATAATACGAAAAAAAAATTCGCGAAAAATCCGCGATAAAAAAAAAACTCTTTTTTGTCATAATTTCTTTGCCTTAATAATCATTAAAAATATTTTTTTTAATACAAATTATAACAATTACTGTTTCTGTTTCTATCGAAACGCTTACTTTTTTGTGCAATTTGTTTTCTGGTGGTGGTGTAGAATTCTATTTCCAAACGGTAAGTTCCAAGTAAAGCTCATCATTTAGTGAGGTTGTGATATTTAAAACCATTTGTTGTATTTTTGGCATTCGTTATTAAGTGTTATTCACAATGCCGCGACCCCGGAGATCTAATATTTCGCGTCGAAGACGTAATGCAAGTACTTATCGTAATATCGTCAATCAATTGAATATATATGAACGAGAAATCGCACGAGAACAACCCCGTATTAGTTTGGCCCGACTTCGTACATCACAAACGCAGGAAGAAAGGCAGGCGAGAAATGAAACGGCTCGGTTAGCAATGAGAAATCGTCGAGCAAATGTAGCAATTCAACAACTTTAAAATTTTAAATCAACGCATAAGAAGAATTGCTTCAAGTTCTGATTTGAATCAAGCAGCGTTCCATTACAACTGCAATTTCGACTACAGCTCTCATCATTCCGTTCAAAAAAAAAGACATTGTCTATCCGCTAACCTTAAGATGAAGTAATAAATAAATATAAATTCAAATTTGCCTTAAATACATGCGTATATTTTTTGATTGAGCCCACATCTACATCATATTTAAATTCTTCTGTAAAAAACACTTTATAATAGGTATTCCTTAGATTTTTATTTAAAGGTCGTAAATTTCGTTAAAATATCAATTTAAATCGTTCAGTAATACAACACTAATGTTTGCTTAGGGCCAGCAACGCGGCTCGGGTCAGCTTCTACATCATATTTAAATTCTTCTGTAAAAAACACTTTATAATAGGTATTCCTTAGATTTTTATTTAAAGGTCGTAAATTTCGTTAAAATATCAATTTAAATCGTTCAGTAATACAACACTAATGTTTGCTTAGGGCCAGCAACGCGGCTCGGGTCAGCTAGTTTTAGATAAAAAAGAGTGTAGACACTTTCGGCTAAAAAAAACACAAAAAGTCGTCTTTTTGCAATTTTCAAATTCAAAATCGTTTATTTTTGGACTCGGTAAAGATATCGACTTCTATTTTTTTTATTCAATACATAATTTTCTTCTTTAACTAGTTAAGAAAAAAACTAATAAAATCGGTCGGAAATACTAGGATATATATGAAAAAACTGGACCAAGAACATGCAAAATTATAGGTCTTATTAGGGCCTACAACAATATATAAAAATTTTTGAAAGCGGACGAGAAACAAAAATTTTGCAAGCGATTAAAAATTTTTTATGTCAGAGGTACCTAACTTTGAGCCCCCTTAGCTGCGCCCCTGGGGGGATTGTTGTGCTCCCCCTTTCAAACGTAACATTGTACACTCCTCTGCTACGACTATACCAAATTTCATGAAAATCCAACCGGCCGATCAGAAGTTACAGATTTATTTCTAAAAAATTTCGATTCTGTCCCACTGTGCATTTTTATAATTACATAAGATAGAAGAATTAAATTATAATTTATTTAAAAAGAAAAACAGACTGGATGGAGACTGAAATAAGCACAGTTGTCACTAAAAACCTCTATGGAAGTGTAAGTAAATCTTGTAAAGAACTGCAGCCAAGGACACAAAAAAAGGCAAGACGATATTATAAATAAATACCCTCCACTTTTGATTAAAGATTCATTTAAAACGGCATTGACGAGGAATGGAGCAAGTGAAATTGGACAAATTATAGATATAATGCCGGAAGCCTCACCGTAAAGAATAAAACGAATGGTAGAAAGTATACCAACTCCCAAATCTGATACGGGGTTTACAAATGAGGATTCCTTAGCTCTCGTTCTCAATTTGGGTCTAACGAGGAATAAATAATTTTAGGGAGAACTCTAATGGAAAAAGAATGGGGAACATTCCCATCTACCAAATCGCTAAGGACAACAAGGAAAACTGCAGTGGGAGTCATATCTTCTTTTAACAAAGAGGATAAAGAAAGGTGTCATAATTCCGAGGTAACATTAATTTGTATGTGGGGTTGTAACGGAGCCGCTGGATTTTCTGAATACAGACAACAAAGTGAAGAAAATACAGACTTTGCTTCAACATTTGTGGCATTTTTGGTTCCCCTAAGAATGAGGTTATGTAATAAATCATCTTTGTCTGCACCTTCGTTTCAAGATATATGGATTAATACTACTCTTAGATTTATGTCGATCGATACGTTTTGATTATATAAAGAAAATTATAAAAAGTCTTGTAGATAATATACATAAAGAAATGCTTAAATGACTTGCAGTCAATTAGCATTCAAATTTTTGATTGCACCATATTTTTTGATGATAGATGGCAAGTGGCTAATGTGATTAATATTTTAAATGAAGTTATTCCATTTAAAATACTGTCGGGCGATTTGCAAATTTCCTACCTCACGGGGTTAGAATACAAAATGCTTCTTACGCAACGTTGTATTAAAGTAGCATCATTATAATAATTTTTATTATGATGGAATTTACTCACGATTTAGTAAATGTCAATAAATTAAAAAATTTTATTTTTTTCCTTTAATTGTTTTCATTTATCTTGTTTCTGATGACTTGTATAAATCCCAGAACAATTTATTCCACTAAATGTTTATGAAACTTTTTTGTGTTTTCTATGACTTTTTAACACATTTGTGGCATTGCTTGACAGTAAAATTAATGTTGCCACTTCATGTGTAATTAAACATATCGTGTGTAATTTTTACTCTGATCTGTAGTGCATGTGTAATGTGGAATCCATTTGTAATTTGAAATTGCATGTTATATTTTCAAATATTTACTTTAAATTAGGATTTGTTCAGATATTGGAATCCTATTATTGAAATTAAATACAAATATTTACTCAAAAGTCTGTGTAAATCCTGTTTAAATCATATTTCGATCACACAAAAATAACATTTACGACAATTTAATAGATTTAATTTGCAACTTTTAAGTTCTACGAAAATACATTACGTGACATTTTGGGCAAAACTTATAACAAACGATATTTTGAGGATAATTGAATTGATTTCGTTGAAATATTGATGAAAACGACAATTTAAAAAAGAAAAAAAGTATTTTTTGAATGATTTTGTAAAATTGTAGTAACTCATAAGCACTATGGGACGTTACATATACATATGTATATGAAATATTAATTTTGTGTATACATCAATCATTTTTAAATAAATGATGAACAATATCCTCGCGTAGTCATATTTTAATTCAAGTAAATGAGTAATTGAAAATATTTTTGTCAATGTTCCAGTTTTTTATATTTTTCTCCAAGAAATTTAGTTTAAATTTTGTCAATTTAGATCAATCAATTGTATTCATCAGTTTTTGATGTTGATATTTTTTTTTTTAATTATATTTTGTGAATTTAAAAATACTAACATGTGTAATTTTTCCTCCTATGTGTTTGGTGGCAACACTGAGTAAAATACATATGAGCAAAAAAGTCTACGTATTTACTTTTCCGTGTTTGCTTGTTTGCGAATGTATTAAATGTGAATAAAGGTGAGAGTCATTTTGTACACAGTGGTCACTGTTTAAAAAAATTTAGATATTTGGATAATTACGTCGTATTATTTCTTTATTTATTTATATAATATTTTTTATATAATATATAATATATAATATATATATATATAATATATATATATATATAATATATATATATAATATATAATATAATATAATATAATATAATATAATATAATATAATATAATATAATATAATATAATATAATATAATATAATATAATATAATATAATATAATATAATATAATATAATATAATATAATATAATATAATATAATATAATATAATATAATATATAATATAAATATAATATAATATAATATAATATAATATAATATAATATAATATAATATAATATAATATAATATAATATAATATAATATAATATAATATAATATAATATAATATGATATAATATAATATAATATATAATATAATATAATATAATATAATATAATATAATATAATATAATATAATATAATATAATATAATATAATATAATATAATATATAATATAAGTATAATATAATATAAGATAAGATAATATAATATAATATAATATAATATAAGATAATATATAATATAAGTATAATATAATATAAGATAAGATAATATAATATAATATAATATAATATAATATAATATAATATAATATAATATAATATAATATAATATAATATAATATAATATAATATAATATAATATAATATAATATAATATAATATAATATAATATAATATAATATAATTTATATACATACATACATAAATACATGCATACATACATATGCTAAATATATTCTATTTGATCAACTCTCAGAAGAATTATTATTTTGTACGACGGTTTTTCGGTTTATTTGTCTATTGTTATTGTTGTTATATGGTTTTTGTCAGTCGTTTGTTGACGGGTCTACTGATGTGTTAGTTGTTAGTGGCAGTCAAAGTATTACTGACTGTAGAAGTAAGTATGTGTGTATATAGTTTTGTATTCATATTGTGTTTTTTTTTTTTTTTTTTTTGTTATTAATGTGGTATTTTAGCCATGTGTGACAGGTTATCATAATTTTTCCCGTAATAATGATGATAGAAATAACTAAAATGCCTCAGTACTCATTATACATAATGAATACGTTGACAAAAGCCAACAACATATATAAAATTACATACATACATTCTAGTACACTTATATACACATATATAGTGACGATTTTAGTTTACACAAATCGTTACTTTTGAAAAAATGCATTTTTAATTTAAATAGCATTATATAGTAAATTTCTACAATTTTAGTGTTAACATTTCGATTATAAATAGCTTCTTAAATTCGAATGCTCTATTCTAATTACGGAAAATTAATAAAAATTTTGCGGAAATTGACAGAATTATCGATAATCCTTGAATTATGGTCAATAGTAATCTAAAGAAGAAGAACAAAGTGTGCGTTAAAAATAAAACATAACATGTTTTTTTTTTTAATAAAAGATGAACGGAACAAAAAATAAAGTATGTTTTCAGTATAATACAAAATAATGAAAATATTTTTATTTTTTATTTTTATTTTTTTTTATTATTCTTTACCTCAGAGTTCTTCTCAGGTTTGTTATTTATTTTTTAGCTTTGATTGACTAAAGCTTAGGCATAGCTTTAACATGAGTCATAATTGATTTTGAAAAAATGAACAGAATGTGCTATTACGCGGCCGTACATGATTAGCATAGCTCTTAGGAGATTCTCTACTTCTTGGGCTTGAAATTCATTCTTGTGACTTTTTCTTTTTCAGAACCAAGTTTCATCTTATTCTTTAGGTCTTGTTAAGTTTTTTTATTACCCTGAAATGTAATATTTTTGTCAAAATTTACTCAGTCAACATTTTTTAGTAAGTTCAATTAAAGTTAAAATATCAGATTTTATTTTGTACATTTTGCTTCAACTGCCTGGTTCATGCGGACGAACGACCAGATTTCAAGAATTCGATCTGCTATTAAATCTGACGTGTCCCTAGAAGATATTGTAATCAAGAAAAATATTTAAAATTAATGGCAGTAAGAGTTATTACGAAAATTTTGTGTTATGTTTTATTCGAACGCACACTTTAAAAAAATCTTAAGCCATTTAGAAAACTTAGATTTCAAGTTGCATCGCTAATTCAAAGAGAAGACTAAAAGTAAAAAAAAAAACTTTTTCATAGTGCATAATGTATCTGAAGGTATATAATAGATAATATCTAAATACATAAATCATATTTAAATGTTTTATTAGTACTTCAGCATAAAAGAAGAGTGTAAATACTTAACATAACATTGCAAAATTTAATGAAACTTTATCTAAATCGCTTTCTGTGTAATAAATATATTGATTACAATTTTGTTAATTTCTTCTAAATTAATTTTGAGATAGACTTGGGCTTATTACTGCCCAGTTCCAGAATGCTATATTATTAATTTATATTCATTTTGGAAACTACACTACTTGTAAATCTATCCAAACTGCTTATGCCCTTTAGAAAGAGTATTGTAATTTCTAGTAAACCCTTAGAGGATTTTCTTTACAAAATTTGTGAATACTCAATATTGAAAATTCTGTGAATTTTTTTTTTTTTCGTGAATAATATAATTAATGAAAATGTGGAATTTTTTGAACTCCTTACCTATTTTTTCAAAGGCTTGTTGCCTCTTAGTATATTTTTGTAAACGACGTTTTGATATTAATAAATGGTTTAATACTTCGGGCCTTAACTGCAATGCATTTAGGACATTATTAAATTAATAAAAGAATTGAATTTTTTCTAGAAAGAGAAAATGAAGCCAAAAGAATGGTACGATAGGTGCGATTACGAAAAGTCCTATGGGTATTTTTTTTAATATTTTTTTGTTATCGCAAGTTTCCAAGTTACAAAAAGTTCTACGTGTCATTGAGAAAAGAAATACTCTTTTTGATTTTTTAGTACATCTACGATTTTTTGAAGAAAAAAAAAAAAAAAAAAAAAAAATAATAATAATAAACGCTAAAAGATATAGATTTTTTTGGACATAAAATTAATAAATATCCTAACGGAAAATACAAAAATCCAAAATTAAGAAAAAAGGTTGCGTATTTACAAAATAAAACAATTTTTTTTTTGTTCTGAAAAGTTGTAAAGAAACACATGAGACTTTATTTCAGCGCACCGATAATATGTACATATACGTGCATATTTGCGAATAGAAATAATTGAACTTTGGTCATATCATACGCATAATATGTTTTAATATTACCCAAAGGACGTCATAGTATCGTTGTGGTGGACAAAAAAAAAAAAAAATGGCAGCAGAAAAACGAAAAATAAACTAAAATTTGACTTTCGGCAAGCGGCGATATTGAGTGGTTTAATTAAAATCTGTTATTAATCTTACGTTTAATTAATTTAATTTATGAATTTTGAAGCGTTAAGATGATAATAAATAAGATGTTCTTTAATCACGACATAAACACAATTGTAGAAGAATAACTATTATACGTTATTGAAAACTTAAAAGAGATGCAATGTTATAGATGTAACAAATAATACATTAAATTAAGTAAATATTTTCCTTGTATATTCGAAAATTTTAATTTATTATACTCCATACCACCATAGTTGGTTGAGGTATTATGAGTTTGTGCTGATGTTTGTAACGACTCAGAATCTCTTTTTGAGTCGGTCTAACAATTCCGGCTGTTCATGTAAACCTTGTGCAAAAAGTACACATCGCAATTTTAAAGACAATACAATGAAATTTGGTACAAAGGACTTTCATGATACAAGGACGAAGCCTATTGAAAGCCTATGGTTATGATCGGTCAATTATTTCACCTAGTCCCCATACAAATATCCTCCCGGAATACGGGTTTAACGATCATAAATGCCTTATATATAGCAATATTTTAATCAAATTCGGTGCAAGGAAGTTTTGTATCAATCGTTGTGCCAAATTTTATGAAGATCGGTCCACAATTGACTATAGCTCCCATATAAACTCACTTTAACGTTCAAAAATCCCATTCAAATGTTAGCATCAGATTAATATTCGACACAAATAAGCTTTATATAAGTAGAAATTATAGCGAAAAATTTTATGAGGTTCGCTCCATAATTTACCATAGCTCCCATATAAGCCCACTTTCGGGAATCACCCTCAAGTGCATGATTTCATAAAAATCTTAGTATTAACGTAATATTCTGTATTCGTATATTTTATTTTACACTTAGTAAAAGTATCGGTCCACAATTGTCCACATGTCTAATATAAGACCCATCCACGAATTTTTATGGACATGTAGAATGGTGTGGTGTATAATATGTTTGAGCTTGACCGACTGTATCTTACTTTTTTTATATTATTTTTGTCATTTAAATATGTATGCAAATTTCAATGCTTTTTAACTTTAAATTACATTGGTGATTGCTATTTTAGCTCACCTATCGTGCAATAACTGATATTTTTGTTCATTTGAAGCCCAAGAAAAAATATAAATTTGAATATCTTTGGTTGCCCTGTTTATAATATTAATATAAAATAGCACCTAAATAATGGGATTAAAAGTAGAAGTAACTTTTATTTGAAGGAATTACAAATTGTTAACAAAATTTATAGATAAACTATTTACTATATTATAACTCATAAAAATGTTATGGTTAGATAAATACTACTACATTAACTCTCCAATCAGAATGTGGATCCAAACCAAATTAGACACCAAACAAATGTTCAGTAGCTGCGCTGACACGACTTCCACAAACTTCAATTCTGTCACTCACATTCAAAGAAAAGGTCATAACCATAAATTTTATTTTTTTACTCTAAAATAATGCAATTTAGTAAGATTTTTTTTACCGTTCACTTAAAACAAAAATAGATAAAGCATAAAACATTTTTCAAAACTAAATGCAACTAATTTTACGGCTTTTTGAATGGTTATGGCCTTTTACATTTGAGGAGACGATATGTAGGTATGCCACATTTTCCGAATTTTTCTTCCATTTAAGAATTGTAATTTTGAATGTTTCCGTAATAAACATCAACTAATATACCATATTCTAATTAAGGTCTTGTATCCAGATCCGCGTTCCGTAGACGGTTTTCAAATATCATAAATATTACTGTTTTCTCTTCGCAGTACTAAAACTATAAACATTTATTTCCGCAGTTCTGGTCAAGAATGCCATACAGCGCTATAAATTTTTAAGCAAAATTGTTTATCAAATACCCTTGATAATGTTGCAAAATTAATGTCTTTTTTAAGTCTTATTTTTTATTCTTATGAAAAATATGTACTTTCGATGGTTTCTTCACGTATAAATTATATTCTTCAATTATACTTTATCCATATCTTGGATCTGAAGATGAGCACGAGATCACTGTGATCTCAGCTCGCGCTCAGAGTCAAGAGAGGAATCGGAGCTTCGAGGCGGTGTTTGAGCAAGGGGATATTTCGGCGGTCTCAGGAGATCATGCGCCTCGCGGCAACTTAGTCGAACTAAGGAGGAGAAGGCTCGAAGTGGCGCAAAAGCTTCCCTTATCTATCTGCATAAGATAGCTAAGAGAGGCTCTACGCCACTTGCAGGCAAGGATAAGTACCTTGTCAGCACAGGAGGAATGGTAAAAGTTTCCAATGGATCTACGAGCCTGTCTGTGACTCTTTGGGAATGTCTTATCCTGAAGGATTGGGTGAGAATGTGGACAGCACTCCAGAGGTGTCTCATAAGAGCACAGGAGGAAAGTCAACATCCTCAACAATCCGTGCCGGAGCGGAGGATAAGGGTAGTGGCGTACCAGCCAAACCTGCAACCATTCTGGACCAGCAGGTAAGGACTGGTAAGCCAAAGACTACCAATTGTGTGGCTGTTCATGCACTGGTCAGCAAAATTGGCAAATGGCAAAAAATTGTCAGGGATGCTAGGCCTGGACATGATCAGCCATCAACAAGCAAGAAGGCAGTAGGTCAAAGGCCGACCAGCTCAACCGGTGGAAGCTCTTCTAAAGGTCCCCAAAACGGGTTCACTAAAAGGGCCAGATCTGGGGATGACCAGCAGACCTCAATGGCTAAGAAGGCTGCTCGCATATCTTTCAGCTCTGCTAAGGGCCCCCACAAGGAGGTTATTAAAAGAGCTGGGCCAGGAAGCGAACAGCCCTCAACATCGAAAAAGGCGAAGGAATCAGTGGTGCAGAACTGTGTTCAAGCTGCTGTCATTGACAAAGTTAATCCAAATGGGAGGATAAGCGTTGAGCAATGGCGACAGTTTGGGCACAAACTCATTAAAGTGATCGCCCTCGTAAGAGGAAGGTCGGATGAGGTATCCTTCAAAGGTTTGGTCTGGGTGCAAATTAATTTGCATCACTGCGAAGCAGCATCAACAGAATTGTCAAAGCTCCACATTGACTCCAAGGTGAAAGTGGCCCTTATATAGGAACCTTGGATTAACAACACCAGGGAATGTACGGGGTATAACTTGTTCATACCATTCACATTGATATAGTCGCTGAGCTAGCTCGTACGGGCTCGGAGTTGGACAGGTCTTTTGTGGAGGTATCGGTTAGGATTGCGATTGGGTCATATTTCATGGCCATAAGGGAATGGACCATAGGTAGAACGAATGATGCTTGGGGCAGTAGATCGGACTGCAGTCTTAAACCAGCAGATTCGAAGCATCTTCTAGGCATGAGTCGTTTGAACCTAGGGATCATTGTTGGCATGATTACTGGTCACCTCGCAATAGGGAATAAGATCAGTAAGTGGGACACTGGCGCGTCAGATTTTTGCAGATCGTGTGATGATGTGGAGAAGCTAGAGACAGTGTAGCATATACTCAGTCACTGTGTAGGGCTTCAGCGAATTAGACTGAGGTGGTTTCAGAGCCATATTCTGCACGAATTAGAGGAGGTTGCGAGTGAAGAATTCGGCAACCTTATAGGGTTTGTAATGGGAATAAAGTGGCTTAGAGGTAGTCAAGGTTGATTTGATGTTTCTTAGGTTCCAAACCTTTCTTATTTTTCTTATATTTAGCTGTCTTTCTTTTCAATATTTTACTATATTCTACTAGAATTTTTCTCTTCCTTTATCTGTCAGCTTTCTCTATTGTCTATAAAGGAATCACAATCAACCGAATGGTCTCTGGGTAGAGGCGTGAAGACGCCGCCCTTTTTAAGCTAACCTAACCTATACTTTATACTGCAAAATTTTTAAAAAAATGTTGGAGCCGTATAGAGAAATTGTACAAATAAAAGAATAACGAAACATAAAGAATTAAAAAATATATATTTTTTTTATTAAACCCTACACTAATTTGAATCCTATATGGCACTCTTGACCTGTAAAGGAATAAATGGGAATCTGAATGCTGGCTCATCTGAAAAACTATACAAAAAGTGTCAATATAAACCTGAGATGTGTTGACGAGGACTTTACTAATGTTAATAATGGATTGCAAAATTGAGGATATCTTGAGGAAATTATGTACATATTTAAAAAGCGACTTCGTGATCCTCGCAAAAAACTATTTTCATTTTTGGTGAAGGAATTTGAAATACATTGTTGTCGTTTATATGTTCAAATCTTTGGTGCTAATTGATCGATTTAATGTAACATTATTTAACATTTTTTTATTTTTTTTAATAACATGGTAGAACAAACGATATTCAATAATGCCAATTGTAATCATCACCTTTTTTTTTTTCTTGTGCTATATTTCGTTCAACATAAAAACCGAATCAGAATCAGCCAACAAGTACTTATTAATTCTAAAACCAATTACCAACTTTTCCATTTAATATTTTTTTCTCATCTTTACTTCTTTGTTAAGTTGGATAGTACTTTTCCCAGTTTTTTTTTAAATTTTATTTGCATGAGTTTCTGATGCTGCTCTATATTAGAAAGCACCTCCCCCCTTTGGAATAAAGTTGTGTTTAAAATATAAACGTATACGTTGAAAAAGGTATATTTTATTATTTGTAAACTCTTTCTGCACCTCCTTTAGATGTATATATATATACGTGTCTGAATGTGGATTTAGGTACAGTCGTAGTAGTTGAAAGTAGTATTAGAAATAATAGTAAGCAGTTGTAGCATCCATGTTTGTTCGGTTGCAAGTAGGTACATATATTTGTATGAATATTGTTAAAAAAAAAAGAAAGTACCACAATTCCAATGCAAGCAAACTAATGGCAAATATGTATTAAACATTTCCAACACCATGCCACATAACACTACTCGTCCTTTATCATTCATAAGCCACCAGTCAGCCTAAAACGTGGTTGTTACCTTCTTACCACACTATTGTTAGGTTTCCGAAAATATATTGCCACTGTGTATGAGTATGAATGAATATGAGTAGTACTCATGGCAATATAAGTGTAGTGGTGAAACGAAGTTAAAGCATTACATGCAACATGCAAAAATATAATACATTTTTTTTACTCTTTATTCATTCATATAAATTTTGTATTTTTTTCTTCTATTCTGCCTTCTTATTCCTGTTGTTGCTTTGTAAATTTGAAATGCTGATTTGTTTGTTTTTGTAAACTATGTTATTATTGTTTTTGTTGTTGCTGTTACATTTACTTACATTTCTTTCTATTCTCTTCCGAACGTTTTTATTTTATAGGAGTTGGCAGAGTACTTGGAAATCGTTATAAATTGGGCGAAAAAGTGCTAGTTACCAATGGCGATAAGGCAAGCGGCAATTTTATAAAATATGATGTTGAAGTTCGTGATGCCGATGTGGTAAGTTCCTTTTTTTATATTCAACATACACATACATTACAATTATTTAAATACACAAATTCGTTATTTAATACTCAGAACTAGGAATACCTTAAATTACAGAATTGATGTGGTATTTTTGATAATATATGTGACTACGAGGGCGGATCAATAAGTCTGTGACATTTGGAACTTCCTTCGTAGTTATATGAAATGCAACACTATTCCCATCAAGTACCACCTGTCAATACACTACTGTCAAATTTTGAGCAAGTGTCGTCATTTACTTTACGTAAGAAATAGGATTTTTCGAGGTCCTTATAATAGGCATTTGCTTGGTCAATAATTTCATCGTTGGAGTTGAATCTCTTTCCACCGAGCCATTTCTTTAGGTTTGGAAATAGGGAGTAGTCACTAGTTGCTAAATCCGAAGAATATGGCAGATGAGGTACCAATTCGTAGCGCAATTCATAGAGTTTTGCATTATCTTGATGAAAAAGAACTTTTTTCTTGGCCATATCGGGTCGTTTTCTTTTTAAATCCTCATTAAATCGGTCTAATAAGTTGGCATAATATTCGCCGTTTATTGTTTTTCCCTTTTGAAGATAATCGATGTGGATTATCCCGCGTGCATCCCAAGAAACTGTTGCCATCACCTTATTGATCGACAAACTTACCTTGGTCTTCTTCGGAGCAGGTTCACCAGGAGAAACCCATTGTTTAGACTTCTGCTTGGTCTCAATGGATCCATGTCTTATCCACAGTTACAAAACGCCGCAAATACTCATTCGGATTGCGGTTAAACAACTCCAAACAATCCTTTGAAGTTGTCACACGTTTACGTTTATGGTCAATTGAGAGCAAACGAGGCACCCATCTTGCAGACAATTTTCTTAAACCCAGCTGATCATTTAAAGTCGAAACCATACTGCCATATGAAATGCCTATGGCATCAACAATCTCACGCACTTTTACTCTTCGGTAGGCCAACACCATATCGTGGATTTTTTCGACATTTTCGGGTGTACCGATCTCAATTGGCCGTCCAGCACGTTCAGCGTCATTTGTACTTGTGCGACCACAAAAAAGTCAATAAACCACTTTTTTTTACCATTGAAATCGATGGCGCAGATTTAATTGACGGTTTTTTTTTCGCAAAAAATAGTGTTTAATGAGCACTCGAAATTCACTTTTTTCCATTTTTAGAAAAATACACAAGGTTGTATGTTTTAAATAGCTGTTAAACGCAAAGTAAATGACGACACTTGCTCAAAATTTGACAGTAGTCTATTAACAGGTGGTACTTGATGGGAATAGTGTTGCATTTCATATAAATACCAGGGAAGTTCGAAAAGTCACGGACTTATTGATCCGCCCTCGTATGTATAGGGGATATATGCGCCAAAATACAAAAACAAATATACTTTCTATTTAATGACATTTTCATTGTAGAAAATTCAAAAATGACAGTGGTTTAGTTGTCAGTGCAGGTTTGGAGATTGAAGCTTTGTCTAATCCTAGCTAATCTCAATAGCCTACGTTGGATTATTTTTATTAAATATATGGTAAAATACGTCTGCCCGCAAAATAACCCAAAGCAAATATGTGACACTTTTTGGTATGAAAATTAATATTATATGATAAAATTCCTAGATAAAATAAGTCATATTCAGAAAGAAAATAGTTCAAACTTTTCCTGGGTAGGATTCTGGTCTGAATTGAAACGGTTTCCTAGAAGGCCGGCCTTCGACTGGTCTCAAGGGTTTCAACTCTGGCGTACTTTTTCTGAATAGGATGACTGTTTACTTAACTTTCTCAGGCATGTTGTAAAAATTAAAAAAATAAAAAAAATAAATGCTTGGGTCATTTTGTGTAAAATACAATGAAAAGAAGATAACGTATGCGGAATAAAATTGCAACAAAATGTTAAAATGTCTCCAAAAGTTAATTTAAATCGTATATTAGTTTTTTCAGAAGATAATAATTTGTTGTTTTTTTTATAATCAAAATTTGAAATTGCAATAGTCGAACTTTTTGCATATTAATATATATATATAAATATATATATATATATATATATATATATATATATATACTATTGCAATTTTAACATTCTATGCTTATTTACTTATTCTTTTGGTTGATTTACATCTGTACTCAATTCCGACTGAAGTACATTTTCTCCTACTAAACGTTATTATATTTTACATAATTTGGGGATGTAACCCTAGCATCGAATACACGAGTAATAAATTATAAATTTATAAAATGTTATTAGCTGTAGATTTTTTTAAATAAAATTTTATACAAAATGTAAACGTATAACAACTAAATTTTACTTTTATTTAGTAATTTATTAATTTAACATTCTATGCTTATTTACTTATTTTTTTTGGTTGCTTTATATCTGTACTCAATTCTGACTAAAGTACATTTTCTCCTACTAAATGTTATTATATTTTACATAATTGGGGATATAACCCCAATTATATACACGAGTAATAAATTAAATTTATAAAATATTGTTAGCTCTACGTATATATTTTTTTAAATAAAATTTTATGTAAAATGTAAACGTGTATAAGAACTAAATTTTACTTTTATTTAGTAATGGTTTCTGGCCAATACTTCCCTTAGAAAATCCATAAAACTGTATACCTTTTATATCACATAAATAAATTTTATTTTTTTTATTTTCCACTTGTATATATTTTTCATTCTTTTTTTTTTTTCAGATACAATTTGCAAAGTCATATGATATTTTTAGTGGTTCATTGTATCGAGGACATTTTGTTGTACGCAATCATTTGCAAGTGGATAAATTTACAAATTTGGTAAGTTTTAATGTCAATGAAAAATTTCTATAGCATTCAGCAGGATTTATAACTTTTATAAACATTTTCCTTTGTTTGTTGTTCGTACCAAAAATAAGAATAGTAATAGTATGCACTACAAAAGTTTTATTTATGGAAAATATACTTGAACATTTTAAAAGAATTTTAATTTAATAAAGTTTTGTTACTTAAGTAATTTATTGTTGAAAATATATATCGTTAATTTAATTATAGGTGGCTAAAAACATTTCAAAATGTTCTGGTTTATTAGAAAATATTCCTGTAAAATTGTTTTCTTGTGTCTTGAAGTCTAAACAATCCTTGGGTCAACAATTGTTGGAGCATTATAAGATCGCACCAGTATTTGATGTCGAATCGGGTCGTTATGCCTGTCAAATTGAATTGAAAACAACATTTAATCAAATCTTGAGTATTGTAAAAACCAATGATATACATTTTGAATTGGAGGTGAGAAATAATTTTAATATTTTAGTTTTATTTTTCTCATTATAGTTTATTCAAAAATTTCTTATATAATATAATTTATATGTTTTTATTATTAGGTTTCACTACCAACCGGTTTAACTGATAATCTTTCGTTAAAGTTTGTGCCTGGCATTAAGGTTTTACCAGACACTCTTATATCGGATAATTTAAAAGAACAAGATTTAGCTGTAACTGGTTTGGATAAAGTTTTACAGAAAGTTGAGGTAAGATTTTTTATTAGTTTTATCTAAATTAACTTCATATCAACTAACTACAAGTAAAAAGAAAATTGTTGAGTATTAGACATTATTTATTAATGATGACGTTTTTGGAAATCGATCAAGATATTTTTCGGATTTTTTTTGCACTATTCGAAATAAAGAAAACACTGCTTCCATCTACAATTGAAGAATATTATTCCAAGTAAATTGCCTCATCAGTATGTTTGGTACAGATATATAAAAACTTTTCTACATTATCTATTGGTAAGGCTTTAAAACGGCGGTGTATTAATAGAGGAATAACTCAAATCATCAGTAGTATCACCAAAGCATTAACAGCCATAACCACTCCGGTCTCACTTTGAATTGTCAAAGCCTTTAAACACAGTCATCCATGCAAACACTCTTTGAACATCATGCAATCCACATTGTCCAACAAATTGAAACGGTTAATCGTGAACTATCTGTGCGGCCGTTAGATGAACGTCTAGTTTAGAGACAAATCATCAAAATTCCGAAGTTAGACGGAGACTTGTCGCCACTACAGTTTAACCAATACCACTCTAAATTTTCCGTGCCTCCTCAAGTTTTCTTTGTACATATCCCGGAACATATAAAACGTAAGTCAGTGATCAGTGCAGATACCTTTGCTTAATGATACTCATTGGATATTCAAAGCTGTCAAAATGCAGTCATAAGGAGGGTTGCAGGCTGACTACCAGTGTTGCCAATTTAGTAATTTTAGTGCTAGACCTAGCACTTAAACTCATTTGGCACGAAAAAATTCAATGTAGCACCTGACACTTCTTCTAGATCTTTTTTCATTTTTTTTTTAGCACTTTTAGCATATTTTTTTTTAATAATTTATAGTTTTGTACTATAACAACATTCAGTTTTTTTTTTAATTAAAATGCAACTAAAATGTGTTTTCAGCGATTCTAAAGAGTGTGTTTAGGAAAATAAACCAATCCAATTAGAAACAGTTAACCTAACAAATAAAATTTTGGTAATTAAGTAAACTATAACTCTTGTTATAAGAAATAATTATGACAAAATAACATTATTTTTTAAATATAGTTTGCAGTTTAGTTGTGAACGTAACTGAATCGATATCGTAAATTAAAATAAAACAAAATTTTTATTAATTTCGAATCTTCTTGCAAATTCCAATTTTTATACATAAATAATTTTTTATTCAATTTAAAACATCATGATATGATATTATGGGATGTTAACTTACCAAAATTTAAACCAAAGTTAAAGCTTAATTGTAGGCAAAGTGATTAGTTTGTGTGAAAATAATGTAATTTTTGTTATGCTTTAACATTTGCTTAAAATTTGTTAAGTTAACAGTCCACAGTGGGGCAGAATCGAAATTTTTTGGAAATAAATCTGTAACTTCTAATCGGCTGGTTGGATTTTCATGAAATTTGGTATAGGCGTAGCAGAGGAGTGTACAATGTTAAGTTTGGAAGGAGGGGCACAACAAACCCCTCAGGTGCGGCGCTAAGAGGGCTCAAAGTTAGGTACCTCTGACATAAAAAATTTTTAATCTCTTGCCAAATTTTTGTTTCTCGTCCTATTTCAAATATTTGTATGTCCTTTTTATCTCATATAGTTTTCGAGTTATTTGCGTTTGAATTTTTAAGCATCATAATCCTAGTATTTCCGACCGATTTTATTAGTTTTTTTTAACTAGTTAAAGAACAAAATTATCTATTGAATAAAAAAAATCTGAAGTCGATACCTTTACCGAGTCCTAAAATAAACGATTTTGAATTTGAAAATTACAAAAAAGACGATTTTTTGTGTTTTTTTAATCGGAAAAAGTATCTACACTCTTTTTATCTAAAATAAAATGTTCTTTAGCAACATATAATAATTTTACACTTTTCTGAAAGGTAACTTCACAGAGATGACTTTAAGATAAAAAACAAGCCCTATAACTCAATTGGTCATGGTACATACCCTCCCGAATTCGACCCATTTTATATGAAAGTTTTGTTTTTAGACCATAAAAAATCCCAAAGCACGAATCGACAAGCGGAATATATTTTAAGAATCCTTAATATGATGTTAAAGGTTTTAAATCAAAATCTACGGGACTTCGGAAAATTGTGGTTTTTATAGCCAAAAATGTAAAAAATCCCATTTTTGGAAATTTTCATTAGTTTTTTGGGAATTCAGGAAAACCCTACCCCTGATTGAAATTTGCTTAACGCTCTTTTATTTATATTAATAAGATCCACATTTCCTGAAAATTTCATTAAGAGATCTTTATGAACAAATATTTTATTATAATTAAAAAATTTGTATTTTCTCCAAAAACCCCAAATTGGGCCTTTTGTTTGGTTTATTTCTAAATAGAGAAAGAAATTTTAAAAATATGTATTCCAAATTAAACTTATCATTTAGCATATATAATTTTAGATCTTTTGCAAAAAGATTCAAGTCATATTACGCCTCATTTCAGAAATATGCGCCTTTAAACTTTTATATTTCCAATTTATTGTATATATGACTATATTTTTACAAACTTGCAACTTTTGCTTTTAGCTTTGCGTGAATAATTACTCAGAAAATTATGAATATTTCGGTATATCTATACACAAAATATTTTTATAAAATATTTTTTATTTTCAATAAAATTTAAGTAAATCTTTATCCTTTTCTAAGCATTCATATATTCCTATTAATGAATTTAAAATAACAAAATAAACAAAAAATGTCTATTTTAACTTAATCAATAAGTATTTTATTAGTTTATATTTATTACATTTTTGGCTATAGAATCCATTTTTCCGAAGTCCTGTAGATTTTGATTTAAAACTTTTAACAACGTGTTGAAGATTCTTAAAATATATTCTGCTTAATTGTAATAACATATTTGTTTATAAAGATATCTTAATGAAATTTGCAGGAAATGTGGATCTTATTAATGTAAATAAAAGCGCGTTAACCAAATTTCAATAGGGGGTAGGGTTTCCCTGAATTCCCAAATAAACTAATCAAAATACCCAAAAATGGGATTTTTTACATTTTTGGCTATTGAATCCACATTTTTCCTAAGTCCCGTAGATTTTGATTTAAAACTTTTAACAACATATTGAAGATTCTTAAAATATATTCCGCTTGTCGATTCGTGCTTTGGGATTTGAGAAAATATGGTCTAAAATCAAAACTTTCATATAAAATGGGTCGAATTCGGGAGGGTATGTACCATGACCAATTGAGTTATTGGGCTTGTTTTTTATCTTAAAGTCATCTCTGTGAAGTTACCTTTCAGAAAAGTGCAAAATTATTATATGTTGCTAAAGAAAATTTTATTTTAGATAGAAAAAGAGTGTAGATACTTTTTCGGCTAAAAAAACACAAAAACTCGTCTTTTTGTTTGTTTTTATTGAAATTGGAGATTTTGAGTTGCTTTTTTGAAAAGTTATTTTTTAAAATAACAGCTGAACCACGTAGTTCATATAGTGCTGTTGTCGGCTTATCACTTTCCAAACCCATTGTATGAATGTGTTTATCGATGTTATTCAATCGTCCACTTTAATTTTGTTTTCTTCATGACCACTATCGTATAAATCCTCCGAATCCGTATCTGATAATTCCATTTGCTCCTCATTACTTCCCACATGAAATTCTTGAATCCAGTTGTTTATGTCAGCATTCGTGAAAGTATGTTCCGTACCATTTTGAGCTACAATCGTTGGCTTTAAAATATGTGGAACTTTGCTCATATTAAGAGATGTATTTACACAACAAAAGGCACGAATAAACTGACAAAATTAAAGATCAAAATCATCCAAAAAGGTTAATATACCAAAAAAAGATAAAAGTCCCGAAAATAGATAACGGGGCCGTCGCGGTAATGGGTACTCGCGAATACCGAGCTTGCACTGTATATCCATAAGCCGGATAATTCGACAATCCGGATTGGGGTCTGCAATAATTATTCAAATTCTTGAGTTTATATTGTTTTTACTTCTTAATAATAAATAAGATTTTTAAAATATTTTTGATTTGGAATACGTATAACAGTTTAATTCAGATAACATATTTTGAAAAATCCACTCGTAAATTTTGTTTAATTTCTAAGTTTCAGAATGTCTTTCTAGCATTTTTCTTTGTAAATTCTGGCACTTTTCTTCCTTAGTTTTTGGCAATACTGCTGACTACAAACAATAAGTTCTGACACAACGGGATATTTTTTGGGAAATTACTGGAGAAAAGTAAACTTTTCCAAGATATAACTTTTTGGGTCCATCTCTAAATTAGATTTAAATTAAGTAAACAAATTATAAGGGGTGATATAACTTCATAACGTGAAACGTATCAACCAAGATTTTCTATATCTGTTCATGTTCTGATCAAGAAATGTATATTGTATCAAAGTAGGGCTATGATAGTTTCACTTAAATCTAATAAAAAACAAATTTCCGCAAAAAAACACCTCAGTAATACGTCATTAATTAGTATATCAATGGTAAAAAAATTACGTTAAAAATATTCTTAAATTTTTATAAATTTGTATGGTTTTGCATTAATTTTTAATTAATTAATTAACCTCATAATAGTCTAGTAATACTTTATACCAGAGATACATCTCTTATTTTCCAAGATATTTAATTTTGTCTCACTAAAATGCATGTGGGGTGGAAGCCCATGATACCGCTAATTAATGAACTGTCCACCTATTCATCTCCCAGTAGAAGTAGTATTATTTCTTGGATTTGAAATTCACACAAAACCCCAAACTGAAAGTAGTAAAGAAGTTTTCTAGTTGTTACAGCAACAAAAGACTTATAGTGCTAAAATCCGTTTAACAATATTGAATCTAATGACAAATAAATTGTCATTTTATTTTTTTATTATTAACATTTCATTTTTCGAAGCTAAAATTATCTGGAACTAATGACAGATTATTTCAAATAATAAGGAACATTCAATCGAACTATACCCATTCAATAAATAGGTTTGCGAGTAGATCATTTACATGAGAATGAAATTCGAAGTCTACGATTTGTGGCTTCAATACAGTCATTTTAATCATTCGTGTATGTATTTCCGTTCTTCTGTGCAGTTTTGTGTTCTGCACTTAAGACATTTTCGCGTTTTGGGCTCGATATTCAAAGGAATATATTTGTTTGGAACTTTAAATTAATTATACATAGTATATTTACACAATTTGTATTATTTTGCTTAAATTTTTTATAAAATTTGCTTAGTTTTTAAAAGAAGTCAATCAATGTTTTTCATTCTCCGAAGCTACTTACAAGGAAATAAAATTCCGTGTCTATTTTGTTTTCTTGTTTTGTTATTAAAATTTTGTACATAAATTTTGCATTTATTTAATATTTATTATTTATTTGTAGAATTTTTCTTTTATTTTTGCATAAACTTTTCAATAATAATGCCTGAAAACTGCAAATATAATAAACAAAGTGGATTTTTGTTTTGTTGCTTCTATTATTTTTTTTTCCTTGATATAATCTAACAAAATATCCTCAGTCCTTCGTATTCTGTGGAGTATTTATTTATATGTTTATGTTTCTCCACTCCACTCTTTGGATTTTGTATGTTTACTTTATGGAAAGTATATTATAAGTATTTACTTTTCATAAACTTGTAACACAAAAACTGAAGCATAAAGAAACATAAAGAAAGAGCAAAGTCAAAACTGCAATAAAAAATTGTTTGGAACAACTTAAAAATCCATTTACTTTTTAAAATATTCCTATCCATATACATATTTATTTATGTATGTGTATTTATATTCACATAATACATTCTACATATGTACTTACATTTGATACATCTCTATGCATGATAAAAGAATATAAAACTTTTAACTACATATACATGTTTTTTTTTTTTTTTTTTTACTTATACAATATAGCATTCCTGTGGATTTGAGCGAACGTTGACTTTGTACCATTTCTGTTGTCTAAACTGTAAATGCAGCAATTGACCATGATTGTATTCAACTTAAATATACTTTAACTGCTGACCATTTGTATGTCTTTCATTGAAAAACAGCTGCTACAGCCATCTAAACGACAACCAGTCATGTTATTGAGTCTGTCTGACGGTCATTTAGTTCTTCAGTAAAAAGTTTTTCCGTTATCTACATCGTTGGTCATTTTTCTATCCTTTGAAAATATTTTACTTTGTTTTTCTTCTTATACTTTGCATTTCTTTTTGCGGTTGTTAAAAGTATGGCACATTTTGCGCTTTTTTTAATAAAAAAAAATAGAATTTTATGCATTTGTATGTTAAACTTTTAGTTAATACAATTTATTTTAATTTTTAAATCTATTTTTAAAATTTTGAGTTATTTCGTTATATTAGTAAATCTCCTAAAAGTGTTTTTTTATTTCTTTCTGAGCTTTTTTTCTTTGAAAGCAGCAGAATTTTGATTGATTTGGGAGCGTATAATCTGCAAATCACTTTTACAAAGGTATAATAGTGTTAGGAAATTAATCTGCAAATTACTTTTACAAAGGTATAACAGTGTTTGAAAATTTTAACCTTGGCTCTGTGTATCCTCGGGAGAAATTGCTTTCGAATAAAAATAAAAATATTTCTTTATGTTAGCAATTTTGAAGAATTAATACAATTTTGTGATTTTAATTGTAAAATATTGTCATCAATGGTTTTTTTAGTTTATAGAAAACTTATCTGTTTTTTTTTTATTTTCTTTTCACCAAAGGAAAACTTGCACGTCTGCATAAAAATGTAATTGCTAACTAAAAAGAAAATTGGATATATTTAGTATATGTATGTATGAATGATTGTTGTAGATTTGTTTGTTGTACTACAGTCTGCTCACATAAGTGTAAGTTGCATTTGTTCTTTTTTTTTCATGCTATAAGCATAAATTGAAAACAAAACTGGAGTAAAAATTCAGAAATGAAAAACTTTTACATCAAAAGATTGATTGCAGGAATCCATGAAATGTTATCTCTTTCAACTACTAACCGAATAACTTTTGTTATTGTTTGTATAAAATACATGCGTGTCTGTGTGAATTGGATATTCTTTTTATACAAGTGTTTTTGTGAATGAAATCCTTGTTATGGGAATTTATTCTATGTAGTTGATTGTATTGATAGACTGGTGTATTCGTTTTGTTGTCATTCTTATTATCATAAAGACATGTCTTATAATAAGAAATGTATTTCTTTAATGAGAATTTTTTATTAAAAAAATTAAAACTTTAAATTAAATATTTCTACGTAATATTTTTTATTTTTTTTCTGTAGACGGAAATTGTTTGCTTTTTTTATTGCAAAATAGTTTTAAAATGTTTTACTATCCTCTGTGTCCTCACAAAAATATGTAAAGTTATTTATGTAGTAAATCCGAAGTTATTTATTTCAACATTTTTATTATTAAACTACTACATATATGTAGTATGTATATCTAGGGCTTACATATATTCAATAAGGACTATCTGCAGATTTCCATTTTTTTTTTTTTTTTTGAAAAATTAGTTCTAACACATTTTTTTGCATTTTTTATTTTACGGCTATCTGTAACGTATATATTTTTTAAAGAACAAAATTTGATTTTGTTTGATTTTCAAAGGATTCTAATGTTAAAACTGTAAATAGCGTTTTTGAATGTTTTAGTCACGATTGAGTTGTTGATAAGAAGTTTTATTTTTTTTTGCAGAAAATTGTTTGCAATTTTTTCCCATGCAGATTTTTCCTTATTTATAATTTGAATTATGAACACATTTTCGTTTTTTTAGTACCCACACTTGTTGTTTTACAACTGTAACGTTTGAAGATGGTCCTTCTAACTTATGTAATTTGGTGGAAATTATGATATTTTTGATCACAAAACAATAATATCAATATGAAAATTTTACCGCTTTTGGTGCTTGCACGATTGCGAAAAATTAATATCACATTCTTTTATACCTTTCAATGCCTTATAAGGTCTTTCTATTGTGGTATTTTGGATATTTTAAAAAATTGCAAAAAGTTATAACGCTAATATTTATGATATTTACTATACGTAACATTAAGTAAACGTAGCGTTGTTGTAAATAAAATTAAGATTTTTGAAACTGAAAGCATATTCTTGTGCACGTCAAACTCCATCTAGTCCATGTATTTTTGTTAAAAGGAGGAAATATTTTTTTGCCGACTAGTGTTATCTATATATATGATTCGATATAAAATTAATTACTATGCAGAAACAAACACAAAAGTACTCCCGGAATAAGAGATTGACGCAAAGTATGAGGCTCACTTTTCAATGTGCATCATCCCATATAAATATTAGTATCAAAACAATATTTGACACAATATTATGTAATTATTCTATGCTATTGAACACAAATAATATTTTTAAAATAATTTAACCATTTCTAATTCTAGTACGATTAGCATAAAGTATCATAAAGGCATATATATACATATAATAAGTTGTATAAAAATTAAATCAATAAAGTTGGATTCTGCCATCGATAAGCTCTCTCTAATATGCGGTTGAGAAGCTCCGAAATACTCTGACTGTAAAGTCTCAGTTCATACATGATAGTTGTATTTCATTGCACTGCAGGGCAGAATTAGAGTTTGGGGTTTCCCGTGATATTTCTTTTCCGGGAAACGTGAATGAAAAACATAAATTATAACAAAAAAGAAAAAAAAAAGAATATTGAACAACATTATAAATCATAATTATTTAACAAAAAATAAAATAGTGTTAAAGTATGATGTATCTTTCAAGATTTAAACAATTTCAAATATCTCATACAAATAAAATAAATACTTATTGTAAGTTAAAAGCTGGATATGATTTTTAGGTTAATTTGTTTTACATGAACAAAATTTAAAAAATAATAATAATAATAATAATAATAATAATATTAATAAAATAAACCCTAATGTATGGTACTATATTTAAGTTTTAATACAAATAGTTTATTCTATTAATCGTTCTAAATTCCTCAGTTAAGTTTTGAGGCTTTAACATTTATAAGTATATATTTCTTTACAGTTTCATTGCGTCTCAAAAGAACTGAAATATGTTGTGTTTTCAGGATAAAAACTCTCAACATAATAATTCTTTTATTGTAGTGAATATTTTCCAAGCGCAACTTATTTAATATTCATTTCCACAAACCAGTAATACAAAAAACCAAACACTTAATCTTTCAAAAGCAAAATTGTTTTAAAATTTCATTAAATTCTTTCATTAATTCTTAATACTTTTGAAAAATAAAATATTTCGTATTTTATCAGTATGTCAAAAGATTCTATTCAGAATAGTTTAGACGGTGATACAATGATTTTATATTTAATCTAGCTTTTATTTTTCTTTCAGTATTTTTCTTTTTAATTTTTTTTAGAAAACTTTTGTATATTTCCATTTTTGATAATAAGAACAAATACCTTATTGATATATATGAAAATCAAAAGTTTTTTACTTAAAAATGTCACTTTTGAATGGAATTTTTGACAAATCTTAATATTCAGTATTACCATCTAAAAATGCCTTTAGTAAGTAGTGTGTGTACAATAATGTAAATTTTTCATTGAGACGTTAAAAACAGTAATATTTTTGCTATAGGATTTTAAAACTACATTCATTTTGCAGAGAAATCTCGGGATTTCCCGGACCCCAAACCGTAGGCAGCATCGAACATTTTTGGAAATAAATCTGTAACTCCTAATGGTTGGTTGGATTTACATAAAGTTTTATATGGACGTAGCAGAGGAGAGTACTATTTTAAGTTTGGAACGGGGCGCCACAGAGCCCACGGCATGGAAAACATGATGGCATGTGCTATTTATCCCTTATAGCTTTAAGGTTATTTGAATTTGAAATTTCAACTATCTCAATTTCGCAAATACTTGGTCCAGTTTTTTTTTTTTTTTTTTTTTTTTAATAAATAGCCAAACATTTTCATCGGATTTTGTAAATTTTTAACACTTAGTTAAAAAATAAAATTATCTATCGAATAAAACAAATTTGAAGTCTACACCTTTTCCGTGTTATGATTTTTTTTTTTTTTTTTTTTGGCCGAAAAAGAGTTTGCACTCTTTTTTCTCTAAAATAAAATTTACTTTAAGAATATATAATACATATTTAAGATTTTTGTAAAAAGAATCTCATAATTCGCAAGTAAAAACCGATGAAAATTCCAAAAATGGGTTTTTTTTAACTTTCCCCATAAAGTCCACATTTGTTGTAAGTCTGGTGAATCACGCTTGCAAACTTGTTAGAATACATCAGAGATTCCGAAATTGCATTCTTTTTGTAGATGCAAGCTTTGAGATTTTATAACATATAGAATAAAGTCAAAATTTTAATGCAAAATAAGTTCAATTAGGGAGGGTCGGTACTTATCCCTATTGGATGATTGGGCTCGTTTTCAAAATAGTTTATTTTTGGACTCGGAAAAAATATCGATTTGTTTTACTCGATAAATAATTTTGTTCTTTAACTGACAGGAAGAAGTTGACAAAATCGAATGAAAATATTGGGATATATATTTAAAAAAACTGGACTAAGATTTTGCAAAATTGAGATAGTTGAAATTTCAAATGTAAATAACTTGAAAAGTGAAAGGGGGAAAAAGTAGCATATTCAAGCATGTTTTTCAGAGGCTTTACCGAGAGATTTAAGAAAATATCAAAATATTTGAAATTGAATTGGAAACAAAAATTTCGCAAGCCGTTAAAATTTGTATATGTCGGAGGTACCCCATTTTGAGCCTCAATATCTGCGCTCCCGAGGGGTTTGTAGGGCTCCCTCTTAAACTTATAATTGCATACTCCAACCAGTCGATTAGAAGTGCCAGATCTATTTCCAAAAAATTTTGATTCTGCCCCACTGCATTTTTTGCTATATACATATGAGTGGTATGCGTATGCATCCAGATAAGGGTAATGTTACACAATCGATATAGTTAGAATAGTTCTTTCTTACATTTGCTGGCTAGAATAGAAGATTTTGTATAAAATTCGAGTGCCAGAATTGCTGACTTTCTGTCGACAAATTTAACGATATTTCCCTGAATATTTGTATAAATCAGTGTTTTGCCAGAGTTAATGTTAGATCCATCGGTGTACATATACCTTGGCGTCATAATGTTTTAACAGATCTCCTCCGCTTTTGCAGAAAGTCTTACTGCATCAGAAAAAAAAAACAATATTTATTTAGCATAATTACTAACGATCTCTAACTTTTTCACTACTTCAACAGTAAACTAAGTGTATATTTTGCACTTTTTTGGAAGTTAATAAAAATTACTTCCAAAAAGGTGAATAGTTTCTAAGAAAATACAAATTTCACAAACTAAAAAGTATTTTTATTATCTTTTAACAAAGCTAAAACCATATTTTTATTAAAAAATTGTGTAAATGTGGATTTAAGAGAAGTACTTCAAAAGCAATGAATAAGAAGCATAAAAGAAAAACATTCTACCAATGACAACCATGTGTTAAAAAAGAACCTCTGTATTAGGTAACCTAGAATAACCCATTAATGTTTCGGTTTTATGCTAATTCGAAATATTTTTTACAAATATCCATTATTTTTCATATATTTACTAAATTTGCAAATGTAACTAAAGTAATTGGATGGTTTTATAATCCTCGACGAATTTTTATTAAAAAGTTTTATAAATATAGTTTTAAGAGAAGTACTTCAAAGGCAATGAACAAGAAGCATAAAAGAAAAATATTCTACCAATGGCAAACATGTGTTAAAAAGAGGACCTATGTAGCTCTTTTTAAGTTTTTTTTGCTGGGTAGTATTAGGCAACCTAGAATAACCCACTAATGCTTAATTTTTATACTAATTCCAAATATT
This sequence comes from Protocalliphora azurea, assembly GCA_932274085.1. Classification (NCBI taxonomy): domain Eukaryota; kingdom Metazoa; phylum Arthropoda; class Insecta; order Diptera; family Calliphoridae; genus Protocalliphora; species Protocalliphora azurea. Next base: position 83,782,486 of record OW026521.1, on the reverse strand, counting down.
TTTACAAATGTCCAATATGGCAATTGCCAGGAGTTCCATCATACTAAAAATTATTGTACCCTACGTACAGTATGTGTATCATGCGGAGATCTGCACCCATCATCACAGTGTGTTATTGTTAAAAAATGGCGATCATTCAGCCAATTACCGCGGTTTTAAGACAACCTAGTGTCCCCCAAAATTCGAAAGGGTTAGAAATTTTAACGCAAACAATTACCTCTCTAAATCAAAATATGACAAACTTTATGTCATCCATGCAAAACACTACACAAGAGCTGATTCAAATCCTCTTAACGAAAAAATTAGTTATTTGAGAAATATAAATGGTTTAAATCACCATAAATCGGAAATATCATACTTCATGAAACACAAAAATATTGATGTGATGTTATTCTAAGTGGTTCATCTTAGAAATAGATAAAATTTTTGTATTACAGGTTATTCATTCTATTTTAATAATCATCCGGATGGTAAAGCACATGGTGGTACTGATATATTAATTAGAAATCGAATACCTGCAGGCAACTTCTATTCACTTTGATTTAACGCCAAGCTCGGTGTATTGCCCACCGCGATTTTCAATGACCAAGCAGAAATTTGAAGAATTTTTTAAAACACTAGGAGATCGTTTCCTGGCATGTGGCGACTATATCAAAGAGGTTTATAAGGTACCATACACAGAATCTAGCCATGGTTGAAAAACTGGCGTATACGAGTAAACGAATTGAAAAGTAACCATGTTACATTCACCCTCAGAAAAGGAAATTGTCCTCCTCTTACACTTAACAGCATAAGTATACCTCAGTCAGATTATGTTATGTACATGCCTTGGTATTTATTTAGATAGGCGAATAACTTGGAGACTTCATATACATATAGCATTCACTGGTTAATAGACTGCCAATCAAAACTAAGCGTTGACAATAAAGCCATCCTGTATAAAACTGTTTTCAAACCAATTTAAACAAATTGCAACTAATTATGGGGAACAGCCAGTGATACCAGTATCGATATTATACAGAGGACTCCATCGAAAATTCTTAGAACCATGAGTATGGGTTTGCCCATACTTATGTATGGAGTGATAGTATGGTGGATGACTGTGGAGAAATCCATCTATTTCGGAATCTTTGATAGGATTCTGCGTAGTTCAGCACTACTCATAACAGGAGCGCTTCGTACAACTCCATCGAAAACCTTATTTGGTTCTAATGAACTGGTTACCGGTGAATCTTATGGCCAAAGTACTATACTGTAATATAGGGTATTCGGATCGGATATCCAAATCTGTACAGGCAGTCAAGCCGCGATTAAATCGCTCTCGGGTGCTTTTTCGACATCCAGATTGGTACATGAATGCTGGACATCTCTGAATAAGTTGGCGAGACATTCAAACCTGGAGCTGATCTGGGTTAGGGGTCATTCAAGCACTCCGGGCAGATGCACGGACCAACCGGTTGCAGTACCGCTTTCGGCCTGTAGATCAATAATTCTGCGGAACTTATCGAGGATTGTACAAGATGTACATGTTGAACCTCGAGGCAAATATGGCTCCATTATGATGAATTTCGATCTAACTTCATTATGGGACTATCGGCTAAGAATTCTGGTAGCCGTTGTCACCGGGCACTGGATTACTGGTGCGCATGCTTGGAGACTAGGGCTCCGTTCTAACGACTTCTGTATGTATATATATATATATATATATATATAATTTTTTATTCATAGTAATAGTTTTACAATATGTAGTGCCTCTATATGTATATGTAAATGTAACCAAAGTAAATGGATGCTTTTATAATCCTCAATGAAAAGAAATTATTTAACAAATGACCCATTGCGGAGTCATTGTTGTTATGCACTTCGCACTAACTACCAACTAATGTTTTTATTCGTTCTTTGTTTTTCAGTTATAAATATTTCTCTAATGGAGTCACACTACAGTTGTACTTCCAGTCAACTGGAAACTAAAAAAAAGAATAATTCTTTGTTATTCTTATTGTTGTTCAGCAGAGGTTGTGGATTTGACTTCTTTGTGCAATTATTATTGTTATTATGTGATGTAATGTTACGTTATGTGATGTCATGTGATACGATGCACGTTCCTGTCACAATAATAACAAAACATAATGTGGAAAAAATATATCTAACGACAATGAAAATCTATTTTAGATTACATATAAGATTTTATTGTGAGTTTATAAGGATTTTAGTAAATGTTTGCTTGCATATGTGTGTGTGTGTCAGGTTTTTTTTCTTTAAATCTGCATTTACTCCCTCTGTTTTATTTTCCGTTTTATTTCCGTTTCCTTTTTTCTTGCTTGTCAAACTATTTCTTTTTTATATTGTTTTGTTCTAGTTTTGTATTACAAGAAGGGAATTTACGGAATTGAATAAGTTTTAAGTGTCTGTGTGCGTAATTCTATATATTTAAGTTGTAAATGGACACAAATACTAACTATTCGCATTGCAAAAGTTCTTGTATCTAAAGATTTGTATTATTTCATTTCCAAGGAGATTGCTTTGTTGTTCACATAAAAATGCTATTGACAATTAATGAAGCATAAGAGCATTTCTTAGTTGCAAGAAATGTGAATTGAGTAATCTGTACTTAAATCAATACGGAGCGATGTAAAAAGTACGGTAAGTATATAAGTATATATATATATATAA